>CM066210.1:28326587-29526587 GCA_033675395.1 Rhodiola chrysanthemifolia | reverse complement strand
TCGAGGGTGGCAAGTTATACGGCATCACAACAATGGGCCACGTGCTATGAGAAAGACCAGCAGCTCCAAATGGATTGAATCCATCAGTAGAAAGTCCAAGGCGAACATTTTGAATCTCACTAGCAAAGTTTGGGAACTCTTTGTTAAAATCTTGCCACGCTTTCCCGTCGGCAGGATGCCTGATAATATCATCATCACTGGTACGCCGATGAGCATGCCATCGCATTTCCTTTGCAATATGTGATGACATATAAAGACGTTGTAGTCTAGGAGTCAATGGAAAATACTTAACCACCTTTTTTGGAACTCTGGTCCTACGATCACTGTGGAAATATCTTGGCTCGTTGCAAACTGGACAATTATACAAATTCTCGAACTCTTTGTAGTACAAAGTGCAACCATACTCACAAGCATGAATACTCTCATAACTAAAGCCTAAATTCTTCAGAATTTTTTTAATATCTCGATAGGAAGCAGGATGATTGTTGTCAGTAGGAAGCAATTTCTTAGCATAACTCAGCATACTATCGAAGCTCTTGTCAGACCACTCATTATCAACCTTCAATTGCATTGCACTCAAAATGGTATCTAGCACGGTCGTATTACAACCACCATGTATTGGAGTTTGAGCTTCGGATAGAAGCATATGGTACTTCTCATAAGCTTCCTTTACAATAGGATCATCATGTACAACATCCTCATCCATACCTTGTACACTCATCCCATACATATCTCGAAACGGAAACGCGTCACTAAGAATCTCCATACTTGGATTTGTGTTATAAGCACCGTGAGTACCGCTAGATGAACCTGTTTCTCCACTCCTGTCCAATACATATTGTTGTCTCAACATATACACAGAGGGACCACTAGAAACTTCTCCGTGAGATGTCCAAGTAACATAATCCCGCATCATACCATTAAGAATCAAATGCCCACGCATCTCATCCAATGTAATGAGTCTCCGGTTGTGCAACTTACATCGTCTACAAGGGCACAAATGCAAGGCCTCCAACTTATTATGTTTGACGAATTCTATAAAATCGCCGATTCCTCTAATATATCGATCGTCACATCTCTCTAACCGTATCCAGCTTTTATCCATAGTTTCCAGTAGGAGAGTTAACAAAGCTTCATATAAGTACATTTGAAAATACATAGCTTCATAATTGTACATTTAAAAATAACCTAAAAATCCATTGAATTGTTGGTTGAACTTGCACAATAACTATGTGAAATTAAATAAATTTTCAAATTATAAAATCATCAAACTTTAACTTGAAAACACAGTCCAAAGATCATATCAAAATTATCACATGAAACAAATATGAACACACAAGTTAAGCTATAAAAAAACAGACACACACACAAAAGCTAATTAAGCAACCCACACCTGCTGCGTTTTGGTGTTGGCAAACGTAACCAAGGGAGACGCCAGCTGGATGAGCAGGAGCTCACATCATTCTCTTCCGGCCAGCTAGTAGCTTAACATTGCATATTTGTTTTTTTGAGTGTTGACAAAGTCAGCCCTTGCAGATTTCAAAACTCAAATTTTGGGGGTCTTGAATAAGTGGGGAAGAGGATGCTCAAATTCGTACTTGTTGAATTTAATTCAGAGTTCTTATGCGACTGAAGTTAGGTGGGCATTAACTGGTCCGTACATTGTTGCCAGAATAGTTGAATGCGCCAGACGCTTATACGACGTACATAGTCATGTCGTTTCGGTGATGTTGCTTAGGAGAAGTTATGATACATTTTAAATTTGTGGCTTATGACTCTGTCCCATTAGCTTTCTTAAACGACTAATTTATACTTGTTGTATTAGGTGTGTAGCATTAAAAATACTTATACGACATACCTAACCATGTCGTATTGGTGATGTTGCTTAGGAGACGTTATGACACATTTTTAAATTGTGGCTTGTGACCGTGTCTTATTTGGTGTCTTAAGCGATTGAATTTTACTTGTTGCATTAGATATGTAGCGTTACTTGATTTATACGACACATTCGGAAGCGACAACCTTTTGTATGTCCCATTAGATCCTACGCGACACATTTTAATGCGACATAGTTAAAAATTGTCCCATAAGTTGTAAAATGGTGTAGTGAACCCTACACTTCATCATACTAGTGATATGCTCAATCCTCTTTCAAATTGTTCAGGCTTTCACCATCACTATCTTTTGCCTCATTCGCTTTAACTAGAACCTTTTTCAAAAAAAAAACATCTATATCAATCAATGGTTCTAACTAAAAAATGAAATTCATTCGGTATAACAGTATACCTGATCATTTTCTTGTTGATGCATTCCCGTAAAAGTTCTTTCATCTTACTTACTATTGAGGCTAAAACTTTCGTCTTACCAATGTGATTAGTGTATGGGAGGAAGAAATAGTATGTTACAGAGGCTGTGGAAGATACACCACCTGAAGGGGTGGACAAAGAGAATACTTTTGTGATGCATCTTTTGATCTTGAAACTAATGAAATGAGATTTACACTCTTGGAACGGTCAAAATCATGTGTTAATATGGATTTTTCAGGATCGAGCTCATCTGTATCAAATGCGCTGGCGGAGTCAACAAAACTTAGGAGTGGTGCCCAACTGATTGATAAATGTTTCTCTATATTGGAGGAAGAAAAAATTGGAGCTTGGAGCACGTCCTGTGAGAGGAATATATAGAAGCAGACAGAATAGATCACTGGGCAAGAATCAACAGAAGACCATGGACGAGAATGGACGATATACCATGAGAATAAAGGAAAAAACTAAAAAGTACAAATTTATCTTTGAGCTAAAAATAAAGGAAAAAAACCGGTTACAACCATCACTTTTCGTCAAAAATTAGAACTTTCAATATCCGTATGATTAAATCATCTACGGTTCTTAATTTTAGCAAACAAAATAATTATTTAATTACAATATATATGATGTGAGGGCATATTAGTCAATTAGAAAAGAATTCACACGGTCTTATATTAACAAAATCCCACGAATTTTGAACAAGATTTAATGACCGCGTACGTTCATCTGTAAAAGAATTATTCTCATGTGATTTTCGCAGTCGACGGTCGATGACACACTTTGTGGTCTGAGTATGTCGCTCCCTTCCGACGGACAATTACCATAAAATACGAATCACACACATCCAGTATTCAAGAAAACGACCTTCTAGACCGCCTATGCACCTTTTTCTTGAACCCGTTCCATTTTTTTCTAGGCGTCCAATTAATCAGTTCGAAGCTTCTAGGTGGCAGCCAGACGGTTTCTAGGCGTTTTAGGCGGCTTCTAGGAGGTTTCGGCGGCGACTAAGCGCCTTCTAAGCAATATAAATATTATTTATGTATTAATTTTTAGAATAATATTTTTAAGAAAAAATTAAATTACCAATTTGAGGAAATAAAAGTCCAAAAATATTTGTTTGTATATTTATGGGTAAATTACAAAAACATAGCCTGGACTACCATCCGATTTCAAATTAGGTATCAGACTTTTTCAATTTAGTGACTTTTGCATCAATTTGCATACATATTGTCTTCGAATTAGATTTTTTTTGAGGAATTTTAAGGTCGAAAACTTATGAATTTGATTACATGGTTAACTAATTTGGTCAAATTAATTTTTTATCGTGGTTGGAGATATGATAAATTGGATGAAACATGTGTGAATTGATGCAAAAATCACTAAATTGAAAATTTACAAAGTTCGGTACCTAATTTGAAATCGGATGGTAGTCCAGGCTATGTTTTTCTAATTTACCCTATATTTATTTTGTTATTGAAATTCACTTCTCAATATTTTGCATGGTAATGGATTATATTATCACTTGTGATTTATATCATGAATATTTTAGAATCTAATGATCTAATCAGTAAAATACTATATGATATCAATACATATATATTTAAAAATATAAAAAACGAAACGATTAGTCGTCGATTAATCCTGATTAATCCTTTGAGAACCATGTCCGCCCGATTACCCCTAGCGTTTTTACAACCTTGCACCAAACGATACCAATGCAGGTAAAATCCATGTTCAAATGTATGATATTTTTTTGTTGTTTTTTGGACTATACATCGAATTAGATTTATATAGGCCGGCGCATATTGTGGAAATCGATTTTCGCAGAACAATTTGATCTTGTCTTTGAGCAGAACAATTTTGATCTCTCACCCATCTTTATGGTACCATGAGAACCTAATTCGTGGATAATGTAATTATGTTCGTTTTTTATATTTCAAATCTTATGTTAAACTTCTCAGTTGATCCTGCTGTTTATGGTTTTGCTTTATATGTTCGTTATTTTGATAAATACAGAAATATATAAACGCGTGGCCGCCATTGTTGTCCGTATTCGGGGATAATGTCATTATATTCGTGATTTTATATCTCAAATCTTATGTTAAAGTTCTTAATTGATCCTGATGTTTGTGGCTTTGCTTTATATGTTTGTGGTATATAAACGCGTTCGCCATTGTTGTCAGTCGAATAGGGGTTTATGGAGAGAAAATGTGAAATTGGAGTTCGTAGTCGACGGATGAAAAGAAATTGCGTAGAGCAAAGATGAGATCGACGTTCGTGAGTTTGTTTAGAAATTTTATGGCTCGTAATATTTAAACAGATATTCACTCTATATTTCGGGGATTTTAAATGTCATTTCCTAATATACCCTTTTTAGCCATAAAACGATTAAAAGATTTTTTTTTTTGAGATGAAGATTATTTAATTTGAATTAATCTTGATTAATGTAAACCATTGAGATTATCATATCAACGGGTATTTAAAGTTCTGATTTCTAACGAAAACTAGTGTTCCTGACCCGAATCAACCCAAAAATAATTAGTCTAAAATTTCAAATTTTATCTTTTTTTTTGAACATTTTATGTATTTGGGATCTTTGATCCAAATATGCAAATTGGGGATCCATATCCACCACCACCACCACCACCAAATAGTAAGACATCCAAATGAGCGTCCTCATATTTTATATTACCGGATAACCCTCACATCAGAACTAACTAGTGTAGTTGTAGTTCTATCCCTCGATTTTTTTGGGCTTTGACAAGTTTACGTTGGAAAGTAATGAGTTAAAGGGTGAAGAAAACTAGACATTTAATTGAAGCATTTGATTGCTTTGTGGATATAAGTGTGAACATTTAGTGTAATAATCATATACGTGAGTCTTTAATGTAATAGTTTTTTATTTATGAAGCAAGTCTTTAATGTAATAGTTGGTTGCTAACTTCTTATTATTATTTTTCTGATGACAAAAAAACAATCAAGAGGACTTAAGAAAGGAAAAAGAAAGGCTAGCTAAGCAAAGTCTAGGACAACAATGTAGCCTAGTCCAACATGTCAGCATTGAGTTTTGGCCATTTTTGCTATCTGATCCGCTAGGACATTTGCCTGTCGACGAATCAGCATCAACCTCCATTCAAGATTATTGTTAAGGATATCGATGCTATCTTTGAATCACTGCTTGCTCGTAATCGATAGATGAGGGTTGATATTGAAGCTTTTTTTTGATAGAGGGTTGATATTAAAGCTTGTTGTTCATACCTGTGGTATGAGATTTTGGCAAAATGTTTTCAGAGTGTTCAAGCAGAAGTAAAGGAGCTGTTCAACCGAAGATTGGAACACGCATGATGCGCAGATCTGAAGAACAGAAGTTTCCTAATTTGAAAATTTGAAAATAGCGAAGATATGCAATTTGGATTCGGTTGAAGATTGGATCGGTTGACGAAATATTCTGGACACATTATCAAGATCCAGCAATATTATCTAGAAGCCAACATTATCAAGGAAGATACTCAAAAGATATTCAAGATTAAACGATTTCGAAGCTTGGGAATATTTAGGAAAGATTTCCTAAAAATTCGAGATAGAGTATCTCAACCGAATAGGGAACCAACAGTGTACTATAAATATAAGGTTAAGGTTTCCCTATTCAGTGGTTCGTCTAGAGGAGAATTATACACGATACACATATAAGCCGAGGAGGAGGAGATGACGGCCAGATAGTTTTTCTACACCGGAAAACTAATCCGCGCTGAGGCAGTCTGTTCAGTATGCTGATCAAACCTGTCCGTGGAACTAGCGCTGCACACACACCACTTGTTGCTACAAATTAAGGAGAGCGCGTTTGTCTTTGGGAGAAGGTACAGAACTTCGGGAGAGGTTTCAGCAAGGTTCGGGAGGGAGTCTGGAACTCAGGGGATCGAGGGGGGGCCGAGATTGCAAATCAAAGAGAAAAGTGTTAGAGGCTGGGTAGTTACAAACGGGAGTTGTGTAAGTGCAAGACCATTTATAGCTCTAAACTTTTTAATAAGATTTGCTACCCTTTATGGCGTGGAAAGCCCCCAGAGTAGGCTGATTGCCGAACTGGAAAGTATATCTGGTGTGCGTGTTTTGTTTCTTTTAAATATTGTCTGCTAAGGTGTGCAAGCCTCTGTTAGAACACCACCTGGATCTCATCTTGAACAAGTCAATAGTATTTCAATGGGTATCGGAGCTGACACTCGACATACGGAGTGTGATCCGGTGACTGTTCAAGATGAGTATGAAGGAAGTGCAGACTACTAACAGACCACCACTCCTTGAAGGGCTTAACTATAGCTACTGGAAGTCTAAGATGAAGGTGTTTCTGAAATCTCTTGATGAAAAGGCTTGAGAGCTGTGTTAGTTGGATGGACATAGCCTATGATGGCAAATCCTTAAGGAGTGATGGTGCCTAAACCAGAAGCACTATGAACCGACGCAGACGAAATGGCTGTTATAGAGAACTCAAAGGGTATAAACGCAATATTCTCTGGAGTGGACGAGAATGTGTTCAAACTTATTGTTAACTGTGAGGTTGCTAAGCGGGCATGAGATATCCTTAAGACCGCCCATGTGACGACGGACAAGCAGCTAGCTGATATCTTAACCAAGCTGATGGATGCCACTCAGTTTGAGACACTTAGATCCTCCATGGGTCTATGTGTTTTCAACCACTAACTTTTTCAGGCGAAGGTCAGCCAGAAGCAGAACACCAACTAATCAGTTGGACTGACCTTTCAAAGAAGAGAGCTGAAACAGGGAGATGGTCCGTGACAAAACATTAATTCAAATTCAGCCTTTCAATGATTTGAAGCATGCAAGGTGATCTATATTGAGCCGTTGGAGCAATCAAGAAGAAGGGCGATGATTGGACCAAATTAAAGGGGTGACATGGCATTAGGAAAGCACAAGGCTGAGGTAGAAGAAGACGAGACTGAAGAGGACTCCTCCGCATAAAGGTTATGGCTACAATTTATGTGTCCTGACAATTTAACACTACTACTATCGTACTATTTTCAGTTCTTTCGTACTTGTATTACCTTGAACTAGTATTTTTGAACCCTCCTTGCCGATTTTGTGGCAATACGGGGGAGTAATTTTGAGGTTGACTTGTTCCTCCTCAATCTTACTAAGTACGAAGTCTAGGTAGTTAGAACTAGATGATTTGGTTATTCCAAAAATGTCATGGGGGAGATTGTTGTTCCTACGTGTGGCAGGGATTTTGGCAAAATGTCTTCAGAGTGTTCAAGCCGAAGTTATGCAGTTGTTCAACCGAAGATTCGAACATGCACCCTACGAAGATCTGAAGAACAAAAGTTTCCTAATTTGGAAATTTCCAAATATCCAAGATATGCAGTTTGGAGTCGCTTGAAGATTGGATTGGTTGACGAAATATTCTGGAAATATTATAAAGATCCAGCAATATTATCTAGAAGCCAACATTATCAAGGAAGATACTCAAAAGATATTCAAGATCAAACGATTTGGAAGCTTGGGAATATTTAGGAAAGAATTCCTAAATATTCAAGATAGAGTATCTCAACCAAATAGGGAACCAGCCGTGTATTATAAATACAAGGTTATGGTTTCCCTATTCAAAATTTCGTCTAGCGGAGAAATTATACACGATACACATCTAAGCCGAGGAGGAGTAGGAGATGACGGCCCGATAGTTTTCTACAACGGAAAACTAATCCGCGCTGAGGAAGTCTATTTAGTGTGCTGATCAGACATGTCCGTGGAACGAACGCTACACACACACCACTGGTTGCTACGCATTCAGAAGAACGCATCTGTCTTCGAGAGGTTTTTACAAGGTTCGGAAGGGAGTCTCGAACTTGGGGGGATCGAGGGGAGCCGAGAACGCAAATCAAGGAGAAAAGTGTTATAGGCTAGGCAGTTACAAACGGGATTTGTGTAAGTGTAAGACCATCTATAACTCTAAATTTTTTGATAAGATTTGCTACCCTTTAGGCATGGGAAGCCCCCCAGAGTAGGCTGATTGCCTAACTGGGAAGTATATCATGTGTGCGTGTTTTGTTTCTTTCGGATACTGTCTGCTTAGGCGCGCAAGCCTCAGTCAGAACACCACCTGGATCGCGTTTTCAACAAGACAAAAGTATTTCAAGTGGTATCAGAGCTGACACTCGACATACAAAGTGTGATCCGATGACTATTCAAGATGAGTAGGAAGGAAGGGAAGAGTACTAACACACCACCACTCCTTGAAGGGCCGAACTACGGCTACTAGAAGTTTAAGATGAAGGCGTTTCTGAAATTCCTTGATGAAAAGGCTTGGAGAGCTATGTTAGTTGGATGGACACAGCCTATGATGGCAAATCCTGAAGGAGTGATTTTGCCTAAACTAGAAGCATTATGGATCGACGCAGACGAAAAGGCTGTTGTTGGGAACTCAAATGCTATGAATGCAACATTCTCTGGAGTTGACGAGAATGTGTTCAAACTGATTGCTAACTGTGAGGTTGCTAAGGAGGAATGGGATATCCTCAGGACCGCACATGTGACGACAGATAAGCAGCTAACTGATATCTTTACATAGCTACTGGATGTAACTCGGTTCGAGACAGTTAGATCCGCTCTGGGTCTATGTATTTTCAACAACTAACTATCCCAGGCAAAGTTCTCCCAGAAGTAGAATACCAGCTAATCAGTTGGGCTGGCCTTTCAAAGAACAGAGCTAGAACTCGAAGATGGTACTTGACATAACATAAATTCAAATTCAGACTTTCTATGATTTGAGGCATGCAAGGTGATCTACATTAAGCCTTTGGAGCAATCAAGAGGAAGGGCGCCGATTGGACCAAATTAAAGGGCCGACGTGGCATAAGGAAGCGCAAGGCTGAGGCGGAAGATGATTAGACTTACGAGGACTCCTCCGCATAAAGGTTATGGCTACAATTTATGTGTCATGACAATTAAACACTACTACTATCGTACTATTTTCAGTTCTTTCGTACTTGTATTACGTTGAACTAGTATTTTTGAACCCTCCTTGCCGATTTTGTGGCAAAAAGGGGGAGTAATTTTGAGGTTGACTTGTTCCTTCTCAATCTTACTGAGTACGAACTCTGAAGTCTAGGTAGTTAGAACTAGGTGATCTGGTTTTGCCAAAAAATTCCATGGGGGAGATTGTTGTTCCTACGTGTGGCATTAATTTTGGTAAAACGTCTTCAGAGTGTTCGAGCACTAGTCAAAAACCTATTCAACCGAAGATTGGAACACGCATGGTGCGCAGATCTGAAGAACAGAAGTTTCCTAATTTGGAAATTTCCAAATATCGAAGTTATGCAGTTTGGAGTTGAATGAAGATTGGATCGGTTGGCGAAATATTCTGGAAACATTATCAAGATCCAGTAATATTATCTAGTAGCCAACATTATCAAGAAAGATACTCAAAAGATTTTTAAGATCAAACGATTTGGAAGCTTGGGAATATTTATGAACGATTTCATAAATATTCGAGATAGAGTATATCAACCGAATAGGGAACCATCTGTGTACTATAAATACAAGGATGAGGTTTCCTTTTTCAGCAGTTCGTCTAGAGGAGAAATTATACATGATACACATCTAAGTCGAGGAGGAGGAGACGACGGACGGATAGTTTTCTACACCGAAAAAGTAATCGGCGCTGAGGTAGTCTGTTCAGTGTGCTGATCAGATCTGTCCATGGAACTTTTGCTGCACACACACCACTTGTTGCTACGCATTCGGGAGAACGCGTCTGTCTTCGGGAGAAGGCACGCAACTTTGGGAGAGGTTTTAGCAAGGTTTGGGAGTGAGTCTCGAACTTAGGGGATCGAGGGGGAGGCGAGATCGCAAATCAAGGAGAAAAGTGTTAGAGGCTAGGCAGTTACAAACAGGAGTTGTGTAAGTGTAAGACCATCTATAGCTCTAAACTTTTTAAATAAGTTTTGCTACCCTTTAGGGCGTGGGAAGCCCCCCAGAGTAGGCGGATTTCCAAACTGAGAAGTATATCATGTATGCGTGTTTTGTTTCTTTTGGATAATGTCTGCTAAGGTGTGCAAGCCTCCGTTATAACACCACTTGGATCTCGTCTTGAACAAGACAACAGTATTTCAAAGCTCCTCATAGTTTCGGTGCAATAAGACTTGATGACAACCTTGAGGCCATTCATCTTCTTTGCTAGCTTTATGGCTTCCTAGACTGCAATTCCTTCGCACTCAACACTAGATTCACATGTTATATTAGTATTGACGTAAAATATTTCAGATTTCAATCCCTTGATTTGTGATTCATTGACTAATATGTTATGTTAGTTTAGGATCCTGATTTCCCTACTTATAATCCCGTGTAAACTATTTATACACTGCTAATGAGAAAAAGGAAATCAACATTTTCCCTTATATCATTCCATCCTCATATGGTATTAGCCTAGCTTTCTGATCCACCATGGCTATCGGCTCTTCCTATACTCATAACCTTTTAGCTGCTGCCTCTTTGAGTTCATCAGATCAAAATTTTAGCTTTCCTAATTTGGCCATTCGACTTGATCGTTCTAATTATTCTCTTTGGCAGAGAACTGTTCGATCGGCATTGGAAGCTTATGGATTGCTGTCCTTCTTAATAGACACTAATCCACCAACGTCAACAATCGGGATTCCATCAATTCCTCCGACCAATCCTGCTGATCCATCTACCGGGATTCCCGACTCGTGAACTTGAAAATCCTCACTTTTCTCCATGGATTAAGAAGGATCGTTTTATCCATCTATGGCTTCGGTCCACTCCGATAACCCCTCTACTCGGTATCGTCGCTCGTGCTGTTACCACTGCTGAAGCGTGGGGAATCCTTGCCAAAACTTTTCAAGCACAATCCGGTGCTCGACAGATGCATATTCGTCAACAGGTTCAAACTCTCACAAAGGCCTCATCTTCAATCCTTGATCATTTCGAAAAGAAACGTGCCATTGTCGATGCTTTGTATGATTGCATATTTGCATGTGCATTATCTCATATGCTGATATTGTGGCTTATGTTTTGTATGGACTCGCACTACACCATTTTATATCTTATGACACACTTTTTTCACGTCGCGTAAACAGCAAAATTGGTCGCATATACTTTATGTGACGTTCAGTGTGTCGCGTAAAGTTGGTCGCGAAATCGAAGTAGCGAGATGTTTACGCGACAACCGACTTTGCGATAGTCGCGATATGTTAAACGTTTATGCGGAAAATGTTTTATTTTGTCCCGTATTCAGGGAGCTGATGTCCACTCCTAGTGAGCGTATATACAGTCTCCAGTGGTGTAAAAGAGCGTTGACGACAACTATTAAACATAATATTGTCGTATAAACTTGATTTCGCGACAAACAATGAATAAATACACGTCGTATAAACCTTGTTTTGCGACTAATTGTGAACGTATATATGTCGTATAAACTGTCCTTCGTGACAAATATTAAGCATATAGATGCCGTATAAATAGATTTACGCGACCTTTAGTAAACGTATATATGTCGTATAAATCGTTTTACGCGACCTTATGTGAACGTTTAGATATCGTATTAAAGGGATTTCGCGATTCATTTTGAATATATAACGTTCGTATAAAAGAGATTTGGCGACTAATATTTAACATATAATTGTGGCAAAAACCTGTATACGCCGCATATATGGCAGAAAACATTATGGTTTAAAATAGCATACAAAAGTTTAGATCCTGATACCAAACACCAAATAGTTTTGATTACACATAAAATAGCATCCAACAAGCAAACAACAATGTTTGCACTAGCAAACCAGAATCTGAGCAAAGGACAGCAAGATGTGCACCAAAACAAAAGCACAACAGTTTGGCCAAAAAGTAATCAACAACTTAGTTTCTTGCATCAGGTCCATAACTAGTGGCACCTTCCGAAGCATTATGGCTTGCCAGATTTGCTGAACCACCACGCACCACCAAGTCCTCGAGCACACGTATCCTTTCTTCAAATGCAGCCTTCATCTCCTGAAATTCATCTTTTTGCTTTTCCAGTTGCTCTTTCAGATGGGAGTTTCTTGCACCTCCTCTAGGAAGGGGTGGTCTCTTGAAGGCTTTACCAGTCCCGGATACATATGTTCCACGCGTCTGCCCAACCACTTGGCTTATGATGTCAATCTGAGTAGCAACAGGAAGGGGTTCATGATCATCGAGTATACTGTGCTCAGATTCATCACCATTCTGATCTGCCAACGCTTGACGAACCGTTGCTTGCATTTTTTCCTACAAATGTAAACATTGTAAAGTGTAAAAAAAAGCACAAAGCACACTGCAAAGTCTGCCAAGACAGCAGAAAATAACAGAGAACATGAATCTTTAACAAGTAAAGTTGACATGAATTACATGACACAAAACATGTACATGTACCAAATAATTGTTAACATGAACATGACACATAACAAGAGCACATGTTTCACCAAGATAAAACATGGCCGATAATGTTTGCACAAGAACAAGAGGATAAGGACATGGTAGATAACAATGCAGATAACACAAGAACTTGTTTCACATGAACAACAACACATCATACCCCAACCATTATACGTAACATACATGATAAAAAGAACATATATGGGATAACATGTGGGATAATAATAATCGACAGATACATCCAAGTCAAACATCAACAAATATAAATTTGAATTACATAAAATTGATTCTAAAGAAACTTACAGCAAGGGCAGCACCCATGGGATCACCCGAGTAAACTTGGGTGAACGTGGCTATAAAGTGTGCCTTATCTCCTTTGGTAGCGAGTGCGGCAGCCCTCGTGTGGAATGCACATTTTCCAGCACGATGGTTGATTCTATTCGGATTATTACGCAAGCCTGACATCTTCTTACCCCGCTCCTGTAATAAAAGAATTTAGACAAGTTAGAGAGTACTTACAAAGTTATGCATTAATAAAAAAATGATAAACAGCAAAAAAGAAGAACAAAAATAAAATGTCAACCTGCAATTAAATTGAATGCTTAACCTGATTTGTTGGTTCATCAAAGTGGCTCTTAAGCCATTCCCACTGATCACGCCTATCCAAAAACTCCCTGGGAGTTACATCGGGTCCATACTCCTTGTAGAAGGTTTTGTAATTTGATTTCTAGTCACGAAACCTCTCACAGGCTTTCCTGAAAATGTATTTCCACAGCTGGTCATCTTCTTTCTCAATAACAAAGTTTGGCTGCAACGAACAAATGTATAGTTAAAATTTTGCAGACAAATACTGAATTAAATGCAAAGATAAAATTGAAACTACTGACTCTCAAATGATCAAACACAATACGCCGATCCTGTTCCGGAAGTTTCCTGAATGACGATGCTTTCATTGGAACCTTGTCCTTCACAACACTACCAATCTCATGTATAATTAGGCTTCCCACAGCTTGCACAGCAGGCCCAGTCCCGTTGGGTAAAAACTCTACCTTGAGCGGCTGCCCTTTATTATGCGTCTGCTTATAGCTTGCCACCGTTGAACCATTCACGACTCCACGTACCTTCCTCTTCTCCCCAGTTTCATCCCCTGTCATTGAAAAATCCATTATGTATTTAACAAACTATATAATCAACAATAACAGACACATTTCATCATAAAAATACAATAACAAACACATAATAACAAACATGCTTGTTACCTATTGTCACATAACCATCGCTCTTGCATTTAATGCTTGGAATATTTGCCAAATTGTCTTCAGCACCATCGTCATCATCTGATGAACTGTTGTCGAACGAGTGCATTGGTTCAAACTCTGGAGCTGTGGGTTCAGGAGCAACTACCGGCATAGGTTGGGATATTGTAGTAGGGGGTGGACGAGGAGGGTTACAAGGTGGTACTGGAATTATGGTAGCAGGGGGTGGAGCAAACTCTGGAGCTGTGGGTTCTGGTGGAGGGGGATTAGGTCGACCAGCTGACTTTGCTAAACTCCTAGGGGACCTACGAGGTAGTAAAGGATTTGGTCGTCGTGTAGGGCTTGAATTGGCGGGTGCTGGATGGTTGTTGAGTTGATCTTCTGGGGAATTTTGGGCAGGAAGAGGTTGACTGCTAGTGGTGGTAGTTTTTCTTTGTTTCTCAGGCCTTGAGTTATGATTACTTGTGGTGGTCGTTTTTCTTTTCACGGGAGGAGGCGCTGGAGGTTTCTGAATTGCAGTGGTTGTCTTCCTTTTCAACTGGACGTCTGCCGGTGGTTCTGACTCGGGCAGGACTGCATCAGGTAGTTTCTTTGACTTGCATTTTGGCGTTTGTCGAACCGTAACAGCAGGGCAATCATTTTTCTTCTTTCGAGTTGGAGTGGCTACGGGCACGGGGACTTTGTTGGTCTTCTTCTGCAGAGGTGGTGTCTTAATAGCATCCGGCTTCTTCTGGCGCCTTGACGGTCCTTCTTCTTCCGCCATTGCATGCAAGATTGCCTTAGAGCGCTTTGTCTGCCTGACATCAGGAACAACAAATGGCATACGTTCTTGTCGGACAACCGGAGAAGACGGTGGAGAGGAGAGTTGAGGTGACTCAGCGCATACGATTCCGGTAGTGGGCTTCGGTGGTGGAGTGTTAATGAACTTCGTGGAAGGGCGACGGGCTGTAGGAGACCTAAGTTTCATCGGGGGCGGACGACTGGTTACGGTGACATCGTCGGGACGTCTACAAGCAGTGTTCTTCAATTTGGCCATTGGTGTGACTCAGAGCGAGCTGCGGCGGTGAGACAGATGGAGAAGTGGGAAGAAGTGGCAGTGTTCTTCAATTAGGGTTTGGATGCTAAGCAGATTGGGCCTTTTTTTTGGCCCAGGCCTTCAGTTTATGCGACAAAACATGGTCTTCGACTTCGCGTAAAGATTACGAAAATTGAATTTTCGCCAACTCCTTCGAAAATTTCAAATTCCCTCCAAACCCTCCCCCTAAATAAAATGGTATTTAGCGACACTGGTAACCTAAGTTTGTCGCATAAATCCAACACTTCAACTCCCTGCTGTTTCCATTACATTTTGAACAACACCACAAGAAATTTGTCAACATTTTTTTGACATGTTCTAAATTAGACACAAAATAACACAACAACAGCTGCAGATAAACAATCATCATCCGTTGCATAATTCGATTGCATTGAATCGTCACTTCGATTCATTTCACCTTCGCCCACTTCATCATCTTCATCACATATACTATCATCATCAACTTCATCCCCTGATTCATCATCATATTCATCCCCTACTTCATCATCATCTTCATCCCCTTCTTCATCATCATATTCATCCCCTACTTCATCATCTTCATCCCCTGCTTCATCATCATCTTCATCCCCTGCTTTATCATCTTCTTCATCCCCTGCTTCATCATCTTCGTCCAAGTACAATTGCCTCCTTGCTCTTGGAATATGTTGATTAATATTATCCTCAATATGTAATAAAATGCTTAACACGTTCTTTCTTTGATCTGTTTGGGCATTCGAGGTCAAACTTTTCGACATGCCTTTCAATATAACATTTTGCTTGTACACAGTGTTCCACCACGCACCAGTGCATCATGTCAAGTTGTTTCTTACTCAACTTGATCCTGGGACAATCACCACTAACCGTGATAAGAGGAGAGTACACATTGAGGACATATAATTGGGCTTCGTTTGATGAGTCCATCTCCGTTGCATCGTTCATGTATAATTTACAATACAGTACACACTCATGTGTAATGTATTGCTCAGCGATACATCCCTCTGGATATCTGGTATTCCGAACCGATCTCTTATACTCACATAATTGTCTATAAGGGGAAACAAAGCATAGTTACTTTACAAATATACATGTATGTGACTTAATTTAGTTTAAATTCACAAAGTGAAGGAAAAACCTCTCAATAGGATACATCCAGCTATAGTGTACAGGTCCCTTAAGCAAAACTTGATCCGGAAGATGGATCAGTAGATGTACCATGATGGTGAAGAAAGCAGGAGGAAAAACCGTCTCCAATTTGCATAGAATGATGACTATATCATCTTTCATTTGAATTGCGTCATTGACCGTGAACTCCTTGCAACATAACTTCTGAAACCATCGTGATAAGGATATAAGTGACTCAATTATATAATGTGGCAAGTATGGTCGAATGAACACCGGAAGTAAACGTTGCAACATGACATGGCAATCATGAGTTTTAACCCGTTGAATTTTTTTCTTCCACATTGATTTTGTTCTTCAAACTACCGGCATAACCATAAGGATACTTAGCATCCTTAATGAACTCAAATATCTCCGCCCTCTATTCAGGTAAAACGGTATAAGGTGCCTGTGAAACCTTATCTTTCCGGGAAGATGATCCTATCCTCTTCCACCACTATTCCTTCCGAATTCCTTGTTGCTCCAAACCTTCTCGAGCCTTAATATCATCTTTTGTCTTTCCTTGAAGACCGAGAATAGTACCAATGATGTTATCAAACACATTCTTCTCTATGTGCATTACATCTAACGAATATGGTTGTCTCAATGTGCTCCAATAAGGCAAATCGTAGAAAATGCTCATATGAGTCCAACATAACTTCTCCTTATTCACACCTCTAGATTTGAAATCTGGATGCAAGGTAATTGCGGGGTACTCATGGCTAAGAACAGAAGAGAAAATCTCTTCACCTGTTAATGTAGGTGGGGCATCTCGTAATTCCACTTCTCCATTAAATTTAGTAGAATGATGCCTCCACGAATGATCCCTATCAAGCCATCTGCGGTGGCCTTGGTAACACATTCTCCCCGCTAGATGTTTAGCATCAATATCATCTAAACACAAAGGACAGGCTTTGTATCCTTTACACTTTAGACCTCCTAACATTACCAAACCCAGAAAGTCACTGATTGTCCATATCACCGCAGCTTTCATGTTGAATGTCGATCTACCATGGCGATCAAATGTAAGTACACCGGTGTCCCACAAAATATTCAATTCATCTATCAGGGGTTGCATGAACACATTCAAGCACTTACCGGGAGATTTTGGACCCGAGATCAATAAAGTAAGAATATTAAATTCCTTCTTCATGCACATTGAAGGTGGTAAATTGTAAGGCATCACCACGATTGGCCATGTGCTATGAGAAAGACCTGCTGCTCCGAAGGGATTGAAGCCATCTGTAGCCAATCCAAGACGTACATTCCTAGCATCTCGCGCAAAGTCAGGATATTTATTATCAAACTCTTTCCATGCTTCGCCATCTGCGGGATGTCTAATATGACCATTTTTTCACTTTTCTCTCCCGGTGTCACCGCATCTCCTTAGCTATATGCGGTGACATATAAAGACGTTGTAATTTTGGAGTTAAGGGAAAGTAGTGTACCACTTTTCTTGGAATCCGTCTATCAACATCGCCGTCTAAGTATCTCGACTCATTACACATCGGACAATGCTCAAGGTTCTTGAAGTCTTTATAGAAAAGTGCACAACCAAATTCACATGCGTGAATAATCTCATATCCCATCCCCAAATTCTTCAAAAGTCTCTTAACCTCACTATACGAACCGGGGTAATTATTTGGGCTCGGAAGGAGATCTTGTGTGATTCTCAAATGATCGTTGAAGCTCTTATCGGACCATCCATGGTCGACTTTAACTTTCATTGCACTTAAAATCGTACCCAAAACAGTTTTGTCACTTCCCACATATATGGGAGTGTGTGCTTCCGCAAGAAGTCGTTGATACTTATCGTATGCCTCCTTGCCCAAATATTCATTTTCAATGTCATCTTGTGGTTCCGGAAAAGGGAAAGCATCGTTAAGCTTAAGCATCTCTATTGTTGGATCCATGTAATAAGCACCACTTTCTTCAACCGTGCCACAACTTTTTTCCATAACATAGTGCTGTCGTTGTGTGTATATTGATGAAGAAGCATCGTCTTCTACTTCCCCATGAGAAGTTCAAGTAGTGTAGTCTTGCATTATACCGTTGCGAAACAAATGTGTTTGGATTTCATCCAATGACAACTTCGCATGATGCAACCTACAACGCCTACATGGGCATTTATGCGTAGTTCTCCGGGGTTTTTTTGTTTGACGAAGTTTACGAAATTCATAATACCCTGTGCAAACCGCGGATCACATTTATCAGACAAATTCATCCAAGTCTTGTCCATGGTTTCCGATCCTATATTAACCAAATATGAGACAAATTATTAGGGGAGTTAAGGCAAAGCATCTTATTCCATCAAAGGATGCCGAGAGTTACATAAAATGCAGCAAATGCCTAGCTAATTCTGCATGACTCAATCATATGTGTGACCATGCACCAAAATGCTACCTGCTGCTGCCTCTCGTTTTGATATTTATTCATCAAAAACACCTCCCAATATGACTGTTGCTACTCAATTTCAACTCTCATTCCTCCCCAGAAATTTGACATGGCATAACTCACCCCAACATAAACAGACTTTCAACTCTAACCAAAAAACAACCTGAAAAAAATGGAAACCAAATATCATGCAAAATGCAGCCCAAATGGCTAGCTAAATGTTGCTGTGCTGCTATCTACACACAAAACGCCTTAAGCTAATACCGCCCAAATGCAAAATGCTGCTGCTAGCTGCTTCCTAATTAACGCCCAAAATGCCCTGCTGCTGCTCGATTTATACCCCAAAAGCACAACTTTTGCCTTCCCCTGCTAGCTGCGCTCTCTCAATGACTACTCTTTGCTCGTACACACTCATATCCTCCCCCAAAATTTGACATATTGGCACACAATACAAAGTTTTAACTCCAACAAAACAGTGTGAAGAAAATGGAAATAAAAAACATGACAAGCTATAATTAATTGTATGCGAATGTGTGTGAGTGTGAGAGTTTGATCCATATACCTTCAACAATTTGTGCCGTTTACACGTGAAGATCTGAGCAAAAACTTGTGGAAAACCCCACCATATGGATCTTGCAGAGTATATTTTCAGACAAATGGTGTTTTCAGATACCATTTAAGGTTGTTGAGCGGAATTGAAGGCACTGTACGGTACTGAGGGTGTTATGTTTTTCTGCATTTACTTTGTACACTTACGCGACTTACTTTGGATAAAAATGTCGCTTAATCCAAACACGGAAGGCACCTCTCTTTAATGCACAGAAAATTTGAAACATTGAAGGGTTGTCATGCCAGCACCTGCTTCGGGGATTTTAATTCGTACTATTATGTGGCACATTTTCAGTTGTCGCAAAAATTAAGTCACATAATAGTTTTAACGTGACAAACTTTTCGTGTCGCTTAAAATAATGTCGCAATACCCATATTACGTGACAAACTTTTCGTGTCACTTAAAATAATGTCGCTTAATCATCTTTATGTGACAACATTTTTGGCGTCACGTAAAATTATGTCGCATATTTTTGTTATTGCGACAAACACATCAAACCGTAATCGTATAAACCGTTTAATGCGACAAAGATGTTGCGACGGCGTTCAAAATTTGTCGCGTAGGATGTAAAATGGTGTCGTGTCGGGTCACAGTACAGTGCTTTCATGCTGCCCTCTCTATGTTAACTTCCGATGAGTTGCTTGGTTTTCTACTCCAAGAAGAACAATGTTTGGAGTAAGATGCATTATCCTTGTCTATTCAATCTGCCAATGTTGTTGTTCGAAATTGAGCGGTCGAAACTCACGCGCCCTTGCAACCCGTTTTGGTCGCTCTTCTATTGATCATTCTTCTTCAGATGATGTTTCGATGGATCAATCAAAGCCAGTTTGTCAGATCTGTAAACGTGTGGGACATGAGGCTCTCGATTGTTTTCAACGATTAAATTTACGAGAGTTTCCTATCATTAATCGTAACGCTGCTACCCGGCTGAATTCTTCTAAAAAGAGTGCCTTCTTAGCATCCTCAGATAGTCCATCTGATATTGGCGATCCGTCGTTTATTGACTATGGAGCAAGCAATCATGTGACAGCTGCACTTGGCAATCTCACTCTTCAGTCCAACTACAATGGTAATGATCAACTTATGGTCGGGGATGGTAAGTCTCTTCCCATTACTCATATAGGGCACTCTATTCTTCCTGTAGCTTCTGCCAGTAAATCTTTGCAACTTAACAACATCCTCTTTGTTCCACAAATAGCCAAACGCCTTCTTAGTGTTTCTCAATTATCTAGAAACAAGAACGTTTATCTTGAGTTTCATCCTAATTTTTGCCTTGTTAAGAATTTGCAGGGACATGTCCTATTAAGAGGAACAATTGAGAATGGCCTATACCGTCTCCCTCGCCTAGCTGCATCATCTTCTTCTCTTTCTCCTAGTTGTCATGTTGCTTGTCTCAGTGAACGTA
Organism: Rhodiola chrysanthemifolia; assembly: GCA_033675395.1. Lineage (NCBI taxonomy): Eukaryota > Viridiplantae > Streptophyta > Magnoliopsida > Saxifragales > Crassulaceae > Rhodiola > Rhodiola chrysanthemifolia. The sequence goes on along the minus strand of CM066210.1, from coordinate 29,505,970 downwards.
CATCACTTTAGTGTTCGCATCATCATCTTGCTCATCCTCATGAGTCAATTCTACGTTGTTTAGTGTCAAGTCGACAGTTACCCGTGTCATCTCATAAACTAAACGCATGTTTGTGGCTCTTGTCTACTTGGTAAAAGTCATAGATTACCTTTGCCAAGGAGAGTTGAGTCATCCTCCAAACCCTTTGATTTGGTTCACTCTGACGTGTGGGGTCCTTCTCAAGAATAATCCACTGTTGGGAGTCGTTATTATATTAGTTTTATCGATAGTTAGTTGAAGAAATAACTGAAAGATGGAAAAAACAGTTAAAAGATAATGAATGATTTTGCCACCTTCTAAGTTGTGTCACCATTTCTATATTGATGCATGATATAACTTTCCAAACTCCTTCCCAGGTCTTTAACTCTTCTAGTGACATTCCTAAACTCCTCTTCATTTCATTTTCTCCTCTTCATTTCATTTTGTCATGTTATTTCTGAGGTCAGTTGACTTTTGGGATAGAGCCCTCCCATTTCTACTGACATTCCAGCTCCCAAAACACGGTTTTGAAAATTCGAATCGCGCATCCACATCATCTCAAATATGAACATTCTATCATATCTATGGTTAGATGCTCCTATCTTCATAAGTATGGGAAGTGGTCGGAGTGGTAAGCTGTTAAATGTTGAACTGTTGCATGCATATACTTGTTTCTCCATTCCTCATCAGTGACCACCCTATTTAATCTACATCTAGTTTTATTATCCCCTTCCTGCGGTTCGAATAAGTAAACTTGTAGCCTACATATTCCCAAGTTGAATAAGCCACAATCAGATAAAGCATTATTTCTAAACTGATCAATCTGAGTATATATTCTTGGTGACTGATGACACTACACCTTAGGACACATTTTTTTTTTCCGTCTCATAAAGCCCTAAATAATCCGATTGACTTTAAATTTATGCTTTATAAATTAAATTCAGTTAAGCTAAAATAAATTAAATTAAATTAAATTAAATTAAATTAAATTGAACTAAACTAAATTAAATTAAATTGAACTAAACTAAATTAAATTCAGCTAAGCTAAACTAAACTAAATTAAATTAAAGTAAATTGTATTTGATTTATGTTCATCATCAACATCGTCATCATCATCGTTATCGTTATCGTCATCATCATCACCATCATCATCATCACCATCATCATCATCCTATCATCATCATCACATCACCATCACATCACCAACACCACCACCATCATAATCACCACCACAATCATCATCATCACCATCATTATCATCATCATCATCATCACATCATCATCATATGATCCTCATCATCACATCACCATATCATCATCATCATTATATTATCGTCATCATATCATCATCATCATCATCATCATATTACCATCATCATCAACATCATATCATCACAACCATCATCATCATATTACCCTCATCATCATAACATATTACCATCATCATCATCACCATCATCATCATTATCACCATCACCATCATCTTCATCATCATCAACATCATATCATCAAAACCATCATCATCATAATATTACCATCATCATCATAACATATTACCATCATCATCATCATCACCATCACCATCATCATCATCATATCATATTACTATCATCATCACATCACATCATCATATCAACTTCATCATCATCATATTACCATCATCATCATATCACCATCATCATCATTATCACCATCATCAACTTCATATCATCACAACCATCATCATCATCACCACCATCATCATCACATCACATCATCATCACCATCATCATCATCACATTACATCACATCATCATATTACCATCATCATCATATCACCATCATCATCATTATCACCATCATCTTCATGATCATCGACATCATATCATGACAACCATCATCATCACATCACATCATCATCATCACATGATGGTTGTGATGATGATGATGACGATATGATGGTGATGGTGATGGTGATGTTAATATGATGATGCTGATGGTAATATGATGATGATGATGATGATGATGGTGATGATGATGATGATGATGATGATGATGATGATGGTGATGGTGATATTATGATGATGATGTGATGTGATGATGATGGTAATATGATATGATGATGATGATGATGATGATGATGCTGATATGATGATGATGGTAATATGATGATGATGATGGAAATATGATGATGGCAATATGATGATGATGATGATGGTTGTGATGATGATGATATGATGATGGTGATATGATGATGATGGTTGTGATGATATGATGATGATGATGGTGATGATGATGGTGATATGTTGATGATGGTAATATGATGATGATGATGATGATGATGATGGTAATATGATGGTGATGATGATGGTGACTATGATGATGTGATGTGATGATGGTAATATGATGATGATGACAATATGATGATGATGTGATGTGATGATGATGGTGATGGTGATGGTGATTTTGATGATGATGATGATGATGACGATATGATGGTGATGGTGATGATATGATGATGGTGATATGATGATGACGGTAATATGATGATGATGGTTGTGATAATATGATGATGATGGTGATATGATGATGATGGTAATATGACGATGATGGTTGTGATGATGATGACGGTATGATGGTGATGATATGATGATGGTGATATGATGATGATCGTAATATGATGATGATGGTTGTGATGATGATGATGGTGGTTAATTAATGTTAAGTTGGTATAAACTATAAGTTAAACTAAAATAAAATAAACTAAATTCAGCTAAGCTAAATTAAACTAAATTCAGCTAAACCAAGCTAAGTTAAACTAAATAAATAAAATTCAACTAATATAAACTAAATTAAGTTCAACTAAGCTAAATTTCAGCTCAATTGGACAGCAAGTCGCATATAGTTTCTGCGACTAAAGGTGCGTCGCGTAAAAGCCCTAAATAACTCTTATGCGACATTGTTTTGTATTTGTCCCAAAAACAATGGAATGAGTTCTATTCTTTGTGGGCTTAAGCTATATTTTCAATCCAAAATTGGTCGCATTAACTAACTTATGTGGCCATTTTACGGAGGGTAGTTTCCACATTTGTCGCGTATACTTTTATACGCTTAAAACAGGTACAGTTTAGTGTCGTATAAAACTGCATACCCTTAGAACTTTAAATATGTTATTGTTGTATAAACTACCTTACGTTTACAATCTTGAAAATATATTTGTCGCATTCAGGCACATACGCTTATGACTTTAAATATATTATTGTCGTATAAACTACCTTATGTTTACAATCTTGAAAACACATTTATCGCATTAAGGCACATACACTTATAACTTTAAATATATTATTGTTGTATAATTTAGCTTATGTTTAGAATCTGAATACATATTTCATATTTGTCGCATTAAGACACATACGCTTAAAACATTACAATACAAAACAAACGCGGCCGACAAAACATAATTCCGGCCAACATAACACAATTCTGACCAACAAAACACGATTTCAGACAACATCAAAAGGGTACACACAACAAAAGTTCAGGTTTGTACCCAGCAACAAGAGCAAAAAAGTTTTACAACATAATCCACATTTGTATTTAAGCAACAGGTTCATAAGACGTCGCACCTTCTGAATCATTATTGTTTGCTAGGTTTGCTGATCCACCCCGTACCACCAGGTCCTCAAGAACCCGAATCATCTCTTCAATTCCACTAGCTGATCTTTTTGCTTCTCCATTTGGTCTTTCAGCTTGGCGTTTCTTACACCCCCTCTACGGAGAAGTGGCCTCTTGAAGGCGTTACCAGCTCCAGAAACATAAGTTCCATGCTTCTACCCCAGCACTTGGGTTATAATATCAATTTGTATAGCAACCGTAAGAGGTTCTTGGTTATCGAGGACAATGTGCCATCATCAGCGTCATCACCATTCAGGTCTTGCATCACTTGACGAACCCTGTCTCGTATTTGTGCCTACATATATATATACATTGTTAAATGTAAATACAATGGCAGAATTTAGTTGCATGACGGATAATAAACTCAGGTGACACCTCTAAGTTAACTACAAAATACAATGAAACTGTTAAATATAGCAGGCAAAATGCAAAATATAGTTTTACATTGCATTGCCGTTAGCTTGCATACATTGTTATACTTCAGTTTTGAAACTCAGGTAAACTGCAATGGAAAATGCAATGTTTGCAGACAATAAAATTTATTGCAACAAAGTACACAACAATATAGCTGATCTGAAAATATATTATCTTTTACCGAATAAAGTCAACGCCGAACTTAAAGAAGAAGAACAACACAACGTTTTCACCAATCAAATAATGAGAATTCCAAAAATGACTATAGTAACAATAAGACTATATCACCAACTAACGTGAACGTTGCACATTAACAATAGACATGTTTTACAAATATGTGCATGACATATACCAAGAAGAACAACACATAATTCACCAATCATTATTCACCAACGTTAAACATAACATATACACTAACACAATCAATGTATTCACAGAAAAATATTATTTGCTGAACATGTGGAGCCAAATAACAACATATATATATGCAGCTATAAGTTGTGCCTTCTCCCTGCGCATCGAGTTTTTTAGCCCTTTGATAGGACGGGACCTTTCCAGAATGGTGGTTGATGCGATCAGCGTCATTGCGCACTCTCGACATTGTCTTACCTCTCTCCTTTTATAACGAACAATAAAACAAGTTAAAGATTACTAAATAAAAAAGAAATCTGTTAAAGATATACATATAAATACATTAAAGAACTAATAGAATGTTCGTTGATAATAAAACTGAATGCATATATAACCTCATTTTTTGGGTACACTGAAGTGGCTCACAAGCCATTCCCATTGGTCACGGTGCTCAAAAAACTCCTTGGGAACTACCTCATGTCCATATTATAAGAAGACGGTTCTGCATTCGGATTTCCTCTTGATGGCTTTTCTGAAGTGATTCCACAGTTGGTCAACTTTATGATGAACAATAAAATTGTGCTACAGTGAAAAACAAAACTGTGAATTAAAGTTATAAAGACACATATTGCATGAAATGACAAGTTATAGAAGACTAGCTTGTACTTACATTCAAGTGATCATACACTAATTGTCTGTCTTTCTCTTCAAGCTTTTTGAACGATGGGGCAAGCATGGGAACCTTGTCCCTCACTGCACTACCAATCTTGTGCACAAGTAGGCTTCACACAATTGACACCCCTCTGACCTTCCTCTTATCTCGGCGTTCATCCCCTTTTATACACCAGAAAAATAGCATAATTAATAACTACCTAATAAACTATAAGAAAGATAAATATTGCGCAATAAAAGATTACCCTGTTAGCACAAAACCAGTGCTCTTGCATCTGATGCTTGGAACATTCTCCACACTCCCTTCAGCCTCATCATCTGATGCACTATCATTATCGAATGAATGGTTGGGTTCAAATTTAGGAGTTGGGGGTTCCAAGAAGGCCACCGGTGGTGTGGGTTCATCATGGTGGGATATGGCTAGTGATTGAGTGGGTGTAGCGGAGGGCTGGGGTGCGAGTGGTGGACTAAAATTAGGCATGGGAGGTGGATTATTGCAGACTTCGGTATTGACTCAAGCAGTGTACTTAGACAAACACCTAGGAGACACCTGGTACACTAAGGGATTGGACTTTGGGGTGGCAGGTTGTGTACTCGAAGCTTGTGGTGTATGGTTTGATATAAAAGGTTGTCTACTGGAGCATCCGGTACAAGATCAGGTTCGTTGACAACATGCACTGGGGGATTTTGGGCAAGAGTAGGGTTTGGCTTGGCTCTTCTCAGGCAGCGGAGGATTAGTGGTTGGTTGGGCTCTTCTCTTCTCGGGCGATGGAGGATTCGTGGTCGGCTGAGATTGTCTCATCTTGGGTGGCAAGGCCGTCTTCTTCACGCGGAGGAGTACGTCGAATGGGAGGAAGCGGAGGCGGAGTTTGAATGGCTTCCAGCTTCTTGTGTCGTCTCGACCGCTTCATACCAGTGAGAACCGCCCTGGCATGCTCAATGTGGACAACATTATGCCCAAAATTAGGCTGTGAGTGTTCTGGAGACGAGGGTGGACGTGAGCGCTTGGAAGGAGAGTCAGCCAACACAATGCCAGTAGTTGGCTTCCGGAGGTGAGCGAAACTTGTGTGATGGCTGACAACGGAGACCGCAACTTCATGGTTTTCTTACCACTCGTCATTTCGACCTCGTCCGGACGTCTTATGGTTTTGTTCTTCGACTTGGCCATCGTTGACTATGAGGTATGGTGGTGGATGTGTGTGGGATGCGCAAATGGATGAGTGAATCGGGGGAGAGGATGTAGATCTAGGGTTTGCAACACTTAGGAAAATTTAGGGATTTCGGGGGAAGTCGTGGTAAAGGTAGGGCAATTTAATGGGCTTATTTTTTGGCCCAAAATTTATGTTTAAACGATAATTCATATAATAAACATAGTTTAAACGTTTTTCGTAAATTTCAATTTGTTTCCCCACAAACTAGAAAATGATTTCCCACCAAAACGCATAATTGTTTTGCGACATTTGCAAGCTAAGTTTGTACCATAATGGTACATCACAGTTTAAATAGAATTCAGACCTTTGCTGCAAACAATGGAATCCTCACAACAACATTTGAGACAACAACAACATCAACATCAATACATATGCTGCCCAACAACAACATCAACACGACCCTTGCAAATCCGTAATAAGCAATCCTCATCATCAGTTGTTTCTTGCATTAAATCAACACTTTGATAATGTTCTTTATCCAACTCCATTTCATCATCTTCATCTCCTAGATCAGTTTCATCATCCCTGCTGCAAACATATCAGCTCTCTCATGATCCAAGTACAATTGCCTTCGTGCTCTGGGAATTTCAACCATATTATTGTTGTTCATGGAGTTGTCATAAGGTTCTACTTCAATTGTAATGTTAGTGGGTATTTGCTCATGATAAGAACAGTCTTCTTGAGCCAGAATTAATATTGTGTCTCTTTCATTTTGATTTTCTCGTGCAAGGGAAGTATCACTATAGGCCCCTCTATGCGAACAACATTTACCACTTTCCAATTGTCACCGACTTTTAGATCATCCATGTAAAAAACTTGTCTTGCGGTAGTGGCTAGGCAATACGGCCAATCTTCATACCAAGTTGAGGAAGTATCTACGGATAAACGTCCATAGTCTATCTTAGTGCTTCCCCCTCTCTTTAGGATCCGTGTTAAACCTTGTGCAATAAAAATGAACTACAGGCATTCCATTAGTGTATCGTAGCTAAATAATGTTTTGGATAATGCCATAATAGGTTCAATCAACATCCTCGACCATCACCCCAGAATTTTGAGTCCTCTTATTCCTGACCCCGACCCCAAACAATAAACTTCACACCATTAACTTAACACTGAGAGAAGCACGCATATGATTGAGGCATCCTGGCTGAACTGTGCAACTCGGTAGAATAAGATTCACAACCTTACCTTTTCAAGATTTCCATCTGTAGTTAAAATGGAAGAGTGAGCTAATGTGAAATAAAGAAAATGAATGACAAATTAAATAAAGTAAATATATAATTTAATTAGCATTCATTCCCAGTCACGAATTAAGAAAATGCTTAACACATTCTTTCTTTGTTCTGTTTGGGCAATCTATCTCAAACTTCTCGAAATGCTTTCGAAGATAATCTACTATTTGTTTGCAATGTTCCATAATGCACATGTGGGTCATGTCAAGTTGTTTCTTAGTCAACTTGATCCAAGGTGAATGGCCACTAACCTTGATCAGGGGAGAGTAAACATTTGGGACATATGATCGAGCTTCATTTAATGAGTCCATCTCAGTTGAGTCAGTCATGTACAAGTTGTAATATGTTACACACTCATGTGTAATGTAGGACTCAGCGATACATTCCTCCGGATATCTGCTATTCCGAATCGATCTCTTGTACTCCCTTAATTGTCTCCAAGAGGAAATAGTCACAGTTAGTTTATAAATAGATGTGTATGTTTGTTTCCTATTCCTGATAAATAATAGAAGTAAAACATATATTTAAAAGATATAAACCTCTCAATAGGACATATCCAGCTGTAGTGTACGGGTCCCTTAAGCAAAACTTGTTTGGGAAGATGGATCAATAGATGCACCATGATGGTGAAGAAATAGGAGGAAAAGCCATCTCGAATTTTGACGTGCGGTATTTTGGGTGTCAAAAATAATTATAAAGTCGGTAAGTACCGATTCGTCCAAGGGAGCAAGTGTAAACTTATGCACTATGTAATGTTGAGCTTCTATTTATCCTAGTCGAAATCGAGTGTTTTGTTAGGTTTTATTATCTAAATAAACAAGTAATAAAGAAAAGGTTTTAACAAATTTCGAGAAGTATTTCGGGGAACTACTTCACTTACCCAACATTAGAATCGACTTTATTAACTAGCATGCAAGAATTTTCCTATATTGAATGGAAAATAGCCACACAATCCAAGTAAGAACCTCACCCTTACAGCGCTACTGGTTCTAAATGGAATTGTATCATAAACTACGAACCTCACCCTTTCGGCCTTATTGGTTCGAATCAAGTAACTCGCTGATGTTTACCAACTTTTCTCGTGTAAACATGGGGAGTCCTTATCGTAAAACTAGCCTTTCCCATTACAAATCTCGGGCCACTCTCGTAGTCACCGAGTTCGTAACGTGTATTTTACTTCACAGTCTGACGTTTAGCCTCACCCTTTCGGCGCTATTAGCTTAACGTCTCAAAGCAATTCACTTAGGCATTTTCTCAAACACCTAGTATGCATCACTGGGTTTAAGCGCTAAGTAAAACACAAATCATGTAAAACAATCCAAATCATGCAGCGGTTAATGTATTAAACGATTCATAGTCGAATACGATTAGTAGGACCCCAAAATATGGGTCACTACTCACTACCCCTTATCATGGAATTACAAATCATGTTTTGTTCGAAACGAAAATTACAAAGAGAAAAAGGAATGACTACACCCTTCGAATTGATGTCGATAATCCCTTTAAGCTCAATCTTCGATCCGATAAAAAATTCTTGCGTTTTCGTTCCCCCTCCACTCTTTTTCGTTCTCTCCAAGTGTTTAGAATGGAATGTGTGTGTATGGAATGTCCAGAATTTTTTGTTGGCGACTTCCTCTTTCTTTTTCTTCTTTTTGTAATGTTTGAGCTTTTTGCACAAACCTTGCAAAAATTACATTTTTGGCCCATTCAGTCTAGTTGACACAAGTGACATGGGTCATTCCAGAGAGGTAAATTTTCTGAGTTCTGTCTGATTTTTCACTTGTGTCAACTATTTTGGTGACACAAGCGCAGAGTGAGATGGCCTATTAATCTAAAATTTTGACATCCTTAACGGCTGAATCTGCTCTAGGTGCCAGCTACAAAGTTCTAGCCCTTGCTCTTAGCTTTCCAACAAGCCAAGTAACAATGGATTCAGACACATTATGGGCTCCGGGAGTGTGTGACAAGTAGGGATGTCAATACTCCTATTTTTGCACTATTTTCGCCCAAATTCTCACAAAACTCTTTATTTCGCCTTGGATTCATATTTCACCTACAAGTCACCAAATCATAAAGTGAGAGGTCACAAAAACAAAGCAAACGATCAAAAATCAACTAAATGTGGAGCATAAATCTAGTACAAATTTATGCTAATCAAAACACTACACACTTAGAGTTTGTTCGTCCCAAACAAACATGAACTAAATCCTAACTATTGTCCTAGGGAACACGAGTCTATTTAGCGTATGCACCAAGGCTTTAAACCTATAGGCTACCCTACAGGGCGAGTTGTAGTCTCATGAGAGTTTTCAGATAAGGGACTACTCACAAATCACATATGCGACTAGCTAATATGCATTAATAAAATAGTTCCTCACTTATCTAGGAAATACACAACGAATACCCCATGCAAAGCAACTAAACTAGTAATCAAAGACTCTCCTTTTCAAAAGAATTTCAAACCACAAGTGACCTTACAAAAATGCACATTCAAAGACAGTCAATATTAGAGTTATCAAATGTCTAACCTAACAATTCATTCAACATTTTCACAAGATACTCAAAACATGAACCTTAGAAACACAAAAAATGTGCCAATCGCGCGCCTTTGCTATCAAGAAGGATAGTCCATGGGCTAATGGTACAAAACTCATTTCCAAGTCTTAGGAGCTAAGTCCTATAATCCGTAAGAAAAGAGGAGTTTGACACTTCATTTTCAATACTATCTGAAACAAAGTCAAGCTCACGTACTAGTACAAGGGTCATCCCTCTACTCAAATCACAATGCATACACACAAAAAGAGATGATAGAAAGTACATTGACAAACTTAAGTGTGTGCCTCCTCATCTTCTCTTTCATTTTTTTTCAAGGCATTTTGCCCACGATATGCTTCATGAATTTTTTTCTTTTGATAGCTTGCCTTATTTTGGCTTGTGCTTGCAAAAACTTTTTGCTTCTCTTTTTGTTGTAGCTTGCCTTAATTTGGCTTGTGCTTGCATATATAATTTTTTTTTTTGGGGTCAACTTTTCACCCATATTGACTCCACACTTAAGAGTTGGCAATATACTAAGGATATAAATGGTGTGTGCATACAATGTGAAAGAATAAAGATCACCTAAGAGCACTGACTAAGTTTTCGAAGAGACGAAAAGTATTTCATGCTTGCTAATTCCAAGTTCAAGTGATGCAAAAAGGTTGCCTAAATATTAGATAGACAAAAGATGACAACAACATTGATGCCTAGGAATTATGCACTCATAAAAGTCATGGTGATCCTAGATTCGAAATCAAGTCATTAGTAATGAAACTAGATAGTCGAGTAATGGGGTTACGCGCATGCCTTGAAAATTCGAGTACTCAAATGTAAGATAGCGCATAAAATGTGCAAGTGCCTAGACATGGATGAATTCAATAGAATGCACTACACACCCACTCCACGCTTAAACTGAAGCTTAGTCCCTAAGCGACAAATAAATGAAAACAAAATTGTAGTGCAAAGGGCTTCCCTGAAATTGTAGCTCAAAGAGTGTGATTCATGGCTTGCCCATTCTTTTCTCGCTTATGACATTCAAATCTATAAAACAAACAAGTCACCACTACATAGAAAATATCAGTACATGTCACAAGTACAAAATCTATCATAGTAGGAACTTCACACTTAAATCAAAAGCGTCTAGCACATAATGATGTGAGTGCAAAATTAATTTGATAAGGCAACTTACAAACGGTTTTACTTCCCTCGAAGACCTAGTTTAACGTCTTGGCGAGACTAGCAAAGCACCCCATGGATTCGCTTAGGAGAAGTCCTTTGCTCGAATAACTTCTCGTGGGGCCATAAGTGCCTAAGGCATCAATCCACCTTCAAATCCCACTTATATTCTCGTCCATCAAGTCTACAATGGACTTTTAAATGTGAACGCAATCCCTTTGAAAGTGTTATGCTTTTTAGGATGGAGGGATTGTAGGAGCTCCATGCTAATGGTCTTGAGATGTATGGTAGGAAGCTCCTAAACTTATCTCGAGACGGCGTGATGAAGAAAGGGTCTACATAACTCATCTCGAGCTTGATGGGCACACCCTCCTTGAGTTTCTCAATAACTTCCTTGGGTGCCCAATCCTCTAACTCCTTCTCAAAACTTGCATTCTCTTGTATGCGAGGTCGCTCTCTTGTAGCGTACATGTAAACGTCAACAAAGTCTTCATACATTCCATCCTCGTGGCTCAATGTGCTATTGCTCTAATTCATCCCCATCAACAGATTGAAGCTCTCCTTCAAGCTCACTTACCATTCGTGGAGGTGAAAGTGTCCGAAAATTATAGTCTTCTATACTTGATCATCTTCATATATCTCTTTGATAGCTTGGCCGGGCTTCTCAAAAGAGAAATTCAACACTTTATCCTCACTTGATTCAAAGACTTCTTCTTCGGAATCCTCTTCTTCATCATCCAAGTTCCCATTTTTAATTACTCGTTACGCCAATTTGCTTAACACTTGGTTTTGGGCAGCGAGTTCATCTAAACGTTGGTTCACGGCTTGGAAATTTTGTAGCATGTTCAGCTTTTTCCGATTGGTCTTTGAAAATAGGGCAAGAAGCTCCAAAACTTGTCTCGAGACGAAGTAGTGAAGAAAGGGTCTTCATAACTTGTCTCGAGAATGATGGGCATCCCTCCTTCTAATTTTTCAATCGATTCCTTGGGTGCCCCATCCTCAATATCTCTTCCTAAAATTTTGTCTTCTTCTATGCGAGGTGGCTCTTTCATTTCTTCAATGTAAACCTCAACGAAGTCTCTATACCCTTGAAGACTTTCAATCTCTATATGCTCTTCCTCTATCTTGTCCTCATCAAGGAATTGGGATTCACATTCAAGCTCGTTCGTAGCGGGAGGAGGGAGTTCTTCTTCCCCAATAAAAGGTGTTTCCTCTATGTGAGAGGCATCATCATTGAAGAACTCCTCATCGGAGAGCGTTAATGGGATGGTGACCTCTTGTATGTCCTCATCCAAATGATCATGAGATGTGCTAGTAGTGAAGGATGCTTCACTTTTGCATTCCATCTCGTCTTTGCTACAAGGTTCCCCATCCCTATGGTTGTAATAAGCTTCGGTGGCGGCTCTCCAAAATTCATCCTCCGCTTCTTGATCCCGTTCTTCCCTTGAGGCATTAGATTTAAGGATTTCTTCTTCGGATACCTCCTCTTCCTCTTCCAAGTTCTCAAATTCAATGGCTCGGTGAGCCATTGTGCTTTCTAACTCATGGCGTTGAGCCTCCAATCTATTCAATTGAGCTTGCATCTTCTCTTGGCTTGCTAGAAGTCTAGCGAACATGGATTCTATATTGGAGGGCTCACTTGAAGGTTGAGGAGGTTGAGGGTAGGAGTCTTCAACTTCGAAGCATTGGCTATCATCCCAATTCGGAGTGTAGGTATGTGATGGATGCCAAGAGTTTTCCCAATAGGCGTTTGGTTGCTCCTCTTCTTGGTCATCCCCATTCAAATTATAATAACTCGTTTGATAGCCATGCTCTTGGTAATTCCAATATGGTTGCTCCTCCTCTTGATAGTATCCCTCATTAGAAAAGACTTTTTGGTTGTGGTTGTACATCCAATAGTCTTCACAATGGGCATTTTGTTGATCCTCTTCATAATAATCTCCAATGTGCATGACTTGTTGGTTATAGTGATCCATCCTCGCAAAACAAGATAAACAAAGTTAGTAGGGGATATGAGTAGAATAAGAATGTACAAGTATAAGAAAGAAGAAAAATATTCACAAGAATAGTCGGAACTTCTACACAATCTAATCTAGGGATGTGCTAACTAGTTGCTCCCCGGCAACGGCGCCATTTGACGAACTATTTCTTTTTCACCTCTAGAATAGTATCAATGAAGAGAGGATCGAATGTAGTAGGTCAAAACATTTATAAAGACCGGTAAAGTACCGGGTCGAACCCAAGGGAGCAAGCCAAGCACATGCACTATGTAAGATCGTGTTTCCGTTCGGCTATTCTAAACCAAAATGTATAAGAGAGTGTACATATCTAAATCCTATGTGTGGTGAGTAATTGAGGATAAAAGATAGATAAGAGGTGTTTCGAGGGGTTAATCCCCTCCTTGGCAATTTTCCAATGATCATGTATACAAGAATTTAATCATTTAAGAGTTGATAGGTTTAAAACCTAGCTTAGGCTAAAATTAGACAAACTATCATGCAGTCAAACCTTCTTATGTAGAATCTCACTAATTAAAGATGTTGATTCACTATATAGCACCTATTTTCACAAATGCTATATGCATAAAGTCTTGGTTAGCCTCTCACCCATGCATTTACTCTCATAAATGCTTGATAAGTTCATTTTTACTATATCCAAACCATCACTAAGCTCTCTCAATACTTAGATCATAGTTCTAACACAAACATGTCACTTAGGCATTTTATCAAACACTTAGCAACATGTCTAAAATGAAAACCATAGTAAAATGAAATCAACTTCATAAATTGCATGTTAATGTGTATATAATGATCATTGAGTACCAATGAGGATCATAGGACCCTCAAAACACAAGATCCACTACTCACACATCATGTAAGACAACATGGTGTGAGTAGGGTTTTTACACAACAAGTAGAATAGAAGAGGGATAGAAATAGGATGATTAATCCTTGAACTCCCTTGATCTTCACTTCTCCTTGGTTGGATGATGATTGATGACCTTGGTTGACCTCTTTTCTTGGTCTTCTTCTCTCCAAAAACCTCCACACTTGGTCCAAAACCCTTGATTTCTATTTATAGCCTCGGGCAATTTCCGGTACTGTAGCAGGTCCAGTCGATCGACTGGCGGTGGGCTGTTGGCCCAGTCGATCGACTGGAGGGAGATAAGACGCTTGGAAAGCAGATTCTCAGTCGATCGACTGAGACAGGGTAGTCTCCCAGTCGATCGACTGCGGTAATGCAGAAAACAGGCCCTCCTGAGACTCCATTAAGTCGATCGACTGGAGTCCCAATCGATCGACTGAAGGCACGTGGCTTGCACGCTCAGCTGGAGAACTCGCCAGTCGATCGACTGGAGGGCCCAATCGATCGACTGCGGTAATTTGATTTGCAGTCCCTCCTGAGAGTCTATCGAGTCGATCGACTGGAGCAGGGGAGCTTCCCAGTCGATCGACTGGAGGCCAAATTCTGCCAACTTTTGCTCTTGACTCCGATTTTTCCCGAGTTTTCATATTTAGGCCTTGACCATGGGGGAAGCTTGTTTTCTACCTGAAATGTAGAGATAGAGGTCAAATGACATCAAAATATCATCGGAAACGACCCAAAACTATAGTGAAGAATGACCATAAATGAGTCGAAAACTCGACTCATCAACGTGCAGTATTTTGGGCGTAAAAAATAATTTATAAAATCGGTAAGTACCGAGTCGTCCAATGGAGCAAGTGTAAACCTATGCACTATGTAAGGTTGAGCTTCTATTTATCCTAGTCGGAATCGAGTATTTTGTTTGATTTTATTATCTAAATAAACAAGTAAGAAAGAAAAGGTTTTAACGAATTTCGAGAAGTATTTCGGGGAACTACTTCACTTACCCAACATTAGAATCGAATTTATTAACTAGCATGTAAGAATTTGCCGATATTTATTGAAAAATAGCATCACAACCAAGTAAGAACCTCAACCTTTCGGCGCTATTGGTTCGAATTGGAATTGTACCATAAACTATGAACCTCACCCTTTCGGTGCTATTGGTTCGAATCTAGTAACTCACTGATGTTTACCAACTCTCTTTGTGTAAACAATGGGAGTCCTTTTCGTAAAACTAGCCTTTCCCATTACAAATCTCGGGCCACTCTCCTAGTCACCGAGTTGGTAACGTGTATTTTACTTAATAATCTGACATTTAGCCTCACCCTTTCGGCGCTATTGGCTTAACGTCTCAAAGCAATTCACTTAGGCATTTTCGCAAACACCTAGTATGGATCACTGGGTTTTAAGCGCTAAGTAAAACATAAATCATGTAAAACAATCCAAATCATGCAACGGTTAATGTATTAAACGATTCGTAGTCGAATAAGATTAGTAGGACCCCAAAATATGGGTCACTACTCACTATCCATCATCATAGAGATACAAATCATGTTTTGTTCGAAACAAAAATTACAAAGAGAAAAGGGAAGGACTACACCCTCCGAATTGATGTCGATAATCCCTTTAAGCTCAATCATCGATCCGATAAAAAATCCTTGCGTTTTCGTTCCCCCTCCTCTTTTTTTCGTTCTCTCCAAATGTTTAGAATGGAATATGTGCGTATGGAATGTCCAGAATTTTTTGTTGCTGGCTTCCTCTTTCTTTTTCTTCTTTTTGTAAATTTTGGGCTTTTTGCACAAACCTAGCAAAAATTGCATGTGGCCCATTCAGTCTAGTTGACACAAGTGACATGGGTAATTCTAGAGAGGTGAATTTTCTTACTTCTGTCTAATTTGTGTCACTTGTGTCAACTATTTTGGTGACACAATCGCAGAGTCAGATGGCCTCTTGAGCTCAAATTTTGACATCCTTAACGGCTGAATCTGCTCTAGGTGCCAACTACAAAGTTGTAGCCCTTGTTTATTAGCTTTCCAACAAATTCAGGCATATTATGGGCTCTGGGAGTGTGCGACAATTAGGGATGTCAATCCTCCTATTTTTGCACTGTTTTAGCCCAAATTCGACCATTACTCTTTATTTCGCCTTGAATTCATTTTTCACCTACAAATCACCGAACCATAAAGTGAGAGGTCATAAAAACAAAGCAAACGATCAAAAATCAACTAAATGTGGAGCATAAATATAATACAAATTTATGCTCATCACATTTGCGTAGAATCATAATGATATCGACTTTCATTTCAGTTACGTCTATGACCATCAACTATTTTCAGCATAACTTCTGAAACCATTGTGATAGTGATATAAGGGGCTCCACTACATAGCGTGGCAAGTAAGGTCGAATGAACACCGGAAGTAGACGCTGCAACATGACATGGCAATCATGCGTGTTTCAACCTATTAAATTTTCATCTTCCACATTGATTTTATTTTTCAAACTACCTGCATAACTTGATGAACTGAAATATTTCAGCCCTCTCATTAGGTAAAACCATATACGGTTGAGATACGTTATCTTTTCTTGAAGATGACCCTTTTTCTTCCACTACAGTTCCTTCCGAATCCCTTGTTTTTCCAAACCTTCTCGAGCCTCAACATCATCTTTTGTCTTCCCTTGAAGACCAAGAATGGTACCAATGATGTTTTCAAACACATTATTCTCTATTTGCATCACGTCCAACGAATAATGTTGTCTTAATGTGGTCCAATAGGTTAAATCATAGAAAATGCTCACATGAGTCAGCACAACTTCTCTTTCGTACCTCTATGATTCAAATCCGGATGTAAGCTGAATATGGGGTAGTCATGGCTAAGTACAGAACTAAAAATCTCTTCTCCTGTTAAAGAAGGTGGGGCGTCTCGTGATTCCACTTTCCCATTGAATTTATTAGCCAAATGCCTCATTGACTGATCTCTATCGAGCCATCTGCGAGAGCCTTGGTTGGACATTCTCTCCGCTAAATGTGGCAAATCAATCTCATCCATTCACAAAGGACAAGCTTTGTATCCTGTAGACTTAAGACCTCAAAACCCGGAAAGTCACTGATTGTCCACATGACTGCAACTTTGTCCCGTACCAGCATACATTGTCTCGAAGCGAGTATAAGAGGGCGAGGGCGGATCTCGTCGCGGAAAAGAAAGCCGAGATGGAGGCTCAGGGTTTAATAGCGCCGGGGGATGAACCTGTCATCCACATTGAGAGGCATGAGGTATGGAAGAGGGTCACCAAAGGAGGAATAAAGAGTACGTGAGTAACCAAAGTTGTATGTTTACAGTAAAATATTAAATAGTACCCCCTAACTCTATGTGAGTATCCTGAACGTAAAATGATTGATAACAGGATGAATTGGAAGAGTAGGCCAGTTAGGGAACATTTACTTCCCGGGCTAGAAGAGACATATTGACGGAGGCCATAGGGAAGGACGAGTACCCTGGACGCACACGGGCGGTGGGGAGTTTGGTAGGTTTGACGAAGGTATTCGGGAAGTAGTCTTCTTCGTCTAGCACACACTCCACCGCCTGTTCGCACGCGCCAATGCTTCAGAGCCATCACAGTGGTTCCAATCCAGACCCCTTCGGAGATATACTCGAGGTAATATGCAGTCATTTCAAATTACGAAGAAAGTGCAATTTACTTCATCTGTACGCGTATTAATAATTTTGTTTTTCCATGTCAGGCTGGGAAGAAATGCATACTGCACGTGAATGGAGGAGGTTCGGATGAGCGCAAGAAAATTGTGGCACTTGGCAGAGTTATGCCAGGACGTGTCGCGCAATATCGATAGTTGGATGATGAGATGGTGAAGGTGGTTATAGAGGATGCGATCGAACCATCGGCAGAGCTACCGGAGAAGTTCGGGGAAATGGAGAAAGTATTTGATGCAGTGCGTGCTTTTGTGGGATGGCCGAAATGGCTAGTACACATTGATGAGAAGGTAAGTACGTATTTTTATTTTGCTAGTACACTAAACAACTTTAAGTTTGTTAATGTTACTCGTTTGATCGAAATTTTTATTTCGGAAAGGGATATGATGAGTTCAGATTTTCGAAACTGCAATGCAGTAGTTTCAGCGATGATGATACTATGAGAATGTCAATGCATTGGCGCTTTCTGTACGACCACACCAACATGATGGCCAACTCAAATCTGTATTCGGTGTACATTAGTAGCGAAGTGTTTGGTGAAGATTGTTATATCGAGCTGAACAAAGATTGCATTCTGGAGTTCACCAGCTTGAAAGCTTTGGGTGCAGCCGCTGCTGAACTTTTACATAAGGTAATTATTGATTTCATTATTTAATGGTTCTTAAGTTTGGAAAAAGTTGACTAACTTAATCATAAGCCAGCATATTATCCACGATAAGATCGCACCGGGCATTCGGTTTGGATTCTTCAGACCGAGTTTTATGACCCTGTCCGTGGACTTACAAACTAGGGTGGAGTTCTTCCAGAGGAGATTGAGAATGCCCGACTACGGTCGTCATTTTTGCTACTTCCTACCCTACGTCGATGTCAAAAAGTAAGTGGATATTTTTCTTATTCTTGTCTATTTTGCATGAAATGCATATTATACTAATATACTGGTATCCCGAACTGTTTGTTAGGTGGCATTGGATGTTAGTTGTCCTATTCCCTGCGAAGCGAGTGGTCATTTGGCTTGATCCTCAGGGAGAAACATCGTTGCCTGATGCAACAAATTTTGTAAACACATAAGAATTATGGTAGTCCACTTTTACTTAGCATTACTACATGTGCTACAACTTGCTGATATTAATTACCTTAATTTTGCAGTTCCATGAGTATGTACTTCAACATCTCGTCAAATTCAGATATAGAGTGGAAGACTGTTACGGTATTGACTTAACAAATAATAATTTTTTTAAAATTTTATATTCCATTACTTAATATGTTTCGAGTGCCCGAAACAGCCCTTCAACAATGCAGTGTGTGGCTACTATGTCATGCAATATATTCGCGACATAATCAAGTTCGTTCAAGCTACCAATGGATCGCTTGAGGACGACATGACACAACTAAGTATATACCGAGAATTAATTGATCATTTCCAATTAACGAGGTGTCCATAAAATTGGTAATTATGATATTTTTTTTCCAGTGTTTCCCAACAGGACAACAATCCTATCATAACAATGTGCTAGATGATATGAGGGATGACTTTGCAACTGCTTTGATAGATTACGTGCGGCAAGCATATCATCCGGTATAAACATTAAGTCATGTATTGTATTATTGCTCGAATGTTTTTGTAAGATAGACGTGTCATGTATCAAAATATTTTGATATTGAATGCAAATGAATTGTATAATATTGAGCAAATGAATTTAATTTGATGTTCAGCAAATTGGTATTTTTGCAACCGTGTTTAATAGTTGAAATGTATCGTGCAAGGGGGATTATTTGAATCAATCCAGTGTGCCAATTTTTATTCATCCTTTACACAGCGCTTCATGAGTCAAGCGATGTATATAGTATCACTTTAGACAGCGCTTACTAATGAAGCAATGTTTAAAGTACACATAAGACAGCGCTGTACTCAGGAAGCGTTGTCCTAAGTCCCGACATAAGTTTATTTAACAAACTTATTTTTCTGAATGGTGTTGTCAATTTACAATTTCGCTTTCAAAACATACTAGTAATATAAAAAATATTTAAAATATTGCAAGCGGTTGTAAGTCAATTTGCGTTACTATTGCGCTTTGAAAACATAAGTGTAATATAAAAATTATTTCTACATTGTAAGCAGTTGTAAATTAGTAATTTATTTAATTCATGGAATCAAAAGTTGTCACTCATTTATTGAAAACATCGTGAGCCATTCACCATTCTGCCATTTTACGGGTGGGTTGACCATGAGAAACGTGAAATCCTTCCCCTCCTTAGCATAATCGTTGCGTCAATGACGATCAGATTGCATCTCTTCATAAACTTACACCGAATGCGACTCAAGTAGCTATACTCTACAAGCAAATCATTTTTAATACACATTCACGTTTGTCAACAAATTGTATTAATTACATTTTTTGAGTTACCGCTTTGTACCCGAAACTCCTCGTACCAAATTTCCTTAGCGCTTGTTGGGATCATGTTCCATGATGTCCACGTTGCATCCCAGCATTTTGATATGCATTCTTGTGCAATCCTTCGATGAACATCGAATGGGAAGAAACTGTTACAAAATTAGGGATCCCATAATGGGTGGATTTATCAAAACCATCAATATGAAGGGTACAATGAGTTCTTACAAGTTTCTTCCAACAGGTGTAATGTGCACTCTACGATCGACCTCACGTGGATTGTCACCGAAACCAACAAGGTCAAATGAAGGAGACATGTTGACAATATTCAATTGGAAGGTAGTATGTGGTAAATGAATGTTGTGGGTGGAATGATGTAAAAGAATTCTCATATATATAGGGCACTTGTCTGAAATATGTCTGGATAATTTTTCCGTCGCAATTCCCTCACGTTTCCGTCGACGGAAAACACATGGAATATTGACGAAAATTTTGGAAATAAGCAATGGCCAATAAACAACGGTAACTAAAAGTGACGGATATGTGACGGAAATCAGCAACGGTCAATAAATAACGGTAACTTAAAGTGTAATGGAATAATGACGGGAATGTGACGGAAATATTAAAATAGTTTCACTAAAAAACGGTACCTAAATTTGTAATGGAATATTAACGGAATTGTGCCGAAAAATTGACGGATTATTTTTGCAACATATACTAGAAATGGGATAAAGATGATTATAAAGAATTTCATGCCTCTTGACTAAGATGGGTTTCTTACACGACAACATAAAATTTTATAACAGGCAGCATGAACTCACCTAGTTGAATTGCAACCAGACTAATGTTGAGAATTCTCAGAACATCACTTTGGTTTGAATTTTCAAATCCAGTATGGTTGCAATTCAACTAGGTGAGTTCACGGCACCTTTACAGCAAATTTCAGTTGTCTTGTAAGAAACCCATCTCAGCCAAGAGACATAAAATTCTTCAGAATCATCTTGCACCCCATGTCTAGTATATGTTGCAAAACTTGTATGCTTGGAAATGAAAAAAATTTGGAAATGAAAATGTTGTGTGTTGAATGATGTAAAGAGTTCTGTTATATATATAGGGAAAAACTGAAATCTGTATGGGTACTATTTCCTTATTCGTTCCGTCACATTTCCGGCGACGTTGACGGAAAACAAACGTAATATCGACGGAAAATTTTGAAATAGACAACGGTCACTAAATAACGGTAACTAAATCAGTAACGGAATACTCACAGAAATGTGACGGAAAAATTGAAAAAAATTTAGGCGACGGAATGTGAACGGAATTAGGTGACAGTATACATCGACGGAAAATTGACAGAATGTGAGCGAATAACATCTACGGGCAGTTTCCGTCACATTTTTGTCACTTAATTTCCGTCGATAATTTGAGTACTTATTCGCGACGGAATTGTGCCGGAAATACAACGAATTTATTTTTGGTGACGGAATTGTGCCGAAATTTGACGTATTATTTTTTCAGCGCAGTTTCTAGCGACGGAATTTGTGGACGGAAAATTTTCTGAAATTTGTAGTGCATGATATCCTTCAGCATCATCTCCATTAAAGATTTGAAAAGGATCAATGATCCCTCTCTCCTTTGAAAGGATTTGAAAAGAGGTACGATCACCAAAAGGCAATGATATAAAATGATTGGACTATATACACTTGTGTATGCAAGATTATATAAAATGTACGCAAGCATAATCTCACAATGTTATGAGTCACTTCACAAGCGAAGTTATGAAATCAAAATATCATCCATAAAATGATGAAAAAAATATCATTGGGGTGGTACTTGTCGTTCTTCCGAATACCTTGATTTTTATCAAGCCTCTTTGAAAGCAAAAAGTGTCATAATAAATTTCACTAAACAAAGTGATGGTCATAAGTATCTCACTTATTTGGACCTATATGAGTCTTACCCATTTGGAGTTTGGAGATTATTTTTGAGGTCAATGGGGCGTTTACAAACAAATCAGTGATGGAAGACGACATAAGAGATGATGGCATATACTTATGAATAATTAATCCAAAGTATTTGAATTTTCATATTTTATGATTTATTTCTTTTGTCTTTCGATGAGACATGATTTTATCACCTCAATTAAGATGAAAGATGATGGTCTATCGCTATGTTTAGCGGATAGTGCAACAACACATATAATTTTGAGAGACAAAATGTATTTTTGGCATCTCAAATTAGCTAAAGCTAATGTTAATATATGGTGCATCAAATCTTATTTAAGGCTATGGAAGAGCCCTAATAGTGTTACTTAATGGCTAATGGTACACGATTTATCATTGATGATGCAATGTTCTTAACTAGATAAGAAAGAAACATATATAGTTTCAAAGATATATGCCAAAATGGTTATCATATTGAGATAACAAATGAAAATGACGTTGAACATTCATATATCAAGTCAACGATCTCAGGAAAGAAAAAAGTGATGGAAAAACTTCCATTATTACAACTCCGGATTATATTATACTTTCCTAAATCCAGTTGAATCATATATGGTGATAAACCAGAATTCAATAGACCCGAAAAACTTTCTAATATGGCATTGATTAGGCCATCCGAGTTCAATAATGATGTGAAGAATCATTGAAAATTCATATGGACATTCATTAAAGAGTAAAAATATTCTCTTGTCCAAAGATCTCTCATGTGTCTCTTGTTTTCAAGGAAAACTGATTACAAAGACCATCTCCATTGAAAGTTGGGACTGAATGTTCAACATTTTGAATGGATTGAAGGAGATAAATGTGGACCTATTTCCCCATCGAGTGGACCATTTCAGTACTTTATGGTACTTATTTATGCATCGACCCGTTGGTCGCATGTTTGTTTATCGTCCACTCGTAACATGGCATTTGCAAGAGGTTGCTTGCTCAAATTATGCGATTACGAGCACAATTTTCAAATCACACAATTAAGAAAATCCGTATGGATAATGCGGGAGATTTTACATCCCAGTCTTTTAATGACTATTGTATGTCAACTGAAATTATAATTGAATATCCGGTTGCTCATGTTCATACTCAAAATGGTCTAGCAGAATATTTTATCAAGAGACTAAAATTTTACCATGTGGAATATTTATTAATCTTGGTCTAGCAGTTCCGCTTGGGGACATGCAATTTTGCATGCTGCATCACTAATTTGTATAAGGCCAACTATAAATAACAAATATTCCCCTATGCAACTTGTGAGTGGCCAAGAACCAAATATTTATCAATTAATAATTTTTGGATGTGTAGTTTATGTCCCAATATCTCCGCCCAATGTACTAAAATGAGATCACAATGAAGATTGGGGATTTATGTGGGATTTGAATCTCCACCAATTATTAAAATTTTGGAACCTAAGACAGGTGACATAATTAAGGCACGATTTGCCGTCAACTTGATGAGACAAATTTCCCTGCATTAGGTGGAGATAAAATAAAGTTTGAAAAAAGACAAGAAATATTTTGGAATACAGAGTCATTGTCTCATTTTGATCCTCGTACAAATTAATGTGAACTAGAAGTTCAAAAGATTGTCCACTTGCAAAAGATTGCAAATACAATGGCAGGTGCATTTACGAATGTTAAGATAGTGACAAAGTCACATATACTAGCTATCAACGCTCCTTGCAAAATCAATCTTCCTGATGAAGATATTGGAGGTAAAGTAGCAACTGAGTCTAAAACACGTCAGAAGCGTGGTAGACCAGCTGGGTCCAAGGATAAAAATCCTAGAAAAAGAAAGGTTCAAGATATACATATTAATGTACAACCACTATTCTAAAAGAAATAGATGTGATACATGAAGAATTATCTTCAAAAGATAATGAGATACCTGAAAATGATGACAACGAAGAAATTTTGATCAATTATGTCATTTCAGGAAAAAGATGGAATATAAACAAAATCATAGTGAATAATATATTTGCCTATTCTATGGCTCTAGATATTATAGAGGAAAATGAGGATCATAAGCCAATACCGGTTAATGAATGCCGACGAAGAAATGATTGGCAAAAATGGAAAAGTGCCATCTAGGCATAGTTAAATTCAATTGAAAAACGCCAAGTCTTTGGGAAAAGTTCCTTAACACCCGAGAATGTCAAACTTGTTGGTTATAAATGGATATTTATGCGCAAACGAAATGAGAAAATGAAGTCGTAAGATATAAAGCACGACTTGTAGCACAAGGCTTCTCGCAAAGACCAGGCATTGATTATGAAGAGACATTCACCGGTCATGGATGTAATAACATTCAGATTTTTATTAAGTTTGTCAGTCTTAGAAGGACTCCAAATGCATTTAATGGATGTCGAGACACCCTACTTATATGGGTCACTTGATAATGACATTTATATAAAAATTCCCGAAGGATGAAAATTACCGGAAGCATGTAGCTCAAAACCACAGAAAATGTACTCAATAAAACTACAAACATCATTATATGGATTAAAACAATCCGGTCGAATATGGTGCAATCGTCTAAGTGAATATCTTTTGAAAGAGGGATACGTGTCAACAATGCAATTTGCTCATGTGTTTTTATTAAAAGGACAAAAATCGGGTTTTCTATTATCGCGGTTTATGTTGATGATTTAAGTATCATTGGGACCCCTAATGAACTCACTGAGACGATCGCATATTTAAAAAGTGAAATTGAAATGAAAGATTTGAGAAAAACAAAATTCTACCTCGGCTTACAAATTGAGCATTTATCAAAGGGCATTTTTGTTCATCAGTCCTCATTTATGGAAAGGATCCTCAAACGATTTAATATATATAAATCATATCTTGTGAGTTCGCCTATGGTTGTTCGATCACTTAATGTGGCAAAAGATCTATTTCGCCGTCCAAAAAAGGATTAAAGAACTACACGATCCTGAAGTACCATATCTTAGTGCTATTGGAGCACTAATGTATCTTGCTAATTATATACGACCCGATATTGCATTTTTAGTTAATTTACTAGCAAGATATAGTTCTTCTCCAACTCGAAGACATTAGGACATTGGGTTGGCGTTAAGCATTTTTAAGATATCTTCGAGGAACAACTGATATGGGCTTATTTTATTCAAAAGACTTAAAATCAGTATTAATTGGATATGCCGATGCCGGGTATTTATCTGACCCTCATAAAGCGCGATCACAAACGGATTATGTGTTTACATATGGTGATAACGCAATATCTTGGCGCTCTTCCAAACAGACTCTTACAGCCACTTCTTCTAATCATGCTGAAATATTAGCACTTCATGAAGCAAGTCGTGAATGTGTGTCGCTGAGGTCTTTAATCCATCATATTAGAGGATCATGTGATCTTTCAGGCGACAAAGAAATCCCTACTTTCATATTCGAGGATAATGCTGTTTGTATAGCTCAAATTAAAAACGGTTATATAAATGGAGATGTATAGAATGAAGCACATCTCTCCAAAGTTCTTCTTTACACATGAACTTCATAAGAACGGAGAGACTGATATTTGTCAAATTCGTTCTATGACAACTTAGCCAATTTGTTTACAAAGACACTTCCCACAACTCCCTTTAAGAAATTGGTATATAAAATCGGCATGCGAAAAATGATTTATGTTAAAGGCCACATTGAGGGGGAGAATATGTGTTACTCTCTTTTCTTTATTTTAGGTTTTATCCTTTAGGGTTTTCCTAAATAAGGTTTTTAATGAGGTAATACTTATGCATAATATACAATTATGTACTCTTTTCCTTCGCTGGGTTTTTTCCCACGGGGATTTCTTAGTAAGGTTTTAATGAGACATAATATGTATATGAGTCATCCAAAGGGGGAGTGTTATGAATATTATGATTTATGTTAGATGACCCTTTAGCCCTTCACATGGTCACGTCCTTTAGCCTTTCGGGTACTCCATAAATTATTAGATTTATTTCTTACATTGATTTCTATATCTCTCTATATGTCCATGTACCTCTATATAAAGGGATGATTTATTAACGTCAAAATCAATGAGAATACAATATTCATCCTCTCTACTTTTCTCTCTTCACATATTATTCTTCTTCCTTTAAATTTCTTCTTCATATCCATAACATTGATAAAATATTTGCTGGACAAAACTCAAGTTTAAATAACATGCTAAACAATTAAAAGTGAATATAGTCCAATTTTAACTTGGTCGAGGGCCATAGTAGTCCGGTCGCATCCAATTGACGTGGTTTCTATTGCACGCAACCAAGAATTTATCAAGTGTGCACTCAAATAGGAGCAGCTGAAATTTCACCTAAAAAAACATGATCTAAATCTTAGTATTCATTTTTAGAAATTCTCGAACTTTATTAAGAATAGTGTGATACCAACCTATACCATACCAAACTCCGAACTGAAAAAATAAGAAAGTAATTATCGTGGAAAAAATTCATTTCGTCAACAACCCTTAAAGTTTGTTATGTTATGCTGCTCCATTGGAAAAAAAATCATGAATCCGCCACTAACTAGATAACAAATTTGATAAGAGTATTATCGCCAAGGTCGTGGCTGTAGTATGGACAAGTAGGGCACCCGCCAGGGGCCATTCTATGTGCGGGCATCAGTTTGACACTACACTACTTCACTATATACTCAATGATTTGATCTAAAAAAGTTAGTGGATAAAGTTAATTCGAATCCTCAAACTTTAACCTAAGATGAAAGTCATTGCCCATTTGGGCTATAATATTTTCTGATTCTGAATAGCCTTGACGTTTACTATCTAAATTTAAGGTTGAGATGTATGTCATTTCACTATCGATATTAGACAAATAAAGATATAGCTTATAATGAGCTAATGTAATTGATTAATAAGTGTAAAGATAATTGTAATAGATAATAAAGTAACTTTGAAAATATATTTCCTGATATTGATTATGGAAAATGGATCAAATATAAATCCTATCTTTTTATATAAACTATGAACCACTTAAAATCATGACACGTATCAAGGGCAATATGGTCTTTTCTAATTTTCGGTTTTAATGTTCGGTGATATGACCAAATCGTTACTTTTTGTTTCAGTTCATCGAAAGTTAATTTCATGTTCACTGAATATTTAGCCTTATCACTGAACATTTAGGTATCACTTAACATTTAGCTTTTTCAAGATTTCCACATATTTTTGCTAAATGTTCATGTTACTAGACATTGTCCAGTAAAAATTTTCAAATTGTCCACATATTTTTTTGAATTTTCAGTCATTTTAGTTAATTGTTCAGTGATAAAGCTAAATGTTCAGTGATAAAGCATAGATGTTCAGTGAATAAAATTTCTTTTTTCGATGAATTGAAGCGAAAAGTGACGATTTTAAGGATTCTGATTGGTAACTCTTAAAGTCGTTCTCATATATGAATTTTGTAAGAATTTACATTATGACCAAAACTACGCCATTTCATTAAGCACTAATACATAAGAGACATTATGCATCGGTTTGAAAAATAGGCTTATGCATCGGTTTTGGGTCAACCGATGCATAAAGTAGATCGTATGCATCGATTTGATAAAACCGATGCGTAAT
Source organism: Rhodiola chrysanthemifolia (assembly GCA_033675395.1). Taxonomy (NCBI): domain Eukaryota; kingdom Viridiplantae; phylum Streptophyta; class Magnoliopsida; order Saxifragales; family Crassulaceae; genus Rhodiola; species Rhodiola chrysanthemifolia. Next base: position 29,478,170 of record CM066210.1, on the reverse strand, counting down.
GTGTATCTTATGCATTAGTTTTAACCAGAACGATGCATATTGACGAAATTAATTATTTAACTCAATTTAGGTCTCGCTGGACATTTGCTTCTCTCCTTCGATGAGAGCGAGTTCCGTAGCCTCGTTTAGCGGTTGACTGGCCTATGGACCTAGTTCTTCATCTGCAAGGGACTGCAATAGAGTAGACGAGGAGTCCAATATAGTTGGATAGAGACGAGAGGAAGGAGTTGACGAGCGCAGTCATGGCGGGGGGACTGGAGATGCCGGGGATTAGGTTTCATATATTTATGGCTCCGGTTGTTCGCGATTCCTTATTGCATTCAGGTTCGAATTAGATTTCGTCCGTCAATTTCTAAATTTGGTAGCCGATTAGGTTAATCCAATGTCTTCTCGCAGTATGTGTGTTGTCTTGATTTTATTTTCTTTGCGTGATTCTATATCGCGATTTGATGTTGTGGATTCCTTCAATGCTTGTATGTGGATTTGGTAACAAGCGCTGGAGTCGCTGATGATGGTGGATTCATGTTTATAGGATTAGGGGTCGGCAATGGGCCGGGTCGGGTCTACCCGACCCTGATACGGGCAGGGCAGGGCAGGGCAGGGCTTTAGTTAATTTTTGACGCCCAGTAAGATTGAACGGGCCGGGTCGGGCAGGGCATTCAAGTATTTTGCAGCCCAATGGGCGACTTAGGGCAGGGTAAAAATAGGATCAGTCGGGTAGGGGTCGGGCCTACCCGAACTTTTAGGGTCGGGTCGGGTCAAATTTCAATTTCATCATGTCAATTGTCATATGTTTTTTTGTTGAATAAAATGAGATTTATTCAATAATACAAAAACAAAAAACAGGCCCTGTATAAATATGCTTAGACAGTTAGACTCAGCATTAGCAACACAAAAACATTACATCAAGGCTGAGTTACTCAGCCATTAGCAAAACCAAAACATTACATCAAGGCTGAGTTACTCAGCATTAGAAACACCAAAATATAGCCATAACATTAAAGGCCCTGGCAGGAACATAAGGCATCAGCAAGACAGGAACTCAGCAGAGTAACTCAGCATCGGCAAATCAGCATCAGCAAATCAGCATCAATTGAGCACAACTCAGCAACTCATCATCAGCAAATCAGCAGTTTAATCTGTACATAAACAACATAAGAGAATGAGAGTTGGCATTTTTACACTAAACAACACAATTCTACAGCAATTCTCATTCTACAGCAATTCTCATTATACAACAATTCAATGCAATTCACATCAATTTTTATGTCAATGCATTTTTCATGTCACAGCAACTGCAATCCACAGCATCTAAACAACTACAATTCACAGCAACTCAGTAAAACATTGGCAGCTTTTCAGATAATGCTCATGTTATTCATCATGCTAAATAATTGACAAATGTTACATACCTGCTAATTTAATGGGACCTTCTAATCCATCACCAATGAAGTCAACAGCTTGTGGTTCGCTTCCGTTTTCATCACTGACCATCCAGTCAGGTCTAGCCGTCTTTACGTTCATCAGTTCTTCAACATCCTCCTCTTCTCTTGCAGTCTCTTGCTTTCTCTGGTCTGCTAGTGACCAATCCTTGAGGCAGACTAGCGCTTCTATAGTATTAGGACTCAATGCTGCTCTTTTTTCACTGACGACTCTACCTCCAGCACTAAAAGCAGCCTCCGAAGCCATTGTTGATGCAGGGACAGAAAGCAAATCTCTTGCTAAGCTGCTAAGAATAGGATACAAAGTGTGATTAGCCTTCCACCACCCTAAACTTTCCCCACTATGTGGATATTCTATCATTTTAAAAGACAAAATCCTCTTATTCAATACCCAATTCTTATCAATATAATGAGCAGTAAGTGACATGTATCCCATTTTTTGGCGTGAAGACCAAACATCACTGGTTAAACACACTTTACCATCAAATTCATCAAAGAACTTCATCAATTCAGCTTTACTGGTTGAAAACAGTTTCAAAACATCTCTTTTACATGTTGTAGCAGAAAAACCAGTAAACTGGGGCTGAAAGGATCTTTGAATCATCCCACAAAAGTCATGTTTTTCAATAAAAGTAAATGGCAGCTCTACTTTGATAATATATTTCACAAGTTCTTGTCTAGCTGCATTTTTATCAAACTTAAAATTACTCAAATTTCCAGAGGCATTCAGTCCTAGCTGCATTTGTTTCCTAATGTCTAAATTTTGAGTTACAGATTTATGATGCCTCTGTATATGTCTTAATAAGTGATGTGTTCCATGATTACCACCCCTTGACAAAGATTCACCGCATACAACACACTTTGCTTTCAACAAAACAGTATCATTGACCTTTGTTTCAATTTTTTCAAAAAAATTCCAAACTTCAGATTTCTTTCTAGCAGGAACAACACTAGTAATACACTCTGGAAGAGCAGTTTCAATGACATTTTGAGAAGACATGTTACTTTCAGAATTTCCAGCATAAGATTCAGACTCCATCGCAAATGACAATACAATACAGCCACAAGCAATCAACAAACAAAACAGCAAGCACAAAACAAGAATAGAGTAAGAGATGATACGTCCCTTTGAAGTCAAGTCTTCACTGTCATTTGTTTTTTTGAAAATTCCTGAAACATAAAAATTAAAAAAAACAAGAGTTAGAATATTGAAATCTCCAAATGAACAAGCATCTGATATTGAGAACAAGTATTGTACCTGTAATACCGATATTGATTTCCAAATGAACTTCGAATCTGAATATTGATTTCCAAACGAACTTCGAGTCTGAATATTGAAATCTCCAAATGAACAAGCATCTACAAATAAACTTTGATTTCAGAGAATTGCAAATTAGGGTTAGACTAGACTTCAAATCTGAATGGAATTTTATAAACAAATGAACAGAGAAGATACCAACCTCACAGGTGGACTATAACGGACAAATGACGAGTCGATTGAGTTTCTGAGGCGAGAGGCGGAACTTCGATGATGAATGACGATGTAACGGACAAATGCTATGCGAGTTGCGAGGCATCGTAATTAGGGTGTAAACGGCTAGTCGGCGGGAGATGAGATGTCGATTGCGTTCCTGAGGTGCGACTTGCGAGAGATGCGAGAGAGAGAGGCGGCGGATAACAAATTAGGGTTTTGATTTTAGTTTCTGGGTCAGTCTGGGTCGGGTAGGGCATTAACGGGCCGGGTAGAAGGGTCGGGTCGGGTTTGATATTAAGAGACCCATACCCTGCCCAAGGGTAAACGGGTCAGGGCATATCGGGTAGCTCTTCGGGCCGGGTCAGATTTTGGGCAGGGTCAAAAACGGGTCGGGTCGGGTCAAATGTTGATGCCTATATAGGATGATGTTTTTGTGGTGACCAGCGGCGATATATGATATGTTTAACTCGAGGTAAGCTAGGTTGAAATTTATGTCGCCTACTTGTTCATCCAAGTAACAACAGCGCTTCGTTTTCCAAGTTTTCATTCTGTTTTGATCTGTTTTTTGCGTCGATTATTACCGCAGATGTATTTTTTTTCAATCGACGATTTATCAAGCTTCTAATTCATAAGGCTTCTTTGCTTCAATGTACCTAGTATCAGAACCAATAAGCTTCAATCAGATGTGCACTTCAATCAGCTTTTTTGTTACTGTTTGTTGCAGGGTGATGGGGACAGTGGTCTTGACAAACTTTGGCAAAAAAAAACAATAAAAAAGAAGCAAAAATTAAGCAATAGTTTGGACTTTTTGCACTTCATTGCTGCTTGAGTTTATGTGTTGATTTTGTTTAAGAGAGATCACCATTAACTGTTACTTCATTTTTACTTCATATTTTCCCTTTCAGTAAACTTATTTACTGTTAGCTACATGTTTTTTGTAACATGGGAAGGTGCTCTTTATAGATGGATATCAATACTGGTGGAATTGTTGATTCTTACGTAAACTGTGTGAGAGAGCCATCATTATTTGTTTAGGTGTTTTGAAGTCTTTCATCTACTATGGTTCTTTGTTATAGTCTTAACAATATTTCTTACATTTGATACTTATATGGTGCAAATCAATGCTATTAATGCGGCAACATATGCATGCTACATGTCTAGGCCTGAGCATTAAGAGATACTGAAGAATCCCAAGGTAATATGAGAATTTCATTCAACTCACCAGCATTATGTTTGTATCATCAACTTTTTTCTTCAAAAGTTGGAGATTTAGTACTGGCTATTGTGACAATCTTGAATTAAAGGTGTGATGCTCCAGCAAGTGCCATGGGTGGCGGGTGTGGAGGGCGAGGGATGAGAAGGCGCTAGGCTTCCTTGTAAACGCCAGCACTGGACAACATTTTGAGACTGACATGGATCCTTGTTTTTGTAATATCAGCATAGATTATTTTTGCCGGTCCAGCCATTACTATCCCATCTCCATCCATTATAAGCTCAAAACGCTCCTCTCCTGTTACGACAAAGACACGAGCTCGGTGAGACCAAATCATTCTCTAAAGTTCAAATGATTGACATATCTACACAAAATAGCATAAATGAAATTAAACAACGAATCAATTTTCCCAACGCCCCAGTTATTTTTTCTCTTCTACTACTAACCCAAATCACTATCAGAATCAAAGTCACTGCAAGTCACAAAATTTCAATCTCAGTAAAACATCACTAGAGTAAAACATCCGAATTTTATGTACAAATCTACGTAGCATTATGAATGGAAAGTGCTATGCATTATGTTCAGGCTACCAATTATGATCAAGGTACCAATTATGCATCACAAGTCCCATCTTACGTAGTATATGATCTAAGGTACCAATTATCAATAAAAATCTACGAATTATGATGGGAATCGTACGTATTATGGTTACTTACTTCAAATATTAAACCAATATGACTAAAATTGACATACTACATAACATACATGGCTACATATTATATCACTCCATACAAAAAAAATACACAGCTTGAAACCCTAGTGCTACGCATCCTGATAAATGATGCTACATATTTTGTCATTCCACCAAAATTTATAGGGCTAATTAGCCCACTAACCCTAAAAATCGTAATGTCTACATGACGTATTTTATCACTCGGCCAAAAATCAAACTACGCATCTTGATGGGAAACACACTGATAGTCGTTCGTCGGAATGTGGAGCAATTTCTCAAACCCTAAAAACCTGTGACGGTAAAAAACCGTAGCTGGGAAACACACCGTATACTTGGTTCGATGTGTTTGGCAGAGGGTTCGAGCGCTCTTCCATGGTCATCGTCGCTGTGGTCATTGATTAGGTCGAAATTTTCGCAGGGTTTCGGAATTTGGCGGAGGGTTCGAGTGGTCTGGTCGTCGCTGCGGAGGGTTTCAGATTCACAATTTTTGCAATTATCGGGATTGGAGGTTTGAAGAATTTTGTTTATGACTAAATTACCCCATAAACGTAGATTAGCGGGATAATTATGTTGATTTTGAATATTTTAGTGTGTAATTTTGGCTGTTGATTAAGAAAGATCAATGGCTCCTATTAATTCTTATTTCTCACCATAAGTCCACTTCTCACCGGAACTTAACCCATGATATCAAAATAAATTGTTTTATATTTAGTTAATCTTCTCAAAATTTAAGTTAGACGCGCATTTTATCGTTGCGTTTTTAAAATCATGAAATTTTGATTTTTAAGATTTATATTTAACTATGTGTATTTTTATTTATATAGGGGGGCCAAGTTTTGAATTTGCCCAAGCCAAGGCCCTGAAAATCGATCCTAACTGTCACGATATCACTTAAAATTAATGTTATGTATGGTTGTAATATTCGCTCATCATTTAAAAAAAGTTTATATTATTATTTCAGGATTAGGATCAGGTGCAAAATTCATATTCTTGTAAAAAATACAAAATAATCACATCCTTTGATTTTGTAATTTCGATGGATGAGATTAAGTGAAAATAAATAAATATAAATTCAAATTGATATTAGATCAGGGGTAAAAATGGAATACAACATCCTTACTCTCTCTCTCTCATTACTCTCTCTCTTCCTCTCGATTAAAAAATTCAGATCTGTGGACGACGACGACACCATGGACGATGACGCCGACGCTCATCCATGGACGACGACGACGCCGACGCTCATCCATGGACGACGACGGCTGCTGCTACGAGAGAGCTTTTTGACAGAAAACCCATCATTCCCTTTGATCGATGGATTCTTCTCGGAATCTCTCTGTATCAACAATTTCTTCTGCTGCAAGAATTCGTTGATTTGGCTGATTGTGAGTGAATTTAGAGGGAGCGGGTTCGGATTGTGGAAAAACATCGACGAATTCTTAACGAATTATAGTCCAATTTTGACGAATTATGTCATAGTTCGTCAAAAGTGGACTATAATTCGTCAAGAATTACGACTTATTGTAGTACACTTCGACGAACAATGCTATAATTCGTCAAATGTAAACTAAAATTCGTCCAGAATTTGGCAGTGTCATGTATAATTAATCATGACATATTATAATTCGTCACAACCATTATATAGTTCGTCATGACCATTTTCGAATTATTCTTTTCGAAAACTGTCGATTGCATTTTGGGTTGAGTTCCATTGATGTCGAAGATGATCCAGAGTGTGAACAACTGAGTTCGACGAAGTTTTACTCCTTCAATTTGATCGATTAATGCTGAAAAAATCGGAGCTTTCTGGAGGTTAGTGTTTCACTGGTGGATGATGATGAACAGTAACGAGAGAGAAAAGAAAGGAAAAAACATGTCTATTTTACCCTTAATGAGCTTATTAATAGAGATTGAAATAAATTAATTGTGTTTATCCCTAATTAATAGGGACCCTTGGATTTACCTGATCAAGGGTCTCCATTACTTTGTATTTTGTACAGTATTTGGGCTTTGCACCAGATCTGACCTCTATTATTTCATATAGATTTGTTTGGGCACACGAAACTATAGAATAGGTTGCTTTTAGCACACGATATCAAGGTGCACATTAAACCTAAATTAAACCCAGCCAGGCGCACTTTAAACCTTATTAAATCCAACGACGGTCACAACTGTATCGATGCTCTAAGAAGTCGTCGGCCTATAAAATAATCAAAACTAAGCGATAGTTTTAAATAATCCAACGAGGGTCACAACTGAATTTAATTTATGTGTAGTTTTAAAAGCGGATAGTTGAATGTTATTAGTTGGGCGTTTGTTCATATGTTATCAATCTCATCTCATATCAATTATAATCAAATTGGATTAGTGCATCAGAGTAAAGATCACATGAGAATTGGTAGTTATGGTGAGAAATGAGAACTAATCTCATCCGTTCATCTTTGTTATCAATGGTTAGGATTAGATTTAATTAAATTACATTATTCATACCTTTTGAAAAGGTACGAATAATGTAATTTGTAAATTAAATTACATTAATTAAGCTACGAAGAATCCTTTGAAAAGGTACGAATAATGTACTATTTCTCATTTCTCACCGTAACTACCACTTCTCACCGGAACCGAATTCCATCATTCAAACAGAGATGGCGAATAGGACAAACGTATTGATAAGCCGTGTTTAGTAGCTAGGAGAATGAACTCTTATCACTGCACATATTGGTGAGTTATGTTTCTTTCAAAAATGATCCATTTGAGTTTGGAAATATCTAAAATGACAAATTTAAGTTTGTCATTTCAGTTTTAACCTATTTTTAATAAAACCGGTTCCTAGCTTTATGCGTTTTTCACAAAACCGAACTGGGGATCCGGTTTTCTATAAACGAGAATACGTGGAGTTCTCTCATTCGCACGCCCTCTCGTTTGCACATAAAACCGGATCCTGGCAATCCGATTTTGTTAACAACACTGAAAATCGGATCCTGGGGATCCGATTTTGTTAAAATAGGCCAAAACTGAAATGTCAAACTCATTTGGGTCATTTTGGATATGATGAAACTCAAATAGGTCATTTTGAAGAAAAACTCCAAATTGGAAGCCCTTACACGTTCAAGAAAATTAACATTAATGTAAAGTAAAACAATACAAATAACTCACAATCCTTGATGAGACGAGTTGATGTTGGCAAGAAGATGTCTCGCGCTGAAAGAGGAAGGCTACTGAAGGAACTGGAGATCATCCTGGAGGTGGAACAGGAGCAAAATAAACGAATCAATCGTTCGGTACGTGCGTTGCGATATCCCAGTGATGACGAAGATGAAGCTGATGATGAAGATGCTGGTGACTCTGATGAAGACTCCTCCATGCTTCGATATGTTTGACTTAGCTCTGACATTTGAACATTTATCTTTTTGTCGTACTTGTTCTGGTACTGTTTCGTTTATGTTTGAACTATGTCTGACCCTCCTTGCCAATTTTGTGGCAAAAAGGGGGAGTAATTTGCGGAGGATGTATGTTTCCCTCAATAGTCTCTGAATTCTAGATAGTTAGAACTAGACGATTTGATTTTGCCAAAGATGTCAAGGGGGAGATTAATGTTCCTACGTATGGCATGGTTTTGGCAAAATATCTTCAGAGTGTTCAAGAAGAGATCAAGATCTGTTCAACCGAATACTGGAACTCACAGACAGTGCAGAACTAAAGATACAAAGTTTCTCTATCTGGGAATTGCCTAAATGCCGAAGATGTTGATTAGAGGCAGTTACAGATTTGAGGCGGTCAAAGATTTGACATGAGCTGGCGTGATCATCAAACAAAATTATCTATAGGCCAAGAATATTACGAAAGATACTCGGGAGTAGAAGATTTGGAAGCTCACAAAAATTTGGGAAATATTTGTGACTGGACATCCTAAACGATTGGGAAACAGCCGCATACTATATATACTGGGCTAGGGTTTCCTGATCGGCACCCATCGCTTTTGGAGAAATAGAAAACACGAGAGTGATCTTTAGTAGAGGAGGAGGAGTGACGGCCAGCTGATCATTCCACACCGGAACATCAACGGCGAAGAAGCAGGATTTTCAGTGTGTTGATCAGACTGTTCTTGCTGAACAACCAAGCGCACACACACTGTCATCAAGACACGCCTTCGAGAGAAGGCTATTGGACTTCGGGGAGATCCAAGACTAGGTCGGGAGGAAGTCTCATCCTACCCTTAGGGGATCGAGGGGGAGCCGAGATCGCAAATCAAAGAGAAGAGTGTTAGAGGCTAGGCCGTTACAAACGGGAATTGTGTAAGCATAAGTCCACTTGTAGCTCTAAACTCTTAATAAAGATTTGATACCATTTAGGGTGTGGGAAGCCCCCGGAGTAGGCTGTTGTCGAACTGAGTATCATTTCGTGTGTGCCTGTCTTTATTCTGCTTCTGTGGCTGTCTGATAAGTGTTCGACACTCCATTCGAACACCATCTGGAACTCATCTTGAATAAGACAACCAGATTTCAAGTTTTTCAACCGTTAGTCGTGTGGTACATCCGCCGTAAATTTGTGACATATGTTGTGGCAAAACTATCCTAAAATCGTGATAATAATTATGTTGCAAATTTTGATTATGCGACAGTTATGCCACTCTTTCCCATACAATGCGTACGAGTATCTGAATTGAAAGTTATAGAAGAATTAGAAGTTTGGGATCTTGACTTTGTAATTTGTGTTACCATTAACGGATGGAAGCATGAGCACTAGCAGTTCCTGATTCTCGATGAGGTGTTATTAGATAAGGCGAAGAAGCCCTGTTTCTTAGGCACATGCCTTCCCTGATCATCAGCCTTCGGCTGCTCATTCACTTTCCACCGGAACAACAAAATAAAAAGTAATAATTAAAGCAACCTCGACTGTCAAGACCTCGTTGAAGTTGTTGTTTCCACTAGGGTTGAGCATTGTTCGATAAATTCCAAATTTACCGATTAAATTTATCGAACCGAGTCAATTCGGTTCGGCTCGGTTCGATAAAATCGGTAATCGGTAAAATCGGTAAATTACCGATCGGTAAAACGGTAAAATTTGGTCAGTAATCGGAATGAATTTTTTGATTCGGTAATTTACCGATTTACCGAATAAGAATTTTTTTATTATTTTAAAAAATAATATTTATTAAAAAAATTAAATGACATATTGTTTAAACTTCAATTTTAGGCTTCAATTTTTGGACACTTTTGAGATATAATTGTGTAGATTATAATTTTGAATTATTCTTGCATTGTTGTTAGATGATTAACTATTATTTTTGAATAATTTTAAAATTAGGAGAAAAATTATTCAAAAAATAATTCGGTAAATTCGATAAATTCGGTAAATTTATCGAATTTACCGTTTTACTGGAATGTCGGTAAAATGGTAAATTCGGTTCGGTAATCGGAATAAAAAACTTAAGTCGGTAAATTCGGTAATTTACCGAAATGCTCAGCCTACCGTCGTCGTCCGCAGAGCAAAGCTGGATTTGTAGGTCTGGATCACCGTCTGCGTCATCGTTGTTTTAAAAACGGCAAACCAGATCAATAATTTAAATCATTGTAGTTTGGAATCGAGGGATGAAACCCTAGAAATTAATTTGTGAAGTTGATTTGGGTAAATTTGTTTTACACAGTTCAGTGCGATGTGAGCTTAATTACTGTGATAACCATCGATGCTGAAGATCTGTTTAGCAGCCCAGGCGGAGGAGGTGTTAGGAAATGCCAGCGGTTGTGGTTGGTGTATGCAGATGCGGTACTGGCCAATGCAAGATGAGAGGAGTAAGGAAGCAAGGTTGACAGACATTGACAAAGCTAATATAGCCATTGTGGATGCTGGAAGGCTTTCAGTTAAGGTAAAGTCTTCACCATTCTTCTTCAAGACATTTCACAACGCATTTTAAATGATTATTTAAACTGGAAATGGTTAAAACGTGACAAAGCTTTTCTTGGGAAGAAAATGAGCATTCAAACTGGGGAGTGGGGAATGGCAATGAGTTGGAAACATGAAAATGTTCAGCTGAAGTAAAGTGTCTGTATTCTGATTGGAGGCATAATGCAGTGTACAATGGAGAATGGGATATAGCTAGACAAATTTGCTTTGCATTGCTGTTACAGAATACAAACATTTGTTTCTTCAGCATCATAAGATCATAAAGCGAAAAAATAGACCCAAGTGAAATGTTTATATGAAAGGGCAGTAAAATTTTCATGAGTAAAGGGCGGGTGCCTGGGTACTCGGGGTTTGCGGCTGATATAGACCATCAACCATCACAGTTATGGTGTGAAGAAATGATCTAGTAGGCATAATGCAGGGTATTGAAAACAATGGAGTATAGCTAGAGAAACTTGCTGGGGCACGCTTTTGATCTTCATTATAATAATGTTTTTTTAGCTCGGGCACGCTTTTGATTAATATTTAGTAGCTGAGCTGTTGCTGAATTTGATTTATGTGTAGTTTTAAAAGCGGATAGTTGAATGCTATTAGTTGGGCGTTTGTTTATATGTTATCAATCTCATCTCGATCGTATCAATTATTATCAAATGTGGATTAGTGCACTCATTCAAACAGAGATGTCGAATACCACAAACGTATTGGTGGTGTCCTCCCATCTTTGTTGGTGGTGTTCACCCACCTGATTGGCGGTGTCCTCCTGTCCGGTGGTGTTTTCATGCAGCTTTAGCTGCAGTGGCTCTGAGTGTATGGGATGCGATGCCATTATTGGCTGTGCTTTAGTTTGGTTTAGGTACTGGATTGAGTCAGTGTTTAGGCTGTCCAACTCTTGTACTATTTGTCATCCCTCAAAAAAAAAGTAGCTAGGAGAATGAACTCCATCTTATCACTGCACAAATTGGTGAGTTTTTTTTCCTTTCAAAAATGATCTATTTGAGTTTGGAAATATCCAAAATAACCCATTTGACATTTCAGTTTTAACCTATTTTTAATAAAATCGGTTCTTAGCTTTATACGTTTTTCACAAACTGGATCCTGGGGATCCGGTTTAGGATCCAATTTTCTGTATTTTTAAGAAAACCAGATCCCCAGTAAATGTCACACTCATTTGGGTCATTTTGAATATGATGAAACTCAAACAGGTCATTTTGAAAGAAAAAACTCCAAATTGGAAGCCCTTACACGTCCAAGAAAATTAACATTAACGTAAAGTAAAAAAAATACAAATAACTCATAATCCTTGATTTGGTTATTTAGATGGTCAGATTTTTTTTATTGGATTTACATGGAACATATATAGGAAGACATCACGTACATTGCATGTTTCGGGTACACATATATTTCTAGTCAATCTGAAGCACAAGCCACACAAAGGGCACCACCCCTATTTGAACTTGAACATGAATCATTGGTTGATGCACAGACCATCTAACAGCTCTAACTTTGAAACCCATTTGTTGACATACACCTCCATGGTAAGACCATATAGTAGCGGCTAAGCACGCCTCCACGAGAGGATAGAGCATAACACCTACAAGCCTCCAAAAGGGAGGAGGAAGAGGTAAAACATTCATGAAACATGGAGGAAGAGAAAAAACATTCATGAAGCATGGAGGAAAGGTCACATCATAGGTGGGGGGACTAGGAAAATCCATAAAACTGTGTATGATCAGTGTGGATGCATATTAAATAGGGAAAATGACAAAGAGGTGTATGAACTACCACCCATTGACAAATCACGGTCCGAACTATGAAAATTGACAATTAAGGGCAATTTCAAATTATTTTAATCCTCATATAACTCTTAATTGCACTTAATTGATAGAATATCACTCCGTCCATTAACAAAGTTAACTAAATGAATGAATTGAAAAATCTTCTTGCCCTTAATTTTGAAATTGAGAAGTAAAATAATTTGAAATTCTCTTAATTGTCAATTTTTATAGGTCGGACCGTGATTTATCAATGGGTGATAGTTCATACCCCTCCTTATCATTTTCCCTATTATATATAAGGAAATGTTTGCTCCCTCCTGAAACTTCGTATGAGAGAAGCAAAAGCAGGCGCAGTTACTCTTTTTTTTTCTTCCGGTAATTAACCTTTTATCCCTGTTCCTTCAGCCATTCTCCTTTACATCTTCTTTTTTTTTTTTTCTTAAATATGAAGACTTCTGCTGCATGCTAATTCAGTGGCTTACATGATAATGATGATAATGGTTTTGGTGTAGAGAAATTTTAAGAAAATGTGGAAGTTAAAGATAGCAGACGGAGGGAGTGACCCTTACATATATAGCACAAATAACTTTGTGGGAAGGCAGGTGTGGGAGTTTGACCATCAAGAAACAGATCCTCAAAGACTAGCCCAAGTCGAAGCTGCTCGTCTTGATTTCTACAACAATCGTCATAATGTCAGGTCCAACTCTGATCTTCTCTGGCGCATGCAGGTAATACATTTAAGCCTGTATTCTGAGTGCAAGTTTTATTACAAGATCAGGAGAAATATATATAGATGTCGTCGCTTTACCAATATGTTACTTAAATATATGCTGATCATTTATATTGTTATGTGTTTCCTGTTTTTCGCTAATTAGTTTCTTGAAGAAAAAGAATTCAAACAAAGTATACCACAAGCAACAGTTAAAGATGGTGAGGAAATAACATATGAGACAGCAACTGCGGCTCTCAAAAGAGGTGTCCATTTCTATTCAGCTCTGCAGGCTAGTGATGGCCACTGGCCAGCCGAAACTTCTGGCCCTTTGTTCTTCGTGTCCCCTTTGGTATACCATTTCTATTTCTTCTTTTCTGTTTTATAGTTTAAATATGCACTATATACGCTAGAAAAACACCATCGCCAAATTTTTTGGATCATATCACACTTCTGCATAGGGGTGGACAAAACCCGACCCGACCCGATAACTCGGTCCGACCCGGTCCACTTGATGTCGGGTTAGGGTCCAATTAACCAACCCGGTATAATTTTCGGGTCGGGTTAGGGTTGAGGCTCGGGTTACCCGATTACATAAGTAATATAAAAAATACTAGATTTTTAATGAGATTCAAACCTTATACCTCATATGAATAAAAATTTATTTGTGTTCTCGTGATATATCACACTACATATGAATATGTAATTGATTTGCAATGAAAAATAAAACTGTAATACTAAACTTTAAAATATTTATATCATGATAGATGACCATGAATGTTTTATGCCTTTTAAAAAATTTAGTTTTAGGGTCGGGTTCGGGTTCACATAATTGACCCGGTCTTTCGGGCCGGGTTAGGTTCGAATAAATGACCCGATCATTATTTCGGGCCGGGTTAGGACCATGCACAACCCGTCCCAACCCGTCCAACGCCCACCCCTACTTCTGCATAGGACGACATATGTGTGTCGTAAATGAGAACTTATGCGGCATAGCTTCAGTTTAAGAATCGAAAAATGTCATATATACAATGAACATAAGCCATGAGAGTAAAACTGTCGCATATGAGAACATATGGAGCTTTTAGATGACTTGAAGTTAGCTGACTTAAAAAAAATACGACATTTATGCAACTCAACAACAATTATAAACTCCTGCCCTGTCTCCCGTCGTATGTGGCATTTTTTGCTCATATATCACTCATTTGGCTCTGCCGCAATGTGTATTTTTGGCGTAATGTATGTGCATAACTGTCATTTGATTTTTCCGTTTTTAGTGTGTAAAAAAGGTTTCTTTATATACTTGTGTAGGTCATGTGCCTATACATTACTGGGCATCTTAATACCACATTGACAGAAGACCATCACAGAGAAATCTTTCGTTACATTTACTGTCACCAGGTACACTGAAATGGATTTACATTTATTACGAAATTTATTTGATGATCAATGAAAACTGAATGAGTTTCACTTCTCAGAATGCAGATGGTGGGTGGGGATTCCATATTGAGGGTCACAGCAATATCATGTTCTGTACAGTTCTTAACTACATATGTATGCGGTTGCTTGGAGAGGGGCCTGAAGGAGGTCAGAACAATGCTGTTTCCAGAGGAAGAAAGTGGATCCTCGATCATGGTGGTGCCACGGCTATTCCATCTTGGGGAAAAACCTGGCTCTCGGTATCTGACTACTGTTCCCTATATATATATATCCTGTGTAGCCCATCAGTTTCAAAGTTTCATCAATGTCAGTTCTGCTAAATGTCTATCATTTAATTAATATTTGTATTTTCTTTTAAAGATCATGGGCTTGTTTGATTGGTCTGGATGTAATCCCATGCCCCCAGAGTTATGGATTCTTCCATCCTTTCTCTCTCTACATCCAGGTAATTAAGTACACATCTTCGATTCTATTTTCCACATGCAAGGTGCATCTCGTAACAATGGATGCATTGTATGTTATTGCTGTAAATTTAATTGTGTTTTAATTCATGAATGAAGCCAACATGTGGTGCTACTGCCGAATGGTATACTTGCCCATGTCATATCTTTATGGTAAAAGTTTCATAGGGCCTCTCACGCCTCTCATTCTTCAACTAAGAGAAGAGCTTCATACTCAGCCATTCAACCTGATTAATTGGAAAGAAATGCGTCATGTGTGCTGTAAGGTTGGTATAGCACCACACCTTTTCTATTATCAAACTGTAACAGATTTAAGGGTCCTTATAATGACTTTATTGATATATATATATATATATATATATATATATATATATATATATATATATATATACAGGAGGACATGTACTACCCACATCCGAAAATTCTAGACTTTCTATGGGACACTCTTTACCTTACTACTGAGCCTCTCCTCGCTTGTTGGCCATTGAATAAACTGGTCCGGGAGAGAGCTCTGCAGACGACAATGAAACATATTCACTATGAAGATGAGAATAGTAGATACATCACGATTGGGTGTGTAGAGAAGGTACATCTCACTTTTCTTTTGTTATCTTTAATTTTTTTCGGTGTAAGCAGCTTGAATAGAAACCAATGACCATGCTGGCAGCATAAATATTGGCTAATGGGGATTATTACAAGAAACATTTGGCTAGAATTCCTGACTATCTATGGGTAGCCGAAGATGGAATGAAGATGCAGGTAACTATCTATGGGATATAATTAATTTATAAGTAAAGTTTCAGGAAATGAGTATTTACAGATCACTTAATTCAATTTAAACTTGAAACTACAGAATTTTGGAAGTCAGCTCTGGGATACAGCCTTTTCCATCCAAGCGCTATTAGCTAGCAACATGGCGGATGAAATTGAAGGAACATTGGCTAAAGGCCACGATTACATAAAGAAATCTCAGGTCTGGTTTTTTGTGTATTGATCGTCCTGGCATTTAAGTACTCTCCTTTAGTCATATCACTCAAATTTATTTGACTGATAGATAAGCTCTTTTTTGAAATTTGAAGGTGAAGGACAACCCTTCTGGCGACTTCAGAAGGATGCACCGTCACATTTCTAAGGGGGCCTGGACATTTTCAGACCAAGACCATGGATGGCAAGTTTCAGATTGCACGGCAGAAGGCTTGAAGGTTACACAAATGCTCATCTTCACATTATATTATCTCAAACAGACAGATAAAGAGCTTCCTTCCATTTATCTAACAAGTTTGAATTGATTTCAGTGCTGTCTACTCTTCTCATTGATGAAACCTGAGATTGTGGGTGAGAAAATGCCACCGGAGAGGCTCTATGAATCCGTGAATATTCTCCTTTCTTTGCAGGTAAAGCTTTGCCTTGAAAAATAAATTTTCTTGGCATGCCAAAATTCAAAATTCATTTTCCAGTTACGGTACTGAAATATTAATTTTCAAAAAAATAATAATGAGACTAATGATGATAATTCTGAAAAATAGAGCAAGAATGGTGGATTATCAGCTTGGGAGCCAGCAGGTGCGCCGCAGTGGTTGGAGGTAACAACACTCCTAAATGTTTCTGCTAGATTACCCTACATCTCTGTTCTAGTGTCGGCTATATATATTAGTTTCCTTATTCAGTCTCGCCTCTTATCAGCTTCTGAATCCTACCGAGTTTTTTGAGGACATTGTAATTGACTATGAGTACGTCGAGTGCACTGGTTCAGCTATCCAGTCATTGGCCCTTTTCAAAAAGTTATACCCTGAACATAGGAAAAATGAAGTAGGAAAATTTATCAAAAGTGCAACACAATACATCCAAGACATACAGATGCCTGATGGGTCATGGTAACTTATATATAACAACACCGACTCCATTTATTGCTTATGATATTCATACACAATGTAACAACTCTACTTAAGCTCAACTAAATCAAATGCATGCATGCAGGTATGGGAATTGGGGAGTTTGCTTCACATATGGTGCATGGTTTGCACTCGGAGGACTTGCACATGCTGGAAAGACCTACAACAACTGTGCAACTGTTCGGAAAGGTGTTGAGTTTCTTCTAAAAATTCAATGTGAAGATGGCGGGTGGGGGGAGAGCTACCGATCCTGTCCAGAAAAGGTAAATAAATAATATGTTTTTTTCTTTCTTTCTGTTTTCTAAACATAATTTTTTTTTTGTTCTGTTAATTGTGGTATAGAAATATGTTGCTTTAGAAGGTAACAGATCAAATCTGGTACACACTGCTTGGGCTTTAATGGCTCTCATTTGTGCCGGACAGGTACTTAATTTTGATTTTTTCTCAAAATCAATTTTATCCTGCTTTAGTAATATTTACACACAGAGTGGAATTTCGTTTTGAAACCTTGATTTAAATTATAATCGGGCGGAATGCTATAAATGTGTACGGTATATTTTCCTACTGAAATATAGGCCAACAGAAATCCGACTCCTCTACATCGCGCAGCAAAACTACTGATTAACTCACAACTAGAAGATGGAGATTTTCCACAACAGGTTAATTAATCACCTAGAATAAACAAGAAGTTGGATGAGGGTTCCAAAGTGGTTGTACAACATTTGTGTTACAATTTTTTTTTTCATTGCAGGAGATAGCTGGAGTGTTTATGAAGAACTGCATGTTGCACTATGCTGCATATAGAAACATATTTCCAGTATGGGCCCTTGCTGAGTATAGGCAAGTTCTTTTTGGTCCAGAAACAACAAAAACTGCTTAGCAACAGAAAAACTGAAGTTTATATCATCTTCCATCAATAACCAGCAGCGCCACAGTTTCTCATATGTAAACCTCTTTTGCGTATAAACGCCCTTTTATATGTAAAGTCCTGAATTTGTCAAATGTCCTGAATAATTTGCTATATTTCTAAATAATTTGTTATGCTTCATATACAAATAAATAATTTGATATCAATTGTTTATCAAAAAAAAAAAACTTTTTGATATCATTTTGAATAATTTATTTTCTTGAATAATTTCACATGCATACATTAATGAATAAACTGATAGTGTTGAAATCATATGAGAAGTCCATATTAGGTGAGAAATAAGAATTAATTGTGGTCATTCATCTTGTGTAATCAAGGATCCATATCAAATTTAATTAATCCTACATAAATGCCTAATTAATCAAATAATATTACAATCAGGGGCAAATTAGTCCTGTTTTAATTTTCAAAAATCAAATCGCACGATTTTCCTTCACCAACCCTCTTCGTCTTCTCTCTAACCCTAATCGGTTTCTAGGCCGTGCTAGCTTCCGACAGCGCCGACAACCTCATAGCGCTAAAACAGAGCTTGTCAGATCCGGACCATAATTTGGACAGCTTGGATCCGAACATGGTCGTTCCTTGCACTTGGTTGCACATCTTGCAATGATTCCTCCCTTTTATTTTGCTTCTTTGGAATTTGTTGCCGGCTGAACTGATCTCGACAGTTTAGGGGTTTTGATGATTCGACTGAATTTTGTTGCTTCATATATGATGTTACGTAAATGATACACAATGTTAAATATTTTAGCACTTAACTTAAACAAAATTAGGCAGCTTCATAGGATGTTACGTAACATAATATATAATGATACGTATTTTAGTACTTCACTTAAAAAGAAACTTGGCAGCTTCATAGGATGTTACGTAACATGATATATAATGCTCTGTATTTTAGCACTTCACTTAAAACGAAATTAGGCATCTTCGTAGGATGTTACATAACAAGATATATAATGCTACGTATTTTAGCATTTCACTTAAAGTGATGTTTTAAGTCGAAATCTACGTATTTTAAGCCGAAATCATTGATAAAAAAAAAGGTTACTGTCCCACTAATAGAGTTAGGATCAAATGAGAAGTTCTATATTTCATGAGAAATGAGAACTAATTAATCTTAGCCGTATAATCTTAATATCAACTATCCTAATAATTTCTATTTATTTAAATCAAAAAATATATTTTTTAAAATAGTAAGGGTATATGAGTCATTTAGTTCTTGCTCTGCCTCATCAATTTTCACGATTACGAGTCAGGGGACGTCGGAGAGAATCTCTCTTCTGCACATTCACAAGCTCAGAGGACGAAAGCGACTGACCTGGCCGCTTCTGTGCTTCTGCATCTCCCTCTCCTTCTCCTTCTCCTTCTCAGTGTTTCTGTTGGGCGACTGATTTTTAGGGTTTTGATTCAATTGTGTTTTGTTTTTTTTGGCGTTTCTTTGTTGCAGATTTGGTGTTTTTGGTTAGATATGTGAATTAGGTCGTCAATGGAATCAAAGATTAATTTCTGTGATTTTCATTTTCTTTTATATAATTTGGTGGATGTTTGGAGTGTAGAATTAGGGTTGGGATGGGGCCGACTAAGGTCTAAGAATTGGTTTGATTTTGGTGTGTCGCATCAGTCTGCGTTTATATGTTGATATGTGAATTATTTTGGTTTTTCAGATTAGATGAAAAAGACAGGTTTTTATGATCTATGATTTCTATTGATCTAAGCCTTGTGCGTAATGCCAGCAATGTGCTCCGCTGCCTTGTGAAATTTCTATTATGTACCGGTAGTTGTCACTTGTCAAGTTATAAATCGTATCGGGTAAGGGAATTCATGACTTGCATATAATTCGTAGGTTTCAGCCCCCAGCCTCACCATCATCAGCAGCAACTTACTCGTCATGCTCAATCGCACAACCATCCTCACCACACTCAAGAGTTTGTGATGCGAGCAGAGTGACCTAGCCCATTCATGGGTCGCTGGGTTTCTCCCCTAGCCCATGGAAATGGATCGCTGCCCTTTATCCCCCTCGCATCAGGCCTGCAGGCCGTACACCCCAACCAAATCAGGAAGGTTTTAGTATTCAATCCTGTTGGATGTTGGAGGTGGGATTCGACCTCAGGCTCCCTTTGACACATAACCCACCTTAGTGGGAATGTGACACCAATTGGGCTGCAGCTCAATTGAATACTAAACGCAGCCTGGGGTCGAATCCCACCTCTAACATCCAACAGGATTGAATACTAAAACCTTCCTGATTTGGTTGGGATGTACGGCCTGCAGGCCTGATGCGAGGGGGATAAAGGGCAGCGACCCATTTCCATGGACTAGGGGAGAAACTCAGCGACCCATGAATGGGCTAGGTCACTCTGCTCGCATCAGTTTGTGTGTGAATCGCCTTTGCACTTGCAGTACATGAGGAAGACTTGGGTAGTGCTTCAAAGAGACAAGTTCATGAGCATTATACCTGGAAATCCCAGTTTTGGAGTAGAGGAAGTAGACTTGGGTTGTAAAGGAAGTAGACTTTGAGGTCCTAAAGTTGAAGAGTCTGTGTTGTTGACATGTTGTAGAGGGATGAGAACTTTGGAGGAAGAGAAATTGGAGGGTTTTGGGCTGGCTCCTTCCTCTCGCCAACTTGGAGGTCTGATAAAACGTCGATCTCATTGCTGCTGCCATATGAACAAAATGATCTCATTGCTGTTGCCATATGAACAATTAGATCTCCACTGTTTACTTGTTTTAAATTCATGTACTTCACTTGCAAATTGTGTTGTTCAATTTAAACATTATCTTCAACTTTTAATGAGGCAATTTCATGTTTTTTATCTTTTAAGAAATTTTGATGAGAAATATGTTACGAATTTTGATTTTTATAATTCGTATCGGGTAAGCGAATGCATGGCTTGCCTTCTAAGCACTTGAAACTTGAAAATGCGAATCAAAATACGTATCATAATATTCGTAGTAATTGAATCAAAATACGTTGCATAATATTCGTAGTAATTGAATCAAAACGTGTAGCATAATATTCGTAGTATTTGAATCAAAATGCGTAGGATAATATTTGTAGTAATTAAATCAAAATCTCTAGGATAATATTCGTAGCAATTGAATCAAATGCGTAGGATAATATTCATAGTAATTGAATCAAAATGCGTGTTGCATATATTGAAGAGACGATGCATATCTTGAAGTCGGTTGAAATCAACTTAAGAAATATTTGCTCTTGATGATTTTTGGGAAGAAGATAATCGAAGATCTAAATTGAATGAAATATTTCTAAAATATATGGCGGTTGAGATATGATTTCCTAAAGTCAAGCCCAACTCTGATCTTCTCTGGCGCATGCAGGTAATATATATACATGTCGAGTACACATGTCGAGCTAGAACAACAGTATCGTCACAATTTTTGGATCATCACATCACTTCTGCATAAGACGAGTATGTCGAATATATGAGAACTTGTGCGGCATAGCCGCATAGCTTCATTTAAGCCTCTAAATATGTTGTATATGAGACTATATATGCAATGAACATAAGCCATATAAGATTAAAACGGTTGCATATGAGATGAGAACATATGGAGCATATTCTAAAACTGCAAAATTTTACTTTGTCGCCCAAGTGTACTTAGGCCATACTTAATAATGACCAAAATTTAAGATCATGCATTAATCTTTGATTTTTTGCTCTTAAATAGCTGAAAAAACAAAGATTGAGCCATGAAACTTGAAAGGCCGTGATTTCCTTCTTTGGCACAACCCATTTGACCAAGTGTCCCGCGTGGCACTCTTTTAGTGGATGGAAAAACTAAATTTTAATTTATTTAAAACAAACAAAAACTCATGTAGTTTAAAAGGAATAAATGTAAAAATAATAAGTAATATGTTTTAATAAGTGAGTAGATATCGGGTAAAAACCATATTTAAATATAAGGGAGAAGTACAAAAAGGAGCCCCGAACTACCACTCGATTCCAATCTGAGGTCCGAACTACCATATTTTACAATTAAGGGGCAAATTAAAAAAGTCCGTTAAAGTTAACGGATGGAGTTAACTCCGTTAGTCAAAGTATAATTAATTGTTTTTTCTTTAATTTAATCTATATGTATTTCTCATTGTATATTTTTAACTTTTAGTTTGTATTCATAAAAACAAAACTTTTAGTTTCATTATAATATTTTTATTTTCCTAAACTTTCTATATTTTTGTTCTATTATAATTAAATGTTTTTTCTCTTAAATTTTATCAATATATCTCTCATTGTATTCTTTTTGATATTCATTCTCTTTATGAACACGAATCAAGAAACAATAATTTAGTTTTTATTCATAGCGTTATATGGTGAATTGTCACACTATATAAATTTAAACTATTATACTCACCCATCATGCATATAAGGGAAAGGTTTTGAAATTTTTACAATATGAATCAAGAAAATATTTTTATTCATACATGTTATATGGTAAATTATTGATTTAAAAATAATATGCATTTGTAGTATGAAATTTAAAGAAATTTAAAAATATTAAAATAAAATTAAAAACCTGCAATGAGAAATATATAGATTAAATTAAAAAAATATTTAATTATACTTTGACCGACGGAGTTGACTAACGGAGTTAGCTCCATCCGTTAACTTTAACGGACTTTTTTATTTTGCCCCCTGATTGGGAAAATATGGTAGTTCGGACCTCAGATTAGAATTGAATGGTAGTTCGGGCCCCTTTTTGTACTTTTCCCTAAATATAAAACTATAAACCTCCTCAAAAGTTGACACGTGACTTATTTGTCGAAATTTTGTAATCCAACAGGGAGGGGTAGTATATTCTTTTGGTATTTTATTCAGAGTTATTTGATTTTGTTTAGACTTAAATTTGTTCATAGTTATGTGATTTGTTCAGAGTTATGTGATATTGTTCAGAGTTATGTGATTTGTTCAGAGTTATGCGATTTTGTTCAGTCTTAAATTTGTTCAAAGTTATGTGATTTTGTTCAGAGTTATGTGATTTTGTCAGAGTTATGTGATTTTGTTCAGTCTTAAATATGTTCAGAGTTATGTGATTCATTCAGAGTTATATGAGTTGTTCAGAGTTATGTGATTTTGTTGAGATTTAACAAAAAATGTGATTTCGTTCAGAGTTATGTGATTTTATTCAGAGTTATGTGATTTTGTTCAGACTTTAAATAAATTTTTAGGACGTTTATACCCTCGCACATGTTATGTATTATTAAATATGTTCGTTTTAATTTTTTTTATTTACAAAAACTGCCTTAGATTATGAATAGCCGGGAGTGCCATATGTCGAATTCGTAGGTAGTTTATAGTTTTAATATTTAATTGTGGTTTGTATTTGATCCATTCTCTTAATAAGTATAATAATTAAAATTTTGTTTTCCAAGCTCTATAAATAATTAAGACCCATATTGTTATTGGTTTGACAAAAATAAGAGAGACTCATTAAACAAATTATATGAATATAAGTAGGATTAAAATGTAAGAAAGAGTATATGATGATCTTTATGTTTTGCTCATTGTTTGAGAAAAGATTGTAAGATGGTAAAATGAAGAAATTTGAGACTCCCGCCTAAATGAAGTATGACATTTATGCAACTCAACAACAATTTTCGAGCATTTGGCTTTGTCGCAAATGTGTATTTTTGGCATAGAGTGTATGTGCAAAACTGTCATCTGATTTTTCCTTAGTATAAAAGATGTTTCTTTATACTTGTTTCATATTTAGTGAATGCTCGTGTAGGTCATGTGCCTATACATTACTGGGCATCTTAATAACTTATTTACAGAAGAACATCGCAGAGAAATTTTCCGTTACATTTACTGTCATCAGGTACACACTGAAAAGGTTACTGTTAGCAAATTTATTTGATCTTCGTTCACCAGTGAAGATAAAATCTAGAATTGCAGGCTAATGTGGTGTGGCCAACTTAACCCTTAAAATGTTGGAGATTTTAGAGTAATACCCTAATGAGTTGAGGCGATTCGGGATGAAATTGAGCTCGATTAGAGACTCGAAGTCAGTGTGAATCGCATCCTACAAGCACATTAATTGACCGCATCCTAAGTGAACATTAGGACGCTAATTTTTGAAGTGGGCGCGACATGGCAATGTGCATTTAGGACGCGCGCTGATGTGAGGAGTTCAAATTCAATTTGAACTCTTGAATTTCAAAAGGAATCGGTGCTTATCCATATCAATTGCTTTTTTCAAAAGGAAGAAAACTTGGTTTTCTCCTCCTCAATTCGATAGACAACAGGAGAGAGTTCTGGGTTGTAAATTGGATGTCGTGAGACACCAGAGGATGGGCGACGATGCTCATGATATTTTCTCTCCTTCAATTGTGATCAAATCATTCGATCGATTTTATTCGCCGTTTCTTATTCTAGTGCAAATCACTTGTTTTATCTCGTTTCATATTTCGGATTTCTTAACCGGAAGAAATATTGAATTTGGAAAGCGGCAAATCGTACGTGACTCAAGTAGAATCCAAGTGTCAATTGATTAAATGTTGATAGGAGGAATCCGGGAAACTACATAAAAAAGATATAAGGGGGCTTGGACATTTTGAAATTTGAAGGTGAAGGACAACCCTTCTGGCGACTTCTGAAGCATGCACCGTCACATTTCTAAGGGGGCTTGGACATTTCAGATCAAGACCATGGATGGCAAGTTTCAGATTGCACGGCAGAAGGCTTGAAGGTCTCATCATAATTATGTTCATCTTTACATTATATTATTTCAAATAGACCGATAAAGCTTCCATTTATCTAACAAGTTTGAATTGAATTTCAGTGCTGTCTAATCTTCTCATTGATGAAACCAGAGACTGTGGGTGAGAAACGGACCAAAGCTGGAAGTTTGTTGCGTTGTAGGTCTGGATCACCGCCTGTGTTGGATCGTTAGTGTTAGCAGTCTGTCAGACGGAAGTCACGAAGTGTGTTTCCGTCTGATGGTCAGATAGCAGCGGAATAATTTTGCAGGAAAGTAAACGACTGAAAATACTTACGCACTAATATATAGTGGAAATCTTATCACAACAATGATAAGATGAAAACCACTACCTTTCAGATTGCTCTGAAAGGATTTGCGAACTGATTACTCTTTATTCCGATGTACTTGTAGGGCATAAAAACTAGATCTATCAGATTCTATTTGATATCCTCTACTCAATCCGACAGAGTAATCAGCTTCGAATTTTGTACCGTAGTGCGCTCGATCTCAGCAAGCTACGTTCTCTAAAAACGCCGTCGACTGTGATAACTCCTTTTGTTCTCTAAAAACGCCGATCTTCTCTACTGAGGTTTTTCTCCCTTATATAGACTTTGAGCTGATCTCTTGTCTCTGCTCAACAGTCACACCTTTCAGCTTTTCAAAAAGCTCTTCAAGTTCGTAATCAATTTTGTTTTTAATGGCTTTCCATATTAATTCAGCCTCTTCAATTGTTTTCCACATTAACTCGGCCTCTTCATTTTCTTTCCAATTTGTCTTTAAAACATTGCTTCAATCAGCGATTAACTTGGCTCTTCAATGGCTTTCCAATTTGTCTTTAATGTCTTGCCTCCATAAGCAATAAATCTGAGATTAACTCTGCCGTTAATGTTTGCTTTCATCAGCCATCAATCTGTTTGCAATCTCAATTGAACATCATTATGGATTTAATGGATTTCTGCACACTTAAACACGTCATTAGTTAAGTGTTTGTAATCATCAAAACTAAAGGATTCCAACAGCCTGCGTCATCGTTTTTTTAAAAACTGCAAACCAGATCAATAATTTAAATCATTGTAGTTTGGAATCGAGGGATGAAACCTTAGAAATTAAATTGTGTAGTTGATTTGGGGAAATTTGTTTTACACAGTTGAGTGCGATGTGAGCTTACTGAGATAACCGCCGATGCTGTTTAGCAGCCCAGGCGGAGGAGGTGTTAGGAAATGCCAGCGGTTGTGGTTGGTGTATGCAGATGCGGTACTGGCCAATGCAAGATGAGAGGAGTAAGGAAGCAAGGTTGACAGACATTGACAAAGCTAATATAGCCATTGTGGATGCTGGAAGGCTTTCAGTTAAGGTAAAGTCTTCACCATTCTTCTTCAAGACATTTCACAACGCATTTTAAATGATTATTTAACTGGAAATGGTTAAAACGTGACAAAGCTTTTCTTGGGAAGAAAATGAGCATTCAAACTGGGGAGTGGGGAATGGCAATGAGTTGGAAACATGAAAATGTTCAGCTGAAGTAAAGTGTCTGTATTCTGATTGGAGGCATAATCCAGTGTATTGAAAACAATGGAGAATGGGATATAGCTAGACAAATTTGCTTTGCATTGCTGTTACAGATTACAAACATTTATTTCTTCAGCATCATAAGATCATAAAGCGAAAAAATAGACCCAAGTGAAATGTTTATATGAAATGGCAGTAAAATGTTCATGTGTAAAGGGCGGGTGTTGGGTACTTGGGGAATTTGCCACTGGTACTCATCTCAGGGCTTATGTTTTAACAAGTACTCTTTGGTACTGGCACGAGGCGGAGAGGGAGCTTTTTGCGGGACATTAGTGACACTCTTTCCGACATATCTAAGTCCTCTGTAGCCATACCATCTGGTAACTCCCAGTTAAACCAGAACAACAGATTGGCAAGTGCATATTCAACTTCAGTTACAGCAAAGTGTACCCCTGGACAGCTTCGTCTCCCCGCCCCAAATGGAATATAGTTATGGTCTTGCCCTTTGTAGTCGAAATTTCTGTTTAGAAACCTGTCTGGCAAAAACTCCGATGGTTTATCCCATGTATGAGGGTCCCTGTGAATTACCCATGAGTTGATCAGTGCAGATGAGTTTGTTGGCAACTTGAAGCCTCCTATTGTGACTTCCGTAGATGCTTGTCGACTTAATATGGATAATGAATGTAATCGCAGCGACTCCTTGACAACACAGTGCAAGTATTCCATACGGTTAATATCATGCTGAGATATATTTGATTGCTCTCCCACGATGCCCCGTATCTCGTCTTGCACTTTCTTCATGATGCTCGGGTGTTTGGCTAGTTCTGACATTGTCCATTCCATACTTAATGCAGTTGTATCGGTTCCTGCTATAAACATATCCTAAGAATAGAAAAACAAAAATTCTGAACATGGTTGCCAAAATAAGGGAAAATTGAATGTTTGGTGACCAGGATAGAGATTGACCAATAAGATGGCCTTGATGTTGTCCCTCGTTAAATTTTGATGGCTGGTGTTGCTTTTCTGAAGCTCACCGATGATATGCACGAAATCTTTTCTATCATTTTGTACATCTGCAGTGTGGATCTCATGTTCGCCAATGACTCGATCCATGAAAGCATGTAAGGCTTGAGAAGTCTGTATCCCTTTTCTATTGAAGCCAGTCAAATTATCCAACCAGGACAATAATGGGATGAAATCTCCAAAAGAAAAAGAAGTTAATAACTCGCTGACTTGTTTCACCAATTGGCCCATTGTACCATTACCGTTGCCTCTGTCAGTACATTTCTGACCAAGGACAGTCCTAGATATTATGTCTGTAGGGTTTTAATCAATTAATCAATGTCCAATTTAACAGTTTCAGTCTCAATTCGATTATAAGTTCTCAAAACCCTAAAATGCGGAATTGAGCAAATAAGGGAATCGACACACCGTTTAAGGCCCGTGGTTCAACACCTTCGTGCCTAATCCACGTTGAGCAACTCACGCTCGATATGCACTAGCTTTCTCTGCCGATAATCACCAAAACGCGTCGGACTTGGTAGAACGGAATACACACTCACGGCCGCAACTTCCAGCCAGCAGAACTCACAATCCGAGCCTGCAATCTCACCAAAGAACGCACGAGTACAATCGTCAATACTCACACTGTGGAAGCCCTAAGCTATCGTGTATGGATCTTGGAGCGAGAGAGAGAGCGAAGAGGACGAAGTGAATGGAATGACCAGCTGAGAAGAAACACAGCTTCTTATCCGTTTTGCCAGGAGGAGCAGCAACCGTCCGATGCTTCCAGAAGGATTTGATCTCGGCCCTTGGATCTGATCCGGATCCGCGCCAAATGATCCTTCAAACTGATTGGTCCATTTTGAAGCATTAGCAACGGCCAGAGGAGCGCCCGTCTTCCTTTTCCTCGAAACGACGCCGCTCAACTTGTTGTACTAATAGCGACGGAACGCTCTGATCTTCAGTGACGCCAAGCGAAGCCTTCAGAGACGACTTCCCCTGCCTCAGGCAATTTGCTTCATTTCCCACAAATCTCCACCTGAAGCTGAGTTGCCCAGTTCCACTGACTGATCTGAATCCACCCGCCACCAATCTTCACCAGGTCTTCGTGCATATCGAAGTAGAGTGTCTGCTCAGTACCTGCACAGCACCACAAGCAAACTAGCCTACAAACAACAAGTCTAAGCAGTGCTTAAACTTGGTGCTCGAGACCACTTTAGTGCCCATATCTGCAGGATTTTCACATGTATCAACCTTAAGCAGTTTAATATCACCATTTTCAACATGATTTCTCAGGAAATGGTACTTAATGTCTATATGCTTGGATCTCTCGTGCTAAACAGGGTTCTTAGCTAAACACAATGCAGACTGAGAATCAGAAAATACCAAAGGCACTCCCTTAAACAATTCGCATTCTAACAGCATACCCTTCAACCAAATTGCCTCTTTAACACATTTACTAAGAGCAATATATTCGGATTCAGTAGTAGACATGGCAACAAAGGGTTGCATTTGTGATTTCCAACTTATACGGTTTTTACCAAATGTGAAATAAAGTGCAGTTATAGACTTCCTACAATCTCTATCTCCACCAAAATCAGAATCAACAAAACCAATGAGATCAAGCATGTCAGACTTCTTAGAGTAGCATAAACCAGTGTCAAGAGTAGATCCAACATATGAAATAACATGCTTTAAAGCCAACTGACGGAGCGCACTGCACTGTCGTTAAGGTGCAATGTCTCTGTGCAAAAATAAATTTATAAGTTTGCTACTCGTACTCTACTATTGGGTAGTAAAGTGGTAAGTAGGGGTCGAACCCAAGGGAATTAGTTGATAGTTGTTCTTTCGAAGATGGAAATTAAGACAGTTGGGGGTTGGTTGCGATTTTAGTACTGAAAGTAGCGTGGGTTGGTTGTGATTTTAGTACTGGAAAATAAATAACTGAAAGTAAAGAAAGTAAATACGAGACTGAAAGTAAATACTGAAAAGTAAAGTGCTTGAAGGACAAGACTTGCGGAAATTAAAGTGCTTGAAGGACAAGACTTGCAGAAAGAAATTGCTTGAAGGACAAGACTTGCGGAAAGTAAGCAGTTGATATGGACTGAAAGTAAAGTAACAGGTGATATTGCAATTAAAAGAAAGATTCGGTATCAGGGGGCCTTGTATCATAGTCTGTTTATCATCGACCTCTAATGATCATACTAAGTGTTCAAAGATGTATCAAGGCTATTTCTAGCACATGACTTGCCACATCATTTAGAACACTTGTTCTATTTGGGCTAATTCCTCCTTTCGAAGTATCTTAGCTTATGTGCATCCATTTGATCTTCAGTTACGATCAACCAAATGGTGTTTAAAAGAGGTCGAACTCCTCAGATAAGCTTTGCCCGTTAAAGCATCCACTTACCCGAGTATGTTCATGAACCCCACGGAAGAGCTTTGCCCGTTAAAGCATCCACTCAACCTTGGAAGTTCTAACCTAATATATGGCACATAGAACAAGTTTTGAACACAAAGAGGCACTAAGAGAAGGGTCTAAAACATTGTATGATACTAGTACACCCCTTCAACCGAATGAAGGGTTTAGCTACGAATATCCATGGAACAGGACATCATAGCTAAGTACTTGAAAAGTAGAGGTTTTTGAAAGACAGTAAAGTAAAGTTTTCGAAAGTAAAGACATGAAAGTAAAAGGAGAGTACTTCAAGAACCGACAAGAGTACTCAGGAACAGTAAGGAAAAGCTTGAGTACTTCAAGAACCGACAAGAGTACTCAAGATCAAACTTCAATATCAAAGTAGTGTGATTACATGGATGGTGCCCAAACTCTAGAGAGATAAGTGAATTGTGTTTTTGATTTTGGAATGAGATTGTGGGATGATTTACAAAGGGAAGGAGGAGCTCTATTTATAGGCATGGAGGAGCAAGGAGGAGGCAACACTTGGCAAGAGGAGGGTGGAGGGGAGCAAAGCCGCCGGGTGAGGTGGAGGGGAGGGGGAGCCGCCCCCCCATGTGTCATCTTGACACTCAAAGCCGCCGGCCATGTGAGGTGGAGGGGAGTGGTTGAGAGTTTTGTGATCTTTTCCCCAAAAGCCATCGGTCCTTTCAGCTCCGGTCTGACTCTGGTTGCCCTTCGGTTGGATTTGTTTTGAGTGTTTTTATGTCAGGTTCATGAAAATTGTACAGTTGGAATCTGGTCGTGTCCTGACTCGTAATTCATTTTCAGCTTTAAAACTCCTCCTTAGCTTGTATTCTCTCTGGACTTCAAAATACCCTGTAGATAAATATCGGAACTAACAAGCAAAAGTTAAATAGACAAAGAGTCTAATTTGGTGGGTTTAACTGTCTTCATGAATCATATAAATATGGTCCATCACCAACCAATGTTCCATACCAGGATTTGACATGAATCTACTAAGCAGAGAAATAGCATAAGCCAAGTCAGGTCTTGTGCTTATCATGGCATACATCAATGAACCAATCACATTAGCATATGGTACACTTTCCATTCTTATTTTATCAGAATCAGTCTTAGGGGACTGTAATTTACTTAACAGGAAATGTGGTGCTAATGGGACTTTAACATGTTTACTGTTCAGGTTACCATATTTGTTAACAACCTTTTCTAAGTATGGTTTTTGATGCAATTTCAGGAAACAGTCATTCCTATTCCTTTCTATAATCATGCCAAGTATTTTTCTAGCTTTCCCTAGGTCCTTCATGTCAAATTCCTTGCCTAAATCCTTTTTCAGTGTATCAATCTTTTCTTTGGATTTAGATATTAAAAGCATGTCATCCACATATAGCAACAGATAGATGGGATCACTCTCAGTTGAAGCATAATAGAAACAGGTATCATATGCACTTCTCACAAATCCAAGACTCAACACATAAGTATCAAATCTTAAATACCACAGTCTAGGACTTTGTTTTAGTCCATATAAGGATTTTTTCAGAAGGCATACCTTTTCTTTGTGCTTGCTGTCCACATAGCCTTCAGGTTGATCCATGTAGATGATTTCATCCAGTTCCCCATGCAAGAAAGCTGTCTTCACATCAAGCTGCTCAAGTTCAAGGTCATACATAGCAACAATTGCAAGCATAATCCTTATAGTCTTGAATTTTACCACAGGTAGATGATTTCATCCAGTTCCCCATGCAAGAAAGCTGTCTTCACATCAAGCTGCTCAAGTTCAAGGTCATACATAGCAACAATTGCAAGCATAATCCTTATAGTCTTGAATTTTACCACAGGTGAGAAAATTTCTGTATAATCTACACCTTCTCTTTGTGTGAAGCCTTTAGCTACTAATCTTGCCTTATATCTAATGGGATCAGATTTAGTTAAGCCTTCCTTTATTCTAAGCAGCCACTTACATTTGACTACCTTTTTATCCTTAGGCTTATCAACTAAAATCCAGGTTCCATTTACCTTCAGGGAGTTCATCTCCTCATTCATGGCTTCCAGCCACTTACCTTTCTCGTTTGACATCATTGCCTCATGGTATGAATCTGGCTCATGATGGATAATGTCTTTTGCTGCAACTAAAGCCATATAAACAAGATCAGCATAACCATATCTGTCAATAGGCCTGGGTACTCTCCTTTCCCTGTCCCTAACTAGCATGTAATTTCTCAATTGATCCTGCTCAGTTTGGTCATAGTGTTCTATAGGGTCTTCCTGTTCAGGTTCATCTACAGGTTCACCTACATTTTCATCAGGGGGAGGAGGTTCAGGAGTGTCTGGTACAGGGTCAGGTGTGGGAGTATTCTGGTTAGGGTTCTCATCTGGAATGGCTCCACCTCAACTACAGTTCTGGGTATCTCTGGCTCTGGGATGGCTAACTCAGAGTTGGGGCTATTTTCCTTACATGGGAAGCATTTCTCATTAAAGGTAACATCTCTAGAAATTAGTATCTTCACTCCCCTCACACCCAATTCCCACAGTCTATACCCTTTGGTTCCCTGTTGTTGTTGGTAGCCTAGGAAGACACATTTTACAGCTCTAGGGTCAAGTTTTCCATCTCTAACATAGGCATAAGCAGCACAGCCAAACACTCTCAAGTTACTCAGGTCTGGTTTGTTATTATTCCACACTTCCATGGGGCATTTGAGGTCAAGAACTCTATTGGGGCATCTGTTGATCAGGTAGGCTGATGTACTCAAAGCCTCACCCCAGAAGGACTTAGGGAGGCCTGAAGTCATAACTAACCCTCTCAGCTTTTCCAATAGTGTTCTGTTCATCCTCTCAGCAACCCCATTTTGTTGTGGGGTGTGCCTAACAGTTCTATGTCTCATAATGCCATGTTCTTGACAGAAATTATCAAATTCTTGATTACAGAACTCTAACCCATTGTCTGTTCTTAAAACCTTAACATGTTTGCTTGTTTGGTTTTCTTCTAAAGTCTTCCAGTTTTTAAACTTCAAGAAAGCTTCATCTTTAGTTCTTAACAGATAAGTCCATACCCTCCTAGAGTAGTCATCAATAATACTCAAGAAATATTTATTCCCACCATGTGTTTCAACATTTTCAGGACCCCATAAATCAGCATGCACATACTCAAGAATACCCTTAGTGTTATGTGTTCCCATGTTAAATTTCAGTTTATGTTGCTTAGCCATTACACATAATTCACAAAAGCCAAGTTCAGTGATTCTAGCATTTCCTAACAGGCCCTGACTGCTTAAAACATTTAATCCCTTTTGACTAACATGTCCAAGCCTTAGGTGCCATTTATAAGTATCACTGTTAACATCTAAGCATTTATCAGCAACATTCAGTTCAGGCATAACATGGGAACCATTCAGAATGTACAGGCTATGGTGTTTAGTAGCAGTTAAGATCAGTTTGTCATTCTTATACACAGACATAACACCATTGCAAGCACTGTAATCACAGCCATTATCATCAAGAGGACCAAGAGATATTAGGTTTCTCCTAAGACCAGGGACACATCTAACTTTAGTTAAAACAATTTCTTTTCCATTTTCAAGCTTCAGTTTCACAGAACCAATTCCTACCACCTTGCATACATTATCATTTCCCATAAAAACACTTTCAGCAGGTGTATCATCATACTCAGAAAACCAGGATTTAACAGGGCACATGTGAAAAGAACATCCAGAATCTAGGATCCATTGATCCTCAATAGACCTTTCAGAAACAGTTAAGACCTCAGGCAACTCACAAGCCTTATTTGTATTTGATGCAATATTTGTTTCATGGGCATTATTAGTCTGATTTATAGCAATCAACTTAGTGCATTGTTTTCTTAAGTGCCCAATCTTACCACAGAAATAGCATTTTCTAGTCTCCTGCTGATGGCCTTTATTTTCATCCTTTTTATCTGACTTGTTTCTATTCTGGGAGTTATTGTGTTTAGGCCTAGATGATTGACCAGATTTATACTTTCCCTTAACAAATAGATTATGGACAGACTTTGGCTTAGATGCCTTTATCTCTAATTCTCTAGTCCTTAAAGCACCACAGAATTGTTCAAAGGGAGGCACAACACCAGAATATTGAAATGCATCTTTTACAACTTGATTACTATCTGGAATGGAGTTCATCAATATCATCACACGACTAGTTTCATCAATGGTTTCTTTAGGAGTGTTTAGCATGATAGTCATTTTCAAGAATTCATCAAGGTTCTCATCAATGGACTTAGCACTATCCATTCTAAAAGCAAACAGTGCAGCCTTAAGGTAGGCAAGATTCGGAGCCATTTGGTTTGCATACAACTCAGTTAGTTTGTCCCATACAGCAATAGCAGTTGTACAGGAACTAACCTTTCTGATGATACTGTCTGGAAGACTGAGTATCATCAAGTTGAAGGCCTCCTCTTCAATCTCAGCCTTTCTTTTCTTTTGTTCCTCTGTCCACTTTGTATCATCCTTTTCCAATGCAGACAGGCATTTGTGATGGGACAAGAGAGCCTTCATCTTCATCCCCCAGACTTGGAAGTCAGCTTTGCCATCATAGGCGCTGATCTCCAATCTTCCGTTAACCATGGTTTCCTTGCAAGAAGGCACAACAAGGAACAAGCCAAATCAAAGCAAAGCAGTGCAGCAATCAGGACTGATTAACGAAGCTTTGATACCACTGTAGGGTTTTAATCAATTAATCAATGTCCAATTTAACAGTTTCAGTCTCAATTCGATTATAAGTTCTCAAAACCCTAAAATGCGGAATTGAACAAATAAGGGAATCGACACACCGTTTAAGGCCCGTGGTTCAGCACCTTCATTCCTAATCCACGTTGAGCAACTCACGCTCGATATGGACTAGCTTTCTCTGCCGATAATCACCAAAACGCGTCGGACTTGGTAGAACGGAATACACACTCACGGCCGCAACTTCCAGCCAGCAGAACTCACAATCCGAGTCTGCAATCTCACCAAAGAACGCACGAGTACAATCGTCAATACACACACTGTGGAAGCCCTAAGCTATCGTGTATGGATCTTGGAGCGAGAGAGAGAGCGAAGAGGACGAAGTGAATGGAATGACCAGCTGAGAAGAAACACAACTTCTTATCCGTTTTGCCAGGAGGAGCAGCAACCGTCCGATGCTTCCAGAAGGATTTGATCTCGGCCCTTGGATCTGATCGGGATCCGCGCCAAATGATCCTTCAAACTGATTGGTCCATTTTGAAGCATTAGCAACGGCCAGAGGAGCGCGCGTCTTCCTTTTCCTCGAAACGACGCCGCTCAACTTGTTGTACTAATAGCGACGGAACGCTCTGATCTTCAGTGACGCCAAGCGAAGCCTTCAGAGACGACTTCCCCTGCCTCAGGCAATCTGCTTCATTTCCCACAATGTCGTTAGCGAGAGTAAGGAATGAGCTACCAAGATCAATTGCAGAATGACATCTGAACCGTATCTTTGATACTAGTTCTGCAACTTCTTCTTCTATGATAACATGGAAAGACTGTACTCGTGTAATACTTAAGAGCTCATTGACACAGAGCTTTCTGGCTTGCCTCCAAAACTGGCTGTTGGGGCTAAATATCAGAGCATCACCCCCAGGGAACAGCAGACGAGAAGCATTTGACATTTCCCTGTTTGAAAAAGTATAATCATGGGTCTTAGTGACTTCTCTGGCTAAGTCAGCAGTTGATATCACATAGTATGGCGCAGACGCGAAGTACACAAGCATTAGTGGGCCACATTTCTGAGATAGGTAATGAAGTCCTTTGTGTGGTAGAGAAGTCAGTTGGTGAAGGTTGCCAAGAAATGGCAGGCGCCATGGAGATAATGGCCGGCCTTGTGGCCTTCTTCTAATGAAACTGAACAGGAAACCAAACGAGACTACTAAAATAGAAAAAGCCAGAATCATCCTGCTTACATCATCATAAAACAGATCAACCATTATGCCTGCAATCTCGATCTTATTCTGATTTATAAGCCAAAAGGTCAAATGAGATGAGATCAAGCTTTCTTTTTGGTAACCGTTCCCATGTGCGCGTTGGAGACTCCAATTTTGGTGATACCAGATCTGTCTTTGCAAGTCATTTTATAGAGCAAACCTGTTCCAAGTGCCCATTTTTTATGTGTTTTTTCTTTCTTCCATTATAATAATGTTTTGATTTGATTTTTTGCTGGGTCCGCTTTGATTAATTTTTAGTGGCTGAGATGTTGCTGTTGCTGAATTTATGTGTAGTTTTAAAAGCGGATAGTTTTTTTTTTCAAAGGTAAAAGCGGATAGTTTTTTTTATAAGGTTTTCATGTCAAAGAGGCTACAACCACAAGACTCCCGTCTGAGAAGGGCACTGATCAGTCGAGTTTTTGACTGATTTATGGTCATTCTTCACTATAATTTTGGATCGTTTCCGACGTTATTTTGATATCATTTGACCTCTATCTCTACATTTTAAGTAGAAAACAAGTTTCCCCCATGGTCAAGGCCTAAATATCAAGATTGGTTGAGAAAAGGGAGTTTCGGCGCAAAACCGAGCATATTGACCTTTGCACCTTATTTTGTACGCCCAGGGCGGATACGGTGTCCGATTTGGCTGATCTTTAGCTTGTTGGAAAGGTATTTCAAAGGGCTACAACTTTATAGTTGACGCCAAAGCCAAATTCGGACGGCAAGACCACCCAAAAGGCCTGGAAAGTGCCAGCCGACTGGCTGAAATCAGCCGAATGAAGCTTGCTCACGTCCATTCCCAGCCGACCGACTGAGAATTCAGCCGCCCGGCTGAACTCTGCTGCTTCAAAAATCCCCCCCCCCCCGAGGCTATAAATAGAAATCAAGGGTTTTGGACCAAGTGTGGAGGTTTTTGGGGAGAATTGGATCAAGAAAAGAGGCTCAATCAAGGTCATCAATCAACCAAAGATCCAACCAAGGAGAAGAAGAGAAGATCAAAGGGAGATTCTACTTCCTCTACATCTTTTCCATTCTCTTTTGTTGTATGCTAAAAACCCTACTCACACCATGTTGTCTTACATGAGGTGTGAGTAGTGATCTTGTGTTTTGAGGGTCTTATGACTCTCCTTGGTACTCTTTGATCATGTATACACATTGAACATATAATCTATGGTGTTGATTTCATTTTCTCTTATGCTTATTCTATGACATGCTACCAAGTGTTTGATAAAATGCCTAAGTGACATGTTAGTCTTAGAATTTGATCTAAGTATCGAGAGAGTGACAAGCGTATTTTTAACCCTTTATAGTTGTCAAATTATATGTTTTAGGGGTTCAATTGCAGTCAAACAAAATTTATAACCTTGGTAAGCCAAGGGTCGATCCTAGGAGCAATGCGTGTGAGTACTAGCAAACAGTGTGACCTATTTAGCTATTCCAATTAAAAGAGATTTGTTTGTTTGTAACTTGCAGAATTTAAATGACAGAAAATTAATGTTGTGTTTTTATCAGAGAAAGAATTCCAGAATCCATACTTCACCCGTGCTAACCCCACTAATCATGCAATCATGTTATGTAAATTATTCATGCTATCGAATATGGAATCAAACCGAAATAACACTAGACAAGCCGCTCATCCACGGATCATTGTCTAGATTAATCTCAGTCGTTGAACGCCGCCCATCCACGGATTATCAACGATCTCGATTTATTAAACTAAAGGTTTTCCAATTAAATCATGTAAACATGACCTAATATCAATTTCATGTAATCCGGTTAATACCTAGGACCCATCCATCTTTCGGTAATTAACCTAAGTACGTTCTACCAATGCAAACATACCCTTTGATGTAAATACATGCATAGAACGATAAAATCAAGCACACAATGAAACTGAATATTCGAATCGCATAAATAAAAACTTCAATTGATCACATGAGAGTTAGGGTTACATAGCACGGGATCCGTAGGATCCCAGAATTAAAGGACTACTCACTACTCATGGTAAAATACCGAGAGCAATGTAATGAAAGAAAGTAAGGACGAGTTAACCATAGATGATGAGGTCGATGATCCTCAATCTCTCGCGATGTCTTCTCCCAAGTTTGGGTTTCTTCTCCAAAATAACAACAACACTTTGAAATTCTGATCGTGTTTCCTTATATAGACCGTCTAAAAAGGCCGAAAAGCCCAAAATTGAATTTAGAAACAACTTGTAAACTTTTGCCAGCCGACGGTCCCGTTACAGCCGAGCCTGTAACGGCTGTAACGGGTGTAACAGGTAGAGCTGAAATCTCTGAGAAAATTGGTCCCGTTACACCCGTTACAGTCCAAGCTGTAACGGTTGCTGAGGTCTGTAACGGGACTGCTCGAAATCTCTGTTGGAATTGAGGCCGTTACACCCGTTACAACCCAAGGTGTAACGGTTGTAACGGGATGTCCTTGCATATTCTTGATTGGCCTTTTTCGATCGATCTTTCGTTCTTTTCGACACTTTGGCTCCAAGGAGCAAAGATATGTCGATTTTACCTGAAACACTAGAGAAAGACATCAAATATAGACAATTTTTCGGGAGAATGAACGTAATCCTTCCTCGAATGTAGTGAATAATTAGTCGAAATATCGACTGATCAAAACACTCCACACTTAGGATTTGTTCGTCCCGAACAAACGTCGAACAGATGGCAGAATAAATACATGAGATGATGTAATGCTCAACGACCATAGACTACCTACTCAAGTGACATGTGATCAATTCTAACTAGACATAAAAATAAAAATAAAAAGATAACTCACTATCGTAGAGGACACGAATGCATTTAGCGTATGCATCAAGCCTTTAAACCTATAGGCTGCCCTAGTAGGACGAGTATAGTCTCGTGAAGGTTTTCAGGAATGGGACTACCTACAAATCCCTTGTACAACTAACTGACGTGTATGCATGAATGATGCTCAACAAGTCACAGTAAAGTCATGTCATACCTCGGATTCATCGTGTTACCTCAACTTCAAGCCAAACATCTTCATCAAAGTTTTCAGACAATCATAGATCAAACGAGTTATGCATTCAAACGATCAGTACACACGACTAGCAAACGCCTCATCACAAGTTCCAAATAGTTTATAGCAATGTGATAAGAACATGAATAGTTACACAAAACATGCTCGCCATTCACCTATGCTATCTAGGGATAGTCCACGGGCTCTTGGCGCAAAGCTCATTCTCAAGTGCCAAGGATTAAACAATGACCCGTAAGAGAAGAGGAGCCTGGCTTAAGGATTTTCTGAAAAATAGTATGAAAATTTGCATCAAAATTTCAGTGCAAGCACGAGGATCGTCCCTCAGTTTCTAGTACATGAATTCTCAAGATAAGTTATGATTTGCACGCAATGAGAAGGTGGAATTACACTACATCAAGCAGAAGGGAGCAGAAATTGTTTCAAGAGTGTTTTCCATACGCAAGGGGCGATTTTCGTCACAAGGTCCATGGTATTTTTTTTTTTCGCAGAAATTTGGCTGTTTTTATTTTTGCTTGGGGTCAATATTTCACCCAACTTTGAAAACTAAGAACTGTGTTCTTGAGGGAAAACTTGAAGGTCAATTGTCTAACTCCACACTTAAAGCTTGACATAGTGTATGAATAAAGGCGGGTGCATGCAAATCACAACGATTATAGAGAAACATATACTAGCACTAAGGTCACCTAAAAAGATATGCAATTTTAAGCTTTTGACATTTTTGAAACGGTGCCTACTAATTTCAAGTCTCAAACATGCTTCAAGAAATACGTAGAACATGTGATAGGCAAAGGCTAGCAATGATACTGACTCAAGAGAATACACACACGAATAAAACTATTTCAAGTCCTAGACTTCGAATCCAAAAAGAATGTCAATCAGTCAAGGAGTATCGTAGAAAACGAGGATTTCAATCGTAATACATAGACTGTTGAGCATATGCAAGAGTGAACGTGATATGCAATGCATGTGACTATGCGCTACCCACTCCACACTTAAAATTGAGCTGAGTCCCTAAGGAAAGAAATAATAGAAAAGAAAAGGTGCATAGGAACTTCACTCGTTCGCGATGGCGCGATGTCCATGGGGATTAAGCGATGCCGGGGGAGTGTAATGCGACTCGCGAGCTGATAAGCATAGACGAAGCAAGACATAAGGCAGCACAAGGTATATATTAGCATCGATAATTGCGAAGAGACCTGGATAAAGGGATGCCAAAGAATAAAGGAGCAGACGATGTGAGTAGAGAAGAATAGCATAGACAAAATAACTCAAACATCGAATGACATGTAAAACAGCATCCAAAAGTCAGTGTACAGTGAGGGAACTCAGTCTCGTCTAGTAAAGCCGTAATGGCATCCTCTGCCCACTGCTGATGTCTAGTGGTCTGAACTCTGAACTCTGCAAAATCGGCAGTGAGCTGGGTGAGGTGGCCATATGATCTGTGAATCGGAATCTCCCAGGTCATCATCTGGCTCTGCTGCGCTAGGATCTGCTCCTGTGCCCGAATGATCTGGTACTGCTGGTCTAAAAGCCTCAAGTGAGAGGTCTCCAAGCGCTCTAAGCGCTCCAAGTAAGAGCTCGGGAGCTGGTCATCAGAAGAAGGCGGCGCTGGAGCTGCTGCGGGTGGTGGGGGATCCATCTCATAAGGCGCAGCGACCTGGGGCTCCTATGCCTCGTCCATGACAACGTCCTCAGGTGCAACTGATGCTGGCTCGCGCGGAGGGGAGGCTACCCTGGCTTGTGCTCTATCAATGCGGCGTCTCTTCGCTCCACTCGGGAGCTCGGGGTTGTGAGTCCACTCGCCGTCTTTCCCAATAAACTTGTAGAGAGAGATCTTGTCCATGCTCAGAACCAATCTAGTCGCAGTTCCGTACAGTGAGCTGAGGTTCCATCCTTGAGACTCGGCGAGCACAGAAATAAAGTAGCCGCCTCCCATGGCCTTGTTCCCAAGAGACGTTGCCCAAGCTGTCATCATCCCACTGAGGATTTGAAAGAAGTCCACTGGCACCCCTTTGCTCATAGAGATCATAATGTCCAAGTCTGAGTTAGAGATTACCGTGGCGCCCTCGGCGCGAGTATTAATGTTTAAAGCCACGATACGGTGAATAATCTTCCACACTGGCTCCTTGATGCCCGCAGCACCCCAACCAGACCGGAAGTAGTAATCAAAAGTAGATATGAGCTTCCAGAACTCATACCTCTCATCCACGCTATACTCACCGCAAAATCCTTCCAAAGGAAATTCCAAAGCGCCGCAGACTTCGTCCTTGGACATAGTGTAAAGTTGCCCCCCTACTTGGAATGTCCAATGTGTAACTTTCAAAGGGCTGCCAACAATCTCAAATGTCGCTAAAAATTCCTTGACTAACATAGGATAGGTGGAGTTGACGCGGCGAGCAAAAAAAATATCAAGCCTAGAGGCGATAAACATGCTACGGCATTGTGAAAATATATCCCTTTTCAAGTCCGTAAGAGTTTGAATGCAGGGGATAAGAGTAGGTTTTACCGTTTTTGTGGACAAGATTGTGTCGTATCGGTCCTGATGCTCAGGCGTGGTGAATCGGCCAGCATTGGTCAGCGGGTAATAGCGGGGTTGGATGGGCGGTGGAGCTGGGATGATGGCAGTGGTGGTGCTTGGTGGAGGAGCACGGGATCGTGTTCGATTGGGGCGGCTGGAGCTGCTGGGAGCTGGGTTTCCGGCGGGGTTGGCTGAGCCCTTTGCTCTACCCATGGTTGCTAATGGTGGCCGGAGCAAGAGAGGAGGGAGGCGGATGGGTGGACGGCCGGAGTTGGGTCGGTCGAAATCGGGCGGATTGGAGAGAAGAGGTCGGCGGCGCTTGAAGATTAGCTTTTGGGAATTTAGGGTTTAGAAAATCTGAAAACTGAATTTGAGTTTGAAGAAGAAGACCTGCCCGTTACAACTGAGTCTGTAACGGCTGTAACGGTTGTAACGGGCACCCCCGAATTCTCTGAGTTGTGCCAGCCCGTTACAGCCCTGTACAGACCGTTACAGTCCATGTGTAACGGCTGTAACAGGACATCCCAGATTCTCTGTTTGTATTCAGCCCGTTACAGCCCTGTGCAGCCCGTTACAGTCCATGTGTAACGGCTGTAACGGCGCTTCCCAGATTCTCTGCCAGAATTTGCTTTTTCTGAAAATTCAATGTCGTTCACTCCACTCTTTGATTCCTGCACAGTTCACACACAAATCGTACAATGCAAAATGCAAATAAATAAGACTTACAGCGCGGGCTACTCCCCGAAGAGACCTAGTTTAACGTCTTGGCGAGACATAGCTGGGTCAAGACAGACTCACTGTGCATAAGAAACATTCTCGGGGAGTCCTTTAGCTAGGATCCCTCCCCGAGAAGCAGGTTATTGTTAATGCCGTCGGGAGGTGCAAGATGCTTCAGTACGTGGTAGTGTTTGAGGCGTTGCCCATTGACTACCATAGTTTTTCCTCCTTCTACGCTGATTTCGACATGCCCGTCTGGATGTGCTCGTTCTACTGTATAAGGGCCACTCCATTTAGTGGGCAGCTTTCCAGGAAATAATCTGAGGCGGGAGTTGTAGAGAAGAACTCGCTAGCCTTCGTTGAACTCGCGGCGCACGATTCTCTTGTCATGCCATTTCTTTGTTCTCTCCTTGTAGATGCGGGCATTCTCATATGAATCTAGTCTGATCTCATCGAGCTCGTGGAGTTGTAGTATTCGCTTTTCTCCGGCTGCCTTCATGTCCATGTTCAGCGCTCTAATAGCCCATAAAGCTTTGTACTCGAGTTCGACTGGCAAGTGGCAGGTCTTTCCATAGACAAGTCTGAACGGACTCATCCCGATAGGAGTTTTGAATGCAGTCTTGTATGCCCACAGAGCGTCGTCTAGCTTGGACGCCCAATCCTTCCTGTGGCTGGAGACTGTCTTTCCTAATATGCTCTTGATCTCTCTGTTAGAGATCTCTACCTGCCCACTGGTCTGAGGGTGATAAGGAGTGCCGATCTTGTGGTAGACACCATACTTCTTCAACAGCGTTTCGAAGTTTCTTTCTTTGAAGTGAGAGCCACCGTCGCTGATGACTGTTCTGGGTACTCCGAACCGAGGAAAGATCACCTTCTGAAACATTTTAATAACCACCTTGGCGTCGCAAGTAGGAGTGGCCACTGCCTCAACCCACTTAGAAACATAGTCGACTGCTACCAAGATATACTGATTTCCGTAGGAAGGTGGGAACGGTCCCATAAAGTCAATACCCCAAACATCGAATAGGTCTACTGCGAGAATGCTCTGCTGTGGCATCTCCTGCTGCTTCGAGATATTTCCAGTCCTCTGGCACTGATCACAGGCTTTGACGAATTCATGTGCATCCTTGAATAGCGAAGGCCAAAAGAAACCCAACTGCAGAACCTTTGTAGCTGTTTTCGAACAAGCTCCATGTCCACCGTATTGAGAAGAGTGGCAGCGTTCCAGAATATATGGGATCTGGTCCTCGTCGACACAAGTCCTGTAGAGACCGTCAGCACATAATCTATAAAGAAAAGGGTCATCCCAGAAGTACCTTTTAACATCGGAAAGAAATTTCCTCTTCTGGTTGTGCGAGAGGTCGGGAGGGAGGATTCCACAGGCCAAGAAGTTAACGAAATCTGCGTACCACGGGATGTTGTCCACATCAATGTGCATCAGCTGTTCGCCTGCTAAAGAATCAGTCATCGGAAGTGTGTCCTCTTCGCGGTCGAGCTCTCCTAGCTCGAGGCGTGACAGGTGATCTGCAGCCAGATTTTCTGCTCCCTTCTTGTCTCTAATGTCAATGTCGAATTCCTGGAGGAGGAGGACCCATTGGATGAGACGAGGTTTGGAGTCCTTCTTCGACAGCAAATATTTAATCGCAGCATGATCGGTGTACACCGTGGTCTTCGAACCAATTAAATACTGCCTGAACTTCTCGAAAGCATAGACGATGGCCAGCATTTCCTTCTCAGTTGTAGTGTAATTGACTGCTGCTCCGGCGAGGACCTTGCTGGCGTAGTAAACTACGTGCAGCCTCTTGTCGACGCGCTGCCCCAAGACTGCTCCTACTGCAAAGTCACTTGCATCACACATTAGTTCAAATGGCAGCTCCCAATCGGGAGGCTGCACTATAGGAGCGGAAGTAAGAGCAGTTTTTAGACTGTTGAAAGCATTTAAACAAGAATCAGTAAATTTAAACTCAGCTTCCTGACAAAGTAGATCAGTGAGCGGCTTTGCTGTCTTTGAGAAATCCTTGATAAATCGCCTGTAAAATCCAGCGTGCCCGAGAAAACTCCTGATTCCTTTCACATCTTTTGGTGGGGGCATCTTTTCAATTACCTCTACCTTTGCACGATCAACCTCGATACCTCTGTGAGAAACCATGTGTCCAAGTACGATACCTTCCTGCACCATAAAGTGACACTTCTCCCAGTTCAAAACCAGGTTAGTGTCAACACAACGTTGAAGGACATCAGTGAGGTTAGAGAGACACGAATCAAATGAGGAACCATACACCGAAAAATCATCCATGAATACTTCCATGGTGTGTTCCAAAAAATCAGAAAATATTGCCATCATGCAACGTTGAAATGTGGCTGGTGCATTGCAAAGACCAAAGGGCATACGTCTATAAGCAAATGTGCCAAAAGGGCAAGTAAAAGTGGTCTTCTCCTGATCCTCGGGGTGTATAGGGATCTGAAAGAATCCACTATAACCGTCGAGGTAGCAGAAAAACTTATGCTTAGCTAGACGTTCCAACATCTGATCAATAAAAGGCAATGGGAAGTGATCCTTAAGAGTGGCCTTATTCAATTTCCTGTAGTCAATGCACATACGCCAGCCAGTGACAGTACGAGTAGGAATTAATTCATTATGCTCATTTCGTACGACAGTTAAACCACCCT
Organism: Rhodiola chrysanthemifolia; assembly: GCA_033675395.1. Lineage (NCBI taxonomy): Eukaryota > Viridiplantae > Streptophyta > Magnoliopsida > Saxifragales > Crassulaceae > Rhodiola > Rhodiola chrysanthemifolia. Next base: position 29,433,670 of record CM066210.1, on the reverse strand, counting down.
TCTTAGGGACTACGTGCACAGGACTCACCCACTTGCTATCAGCAACAGAATAAATAATACCAGCGTCCAATAATTTCAGAATTTCCTTTTTAACCACATCATTCAGCTTAGGATTTAGACGTCTCAAAGCATCTCTACTGGGTCTAGCATCGTCCTCAAGATTGATTCTATGCATGCACAAATCTGGGCTAATCCCTTTGAGGTCGTCTATAGAATATCCTAGGGCTGGTCTATGCTTGCGCAGGACGTCTAGCAATTTCTGGGTCTCTATATCAGTCAGAGATGCATTTACAATCACCGGGTAGGTTGAGTTAGGGCCCAGAAATTCATACCTGAGACTTGCAGGTAGAGGTTTCAGCTCTACCTTACAAGGTTCCTTACCCTTCTCGGTGAGCTGTCCAGTTTCAGCGCCTCCCGCAATGCTCACTGCGCAGAGATCCATCGGTATGGGGCAGCCTGGTGTAATTCTGTAAGACTCAATAGAGGTCAGTGTAATGGGGAGATCAACATCAGCAGAGTCTAACACATCACAGTCAGCTAAAAGACTAGGTGTCTTGCACATGTCAGGCAAATAAAAGACAACACGTTCGCTGTCCACTCTCAAAGCTATAGACCCTCTATCCATGTCAATAACAACCTTAGCCGTATAAAGGAATGGTCTACCAAGTATAATCGGGATGTCTATGTCCTCCGAGATCTCTAGCACAATAAAATCAGCAGGTATGTAAATATTTTTCACTTTGACAGGTACGTCTCTTAGAATCCCTTTCGGGAGTCTACAAGAACGATCCGCAAGTCGAATAGAGATATTAGTAGGACAAAGATCACCCAAATTCAGTTTAGCATACAACGAATAAGGCATGATAGACACACTAGCACCAAGATCACACAAAGCACGTCTAATAGTAATGCCACCAATATCACAAGGGATAGAAAAACTCCCTGAATCCTTAAGCTTAGGCGGCATGGGCTGGTGCATGGCAGCGCTACACTCCTCACTTAGGGCCACTGTCTCGGTCCCGTCCATCTTCCGTTTCCCAGTCAGAATCTCCTTCATGAATTTTGCATAGGTGGGGATCTGGGCGATTGCATCAGTGAAAGGCATCGTGATGTACAGAGTACGAATCTGGTCCACGAATTTCATGAACTCTTTGTCTCTTCTAGCACCCTTGAGTCGCTGAGGGAATGGAATCGGAGGCTTATACGGAGCTGGCTCCACTGTCTGCGCAGAATTTTCATTTCGGTTTTCAGCTTCTATTGATGATTCCGCTTCAGCAGGAGCAGAATTGCATGCTGGTTTTTCTGCTGTCGCTCGAGTGGTTTGAGCTGGCAGCATTTCAAGCTATTTTCCTCCTCGGAGTGTGATAGCATTTACTGATTCCCTGGGATTCGGATCTGGTTTCGAAGGAAGTTTTCCGCGTTCTCGAGTCGATGAATCTGCTTGCTGTGCCACCTGATTTTCTAGCATTCTGTTCTGGATGGCCATCTGCTCAAGTTGCTGCTCGAGTGCTTTCACTCGCTTATCCTGCTCGGCCATGAAACTAGCCATCATGGACTCTATGTTAGAGGAGCTGCTGGATTCCTGTTGCTTGGGCTGCTGCGACTGGTTATTGTATTGAGGCCTCGACTGGTAGGAAGTATTATTCTGCGTTTGCTGAGCCTGAGTGTGGTACTGACCTCGTGGTTGGTATGGTGCATTGCCTTGCTGCTGTTTGTAAGGGAAACTAGTAGGCGCCGGATTCTGAGGTTTGTAGGAGAGGTTAGGATGGTTTCGGTTTGGATTATCCCATATGTTAACCGCTGATCCGTACCCGAAACCAGCCCCTTGATTATTCTGCCCGACATAATTTGCATCCTGCCGGTTTCCACTGTTTTCATCTTGTCCCATCACCGGACAGCCATCTGCAAAATGAGAAGGAGAGCCACAAATCTGACAGTAAACACCAATATTGGCAACATCAGACGACTTCATAGAGGAGGCCGTCTTCAGATTTTTGATTTCTGTTGCGAGCATCCTCACTGTATTGGTCAACTCAGCGAAGTCATTGGTGCTATCAGCTTGGCAGAGATCTTGCACGCCCTTTCTGTCCTTGGGATTGCCACGATCACTGGTCCAGAGGTGGTAGTCTTGGGCTGCTCTCTCTATAATACCATAGGCGTCTTCCAGCGGGACTCCATTAAGTCCCCCACCAGCTGCTTGATTTATCAAAGTACGCATCCCCTGATCGATCCCCTGATAGAAGGTGTCGATAATCTGCCACAGCTCTAAATTGTGGTGTGGGCACATCCTTGTCAGCTCCTTATACCTCTCCCAAGAGTCGTACAGAGTCTCACCATCGATAGAGCGGAACGAGATGATTTTGTTCCTGAAATGAGCTGTCTTCGATGGTGGGAAGTATTGTTGGAGAAAGGCTTCGGCCAGCTTGTCCCAGGTGGTAAAAGTACCTTCAGCATGACTGTCTAACCATCTGCTAGCCTTGTCGGACAGTGAGAACGGGAACAGCCTGAGGTAGTAAGACTCTGGAGGGACACCGTTGGTTTTCACCGTGTTGCACATCTGGGTAAATCGTTTGAGATGCTGGTGAGGATCTTCATTCATTCGTCCAGTAAATTGATTGTTTTGCACCATTTGAATGAGACCCGTCTTGAGCTCCCAGGTATTGTTGGCTATCCCCGGTGGTGCAATGGCGGACTGGAACCCAGTAACACGTGGAGTAGTGTAATCTCCAAGGGTTCTGCGCACTGGTGGCTGCACTCGTGGTGGCTGGTCGACTTGGACCCTTTCATTCAGCAAGTTCTGATTCATAGCCATTTCTGCGTAGTTGCGGTTCAGTGCTCGTAGCTTCCGAGCTTCGTTCTGGGCCCGACGATTGTTCTTTCGTTGGCCCGGTGTGTCGTCGTCTGAAATCTGAATTTGCTTCTTCCGTCGGGGTGTTTTCTTTGGCATGAACTACCTAGTACCTGCAAAAGTCAAGAAACACCGTGAGTGAAGAAATCACAGCAGAAAAAAAGATATCAAACGAGGTGGAATAGTCTAAACTACACACGTTACTCTAATATCACACTAAACGCTGCTCCCCGGCAACGGCGCCATTTTGACAAGCGTATTTTTAACCCTTTATAGTTGTCAAATTATATGTTTTAGGGGTTCAATTGCAGTCAAACAAAATTTATAACCTTGATAAGCCAAGGGTCGATCCTAGGAGCAATGCGTGTGAGTACTAGCAAACAGTGTGATTTAGCTATTCCAATTAAAAGAGATTTGTTTGTTTGTAACTTGCAGAATTTAAATGGCAGAAAATTAATGTTGTGTTTTTATCAGAGAAAGAATTCCAGAATCCATACTTCACCCGTGCTAACCCCACTAATCATGCAATCATGTTATGTAAATTATTCATGCTATCGAATATGGAATCAAACCGAAATAACACTAGACAAGCCGCCCATCCACGGATCATTGTCTAGATTAATCTCAGTCGTTGAACGCCGCCCATCCACGGATTATCAACGATCTCGATTTATTAAACTAAAGGTTTTCCTATTAAATCATGTAAACATGACCTAATATCAATTTCATGTAATCCGGTTAATACCTAGGACCCATCCATCTTTCGGTAATTAACCTAAGTACATTCTACCAATGCAAACATACCCTTTGATGTAAATACATGCATAGAACGATAAAATCAAGCACACAATGAAACTGAATATTCGAATCGCATAAATAAAAACTTCAATTGATCACATGAGAGTTAGGGTTACATAGCACGGGATCCGTAGGATCCCAGAATTAAAGGACTACTCACTACTCATGGTAAAATACCGAGAGCAATGTACTGAAAGAAAGTAAGGACGAGTTAACCGTAGATGATGAGGTCGATGATCCTCAATCTCTCGCGATGTCTTCTCCCAAGTTAGGGTTTCTTCTCCAAAATAACAACAACACTTTGAAAATCTGATCGTGTTTCCTTATATAGACCGTCTAAAAAGGCCGAAAAGCCCAAAATTGAATTTAGAAACAACTTGTAAACTTTTGCCAGCCGACGGTCCCGTTACAGCCGAGCCTGTAACGGCTGTAACGGGTGTAACGGGTAGAGCTGAAATCTCTGAGAAAATTGGTCCCGTTACACCCGTTACAGTCCAAGCTGTAACGGTTGCTGAGGTCTGTAACGGGACTGCTCGAAATCTCTGTTGGAATTGAGGCCGTTACACCCGTTACAACCCAAGGTGTAACGGTTGTGACGGGATGTCCTTGCATATTCTCGATTTTTGGCCTTTTTCGATCGATCTTTCGTTCTTTTCGACACTTTGGCTCCAAGGAGCAAAGATATGTCGATTTTACCTGAAACACTAGAGAAAGACATCAAATATAGACAATTTGCCGGGAGAATGAACGTAATCCTTCCTCGAATGTAGTGAATAATTAGTCGAAATATCGACTGATCAGAGAGCTTAGTGATGATTTGGATAAGGAGAAACTGATCATATCTAATGTTTATGAGAGTAAATGCATGGATGTGAGGTTAACTAGAACTTAATGCCTATATCATTTATTACCTTAGGAAGAGATTTCAAGGATGATAGTGTTATAGAGTGAATCAATAACTCGAGAGAGTGAGGTCCTAACTAGGATAGCTTGACTAGGACTAGATTGAAACGAGAGTTTGTCTACCTTAGTCTAAGCTAGGTTTTAAACCAATCGACACCCATGAATGACTTAACTCTTGTGTACATGATCATTGGGAAATGCCAAGGAGGGGAGTAACCCCTCGAAACACCTCTTACTTATCTTTTATCCTCAATTACTCGCCACATAGGATTTAGATATATACAAACCCTTATACATTTTGGTTTAGAATAGCCGAACGGAAACATAATCTTACATAGTGCATGTGCTTGGCTTGCTCCTCTTGGTTCGACCCGGTACTTTACCGGTTAATATAAATGTTATGACTACATTCGATCCTCTCTTCATTGATACTATTCTAGAGGTGAAAAAGAATAAGTTCGCCAAATGGCGCCGTTGCCGGGGAGCAACTAGTTAGCACATCCCTAGATTAGATTGTGTGAAAGTTCCGACTATTCTTGTGAATATTTTTCTTTTTTCTTATACATGTATATTCTTCTTTTTCTACTCATATCCCTTACTAACTTACTTAATCTTGTTTTGCGAGGATGGATCACTACAACCAACAAGTCATGCACAATGGAGATTATTATGAAGAGGATCGACCAAATGCCCATTGTGAAGACTATTGGATGTACAACCACAACCAACAAATCGTTTCTAATGAGGGATACTACCAAGAGGAGGAGCACATAAATTCTTATTATCAAGAGCATGGCTATCCGACAAGGTACTATACTCCAAATTGGAATGATGGCCAACGTTTGAAGTTGAACACTCCTACCCTCCATACCCTCAACCTCCTCAACCTTCAAGTGAGCCCTCAAATATAGAATCTGAAATTATATCCCCTGTTCAAGCAAGTGTTCTAGGTCGTGTTTCGACAGACCTTGAACTCTCCCCACAACAGTTCAACAAACAGATCAAACAGAACAGTAAAACTGGAGCACGCACAGGTTGATAACCCAGTTCGGCCAGGCCTACTCTGGGGGGTTTCCCACACCCGGAAAAGGGACAACAAATCTTTATTACGAGTATAGGGTTTCCACAGGGACTTACACTTACACCTTGTAATAGCCTCACCTCAATACTCCGTTTCTCAGATTTGCAACCGAGGTTCACCGCAATTCCCCTCGATCCCCTTCGTTCAGAACCTGCAGTCCGAACGTTCTCGACCTTCTCCAGAAGCTCGGATGCTTTCTCTCGAAAGCTTTGATCACCTTTGTTGTGTGCGGCAGTTGATACGCTTCAGACAGTCTGAGTTGCACTTGAGCAGACTGCACTTGCACCGATGTATTCTCAATGAGAAAACACAACCGGCCGTCGCTTTCTTCTTCTCCAATCAGCAGGGTATGCTCGTGTGTATTTGATCTTGAAAACGATGGAAATTAGGGTTGCCTTTGCATTGTATTTATATGCTCGGACGAAACCCTAATTCGCACAAGATAATCCCATCAAATATTTCGGAAAATATTCCAGAATATTTGATGGATATCTTTCACAAATCCTTGGAAGAATATACGAAGTCGTCTTCTTTCCCAAGCAAGTCACGCCGTCTTCAATGTGCATATTCATTCGAATATCTTGCTCGAATAAGTCGCATGCCATCTTTAACTTGACGAAATCTTCGTGCCATTATCTTCCGGAAAATATCCTTGCGTCTGTTCCACCCTGTACATGAGTGCTAGGATATGTTCGAACTCCCCCTGAACTCCTGCTCGAACTGTCTAACCACGTTTTGCCAAACACATGCCACTCAAGGGAACATCAATCTCCCCCTTGGCATTTTGGCAAAACCAAATCTACTAGATAACTAGATCTATCTAACTATCTAGACAGTCGACAACCTTGAGGGAACAAAAAAGTCACCACCTCAAAATACTCCCCCTTTTGCCACAAATTGGCAAGGGGTCCGATCTAGTTCGAACAGCAAATCAAGTTGTGCCAGAACAAGCACGAAATAACTAAAGTTTTAAACGAAAACTGAGTTCAGAGAGATTGAAGTCAGTGGACCTTTATGCAGACACATCATCTGTGGCATCTTCAGAATCTGCATCATCAGATTCATCTTCACTTGGGTAGCTAAGGGCACGAGCAAGCTTATTGATGCGCCTGCGTTGCTCCTTGTCCGCAGCAATGATGGCATTAAGATCTCTGAGCAACTTGTTTCGCTCATCTCGGCCCATTCTGGCTCCCCCTCGACTGGACTCCGTCACAGCATTTCCTTTCTCCTTGAGATCGTTCACGTGACGCCCTTTAAACAACTTGTGGTCAACGATGAACTTGCTGGGAGCCTTTGAGAGTTGGTCAGGCGAGGCCTTCAAATCAGGAGCTTGATGGATGATCAGCTCGTATATCAGGGACGGGAAGCAAATCTGATGCAGAGATCTCATCGAAGTGGCATGTTCAGCAATCTGTTGGAACATTACTCTGCCCAGGTTGAACTTCAGTTTATTCCCTATCTGATAAAGCAGTTGAGCCATGTCCTTGTTGATCGTTGAGCGATGAGTAGACGGCCTCCAGTTGAAAACAGCAATGAAAAACAGCATCGAATAGAACGTAGAAAGATCCGCTGTATGCACAACTGAGTCAGGCCTCCACTGAACAGAGCCTGCAGTGATGGTGCTCACTACCTTTTCAAAATCTGACTCCACTTCATCAACAGCTGGGTCTGCCATGGCGAAGAATACATTGATCAGCTCAGGATCAATCTTGATCCTTCTCCCTCTGACGTAGAAGACCCCATACTCAGATTCTCCAACAACCCCGAAGAGAGGGGGTAAGTTTGCCATGGTCTCACGTACCAACTGCTCATTGAAGGGTTTGCCCCTGGTCAATGTCCAAAACAGATCAGATTCTTTCAGAACCGTAATCACCTCCTTCCCTTTGTAACTGGACTCTACTAGCACCCTCTCAGGAATGATCTTCCTTCTCGACACACAGCTCCATTTCCTACTTGCATCACGGTTGACGAACCAAACTCCTCCCTTGACAATTCTCACTGGAGCTGAATCAAACTCAGGAGATGGAACTTTGCATCTTCCAGCATCCACTGAAACAGGGACATGAGCTTCATGTTTTCTTTTCTTAGATGAAACAGCTCCCCCTGCCAGGTTGTCCTCCTTCGCAATCTCTTGGACTGTTCCCTTAGCAGATTTTTCAAACACCACCTTCTTCTTTCCCTTGTCCTTCTTTGGCCTTTTGAGAGAGATAAGAGGAGCAATATCTTGGTCAGCTTCAGACAACTTACCCTCCTTTGAGACTGGCTTCGCAGTATCCTCACGAACTGATCCACCAACATCCTCCATATGATCACAAAGAAGATCATCTTGAGTAACAGCTGGGACAAGCACAGACTCCTTAGCAACAACTGGAACTGAGGTACCACCTGATTCCACTCCTGGCTGAACACCAAAATCCTCTTTTTGCAGATTTTCAGCAAAATCATCAATATCTTTGAACACACTGTCCAGATCTTCATCTCCTTCCGCAACCTCAGGTTCTTCATCAATCACACCAACACCGTTTACTGATAAAACAGGCTTCATACTCACAGTCTCAGCAACTTCTCCTTTAGAGACTCCAATCTCCTCAGCCAACCCATCAACAGGAGCATCCTCCATTACCAACTTCCTCATGCTCTTCTCACCCTCATTAGAAATATCAGAGACCCTCCCTCTGATAGAGATGATCTTTGCCAGGCATTGTCTGGGAGAGGCAGCTCGGCGAGTTACCTTCTTTCTTTGAAATCCTCCTGGACGAACGAACCCGGAAGCTTGAATTTTCGCCTTCCACACATCTGAAATACCTGAGCCTCTTGTCACTGACAGCCTGGGTTCCGTTTCTTTAACAAACTTAGAAATTCCGTCACCCTTTTTACCAGCATCACAAGTCACAACCTTGCCCTTGTCAACACAAATCTCAGCCCTCCTGGCTTCATCACTACCAGCCCTACTGGCTTCAGCACCCAAACACCCAATTTTCTCAACTCCCACAATTACTTCATCATTAATCACAGAATTTTCAACCACTGAGATATTCGCAGAAACAGATGGGAGAACGGGATTTACCTCCGATTGCGGACACGCTTGTGGAGAAGAAACCGCTGAGACTGTCTGAGGAATTTCAGCGGTGACCTCTTCGGCAGACTTTTCATGAAAAGGTGACGCCTTTTTCACCTTCGCAGCTTTGGATTTTGGAATCTTCGATTTAGCCGTCACCGCCTTTGAGGTCTGCATGCTTTCCTTTCTTTTCTCCACACTGGATTTTGCTGACTTCCTTGTGTTCACCATCGCCGTTTGCGGAGCAATCGAGTGAGAGATTTCCGATCTAGGGTTTCGGGGACGAGTGAGAGAGGACACGCTCAACAGTCGAGTTTTTGAAAATAAAATATCCTCCTGCCTTTTCGACTTCCTAATATACGCAAGCCGCTTAAAAAACGGCGTAAAACAAATCTTCTGGAATAAAGAAGATGACATTAAGTATTGTCCCATCTGTTCCAGCTCCCTTTCTTAGGTGGTCAGTCCAACTGTTGTAGCTGGGGATTCGCCTTTGACTGACCACTGCCTGGAACACTTAGTTCATGAAACCACGCACACCCAAGGAGGATCTGGGTGTTCCAAACCGTGGAATCTCATTCCATTTCTCATCCAGTGGAATGGCATTCATTCGTGGAAACAGTTCGAACTCCGTCTTCAACTGTGTTATCTTTTGTTCGAACTCTTTCTGTAACTGCGACACCCTTTGATCCAGCAGTCTCCTGGTGCACTTGCCAACATGGATTTGTGCGATTCTCCTATCTGACCTTGTGTGCAGGGTCTTATTCACTCCCCCTCGCATAACTCGATGTTTGGCTTGAACATAGTTTAGAGTAGACCGTGGCTTGTCAAGACTTTCAACTCCTATTCTGATGGTGTAACAGTTATTTGCCATCCTTGTGCCTTTCATCACAGAATCACCATTCTCGTCTAGAACCAAGCATGAGTCACGAGAGAATGACACACAGTGTCCATTGTCGCACAGTTGACTGATGCTAATAAGATTCATTGTCAGACCTTCAACCAGGAGGGTGTCCTCGAGTGCAGGGAGATCCGGAACCTTCAATGTCCCACAGCCGATCACCTGACTCTTCCTACCATCCGCGAAGGTGACAAACCGCATCTGCTCAACAGGTCTAATATGCGAGAGAAATTCAGAGTTACCTGTCATGTGGGCAGAGCATCCGCTGTCGAAGTACCAACTATTTTGCACTGTATCTCTTGAGGAGCAATAGGCCACCATGCATACTGTCTGTTGTTCCTTTGGTACCCATACCTGTTTCTGTCGAGGTTTGATCTGTTGTTTATGCCCTCGACGTTCAGCAAGAAACAGCCGACACTTGGATCTGATGTGTCCATCCTGAAAGCAGTACCAATATGTGCGCAAATCTTTCTTTTGATTGGAGATTGAACTGGAGTGAGCTTTGCCAGTCCTGCCTTTGGCTTTGTCTTGGGACAGATCCACTTTCTGTCTAGGGTGCTTTCTCACCTTCTGTTCAGGCATCTGTTCCGACACTGGTTTTGTTTTAACAAACGTTGTACCTTTTGAACTGTCTTCTCCTGTGAACCCCAAACCTCTATGTCCAGACTCCATTCTCTGAGATCCGAGAATATCATTTAAGTCTTTAGTGCCAGAGTTGAGCATTCTTACCGATTGTTTGAGGTGATTTAGTTCCTCCTTGATAGTTGAGTGCTCCATTCTTTCAGATTCTAGCTGAAGTTCCAGCTGTTCTATCCTTCTTAACTGGGACACCTCTTTGCGCTTCAGATCTGTGATGGTTTTTCTTAGACCCACCATGCCTACAGGATGAGTGTCACGGTCATTCTCCATTTCAACTTTCAGTGAGGAGACAGTACCTAAGAGCTCTGTTTTCTGAGCAAGGAGACACAGCCTTTCCTGTTTCATCTCAGCTAGACGAGTATTCAGAGAGTCTACCGTGCCTTCGAGCTCAACCTTCTGTGTAAGTAATATCTCAACCTCCTGCCAGACCTTGTCCTTATCCAAGGTGACGCTTGCAACTGTGTCATTCAGCTTTTTGTTAATCCTGATCAGAAGCAGCCACTTCTCATACAGATCCTTATATGTCTCACCCAGAGCCTCCTGCGTGAGTTCTTCACCATCACTGTCTGAGACATCTTCAGCCGGGAGTTCCAACAGAGGTAGAGCAGGTTTACTGGTGCTGCCGTAACCATCCAGAGTTGAAGTAAAGGCCACAAAGTTGGTGGTTGCACCTCCTTTATCTTCGTCTGACTCACTATCGCTGAAGCTCGCGACCATTGCCTTCCTTTTCATGAGAGTATTCGCACATTGTGAAGCAATATGACCGAAACCTCTGCATTCATGACACTGAATTTCTTCCTTTCTTTTGTCAGAGGAGTCTTGCCTTGAGTCACTGGACCTTGATCTGTCGGACTTCCAGTTTCGGAAACCAGTTGATGAAGACTGACCTTGTTCTGGACCACGTCTATTTATCTTGCGCACCATTCTGCCGAAGTTTTGAGCCATCATGGCCAGTTGCTCAGTGGTGCAGCCAGCCTCCACTTTGTCTTCAGACAGTTCTGCTTTCAGGGCGATTCCCTTCATAAGTTCTGAGAGACCCCATCAGCTCGTCCAGTTTCAGTTTGGAGATGTCGTGCATTTCCTCAATAGCCGTGACTTTCATAGCAAATCTCGGAGGAAGTGATCTCAATACTTTACTGGCCATCCTCTCTTCCTCAATCGGCTTTCCTAGAGCAGCAGCCTCGTTGGACAGTTCCAGAACTCTAGTGTTGTACTCAGAGATAGTTTCACTCTCGTTCATCTTCATCTCTTCAAACTTAGTAGTGACAATCTGCATTCTTGAGTTGCGGACTTTGTCCGTGCCTTCATATGCCGTTGGAGAATATCCCAAGCATCCTTTGCTACTTCACAGTTAATGATCAACTTCATGACGTTCTCATCTACAGCCGAGAAGATTGCGTTCATCGCCTTTGAGTTTCCCATGGATGCCTTGTTCTCTTCTTCACTCCACAAGGTTTCTGGTTTCAGAATTGGTTCACCAGTGAGATTGTTCATCATAGGTTCAGTCCAACCTCTCTGAACAGTCATCCATGCTTTCTCGTCAAGGGATTTCAGAAAGGATCGCATCATGGGTTTCCAGGTGGCATAGTTCGATCCTTCAAGCAACGGAGGTCTGGTGATGCTTTGTCCTTCTTTCAGAGGCATCTTGAACAGTTCAGGATCCCACTCAGTGTGTCGAGTGTTTGCTCTGATACCAATTGAAATTATATCCCCTGTTCAAGCAAGTGTTCTAGGTCGTGTTTCGACAGACCTTGAACTCTCTCCACAACAGTTCAACAAACAGATCAAACAGAACAGTAAAACTGGAGCACGCACAGTTTGATAACCCAGTTCGGCCAGGCCTACTCTGGGGGGTTTCCCACACCCGGAAAAGGGACAACAAATCTTTATTACAAGTATAGGGTTTCCACAGGGACTTACACTTACACCTTGTAATAGCCTCACCTCAATACTCCGTCTCTCAGATTTGCAACCGAGGTTCACCGCAATTCCCCTCGATCCCCTTCGTTCAGAACCTGCAGTCCGAACGTTCTCGACCTTCTCCAGAAGCTCGGATGCTTTCTCTCGAAAGCTTTGATCACCTTTGTTGTGTGCGGCAGTTGATACGCTTCAGACAGTCTGAGTTGCACTTGAGCAGACTGCACTTGCACCGATGTATTCTCAATGAGAAAACACAACCGGCCGTCGCTTTCTTCTTCTCCAATCAGCAGGGTATGCTCGTGTGTATTTGATCTTGAAAGCGATGGAAATTAGGGTTGCCTTTGCATTGTATTTATATGCTCGGACGAAACCCTAATTCGCACAAGATAATCCCATCAAATATTTCGAAAAATATTCCAGAATATTTGATGCATATCTTTCACAAATCCTTGGAAGAATATACGAAGTCGTCTTCTTTCCCAAGCAAGTCACGCCGTCTTCAATGTGCATATTCATTCGAATATCTTGCTCGAATAAGTCGCACGCCATCTTTAACTTGACGAAATCTTCGTGCCAATATCTTCCGGAAAATATCCTTGCGTCTGTTCCACGCTGTACATGAGTGCTAGGATATGTTCGAACTCCCCCTGAACTCCTGCTCGAACTGTCTAACCACGTTTTGCCAAACACATGCCACTCAAGGGAACATCAGATCCTTGTTCGCTAGACTTCTAGCAAGCCAAGAGAAGATGCAAGCTCAATGTGATAGATTGGAGGCTCAACACCAAGTGTTAGAAAGTAAATTAGCGCAACAAGCCATGGAAAATGAAAACTTGGATGAGGAAGAGGAGGTCTCAAAAGAAGAAGAAATCTTTAAATCTAATGCCTCAAGGGAAAAACGGGATCAAGAATCGGAGGAGGAATTTTGGAGAGCCGCCACCGAAGCTTATTACAAGACAAGGGATGGTGAACCTTGTAATGAAGAAGAGATGGAATGCAAAGTGAAGCATCCTTCACCACTAGCACATCTCAAGATCATTTAAATGAGAACACACAAGAGTTCGACATCCCATTAACGCTCTCCGATGAGGAATTCTTTAATGATGATGCCTCTCACATTGAGGAAACACATTTTGTTGATGAAGAAGAACTCCCTCCTCCCGGCACTAGCGAGCTTGAATGTGAATCCCAATTCCTTGATGAGGACAAGATAGAGGAAGAGCGTATAGAGATTGAAAGTCTTCAAGGGTATAGAGACTTTGTTGAGGTTTTCATGGAAGAAGCTAAAGGGCATCCTCGCGCGCAAGAAGACAAAGGTTTAGAAAGGGATATTGAGGATGGGGCACCCAAGGACGTCATTGATAAACTAAAGGAGGGTGTGCCCCTCATTCTCGAGACAAGTTATGAAGACCCTTTCTTCAATACTTCGTCTCGAGACAAGTTTTGGAGCTTCTTGCCATATTTTCAAAGATTATTCGGAAAAAGCTGCCATGGCCCCTTAATTTTTAAGGGATCTTCATACTTGAAAGGGTCAAAGTCCCAAAGGAAAGTCCATTGTAGACTTGATGGGAAGAAATTCAAATGGAACTTAAAGGTGGATTGACACGACCAAATCCAAGGCCCCGTGAGAAGGGATCCTAGCAAAGGACTTCTCAACGAGTGATTCTATGGGGCGCTTTGCTACGTCTTTGCCAAGGCGGGAAAAACTAGGCCCTCGCGGGAGGTAACCCGATTTGTAAGTAGTTCATTCTCGCTTTTCTCTATCTTTAAATATTTGGCATGATTGTGAGTGGGTTAGGCTCTAAATATGGAATGTGAAATGTGTGATTAGTGGCTAAAATTTTAAGTGTGGAGTGAGGTCTACTCACTCCAATTCCACTTCACATCGCCAAGCCCCTCCACATTTCCCTTGATTTCCCAATGTATGATGATGTTGCCTGATGGACCATAATTGTATGAATCATAAACACAGTTAAACCCACCAAATTAGACTGTTTGTCTATTTAACTTTTGCTTGTTAGTTCCGATATTTATCTACAGGGTATTTTGGAGTCTAGAGAGAATACAGGCTAAGGAGGAGTTTTAAAGCTGAAAATGAATTACGAGTCAGGACACGACCAGATTCCGACTCTACAACTTTCATGGAACCGACTTGGAATCATTCAAATATGATAGAACAGTCGGCGTTTGGACAAGAACGCAATGCGAAGGCACCAAGCCCGGTAAAAGCTAAACAAGGGCAATTTCAACCGATTTGGGATTTCGACCATGTTCCAAGCAGAATTTGGCTTAGGTTCCTTCTTGAGATCATCTTAGAATGACATTTTCATTTAGAATACAATTTCCAAAATCCGAGAAGCTCCGGTCAAATTCCGGTCAAACCGATGGCTTTTGAGAAACAAATATCTTCCGATGGCTTTTGGAGTGGTGACTCACCCCGATGGCTTTTGCTCTCCTTATGCCATGTGTTGAGATCTCAAGCCACAAGCCTCTCCTCCCTTGACAAGTGTATGGCTCTCCTTGCCTCCCTTAGCCTATAAATAGACATCTTCTCTTCACTTGTAAATCATCCACAAATCATCCCCAAATCCATCCTCATTCCAAACACTAATCACTTATCTCTCTAAGTTGAGAGCACAATCCTTGTAATACTTTTGTTTGAAATCTATAATACTCCTGTTGGTTCTTGAGTATTCTAGTAGTCTTTGAGAATACTCCTGTTGGTTCTTGAGTATTCTCCTTTACTTACTATCTTTCAAAAACCCTCGAGTACTTAGCTATGGTATCCACCTCTATGGATATTCGTAGCTAAACTCTTCATTCGGTTGAAGGGGTGTACTTGTATCATAAAATGTTTTAGGCTATACCCTTAGTGCCTCTTCTTTGTGTTCAAAACTTGTTCAATGTGCCATATATTAGGTCAGAACTTCCAAGGTTGAGTGGATGCTTGAAATGGCAAAACTCTTCCGTGGGGGTTCGTGAACATACTCGGGTAAGTGGATGCTTGAAATGGCAAAGCTTATCTGAGGAGTTTGACCTCTCTAAAACACCATTTGGTTTGATCGGAAATGATTGATCAAATGGATGCACATTGGCTAGTATACCTTGAAATGGGGTGCTAGTCTAAATAGAACAAGTGCTCTACGACCTTGAAATGGGCTAGACAGTGTGGCAAATCGAGCGCTTGAAATGGCCTTGATACACGTTTGAATACTTAGCAGGATCACTAAAGGTCAATGATAAACATGCTATGATACAAGGCCCCCGAAACCGAATGCTTTCCTTAGATTAAAACACTACCTGCACTTACTTCCTTAGTATAAACTGCCCTTTCAACTACTGACGTTCCGCAAGACTTGCCGATCACGCAACAACCGCTGTAAGTCTTCTTTTTACTTTCAGTATTTACTTTTATGTCATTTTCTTTTCCGCACTAAAAACCAAAACCAACCAACCAATCACTTAGCTGTTAGTAGTAAAACCTCAATCAACCAAAAAACACGCTCCCCCGCTGTACGATCCCTCAAAGAACAACTTATCCCCCTAATTCCCTTGGGTTCGACCCCTACTTACCACTTGCTACCCAGTAGTGAAGTCGCGAGTAGCGGACTTATAAATTTATTTGTACATTTGCTCTGACGACAAGCATCTGTCATTGCCCTTAGTGCTCATATGCTTTATTGGTGTTGACTAGAGTGGAACTAAATTGTTATATCATGCTATGACTCTAGTTTGACATTTTCTTGGCACTTAAGATACCTTGTGCACATTATGGAGAATGTAGGTCAACTTCCTTGTTTGAATTCTATGAAACTTGTGCCATGATGTTATCATATGACTTGTGATGCTCTCTTGCTCATACTTGAGTTTTGCATAACCATGTATGTCACTTGTTACTTTTAACCTCTCATGTCTTCTTGTCATCAGGGAAGTTATTTGCATCATGTTCGATCACGTTTAGCACAATGGTGTTTTTTCTATTGGTGGGGCACATCTACAACGAGGGGAGTTCCTATGCGCCTTTATCTCATTTTCTTCATTGTTTGCGCTTAGGGACTAAGCTAAGCTTTAAGTGTGGAGTGGGTAGTCGCATAGTTCACTCATATTATGTCATGCTTATCATTTTAGAATGGACACTTGCATTCATGTATTCTATCCCTAACATGAGAGTGTTTTTGACCACTTAGGCTTGTGACTATCAACTCTAAATTTCTATAAATCACATCTAGCATATTTGTCATTTTTATTGGATCTTGAACTTAGAACCGACCTAGTTATATGAATGTGCATTCTTGTGAACCAATATCATTGCTATCCCTTGTCTATCTAATTTTCTAAATATTTTCGTTGAAATACCTTGGATTAAGTTTTAGCAAGCACTTTTAAAATTTTCATGAAAAACTTAGACCTCTTGTATGCTCCTTGGTGACTTGCGTTCTTTCTAATTTAGTGCCTTACTTATGATTGTTTCCCGCGCATTACATACATTCCTTGAATATATTGTCAAGTTTTAAGTGTGGAGTCAAAAACAAAAGAGGGCAAAAAATAGGCCCCAACAAAACAAATGCTTCATTTTCATGGTCAAAAGAGGGCAAAGCCCCGACTAAAAAACTTTCTCGAGTACTAGAGAAGTTTTGATCTTAAACATACAAATGCCGGGGGTTAGGAAGAAAAGTTCCCCCTCGAAAGCATTTGTAGGCCAAAGGCCATTTGAAAAAGAAAATAAGGAGCACTTAAAACTTGACTTTATGTTCTTCCATCATTCTACTTTTGCGCGGGTGCATCATGTGTATTGTGTGCTAGTTAGATTAACTCTTGGACGACCCTTGTGCTTGCACGGGAACTATCATTTGGTCTTTGCTTGTTTTATAAGAACTCTAGTGTCGAACTCCTCTTCCCTTATGGATTATGGCTTAAGCGCCTAAAACTTGGGAATGAGTTCCATGTCGCGAACCAATAGACTAGCCCTTGCTAGCATAGGTGAGCGGTTGACACTCTTTTGTGCAAACTCTACTATCACTCTATTGTATTGCCTTGAAAATGGGTGGAACTTTGGATGAGACATTTGATAGCTCTAGTATTGATGACCTTGAATGCACAACCTCATGGGATACTTAAATGGTTCAAAAGTTCTTTTGATGATATTGTGATGGTAGTCCTAGCGTGGGGTGAGGAGTTAGTTTTGAGAAATCCTCGCCATGGTTGAGCACTCTTGAATTCATTCTCATGGGATAGGTGCATATGGGATTTGTGAGTATTCCCTTTTCTGAAAACTCCCACGAGACTATAACTCGTCCACTAGGGTAGCCTAGGAATTTAAAGGCTTAATGCATACGCTAAATGCATTCGTAACGCCTACGAAAAGGAGCTAGTTAGGTTGTACATACTTGTCATTTTCCTTTGAATAACTTGATTAGGAATAATGATCGAGACCTTGTGAAATCTAGTGAGGCAAATACACGAACAACATAGCACCACTAGCATTTAGACATTTGCATGACCTTGACATATTCTCATACTTTATTCGGGACGAACAAAACTTAAGTGTGGAGTGTTGATCAGTCGAGTTTTTGACTGATTTATGGCCATTCTTCACTATAGTTTTGGGTCGTTTCCGACGTTATTTTGATATCATTTGCCCTCTATCTCTACATTTAGGTAGAAAACAAGTTTCCCCCATGGTTAAGGCCTAAATATCAAGACTGGTTGAGAAATGGGAGTTTCGGCGCAAAAAAGGGAGTTTCGGGGCAAAACCGAGCATATTGACCTTTGCACCTTGTTTTGGACGCCCAGGGCGGATACGGTGTCCGATTTGGCTGATCTTTAGCTTGTTGGAAAGGTATTTCAAAGGGATACAACTTTCTAGTTGATGCCAAAGCCAAATTCAGAAGGGAAGACCACCCAAAAGGCCTGGAAAGTGCATGCCGACCGGCTGAAATAACCAGCCGACCGGCTGAAATCAGCCGAATGAAGCTTGCTCACGGCCATTCCCAGCCGACCGACTGAGAATTCAGCCGCCTGGCTGAACTCTGCTGCTTCAAAAATCCCCTACGAGGCTATAAATAGAAATCAAGGGTTTTGGACCAAGTGTGGAGGTTTTTGGGGAGAATTGGATCAAGAAAAGAGGCTCAATCAAGGTCATCAATCAACCAAAGATCCAACCAAGGAGAAGAAGAGAAGATCAAAGGGAGATTCTACTTCCTCTACATCTTTTCCATTCTCTTTTGTTGTATGCTAAAAACCCTACTCACACCATGTTGTGTTACATGAGGTGTGAGTAGTGATCTTGTGTTTTGAGGGTCTTATGACTCTCCTTGGTACTCTTTGATCATGTATACACATTGAACATATAATCTATGGTGTTGATTTCATTTTCTCTTGTGCTTATTCTATGACATGCTACCAAGTGTTTGATAAAATGCCTAAGTGACATGTTAGTCTTAGAATTTGATCTAAGTATCGAGAGAGCTTAGCGATGATTTGGATAAGGAGAAAATGATCCTATCTAGTGTTTATGAGAGTAAATGCATGGATGTGAGGTTAACTAGAACTTAATGCCTATAACATTTATTACCTTAGGAAGAGATTTCAAGGATGATAGTGTTATAGAGTGAATCAATAACTCGAGAGAGTGAGGTCCTAACTAGGATAGCTTGACTAGGACTAGATTGAAACGAGAGTTTGTCTACCTTAGTCTAAGCTAGGTTTTAAACCAATTGACACCCATGAATGACTTAACTCTTGTGTACATGATCATTGGGAAATGCCAAGGAGGGGAGTAACCCCTCGAAACACCTCTTACTTATCTTTTATCCTCAATTACTCGCCAAATAGGATTTAGATATATACAAACCCTTATACATTTTGGTTTAGAATAGCCGAACGGAAACATAATCTTACATAGTGCATGTGCTTGGCTTGCTCCTCTTAGTTCGACCCGGTACTTTACCGGTTAATATAAATGTTTTGACTACATTCGATCCTCTCTTCATTGATACTATTCTAGAGGTGAAAAAGAATAAGTTCGTCAGGCACAACGCAAGATGACCGGCAATAGAAGCCGACACTAAGTACACAGTTCGAACACCAACATGCCCAGCAAAAAGAGCATAAAGCTCATCGGAAGCAACTCCATCTAAGCATGAAACAAAAACACCGCCAAGTTGATGGGAAGACACCATCAAACAGGTGGAAAACACAACACGTAAACAGACAACCGAAGCTGTCAAAAACACTCCACCGGACAGGTGGAGAAACCCGACCAAAACCGACCGGCGAAACCAACAGCCTGTATATACAAATATTGACAACCCAAAAATTGAAACCTCTACTAAGACCACCGCCCATCCTCGCCGGCGCAACCCACCAGCAGCTACTTCCACACCCCTGCCCCACCACCTCTACACACTCATCGGTCACAGACTCACACCCCAACCATCGTTAGAGCTGGATCCGCCCAACGACACAGCAAACACACCGCCACATCGTCCCACCACCCCAGCCTCCTACACAACCCCGCACCAGTCCCTACGATGAATCCGCCATGCACGCAGCCGTGAGAGAGCAAGGGACGAAGGAGAGGGTAGAATCGGAAGTGGTGACAACCGACGAAGTCAAAACCAAACCAATTTGTGAAACAAACTGACACAGTTTGAAGGTTCATGTTCTGAAACAAACTCTGAAATCTGACACAGTTTAATTTTTATTCTAGTACTTGTTCTGGTACATCATTTCATACTGCGTGAACTATGCTTGGACCCCTTGCCAATTTGAGGCAAAAAGGGGGAGTAATTTTGAGGTTGGTTTGTTCCCTCCTAAAGTGCCTCTAAAGTCTAGATAGATTGATAGATCTAGAAGATTTGGTTTTGCCAAAAATGCAAAGGGGGAGATTGATGTTCCCATGAATGGCATGGTTTTGGCAAAACGTCTTTAGAGAGTTCAAGCAGTTGTTCAAGAAGAGTTCAACCGCATACTGGAACCGAAGTACAGCGTGGAGCAGACGCAAGGATGTTTCCTAAACCGGAAGTTTCTAAAGATCAAAGATATGTCGGGTCGAAGTCGGCCAGCAAAGAAAACGAAGATCAGATATTCGAAACAATATCTTCGCATCTGTTAGAAGGCGGTTTTGAAGGGTTGACTGCCTTGTGAAGGAAGATATCATTGAAGATTGGAGGAAATATACCTAGCAAATATTTAGGAATATTTCCTAAAATATTTGACAGATTTCCTATGGCTGATTCGGATCCGCCAATGCATATAAATAGAAGGCTAGGGCGTCGATGATGGACCATATTTATATGATTCATTAAATCAGTTAAACCCATCAAATTAGACTCTTTATCTATTTAACTTTTGCTTGTTAGTTCCGATATTTATCTACAGGGTATATTGAAGTCCAGAGAGAATACAAGCTAAGGAGGAGTTTTAAAGCTGAAAATGAATTACAAGTCACTCCAGGACACGACCAGATTCCGACTGTATAATTTTTATGAACCTGACATGGAATCACTCAAAACAAGTCCAACCGAAGGGCAACCAGAGTCAGACCGGAGCTGAAAGGACCGATGGCTTTTGTAAAAGATCACAAAAACACACATTAAACCACTCCCTCCACCTCATGGCCGGCGGCTAAAGCCACAAGCCTCTCCTCCATTGCCATGTGGCCGGCGGCGAAGGGAAGTGCCACCTTGCTCCGATGGCTTTTGTTTCTCCTCCCATTTCATGACAAGTGTTGTGATCTCATGGCTCCTTCATGCCTATAAATAGAGCTCCTCCTTCCCTTTGTAATTCATTCCAAAATCAAAAACACAATTCACTTATCTCTCTAGAGTTTGGGCACCATCCATGTAATCACACTACTTTGATATTGAAGTTTGATCTTGAGTACTCTTGTCGGTTCTCGAAGTACTCAAGCTTTTCCTTACTGTTCCTGAGTACTCTTGTCGGTTCTTGAAGTACTCTCCTTTTACTTTCCTGTCTTTACTTTCGAAAACTTTACTTTATTGTCTTTCAAAAACCTTTACTTTTCAAGTACTTAGCTATGATGTCCTGTTTCATGGATATTCGTAGCTAAACCCTTCATTCGGTTGAAGGGGTGTACTAGTATCATACAATGTTTTAGACCCTTCTCTTAAATGCCTCTTTGTGTTCAAAACTTGTTCTATGTGCCACATATTAGGTCAGAACTTCCAAGGTTGAGTGGATGCTTGAAATGGCAAAACTCTTCCGTGGGGTTCGTGAACATACTCGGGTAAGTGGATGCTTGAAATGGCAAAGCTTATTTGAGGAGTTCGACTTCTTTAAAACACCATTTGGTTGATCGGAAATGATTGATCAAATGGATGCACATAGGCTAATATACCTTGAAATGGGGTATTAGTCTAAATAGAACAAGTGCTCTATGCCTTGAAATGGGCTAGACAGTGTGGCAAGTCAAGTGCTTGAAATGGCCTTGATACACTTTTGAACACTTAATATGATCATTAGAGGTCAATGATAAACGGACTATGATACAAGGCCCCTGATACCGAATCTTTCCTTTAATTGCAATATCACCTGTTACTTTACTTTCAGTCCATATCAACTGCTTACTTTCCGCAAGTCTTGTCCTTCAAGCAATTTCTTTCCGCAAGACTTGTCCTTCAAGCATTTATTTTCAGCAAGTCTTGTCCTTCAAGCACTTTACTTTTCAGTATTTACTTTCAGTCTCGTATTTACTTTCTTTACTTTCAGTCAGTTACTTTCCAGTACTAAAATCACAACCAACCCACGCTACTCTCTGTACTAAAATCACAACCAACCCCCAACTGTCCTACTTAAAGAACAACTATTCACCTAACTCCCTTGGGTTCGACCCCTACTTACCCTTTACTACCCACTAGTAGAGTACGAGTAGCGGAGATATAAATTTATTTTGCACAGAGAACATCGCACCTTTACGACAGTGCAGTGCGCTCCGTCAAAATTGGCGCCGTTGCTGGGGAGTTTGCTTTCGATTAGTTGTTCTTTTCTTTTGTACCCGTTTCTGCATAACCATGTCTCGTGAAGGAAGCCACCATGACTATCAGGATGACGACGAGATGAACCTGTACGATCGAAATAATGAGGCGCTACCTCCATTTCCAATTCTCGACGATCCGGAGCAACTCATACGAAACCAAAGAGCTCGTGAAAGGGAGGCCATCCGGAGAAACCAAGGCCTGCCCGAGGACCGAAATGAAGCTGGTCCAATGCAACCCCCTAGACATCCCCCAGCAGGAAGAGCTCATTGACTCGGCGAACGACTGGTTCCTTTCACTGCCTTCCGGAAGCATCAGAAAATGGGCTCAGATGCAAAAGAAATTTTTAGACAAATACTACCCAGCAGGAAGAGCAATGCAAGTAAGGAGGCAACTGCAAGACATCAAGCAGGGGCCCAATCAAACCATGTACGATTACCTGGAGAAATTCAACCGTCTGAGAGAAGCTGCTGCACCCTTGGGCTGCCCGAGAAACTCATCATCGAATACCTCATTGATGGATTGAGACCCTTAGACAAAATGCTCCTGGATGCCTCAGCTGGAGGATCCATGATGAATCTATCACTGAATGACATAAGGAATCTCATCACCAACGTTGCTGAAAATGCCCGATTCAGAGAAGAGACAACTCGACAGGAAGAATTCTCCCGAACAAAGAATGTGGCAAAGGCTGAAGAAACACCGAGGAACTCTATGCCAGAGGAGATGAAACATATGAAGGAAATGATGGTTCAGATCCTACGAAGGCAGCCATCTCTAGTAAAACCTTGCGAATTCTGCAGTTCTACAGACCACAAAACTGACGCATGCCCAACATTAATAGTAGAAGAACCTGGAGAAGTGAACGCAGTGGTAGGATACCGAGGATACAACAACAACAACAGCAACGACAGAGCCGGACCAAGCTGACAGTATAATCAAGCGACCAATTCAAGCTGGCGAAACGACAACCATCCTCCGAGGGAGACACAACAAGCCGCACCGCAAGTAGCTCAGTCATTCTACCAACCTCCCCACCGACAGTACAACCAGAACGCTCCATCAGCAGGCCAATATCAACAGAAGGGACAAAATCAGTACCAAGCGAACTCGAGCAATCACCAAGGACCAAACAAGTCGCTTGAAGATACAATGAAGGAACTCGCAGGAAACGTAAATCAATTGAGTAATTCGTTTAACCAGTTCCAGGCAAAGACTGACGGGGCAATTTCAGATTTGACCAAACAAATGTCCCAGCTCGCCACTTCAATATCCGCACTTACTAATGAGCCTGGCCGACTACCTTCACAAACCATCCAAAACCCAAAGGCGAATGTCAGCATGATAAGGAAGTCAAACATGAAAGTAGCACTGGAAGAAACAGCACGATCCACAACTTACAAACTTACGAACAAACACTTCACCCGTAGGCACTGTCCTGATTGGAATCAAGAAGAAGACCGACCCAATGATGGCAGAACGTGGGTCACGCATGCTGACAATGGACGTTATACATTCACGGTTAGCATGACACCTCCACCGATTACACACTTTGACATACCGGCATCAGGTTGGGATGACAATGACTCTAATGGTCTCAGATGGGATTCCCCAACTAACATCTATGCATCAGAGCAAAACAATTACCTGGAAGATCAGGAGTTAAAAGGGCCCGATCATACAAATCCAGAGCCAAAGGATGAGCAGAATGGCCCGATAGTGGAAAGATCCCTCACTTCAGATCAGGAGTCACAACCGGAAAGGGATAAGGACCCAGGGGCCTTCACAGTCACCTGTGGTATTGGTGAAGCCCAAATTCACAAATGCTTAATCGATCTTGGGGCTGCCGTCAATGCCATGCCTTACTCCTTATATTACTTATTAGGGCTTGGTCCATTGAAACCACCAAGGTCAAATATCGAGTTGGGAGACAAGTCGTGTATCCGCCCGGTTGGAGTGCTTGAAGATCTAATACTCCATGTAGGAGAGCTCGTCATTGCTGCAGACTATTATGTAATAGAAACGGGAGAGGCCAGCGAAGACGACTCTCCAACTCTTATATTAGGACGGCCTTTCCTCTTTGCCACCAAGGCATGGATCGACATGGGCAAGGGCTTGTTATCACTTACATTTGGCGGCAAAATTTCAGATTTCTACATTGATGATTATAATGGCCGCTCAAGTACAAAGAAACCGCCAGACATTGTGCCTATCTCGGATGTGAGTACATAAATTTCTGACCTGCCAAGAGAGACTGTAAGAGTAGCAAGACCAGCAGCTATGGTCAAAAATCCCTTACCTTCTCAGAGACAATGGAAAGAAAAACCACCGAAACAAAGGAGTCCTAACCCGAACTCATCATCTCACAAGAACTCAGGAAGAGTCAAAGCTAGAATCAACGCAGGAGCCGCGACAAAATTCGACCTGAGCCACCCATGGGATCCCACCTTATGATCCAGGAATGAGGTACTGTCGAGCTAACGACGTTAAACAAATGCACTGGTCGGGAGGTAACCCGACACCTATCTTATTTTCAGTCATTTAGTTTTTGCCTTAAGTCATTCTCACCTTGCTTATAGATATATTTGCTTGCATGACTTTTGAACTAAGTCATTTCGTGAGGAATGCCTTCGTTCAAAAGTGTGGGGTGAGAACCACCTTTGTACATAATTAGTTTAACATGCTTTTTCTTTTCCTTTTCCCTTAATATTATCTTTTTGAAAATATTAACTTGAGAATGTGAAAAAGATAGATCATAATTCATGCAATTACCTTGTGAAAATTCAACTGTTTAAAAACTTAAAATGTAACTTCTCATTTGTCCCTTTGTGCTGAGATATACAGGGGATGTGAAGTTGACATAAACTGCCCTAGAGAGGCTTGGCAAGCACTCGAAGGATCAAATTTCGCTATATGGTTTACGAAGTCAGTGGAGGCTGCACTTCGGGTTTCAAAGAAGATCAGAGTCATCTCCGCCGTGCAGCGTTTATGCAAGAGGCGGGACGGGAATCAAACCGTCCTAACTCTAGTCCGAGTAGCCGAGAAAATAGATGAGCGACCCTCATCTTGACCCGCGCGAAACGGCGAGGATGAGAAAGAGCGGGGAGGTATTTCCATATGCTCTCGGGCGACGATTGGACCTCCCAAAGAAAGGTTGAGAAAATGGACTAGCAAGTCACAAAGAAGCAAAAGCTCGAAGAAGCTAATCAAAGGCCAAAAGCCAAAGTATGTGAAGGTTTTAACCAAAACAAAAGTGAAGAAACTCCAATTCAACATCAAAGGCCAAAGGCCAAAGGCCGATTCACTTCAAAAGCTGTCCCTCACCAAAAGAAATCAAAGTGCTCAACTCAGTGAAACCCGAACCAAGTCACGTGCTAGAAAAAGCTACAAGTTAATCATATAGTGCGAGTCGGTCCCAAGAATGCAGTCCAGGAGCCTGAAAAGGGCTATCTCCCGAAACATCCAAATTAATTTGCATCTCGGCCCGAAGGTACAAGTATCAAGTTTCTTCTAAGTATTTACACAGTTTAGTTTGGTAATAAGTAAGTAATGCATGAATAGGATAAATCTAGTCCCACAATCTCACTTTCATATTTGAAGTTTTTACTTGGATTGTGTGTACCGCCCTTAAAAAGCATTGTTCGGGACGAACAACTAAAAGTGTGGGGTGATCTGATGGACCATATTTATATGATTCATTAAATCAGTTAAACCCACCAAATTAGACTCTTTGTCTATTTAACTTTTGCTTGTTAGTTCCGATATTTATTTACAGGGTATTTTGAAGTCCAGAGAGAATACAAGCTAAGGAGGAGTTTTAAAGCTGAAAATGAATTACAAGTCACTCCAGGACACGACCAGATTCCGACTGTACAATTTTTATGAACCTGACATGGAATCACTCAAAACAAGTCCAACCGAAGGGCAACCAGAGTCAGACCGGAGCTGAAAGGACCGATGGCTTTTGTAAAAGATCACAAAAACACACACTCAACCACTCCCTCCACCTCATGGCCGGCGGCTAAAGCCACAAGCCTCTCCTCCATTGCCATGTGGCCGGCGGCTAAGGGAAGTGCCACCTTGCTCCGATGGCTTTTGTTTCTCCTCCCATTTCATGACAAGTGTTGTGATCTCATGGCTCCTTCATGCCTATAAATAGAGCTCCTCCTTCCCTTTGTAATTCATTCCAAAATCAAAAACACAATTCACTTATCTCTCTAGAGTTTGGGCACCATCCATGTAATCACACTACTTTGATATTGAAGTTTGATCTTGAGTACTCTTGTCGGTTCTCGAAGTACTCAAGCTTTTCCTTACTATTCCTGAGTACTCTTGTCGGTTCTTGAAGTACTCTCCTTTTACTTTCCTGTCTTTACTTTCGAAAACTTTACTTTACTGTCTTTCAAAAACCTTTACTTTTCAAGTACTTAGCTATGATGTCCTGTTCCATGGATATTCGTAGCTAAACCCTTCATTCGGTTGAAGGGGTGTACTAGTATCATACAATGTTTTAGACCCTTCTCTTAAATGCCTCTTTGTGTTCAAAACTTGTTCTATGTGCCACATATTAGGTCAGAACTTCCAAGGTTGAGTGGATGCTTGAAATGGCAAAACTCTTCCGTGGGGTTCGTGAACATACTCGGGTAATTGGATTTAAATGGCAAAGCTTATCTGAGGAGTTCGACTTCTTTAAAACACCATTTGGTTGATCGGAAATGATTGATCAAATGGATGCACATAGGCTAATATACCTTGAAATGGGCTATTAGTCTAAATAGAACAAGTGCTCTATGCCTTGAAATGGGCTAGACAGTGTGGCAAGTCAAGTGCTTGAAATGGCCTTGATACACTTTTGAACACTTAGTATGATCATTAGAGGTCAATGATAAACGGACTATGATACAAGGCCCCTGATACCGAATCTTTCCTTTAATTGCAATATCACCTGTTACTTTACTTTCAGTCCATATCAACTGCTTACTTTCCGCAAGTCTTGTCCTTCAAGCAATTTCTTTCCGCAAGACTTGTCCTTCAAGCATTTATTTTCAGCAAGTCTTGTCCTTCAAGCACTTTACTTTTCAGTATTTACTTTCAGTCTCGTATTTACTTTCTTTACTTTCAGTCAGTTACTTTCCAGTACTAAAATCACAACCAACCCACGCTACTCTCTGTACTAAAATCACAACCAACCCCCAACTGTCCTACTTAAAGAACAACTATTCACCTAACTCCCTTGGGTTCGACCCCTACTTACCCTTTACTACCCACTAGTAGAGTACGAGTAGCGGAGATATAAATTTATTTTGCACAGAGAACATCGCACCTTAACGACAGTGCAGTGCGCTCCGTCAGTCGACATCAGCATCACTTTTCTGAGAGAAACACATACGAGAGCATTTGTGGGATTGGATAAGGAGAGCGACGGCCGGCCGAGTTTTCCCTACTGGAAAATCACCGGCTCTGTAACAGTCTATTCAGTGTGCTGATCAGACTGTCCGTGTTGAACTGACCGCTGCACACACGCAAGATCATTGCATGCTTTCGGGAGAAAGCATCCGAGCTTCGGGAGAAGATCGAGCACGTTTGGAAAAGAGTTTCGGAAGAAGGGGATCGAGGGGGAGCAGAGATCACAAATCTGAGTTCAGTAGTGATAGAGGCTAGGCGTTTACATTCGGGCGATTGTAAGAGTAAGTTCACGTGTAGCTCTATACTATTGAATAAAGATTTGCATCCCTTTAGGGCGTGGGAAGCCCCCCAGAGTAGGTTGTTACCGAACTGGGAATTACATTGTGTCTCGACTACGTATACTGTCTTAGTTCAGTCCTAGCGGTGTTCTACGTTCAGTTGGAACACTACCTCGAAGAGTTGCTTGAACAGATAACCGTATTTCAATTGGTATCAGAGCAAACACTCAAGAGTGTGTCCTATATCTGTTCAAGATGAGTCTGAAGGAAGGACAAAGCACAACCCGAGCCCTGTTACTTGAGGGACCAAACTATGGCTACAGGGAGTCCAAGATGAAAGCTTTCCAGAAATCTCTCGATGAAAGGGTTTGGAAGGCTGTATTGGTTGGATGGACACAACCCATGATGGAAAACCTTGTAGGCGAAGTCGTTCCAAAACCAGAAGCTCTGTGGACTGATGCAGATGAAAAGGCGGCTGTTGGAAATTCAAAGGCAATGAATGCAATCTTCTCTGGAGTAGATAAGAACATGTTCAAACTGATTGCAAATTGTGAAGTCGCTAAGGAAGCTTGGGATATCCTCCTAACAGCTTATGAAGGTACATACAAGGTTCGAAATTCTCGAATGCAGATAGTAACAATAAAGTTCGAGGATATGAAGAAGAAGGACAATGAAACCATTCCAGAGTTCAATGCAAGAGTTCTAGACCTGTCCAACGAGGCTGCAGCACTAGGAAAATCGATTGATGGAGAAAGAATGGCAAGCAAAAGTTTTGAGATCTCCCCCCCCCCCCCCCCCGAGGTTCGCCCTGAAAGTAACTGCTATTGAAGAGATGCATGATATCTCCAAACTGAAGCTGACGTGTAGATATTTTTGTTTAGTCATAAGAATTTGTATTTTGACCGATAAGACCGGTGTCGAACCCAAGGGAGCAATTGGATTATACGCTAGGGAATCAAATTTTCTACTCGGCTATTCCTTCAAAACAAATATGAGAATGGTTATTAATCAAGAACAAGCAATGAGACAGCACTAACGGGTTAAATATCAATCAAAAGAGAGTTTCAAGGGGTTGTGCCCCCTCCTTAGCATTTCCCATAATCATGCATACAAGAATTGAGCACATTCAAGGTGTTAGATAGTCTTGAACCTATTTTAGACTAAGGTAGATTCCGTCCTAATCGAATCTATTCTTAGTCAAGCTCTCTTATAGCTCGAACCTCACTCTCTCGAGGATATTGGTTCATTCCACAGCATTTATTAGCATTGAAATCTCTCCTAGCAATAAATACCATGAACTTGACTCCTAGTTCACTTCAAATCCGTAGATATGATCACATTTACTACATCTAAACCATCCCTAAGATCACTAGATTATTAGGTCAAGTTTTGGGATAAACAAGTCACTTAGGCATTTCGTCAAACACCTAGTCGCATGCAATAATGAGGATCATAGCAAATGTGAATTTAACACCATAGATTAATCATCAAACATGTGTATACATGATCAAGAGTACCAAGGAGGGTAACAACACCCTCAAAACACAAGGGGACTACTCACACATCATGTAAGACAACATGGTGTGAGTAGGGTTTAAGAACAACAAATGAGAATAGAAGAGGAATAGAAATAGGATGGTTAATCCTAGATGTCTCCCTTTGATCTTCACTCCTCCTTGTTGGATGTGGATTGATGACCTTGATTTGATCTCCTTTGATGAGTATTTTTGCCCAAAAGTCTCAGTACCTAGGTCAAACATGCCACTTTCTATTTATAGTCTCGGGTAAAAAATGCGCACTGTAGCCGTACCAGCCGGTCGGCTGGTCTTGGCGTCCAAATCCAGCCGGTCGGCTGGCTGAACGCTTGGGAAGGGCATCTGAAATCTTCTCCCAGCCGGTCGACTTACTACCCCAGCCGGCCGCCTCAAGTCGGACGATTGTGTGCATGTGCAGGGCAGGCACCAGCCGGTCGGCTGAAGTTGGACGATTGCATCACGTCTTGCTCCTTTAGTCAGCCGGTCGGCCGACTGGCCCGGCCGACCGACACATTTTGGACGATTGCATGCCTCTGAGGTCTTTATCCAGCCGGTCGGCTGGTGAGTTCACGCGCCCGGTTCAAGTCGGACGAAAGCTCCACTCTTCTGCTCTTGGGTCCAGCCGGTCGGCTGGTTAAGGGGAAATTACCAGCCGGTCGGCTGGGATGCCTTTTCAGCCCACTTTTGCTCCAATTCTTCGGTTTTTCCCGAGTTTTCATTTTTAGGCTTCGACAATGAGGTGATGATGTTTTGTACCTGAAACGTACAAAAAGGGATCAAATGGCATCAAATTATCGTCGGAAACGAACAAAAGCTATAGTTAAAATGGCTATTAATAAGTCGAATACTCGACTTATCAACACTCCACACTAAAGCCTTGTTCGTCCCGAACAAAGTATGAAAATATGTCAAGGTCATGCAAATGGCGAAATGCTAGTGGTGCTATATTTTTCGTCTATTTGTCTCACTGGATTTCACAAGGTCTCGATCATTATTTCTAAACATGTTATTGAAAGAAAAATGAAAGATATGTACAATCTAACTAGCTCCTTTTCGTAGGCGTTACGAATGCATTTAGCGCATGCATTAAGCCTTTAAACCCCTAGGCTACCCTAGTGGACGAGTTATAGTCTCGTGAGAGTTTTCAGAAAAGGGAATACTCACAAATCCCAAATGCACCTATCCCCCATGAGAATTAATTCAAGAGTGTTCAACCAAGGCTAGGATTTCTCAAAACAAATTCCTCACGCCAAGCTAGGACTACCATCA
This sequence comes from Rhodiola chrysanthemifolia, assembly GCA_033675395.1. Lineage (NCBI taxonomy): Eukaryota > Viridiplantae > Streptophyta > Magnoliopsida > Saxifragales > Crassulaceae > Rhodiola > Rhodiola chrysanthemifolia. The sequence goes on along the minus strand of CM066210.1, from coordinate 29,403,039 downwards.
CATTATCATCAAAAGAACTTTTTGAACCATTTAAGTACCAATGAGGTTGTGCATTCAAGATCGTCAATACTAGAGCTATCAAATGTCTCATCCAAAGTTCCACTCATTTTCAAGGCAATACAATAGAAACAAAGTTAATAGTTTTGCACAAAAGAGTGTCAACCGCTCACCTATGCTAGCTAGGGCTAGTCCATTGGCTCACGACATGGAACTCATTCCCAAGTTTTAGGCGCTTAAGCCATAATCCATAAGGGAAGAGGAATTCGACACTAGAGTTCTCAATAAACATGCATAGACCAAATGGTAACTCCTGTGCAAGCACACGGGTCGTCCAAGAGTCATTCTAACTAGCACACAATGCAAGAGATGAATCCCACACAAATGAAAAATTGAGGAAAACATAGGGTCAAGTTTTAAGTGTTTCTTATTTTCTTTTTGAAATGGCCTTTGGCCTACAAATGCTTTCGAGGGGGAACTTTTCTTCCTAACCCCCGGCATTTGTATCTTTTTTGAAGCAAAACTTCTCGTGTACATCGAGAAAGTTCTTAGTCGGGGCTTTGCCCTCTTTGACCACAAAAACTTTTTATTGGGGCCTATTTTTCGCCCTCTTTTGACTCCACACTTAAAACTTGACAATATGTTCAAAAAGTGTATGGAATGTGCGGGAAGCAATCATAAGCATGGTACTAAATTAGAAAGCTCAAGTCACCAAGGAGCAAACAAAAGGTCTAAGTTTTTCGTGAAAATTTAAAAGTGCTTGCTAAAACTTAATCCAAGGTATTTCAACGAAAATACTTAGAAAATTAGATAGACAAGGGATAACAATGATATTAATTCACAAGAATGCACATTCATAGGACTAGGTCCGTTCTAAGTTCAAGATCCAATTAAAAAGGAAAGTAGGCTAGATGTGATTTATAGGGATTTAGAACCGATAGTCAGAAGCCTATGTGGTTAAAAACACTCTCATGTTAGGGATAGAGTACATGAATGCAAGTGCTCATCAAAAATGACATGCATGGCATGAAAGCATGTGAACTATGCGCATTAACCCACTCCACACTTAATTCAAGCTTAGTCCTTAAGCGCAAAGAATGATAAAATAAAGGCAAAGGCGCATAGGAACTCCCCTCGTTTGTAGAACCGGTGAAATAACTCTTGGGAGTGAGAAATAGCCTTTTGGTTGCAAGTGTAGACAAAGAAGGTGAATTTTAGACATGAGAAGAATATGTAGATATATATCCTGTAGAGTGAACAACATAAATGGTAAACACCTTCAATATCATAGGAATGTAGCATATAACCAAAGACAAGTCAAGAGTATATCACCAAAATGGCATACATCATCCAAAATTGCGCCAAAAGGCGACTTAACATCCAAAAACATCATCCAATGCAACAAGTCAACAAAGTGATACACATGAGAAAACAAAATGAAGCATGGACTCATGATGTAGCATCTTCGCCTCTCCGAGTGGTCTCTCTAGTGGCTGCTCTATCGTCCTCCTCCATAGCGTCAGTAAATGGTGTGGGAGGCAAGGGAGAGGTGGCTCGAGGAGCAGAAAGCTCTAGATCAACTGGAGGAGCAGCGCCTCTGATCATGGACAAAAGTGTAGTACGGAGCCACTTTGACTCCTGGTGAGCTCCCATAGCCTCAGCTCTAGTGAAGGCCTCTAGACTAGCTAGCCCGCTCCTCAAATCGGCAATGTCAGAGGAGACTCGCTCTCGCCACTGGGCCCAATCATCTTTGGCAGTAGGAGCACTCTTAACTGCTGGCTCCTCTGTGGGCAACTCCTCAGCAATGGGACCCTCGGGCTCGGAAGCCGCGGGAGAGGGAATAGGAGAGGAAGGAGGGGATGGTGTAAGGTTGGCTAGGCAATATAAATGATTCCTCTTCTTGAAGGCCTTCTTCTTCCTCGCTGCCGCATCTCTAAGCTCCTTCTTGTGTGGCCTGTCGTTCTCCGCCCAAGTGCCATCCGCCTTAAGGAGACGCATATATTTCAAGGTAGGCACGTCTAGGGTCATCGTGGATGGCTCGGGGCATCCATCGTGGCCAAAGGTGAAGTTACACCCCATGGCGATAAGAGTGATCATGGACCCTCCTCCTAAAGCAGAATTCCTCGATGACTTCGTCACAATGCTCTCGAAGCGGGAGGAGAGGATGGTAATCCAATCAAGCGCATCACCCTTATTAACGGCCATCATCAGCTCAAAATCAGGACCACTCACTGCTCTAGCCATATCCCCACGGGTGTTAATTCCAATAGCAATGAAGTGGTGAATGATCTTCCAAATTGGAAGGGTGATGGCTGAGGCATTGTAGGAGGGAACAAACCACTCATGCCTCCCTGAAATATCTCTCCAAAATCTGCTCTGAATGTGCTCATTCCTACTGATCACCTCTCCTCCCATTAATGGAAAACTGAGCCACTCTCGGATCATCCTCTCCCCAATTAAGAATTCCCTCCCACCAAGCACAAACCTCCAATGTATGACTCTCTCCCCCTCCCTCACAACATCCAAGAAGCACAAGAACTCCTCTACAACCCTCCGATAGGAACCAGGATCATCAAATAAGAGAAAGTCAAGCCCACATCGTGATAATAATGATCGTACCTCTCCACCGATGTGAAGGTCTTCGAGTGTTTTCCAGTGCGGGTAGAGCGTGGCCACTGCCTTCTTCCCTATGATGATCCCAAGTCTCTCGGTGAATCTGGCATCGCGGAATACAAGAGGCTCGGTGAATGGATAAGGTGTAGGCTCGAGTAGAGGTGACTCCATAGGTCCATCCCTCGGCATAATGGGCACTATGGCAGTGGGAGGTACACTAGGCGCAGCAGCCGGCTCTACCGGTGGAGAGAGAGCTCTAGGTGGTGGAGGTGCCGGAATGGTTCTCTTCGTGGTTTTGCTCTTCTTCCTCGGTGGAGGGTTGGGAGAGGGTGACGGGGAGTCCATTGCCTCGCTGGAGGATGGGCTATCATCTCGTAAGGTGTCTCTCAATTGCCTCCTGTTACGGTGGGAGAGGGGAATGTCATCCTAGTCGCTCTCGTATATTTCTTCGTTTGGCACACTTTGGGCTATTTCCTTGCCCTTGGACGTTGATTTGGAGGAGGAAGCCCCTTGATTCATGGCTGGAATGGAATGGAGACCTGAGATTTGCACTGGAACTGACAGTCAGTCGGTCGGCTGGTTGAAAGGCAAAGTTCAGCCGGTCGGCTGAGGAGGCGATTCTAGGGCAAAATCGGGGTTGTTTGATTCGGGCTCGGTGGATGAATTCAATGCTTGGGGATTGCAATTGGGAGTAAGTCGAGTGGTTTGAGCGGCTGAGCGGTCGGTTTCGATGGAGGAGGGAGGAGATCGGCGAGGGTTTATGGTCGGCGAGTCGGGTGGAGATGCGGCTGATGCTGCGGGTCGCGGTTGGGTCGGATGGGCACGGGGGAAGGTCGGCGAGGTCGGGGCGAGGTGGATGGAGGTCGAACCTTGGAGGTCGATCGGCTGGGAGCGGTGACCGGCTGGGGGATCGGGATCGGCTGGACTGGAGTTGGGTCGGCTTAATGATTTGGAAATGGGAAGTCGGGTGTTTGAGATAAGCAAAAACCAGCCGTTCGGGTCAACTGTCAACTGTCAACCGACCGGCTGAAACTGGCCGAGTCAATTAATTTCCAATGGGAGCTCCCAGCCGGTCGGCTGAATGGAGGGAATTTCTCAGTCGGTCGGCTGGAATCTGGACTCAACAATTTTCTGAATTTTGATTTCAAAGATCCTTCCATTATAGCTTGAATCCAACTCCACACTTAGATCAAACCCAACTCTGCAAATCAATACAGAATACAAACCCACGCATGCACCACCAAGAAAACACTAGCATACATATGATTTTCAACAAAAAGAGCGAGCTAGGATCACACACTCCACACTTAAGATATCACCATCATCTAGAAATTTCATGCAAGCCTCATATCACACCAAACATACCTAATCATGCATTTAAAATCATCCTAACACCAAGCCATACCAAAAATTCAAAACATGCATGCCACACATATATGAAAGTTACTTGTGCATAGATGGACAACTCACAAACCGGGGTACCTCCCGTGAGGGCCTAGTTTAACGTCTTGGCAAAGACCGAGCCGAATCTCTCCATGTTTAAGAAACACACTTGAAGAGTCCTTTGTTAGGATCCCTCCTCAAGCGGACTTGTAGAATATTGGGAGACTCAATACGGATTCTTTGAAGAGTTGCAAGCAACTTGTTTAATAGCCCTTTTCCAAAGTGGAAACTTCTCACCCTTTGATGTATTTGCTTTTCCATTCTTTTTCATCTCATCTTCGGATGATGATTCATATTGATCAAATGTAGGGTCTTCATCGGGTTCAAGTATATTGCGCAACTCTTTCTTATCAACTTTGTTGCCTTCAATACTTCCGGTTCCCACATTGTCTAGCTCTTTCTCAATAATAGCCACTTGCTCCTCTCTAGGCTTGTCTATCTTCACCTTTTCTCCACCAATTTTTAAGGTCAACTTCCCTTTACCCACATCAACTTTAAAACCGGCGGTGGCCAAGAAGGGACGCCCAAGGATCAATGATGAAGTGAAGTTGTCCCCCATATCTATCACCACAAAGTTGCATGGGATGTAGAATTTGTCGACTTTAATTGGGACATTCTCCACTAGGCCCAAAGGGCGCCTTGTAGTGCCATCCGCGAGTTGTAGAGTCATTTTAGCGATTTTCTCCCCATTCAATTTTAGCTTGTGGTAGATGGCAAGAGGCATGACGCTCACGCTAGCCCCGAGATCGGCTAGTGGACTAGAGAAGTTCATGTCACCTATCGAGCAAGGAATAGTGAATTTTCCGGGATCTTTTTCCTTCTCGGGAATTTGCCTTGAAAAGAGGGCACTACACTCATGGTTTAGGAGGTGGGGATCATCTTCCTCAATGGTTCTCTTTTTGGACAAAATATCTTTTAGAAATTTGTTGTATAGAGGTGCCTTCTTGATGAGCTCGTGAAATGGTATGTAGACGTATAGCTTTTTCAACATCTTGGTGAAGATCTCATATTCCTTGTCCAACTTAGTGGGCCTTGCAAGTCTTTGGGGAAATGGAATAGGTGGAGAGTAAGGCTTCAATTCCTCTCTTCCCTTCTTGATATCTTTAGCTTTGTCGGTTTGAGGATTAGGGACTTCTTCATCGAGTTCTTTTTCTTCGGCTCTAGCTAGGCCAATGGGTTTTGGGGGTATCTGAACGGATTTCTTTGGTGTAGCACCCTCTAATTTCTTCCCACTTCTAAGGGTCAACGCCCCACATTGTTCTTCCCTTTCTAGGAATTCATCCTCAAGTAATTCCTCAATATAGATGGCACTGCAAAATTCCTTTTTATCATGCTCGGGTCGAGCCGGTAGCTTTCCTAGCGCTCTTGTAGAAGACTCGGCTTGTTGAGCTATTTGGTTCTCGAGCATCTTGTTATGGGCTTCCATCCTTTGGTTGGTTTGTCTCATCTCCATCAATTGAGCTTCTATCTCATCTTGTTTTGCGTTCATCTTCTCTTGGTGAGCAAGGAGTCTAGCCAACATTTCTTCAACTCCGGAGGGTTCATTTGAAGTTTGTGGAGGATGGTCAACTTGTAGGTAGGGCCTTTGAGGTTGGGCTTGATATTGTTAGGCTTGATATTGTTAGGCTTGATATTGGCTCCTTGGTTGGAATTGATTCTTTGGCGGAAAGGCTTGATTAGTCGAGGTAGGCTTAGGACCAACTCCGGGAGGTGTAGTACCAAAATCGGGACGAGTGGGATTTGTAGTCTTGTACGAAAAATTTGGGTGATTCTTCCAAACCGAGGAAAACCTTGGAGTAGTATAGTTAGATTGAGAATTTTGGCCTTGAGTGGCACTAGCTCCATACTCTCTACCTTGGTTTCCACCCACATAATTTGCTTCTTCGTACCCGATTCTATGTCCATCCCTTTGAACCAAGGGGCAAGAGTTAGTTTCATGCTCATAAACCTCACAAATGTCACACCCTTGGCTCGTTGAGTGATCTCTCTCCGGATGTTTCAATTTAAACACTTCGTTCGAAAGGCATTCCAATTTTCTAGCTAATGCATCGTAGTCCCTTATGCTTACGGCCTTTGCTTCATGTCTTTCTCCCTTCCTCCTTGGGTTTCCTCTTTCACTTCCCCACGTGAAGTAGTTATTTGTGATCTTCTCGATTACCGCATATCCTTCATGAGGTTCAAGATCATGATAGCTCCTCTCGCGGCGGTATCAAGTGAAAGCCGCGAGGGACCATCTACACCATGATAGAAGGTATGGAACACAAAGAGAGTGTCTAAGTTGTGATGTGGGCAAAGCCTTTGGTACTCTTTATATCTCTCCCAAGCTTCGTAGAGCGTTTCTCCATCCATTTGCTCAAAATTCATGATTAGACCCCTATAATATGCCGTCTTGGAAGGAGGGAAATACTTATTGAGGAATGCAACGGCAAGCTCCTCCCAAGTGGTGAAACTACCCGGCGTTTGACTCCTTAACCAATCCGTAACTTTTCCCGTGAGGGAGAAAGGGAATAACCTCAAGAGCTTAGCATCCTCGGAGACCCCGTTGATCTTGAAAGTATTACAAACTTCAAGAAATGTAGTCAAATGAGAGTTCGGGTCCTCGTGGTCTCTTCCCGAGAATTGGTTTGCTTGTATCATTTGGATTGTAGAGGTTTTCAAATCAAAGTCCCGGTTGTCTACCGCGGGAGCAAGTATTGGGGAACGATATCCATAGGCATTTGGGGCGGCATAATCTTTGAGGACCCTTCTAGCCCGGGGCAATGGTGGTAGTTGACCTTGGGGTAGATGCGGAGGAGGTGGCGGGGGAGGAAGTCCATCTCTGTCTCCCATGGTTTGATGAATGATTTCTTGAGCGTTCGAGGTTGATCCTTTAGCCTTGATTGTCTTACTCCTTGTAAGGTGAGGGTTAACAATATTCCTTATTGGTTGATTCAAGTCTCTATCCACAATCTTGGTAAGTTTCTTTCTCTTCGGTGGCATAAACGAGATGCACCTACAAGGAGAGAACAATTAAGACAAGTGAGAATAGTGGAATAGGCTCAAGAACCACAAGTACCAAAGCAAATAAAGAAAAACATGGAATAGTCAGAGTTCTAAATGATTCTTCCTAGGGACAATCTAGCCATTGCTTCCCGGCAACGGCGCCATTTTGACGTGTAGATATTTTCGTTTAGTCAAAAGAATTTGTATTTTGTCCGGTAAGACCGGTGTCAAACCCAAGGGAGCAATTGGATTATACGCTAGGGAATCAAATTTTCTACTCGGCTATTCCTTCAAATCAATTATGAGAATGGTTATCAATCAAGAACAAGCATGAGATAGCACTAACGGGTTAAATATCAATCAAAAGAGAGTTTCAAGGGGTTGTGCCCCCTCCTTAGCATTTCCCATGATCATGCATACAAGAATTGAGCACATTCAAGGTGTTAGATAGTCTTGAACCTAGCTTAGACTATGGTTGATTCCATCCTAATCGAATCTATTCTTTGTCAAGCTCTCTTATAGCTCGAACCTCACTCTCTCGAGGATATTGGTTCATTCCATAGCATTTATTAGCATTTAAATCTCTCCAAGCAATAAATACCATGAACTCGACTCCTAGTTCACTTCAAATCCGTAGATATGATCACATTTACTACATCTAAACCATCCCTAAGATCACTAGATTATTAGGTCAAGTTTTGGGGTAAACAAGTCACTTAGGCATTTCATCAAACACCTAGTCGCATGCAATAATGAGGATCATAGCAAATGTGAATTTAACACCATAGATTAATCATCAAACATGTGTATACATGATCAAGAGTACCAAGGAGGGTAACAACACCCTCAAAACACAAGGGGACTACTCACACATCATGTAAGACAACATGGTGTGAGTAGGGTTTAAGCACAACAAATGAGAATAGAAGAGGAATAGAAATAGGATGGTTAATCCTAGATGTCTCCCTTTGATCTTCACTCCTCCTTTTTGGATGTGGATTGATGACCTTGATTTGATCTCCTTTGATGAGTATTTTTGCCCAAAAGTCTCAGTACCTAGGTCAAACATGCCACTTTCTATTTATAGTCTCGGGTAAAAAAACGCGCACTGTAGTAGTACCAGCCGATCGGCTGGTCTTGGTGTCCAAATCCAGTCGGTCGGCTGGCTGAGCGCTTGGGAAGGGCATCTGAAATCTTCTCCCAGCCGGTCGAATGACTACCCCAGCCGGTCGGCTCAAGTCGGATGATTGTGTGCATGTGCAGGGCAGGCACCAGTCGGTCGGCTGAAGTTGGACGATTGCATCACGTCTTGCTCCTTTAGTCAGCCGGTCGACTGACTGGCCCGGCCGACCGACTCATTTTGGACGATTGCATGCCTCTGAGGTCTTCATCCAGCCGGTCGGCTGGTGAGTTCACCCGCCCGGCTCAAGTCGGACGAAAGCTCTACTCTTCTGCTCTTGGGTCCAACCGATCGGCTGGTTAAGGGGAAATTACCAGCCGGTCGGCTGGGATGCCTTTTCAACCCACTTTTGCTCCAATTCTTCGGTTTTTCCCGAGTTTTCATTTTTAGGCTTCGACACTGAGGTGATGTTGATTTGTACCTGAAACGTACAAAAAGGGATCAAATGGCATCAAATTATCGTCGGAAACGAACAAAAGCTATAGTGAAAATGGCTATTAATAAGTCGAATACTCGACTTATCAGACGATCTCATGGGATCTCTCAGAACTTACGAGATGAATCAGAAGCAAGATGTTCAACCTAGAGATGGGAAGGGAATTGCACTAAAAACAGAAGTATCTGAAGACATGTTTGAGTCCGGGTGCTCCACTGAACAACTGGCTATGATGGCTCAGAACTTTGGCAGAATGGTACGAAAGCTCAACAAACGCGGCCCTGAGTAAGGTTAGTCATCCTCGAATAACTTCCGAAACAGGAAAAAGGGGAAGACCAGGACAAGTGAAAATATGCAAGAGTTCTCTGCTGAAAAAGGGAAAGATATACAGTGTAGGGAATGCAGAGGCTTCGGTCACATTCAGGCTGAGTGCGCCAACACCCTCAAGAAGAAAAAGGTGATGGTTTCTAACGAGTCAGATGATGAGGAAGAAGATGATGAGACTACGAACTTTGTCGCATTTGTTGCCACTATTGAAAACTGCAGTAAATCCAGTGAAAATAAGCATTCTAGTCCTCTATCCGAACAGCCAGCAGATGACTCCTCGGACAGTGATGATGAAGAACTCACTCAGGAGACTCTGGCCGCAACTTACAAAGAGCTATATGAAAAATGACTGATGGTGATCAATCTGAACAAGAAGCTTACAGAGACAGTCTTCGGTCTGACTGAAGAAAAGGACAAGACGTGGCAGGAAGTAGAAATCCTGGTTACACAGAAGGTGGAACTCCAAGGTGAGGTGACGGAGCGCACTGCACTGTCGTTAAGGTGCAATGTCTCTGTGCAAAAATAAATTTATAAGTCCGCTACTCGTACTGTACTATTGGGTAGTAAAATGGTAAGTAGGGGTCGAACCCAACGGAATTAGTTGATAGTTGTTCTTTCGAAGATGGAAATTAAGACAGTTGGGGGTTGGTTGCGATTTTAGTACTGAAAGTAGCGTGGGTTGGTTGTGATTTTAGTACTGGAAAGTAAATAACTGAAAGTAAAGAAAGTAAATACGAGACTGAAAGTAAATACTGAAAAGTAAAGTGCTTGAAGGACAAGACTTGCGGAAATTAAAGTGCTTGAAGGACAAGACTTGCAGAAAGAAATTGCTTGAAGGACAAGACTTGCGGAAAGTAAGCAGTTGATATGGACTGAAAGTAAAGTAACAGGTGATATTGCAATTAAAAGAAATATTCGGTATCAGGGGACCTTGTATCATAGTCTGTTTATCATCGACCTCTAATGGTCATACTAAGTGTTCTAAGATGTATCAAGGCTATTTCTAGCACATGACTTGCCACATCATTTAGAACACTTGTTCTATTTGGGCTAATTCCTCCTTTCGAAGTATCTTAGCTTATGTGCATCCATTTGATCTTCAGTTACGATCAACCAAATGGTGTTTAAAAGAGGTCGAACTCCTCAGATAAACTTTGCCCGTTAAAGCATCCACTTACCCGAGTATGTTCATGAACCCCACGGAAGAGCTTTGCCCGTTAAAGCATCCACTCAACCTTGGAAGTTCTAACCTAATATATGGCACATAGAACAAGTTTTGAACACAAAGAGGCACTAAGAGAAGGGTCTAAAACATTGTATGATACTAGTACACCCCTTCAACCGAATGAAGGGTTTAGCTACGAATATCCATGGAACAGGACATCATAGCTAAGTACTTGAAAAGTAGAGGTTTTTGAAAGACGGTAAAGTAAAGTTTTCGAAAGTAAAGACAGGAAAGTAAAAGGAGAGTACTTCAAGAACCGACAAGAGTACTCAGGAACAGTAAGGAAAAGCTTGAGTACTTCAAGAACCGACAAGAGTACTCAAGATCAAACTTTAATATCAAAGTAGTGTGATTACATGGATGGTGCCCAAACTCTAGAGAGATAAGTGAATTGTGTTTTTGATTTTGGAATGAGATTGTGGGATGATTTACAAAGGGAAGGAGGAGCTCTATTTATAGGCATGGAGGAGCAAGGAGGAGGCAACACTTGGCAAGAGGAGGGTGGAGGGGAGCAAAGCCGCCGGGTGAGGTGGAGGGGAGGGGGAGCCGCCCCCCCATGTGTCATCTTGACACTCAAAGCCGCCGGCCATGTGAGGTGGAGGGGAGTGGTTGAGAGTTTTGTGATCTTTTCCCCAAAAGCCATCGGTCCTTTCAGCTCCGGTCTGACTCTGGTTGCCCTTCGGTTGGATTTGTTTTGAGTGTTTTTATGTCAGGTTCATGAAAATTGTACAGTTGGAATCTGGTCGTGTCCTGACTCGTAATTCATTTTCAGCTTTAAAACTCCTCCTTAGCTTGTATTCTCTCTGGACTTCAAAATACCCTGTAGATAAATATCGGAACTAACAAGCAAAAGTTAAATAGACAAAGAGTCTAATTTGGTGGGTTTAACTGTCTTAATGAATCATATAAATATGGTCCATCATGAGGTTACTCTCCTAAAAACCCAATTGACTGAGATAAAACAGGAAAGGTTGTCACTGCTTGCACAGAAAACTGAACTTCTGGGTACTGTGTCTTTTCTGAAAATGGAGATGGACAAAAATCAGGATATGCATCCAACCGGCATGGTGGAACTGAGGAAGGAAGTTGCAGATCTGAAGCGCGAAGAAGTTTTTCTCTTAAACAAAGTAGAGTCGCTGGAACTTCAGATGGAGTCAGAAAGGATGGAACATGCAACCACCATGAAGGATCTCAGCCAGTTCAAGAGATCAGTAAAGATGTTAAACTACGGATCTAAAAATCTGAATGATATTCTCAAGTCTCAAAGAATGGAGTCTGGACACCGAGGATTGGGATTCACGGAAGAAGGCAGCTCGAAAGGAACAACCTTTGTTAAGGCCAAACCTGTGATGATACAGCCTCCTAGACAGAATGTGACAGAGAATCAAGAAAAGACCCCAGCGATCCAAAGAAAGGCTCGAAATGCCCACACCAGACCTCACTCAGAACAGAAGAGAGACACTCGCACGTGTTGCCACTGTTACCAGATTGGACACATCAAACAAAAGTGTCGTCTGTTTCTAGCTGAACGAAAGGCCATGGAGTCCAGGACTAAACCTCGAATACGTCAAGTCTGGGTACCAAAAACGAGAGAGAACGAGTGCATGGTCGCCTATAGTTCGTCAAGTCACATGGAGAAAGATCGTTGGTACTTCGACAGTGGATGCCCAGCCCACATGATAGGTAACTCTAAGTATCTTACACATATTAGACCTGTTACGAAACGCCAGTTCGTTACTTTTGGCGACGGAAGAAAGGGCTAGGTGATCGACTGTGGGACATTGAAGGTTTCGGATCTCCCTGTGCTCAAGGATACCCTCCTGGTTGAAGGATTGAAAGTGAACCTGATCAGTATTAGTCAAATTTGTGATGGCGGATACCATGTGAAATTCACTCACGATTCATGTCAAGTTTTGGATAAGAAAGGAGGTACACTGATGGAAAGCAGCAGGGCAGCCAACAACTGCTATCTTCTAGGATCCGGTGGAACAGTTGCCGCTTTTACATGCTTGACTAGTCAAACAGATGAGATGACAGAGTGGCATGGACGACTGGGACATATGAATCTCAAGACCCTGAAGCAGATTTCCATAGCTGGTCTCATCCGAGGAATGCTCGCTGTGAAAGGTGATGTAGATGTTGTCTGTGGCGAGTGTCAGATTTGCAAGCAAACCAAAGCCTTGCATCTAACAACCTCGCAGATCAGTACCAGCAGACCTCTGGAACTGGTACATATGGATCTGATGGGTCCAATGCAGGTTGAGAGCTAGGGGGCAAGAAGTATGTTCTAGTATGTGTGGACGATTACACCAGATTTACATGGACCAGATTTCTTTGAGACAAGGCTGAAGCCGCCCAACAATTCATTGATCTAGCCACCTTGCTTCAGAGAGAGAGAGAGAGAGGACAAAGGAGAACACATGGTGGCCATCCGGAGTGATCACGGTATGAAATTTAAGAACATGGCATAGCGCATCAGTTTGCGCTACTTATTGTGCAAAACATGGCTACTTATTGTGCAAAACATGGCATAGCGCATCAGTTTGCGTATGCGATCACACCCCAGCAGAATGGTATTGCAGAACGTAAGAATCGCACAATTCAAGAGATGGCTTGTGTGATGCGACACGCCAAGCAGATACCTCTTAAGTTCTGGTCAAAAGCTATGAATACGGCTTGTCACATCATCAACCGCGTTACAGTCCGCACTGGAACAGAGATGACCTGTTATGAACTTTGGAAGGGGAAGAAGCGAACTGTGAAATACTTCCACATATTTGGGAGTTTGTGCTACATCCTGAATGATAGAGAGTACAGACAGAAGCTGGATCCGTAGAGTGATGAGGGATTCTTCCTTGGATACTCCTCAAACAATCGCGCATACAGAGTGTTCAACAAGCATACTGGATCTGTCATGGAATCAATTAATGTAAAGGTGAAGGATATATTTAATGAAAGATCTGTCTTAGACGATGACGACCGTGGTGATGGAACTCTCGGTGCCACACTCTCCCCATCTCAGTCCGTTGGCGCTGACAGTTCAGGGGGGAGTACTGCGGAGGACGATCACCCCTCGGACACCTCATCTGATGAAGCTGAAGACACCAGCGCACCCACCAGGACACAAGATACTATAGCAGATCTGCAGCCATCTCGATGAATTACCAGAAATCATCCAATTACTGAAGTTATTGGTGAACCGAGTGCAAGAAGGAGGACTCGCGGCAAGGAGATCAATTTCAGAGAACTTACTGCATGCTCTTGTTTTCTGTCCACTATTGAGCCGAAGAACATCAAGGAAGCACAGCTTGATGAGTATTGGGTTCTGGCTATGCAGGAAGAGTTGGAAGAGTTTGCTCAAAATGATGTATGAGACTTAGTTCCGAGACCTGATGATGTGAACGTCATCGGAACAAAATGGATCTTCAAGAACAAATCCAACGCAACAGGAAACATCACAAGAAACAAAGCACGCCTAGTGGCACAAGGCTACACTCAGATAGAGGGCATCGACTTTGATGAAACCTTTGCTCCTGTCGCGCGCCTTGAGGCCATTCGCCTTCTACTTGCACTGGCTTGTCACTTAAAGTTCCGACTGTTCCAGATGGATGTTAAGAGTGCGTTCCTGAACGGCTTTCTAAATGAGGAAGTATACGTTACTCAGCCAAAAGGATTTGAGGACCCACATCACCTTGCTCACGTGTACCGACTGAAGAAGGCGCTATACGGTCTCAAACAGGCGCCCAGAGCATGGTATGAGCGTCTCACCATGTTCCTCGTCGACCATGGCTATGTGCGAGGGGGAGTGGATAAGACCCTGTTCGTGAAGCACACAAGGTCAGATTTTATTATCGCACGAATCTATGTTGACGATATAGTGTTTGGGTGCAACACACAGAAGCTGGTGGATAAGTTCGTGGAACAGATGCAGAAAGAGTTCAAGATGAGCATGGTTGGAGAGATGAACTATATTCTTGGACTCTAGGTGATACAGAAGGAGGATGGCATCTTCATCTCACAAAGCAAGTATGCCAAGAACTTGATCAAAAAATTTGAGATTGAGAAGGCAAGCCACAAAAGGACACCAGCTGCTCTGCACTTGAAGATCACTAAAGATGACGCTGGAACAAAGGTCGACCAAACTCTGTACAGGAGTATGATTGGGAGTCTCTTGTACTTAACAGCCAGCAGACCATATATAGCTTATGCAATAGGAGTGTATGCAAGGTACCAGGCAAATCCGAAAGAGAGACATCTAATACAGGTGAAAAGAATTATAAAGTATGTCTGTGGAACAGCTGACTTTGGGATCTGGTACACCAAGGACACCAACCCCTACCTGGTTGGATACTGCGACACGGACTGGGCAAAAAATGCTGAAGATCGGAAGAGTATTTCTGGAGGTCATTTTTTCTTAGGAAAAAACTTGGTTTCCTGGTTTAGTAAAACGCAAAATAGCATCTCGCTCTCTACGGCCGAAGCGGAGTACATAGATGCATGAAGTTGCTGCACTCAACTACTAAGGATGAAGCAAATGTTGTCTGAATACGGAGTAGAACAGGAGGAGATGACTGATGAGTCGTATTTATATGACTCGTCGAATCAACTAGTCCCATCCATTTCGACACCTTCTATGCGAACAAGTTACTTGTTAGTGTTGTTTTGCATTTCAGGTGCTTCGGAAGCTCTAGGAGAAAACGGGCTCAAACGCCCGCATTCCAGGCCAAAACACCGCAATAGAGGTTCAGCGTTCGAAGCCGCCCGAGACAAGCACCATCGACCGAAGCAACTCACGGCCGAAGGGCCGACTGGAACTGCGCGTCAGTTGAGCGCCCCGGAGACTTCTTGAAGGCCCCGTCTGCGGTAGAAGCTCCAGTCGAGGCACTCAGCGCTTAAATCAAGTCGCTCGACCAGACGGACTCCTCTGACAATTCCACCTCGACCAAGTTGATCGAAAAAGCAAATAAGGCGGACGACATCACTAGCCAAGGAGAATGCCCGAGTAGAATCAGCTTGCGCCGGAAGCAAACCCAGTCCTCGATCGAGTCGATGCGCGCTCAGCCAAGCAGGCGATGCCCATCATTTCTCGGCTCGTCCTTCAGCGTGGCGGTGCAGGGCAGTCTCCTACTCTCGTCCCAGGTGTGGCAACACGAATTTCAGCTCGTTCCAAGGCCAAGTCGGTGGAGTTGTTTCCTAATCTCGTCCAAGGCCAAGTTTCCTAATCTCATTCCAAGGCCAAAGTTGGTGGTGTTGTTTCCTAATATGTATCGGGAAACCCTAGCTCCCCACTAAAAATAAGACCTCTTGGTCAGGGCATAAGGACATCATCCCATCTCAGATCATCTCATATCATCAGTCATTCATCATCGAACGAAGGAACCAACCGGCCTGAAGGAGACGAGCACTATGCTTCGACGAGAGAAGAACTTCTTTTACTTTCATTCATAAAACTTTGTGTTTATTTCCATGGACATGAGTAGCTAAATCCCTTGTTCGGTTTAGGGTTTAATATATTGTGACGAAGTTTTGAGACTCTTTGCGTAATGCTATTTTTATGTTCCACTAGTTCTTGTGCACGTTTATCTAGGTTTGAATTGTAAGGCTAAGTGGACACTTGCAATGGTAAAACTTAGCCGAGCAATTCATTCCCCATATTTGCTGCTTGTTTGATACTAAACCGTTAGAACAAGTAGTTGCACTTAACCTAATATAACCTGAAACGGAGTATTAGGTTTGCTAGAACTAGAAGTCTATAACCTGAAACGAAGGAGATTGTGGTGTAGTGCTGGAAACGGTCCTATTTTAGGTTATAACCTGAAACGGAGTAACCACGCTTAGGAATGTAAAATTAGATCACTAGAAGTCGATGATAAACAAGTCACAATAGAAGAAACCCTAGACCGAATGCTTCCTCTGATTGAATTTCCTTCGAATTATTTCCCTTGCACTTGATAACAATTACTCACTCAAAACCCCAATCCTTTGTTTTCAGAACAACTGACCCACACCAACTCTCTAGGGTTTGACCCCTACTTGCCGCTTTACTAAGTTTCTCGTAGGGAAATATAAATTTAAATTTGAGAGGTCAGACGACGCCTGTCAATGACCTTGTACTGTGACAACATGAGCGCGATCAGCATTTCTAAAAATCCAGTACAACACTCTAGGACGAAGCACATTGACATCAGACACCATTTCATCAGAGAGCTGGTTGAACAGAAGGTGGTTACACTGAAGCATGTAACAACGGACAAGCAACTAGCTGATATCTTCACCAAACCGTTGGATGCTACACAGTTTGAGACACTCAGATCCTCCTTGGGTCTATGTGTTGTCAAAAACTAAATGGTCCAGGCAGTGGTCAGTCAAGGGCAGAACACCAGCAAAATAGTTGGACTGACTATATGACGAAGGGAGCTGGAACAGATGGTGCATATTTTGAAGGTGAATATTTTTTACAAAATATTTCGAAGATATTTCGAGCCGTTTAGAGGAGTGAGGAGATTAGACAGAAGATTTTTTTTTGAATCCACTTAGGGAAGTTGAAGAGGTGAGTATATTTGAAATAGAAAAATGCAACTCACTCATTCAACCGCTCTTATCGACTTCGCCCAAACCCTAGCAGTCATCCTTCTCTCAAAAACACAAGATCAAGAAAGGATGGTGAATACTCGAACTTCAAGGAAGGCGACTACACTAGCTGCTCCTCCTCCTGAACTCCCAGTGAAGAAAATGAAAAAGAGAAGGAAGAAGCCGGCACCGAGTGTCTCGACAGGCAGTAAGACGACAGTGGTGGAGATGACGAAGTCAAACGAAAATTAACAAAGCCCTAAACTCAGTGTGGAGAAAGAGAAAGGAAAAGAACATGGTGTAAAGCAGAAGGTGTTGCCCACTCAGACATCGGAGGAGACTCCTAAACCAATCGATGCTAGTTCGGCAGCAATGAGACAAAATCTTTCTTCGACTGAAGTGCCATGAGCTGAGGTATTCTCTGCTTCTACATCTCAGGTTTCTATTCCCTTAGCTATGGGAGTTGTGATTGTGGAAAATAAGAAGGATGATAAATTAGAAACAGTTGTGGATAGTGTACTGATTGAGAATGTAGCCAGTGGGTCTGTGCCTAGAGTAAACATTGTTGATGTGTTGAAAGATGCTATTCCAAATCCGGTCATGTCCAACCCTGCGGGGAAGTAGTCTGGGCGGAGAGGCAAACTGCATACGACCGGTTTTGTTCTTCAAAACCAGGGGTTGCGTAGGAAACTGGTGGTTAAGAGAACATTCTCTCCACGGAAGTCTTTGGCAAAGGTTAATGCGGTCAGAGAATGGATGTGAAAACTACATCAGAATCAGAGAATGAACAGCTTGAGAAAAGTGTTGGCAAGAGAAAACTTGTTCTTGGTGAAGAGTCTGACGAAGGATCAGTAGAAAAGACTGAAGGATTAATTGACAAGCAGCAAGAAAAACAGAAGGATGCTGAATCTGGAGAATCTGATCCACCTGACCAATGCGGTGAGCTTGATGACATTTATAAGGAGATTGATGATGTGGTCTCTGAGATACAGAAGGAGGGGTCTCTTGACAAGGAAGGCCATGAGTCTGGAAAAGGTGCTGACTCCAGGGATATTGTTGCTGAAGAAATCCCTGTTCCAGAGCAAGCATCAGTTCGAGAGCCAACTGGTGTGCAAGCTTAGGATGCACCAGCGTTCTAATAGGCATATGAGCAGATCAATGCTGACATGGCAGAGGATTCTCAAACTCAAGTCTTACCAGACGCTGTACCAGTTGATGCATGGGAAGATGCACAAAACTCTATTCCCCTATCAGAACTCTAAAAGAATAACAAGAACAAAGGGAAGAAGAATGTGATCCCTCAAGGGCCAAAAGCTATAGACCCCATCAAGCAGGCTGAAGGGAGTCAAGATGCAAGGAAAGTTGATGGTTCAAAGAAGAGAAAGCGGGAGATCACTCCTCCAGCATCAGTGGAAGCTCCAACAGGAATCACTAAAGGAGGGATCTGGTTCGTAAGCAAGGATGCTGCAAAGAAGTGGAAGGCAGTGCTGAAGAGGAAAATAATCCCTGAAAAATTGCTTGCTGAGAAGTGCTACAAAGGAAAAGAAGTGATCCACATTCTGTAGGAGACCAGTCTGTACTGGACCCTGACTAAATGCAAACCCTTCAACGAACAGCTGGTCAAAGAAGCTATAGTAAACCTACCAAGTCAGTTTGGGGTAGTTGGGGACAAAGATTATGGAGTGGTGTATGTTCGAGGAAATAGGGTTGAACTGGATCCCGACCTGATCAACATTTTCTTTGCCATGGATGATCCCGCAGTGGACGAAGAGGAACCTGACAATGACAAAATTGCAAACTGCATCACGGTAGGTTCCTACCCTTTCTAGGAGAGGCTGCCATTCCTATCGCTGATTTGACAACATTATACTCCATGCTCTTCTTCATTGCAAACTGGAGACCAACGTCACACCGCTCTTCAGTCAGTAAGGAAATAAAAGCACCAGCTGTATCAAGTTGGGAACCGATTACACTTCAACATGGGTAGAATCATGTTCAACCAGATTGCTGAACATGCAACCTCTAGCCGGTTCTGGCATCAGATTGGGTTTCCATCCCTCATATATGAGTTTATGATATACAAAAATCCAGAGCTGAAGACACCGCAGGATAGTCTCTCTAAAGCCCCGCAGAAGTTTACTGTGGATCACAAGCTCTACAAAGGGCGTCATGTGAATGATCTCAAGGATCCGGGACAGAGAAGGAAGGACATCCCAGAGTCTTCAATGAGAGGAGCTGCTGCTGGTATGAAGATGGCTCATGCTGAGAGGGCAAAGCTGCTACAGGAACTTGAGATCATCCTCGCAGTGGAAGTGGAGCAGAAGAACCGCATTACCAACTTGGTTCGTGCACTTCGATATCCCAGCAATGACGAAGAAGATGAGGCTGAGGCAGCTGATGGTGACTCTGATGATATCTCGTCTACATGAAGGTTCATGTTCTGAAACAAACTCTAAACTCTGACACAGTTTGGTTTTTATTCTAGTACTTGTTCTGGTACATCATTTCATACCGCATGAACTATGCTTGGACCTCTTGCCATTTTGTTGCAAAAAGGGGGAGTAATTTTGAGGTTGGTTTGTTCCCTCCTAAAGTTTCTCTAAAGTCTAGATAGATTGATAGATGTAGAAGATTTGGTTTTGCCAAAAATGCCAAGTGGGAGATTGATGTTCCCATGAATGGCATGGTTTTGGCAAAACGTCTTTAGAGAGTTCAAGCAGGTGTTCAAGAAGAGTTCAACCGCATACTGGAACTGAAGTACAGCGTGGAGCAGACGCAAGGATGTTTCCTAAACCGGAAGTTTCTAAAGATCAAAGATATGTCTCGTCGAAGTCGACCAGCAATGAAAACGAAGATCAGATATTCGAATCAATATCTTCGCATCTGTTAAACGGCGGTTTAGAAGGTTTGACTGCCTTGTGAAGGAAGATATCATTGAAGATTGGAGGAAATATATCTAGAAAATATTTAGGAATATTTCCTAAAATATTTAACAGATTTCCTAGGGCTGATTCGGATCCGCCAATGCATATAAATAGAAGGCTTGGGCGTCGACATCAGCATCGCTTTTCTGAGAGAAACACATACGAGAGCATTCGTGAGATTGGAGAAGGAGAGCGACGGCCGGCTGAGTTTTCCCTACTGGAAAATCACCGGCGCTGTAACAGTCTGTTCAGTGTGCTGATCAGACTGTTCGTGTTGAACTGACCACTGCACACACGCAAGATCATTGCAGACTTTCGGGAGAAAGCATCCGAGCTTCGGGAGAAGATCGAGCACGTTAGGAAGGGAGTTTCGGACGAAGGGGATCGAGGGGGAGCCGATATCACAAATCTGAGTTCTGTAGTGATAGAGGCTAGGTGTTTACAATCGGGAGATTGTAAGAGTAAGTCCACGTGTAGCTCTATACTATTTAATAAAGATTTGCATCCCTTTAGGGCGTGGGAAGCCCCCCAGAGTAGTCTGTTGCCGAACTGGGAATTACATTGTGTCTCGACTACGCATACTGTCTTAGTTCAGTCCCAGCGGTGTTCTAAGTTCAGTTGGAACACAAACTCGAAGAGTTGCTTGAACAGATTACAATATTTCACAATAATTATTTAATTACAATATCTATGATGGAGGGCATATTAGTCAATTAGAAAAAAATTCACAAGGTCTTATATTAACAAAATCCCACAAATTTTGAACAAGATTTAAACCTCGTACGTTCATCTATAACAGAATTATTCTCATGTGATTTTCGCAGTCGACGGTCGATGACAACACTTTGTGGTCCGAGTATGTCGCTCCCTTCCGACAAAAAATTACCTAAAATATAAATCACACACATCCAGTGTTCAAGAAAACGACCTTCTAGACCGCCTTTTTCTTGAATCCGTTTTGTTTTTTTCAAGGCGGCCAATTAATCGGTTCGAAGCTCTAGGCGGCCAATTAATCAGTTCGAAGCTTCTAGGCGGCACCCAGATGGCTTCTAGGCGACACCTAGGCGCCCTAGGCGGCTTCTAGGAGGTTTCGGCGGCGCCTAAGCGCCTTCTAGGCGGGAATATAAATATTATTTATGTATTAATTTTTAGAATAATATTTTTAAGAAAAAATTAAATTACCAATTTGAGGAAATAAAAGTCCAAAAATATTTGTTTGTATATTTATTTTGTTATTGAAATTCACTTCTCAATATTTTGCATTGTAATGGATTATATTATTACTTGTGATTTATATTATCAATATTTTAGAATCTAATGATCTAAATGATCTAATCAGTAAAATACTATATGATATCAATACATATATATTTAAAAATTGTAAAAACGAAAGTGATTAGTCGTCGATTAATCCGTAATTAATCCTTTGAGAGGCATGTCCGCCCGATTACCCCTAGCGTTTTTTACAACCTTGCACCCAACGACACCAATGCAGGTAAAATCCATGTTCAAATGTATGATATTTTTTGTTGTTTTTCGGACTATATATCGAATTAGAATTATATAGGCGACGCATATTGTTGAAATGCATTTTTGATACATGTTCTTGTCATTGAGCAGAACAATTTTGATCTCTCACCCATCTTTATGGTACCATGAGAACCTACTTCGTGGATAATGTAATTATGTTCATTTTTTAATATCTCAAATCTTATGTTAAAGTTCTCAGTTGATCCTGATGTTTTTGGTTTTGATTTATATGTTCCTTATTTTGATAAATACAGAAATATATAAACGTGCCCGCCATTGTTTTCCGTATTCGGGGATAATGTCATTATATTTGTGTTTTTATATATTTCAAATCTTATGTTAAAGTTCTTAATTGATCCTGATGTTCGTGGGTTTTCTTTATATGTTCCTGGTATATAAATGCGTTCCCATTGTTGTCAGTCGACTAGGGGTTTATGGAGAGAAAATGTGAAATTGGAGTTCGTAGTCGACGAATGAAAAGAAATTGCGTAGAGCAAAGATGAGATCGAAGTTCGTGAGTTTGTTTAGAAATTTTAGGGCTCGTAATATCTAAAAGGATATTCACTCTATATTTCGGGGATTTTAAATTTAAAATCATTTCCTAATATACCCTTTTTAGTCATAAACGATTAAAAGATTATTTAATTTGAATTAATCTTGATTAATGGAAACCAATGAGATTATCAGATCGACGGGTATTTAAAGTTCTGATTTCTGACGAAAACTAGTGTTTCTGACCAGAATCAACCCAAAAATAATTGGAAAATTTTCCAAATTGCTCAAAAATGAGATTTGTTTTCCAATTTTACTCAATTTTCAGATTGGTTTCACAATTTACACTAGTTTTCTAAGACGTTGTTCGAGACGGCGTCTTGACTTTAAGACGCTCCCAACAACGGCGTCTTAAGCCGCGTGGCATTTCTGCGCGTCAAATACCAGTTATATGGCATAATATTGCCAAAATGCATTAGACGCTGTACCTAACAGCGGCCAAATATAAGTCACTGTAGATAACAGCGGCCAAACCATTGATTGTTATGATTAGATAAGCCCTGCAGGAATTAAGTAGCAATAATGATATGCTGCTGAAAACTGAAGATGGCTTTTTATGCCCTCGAAGATGGCTGAAAAGTGGAGATTTTAAGTGCTTAAAAGTCGGAAACTTTGAAAGGAAAGAAACATGACTTTAACGAAGTTTCCTCCTAGTCTACTCGGCCATCAAAGGTGAGGAGACTTGATGAGTTTCCCACTTGATGTCGGCATGTGTTACTTCAACAGCAAACATGACTTCATTTTGATTGCACTATGAAATCTTTCCCTAGTAGTTGAGATGTTGTTTTGATCGGGTGCATAACAAATTCTAGAACAACTTATGTGAACATAAATGCAGAGCGGAAAAATAAACGACACGCAAAGTTGTTACCCAGTTCGGCGTTAACGAGCCTACGTCTGGGGGCTGTCTTCTTAGCCCGGTGGATAGCAATTCACTAATAATGAGTATTGCAAGTACATGAGATTATGTTTACAGAATCCCTCTTAAACAACCTGAGCCTCGGACATTCTAGCAATTGCTAACTAGGTCTCCCCCTAAATCTGAGCCTCGCCTCCGATTCCACTAGAATGATCCTCTACGAGAATCAGCGCCTTCTCCCGAATGCGTGAAAGAACAACAGTGCGTGTAGCGTTAAGGTTGTTCTACGATCAGTCTGTTGAGCACTAGAACAGACTGAATCCGAGCGCCGTGAGTAATCAGTGACGATTAGTTCACCGGCCATTTGCCTCCACCTCCCTTCAATGAAAGTGAGCGTGAGTAATATCTCCGTAAGTGCTGACTAATACCGAAGCATTAGCCTTACTTATATAGTGCGGTAGAAACGCTAACACAAATAGGATTCGTAAACATAACCGCCTATATCTTTAGGAAACCTTTCCTAATATTTTAGGAAATCTTTCCTAAAACCTTGCGCATATCTTCTTGTAGATAATCCTTTAAATATCTTCAACTCCGATTTAGAAACCTTTGATTATCTTTTTTGCTAAGTTATCTTGAAGCGCAAGCAACCGACTCTTTAGATATCTTCGATAATCATCAAGCAACGACTTGCCAAATCCACTCTAGGAATATCTGCTGCGACAAAGTTGTGCTACGTCGGTTGCAACAAGTTTCCTAATCTGAAATAGGAAACTTCCAACTTCTGTCCTTCCACCTGCAAACGCCTTGGTCTCCAACGGTCGATTGTGTTTCCTAATCTGAATTATTAAACATTCCATCTGCTTCAACTTGTTACAGGACAGTTGTCTCTTCCAGTCTCGAACAACAGCTTGAACAACTACACTAAGTTTTGCCAAACTACATGCCATAAAACTAACAATCTCCCCCGTGGCATTTTTGGCAAAACTAACTACCTGTAATCTACATGTACTACTATTACAGTTGAATCTTTGAAGGAGGTTTCAAACTCCCAAGCTGTGTTACGAACTAAGCTACCAACCGAATTGTAAGCACAAATGAATCTTTTAAGGAGATTTTAAACTCTAAAAGCATGTCTAACTTTTATCACATATGAATATTTTAAGGAGCTTTCAAACTCCAAAACTACTCCCCCTTTTTGCCAAAAATTGACAAGGGAGTACAAAAAGCTTCTTCTTCCTCTGCACAGTAAAATATTGAGAGTAATTTTATTACCTCTCAGTGTAGACTCTTCCTCAGGATCCTTGTCCGATCGTTCCTCAGCAATAATTTAAAGAATTTAAACCCTTTCTCCCTTCCTTTCATGTAAGCCCTTAACACATATGACGTTCAAACTCCGGCTGACCAACTTGTACTGGAGCAACTTAGTTGTCAATGACACACAAACCCAGTGAGGATCTTAGTGTCTCAAACTGTAGATTGTCCAAGGCTTTGGTGAGGATGTCTACTAGCTGCTTCTTAGTGGATACTATGTCAAGGTAATTATCTTATTTTCTACTAGCTCTCGAATGAAATTATGCCAGATGTCGATATATTTTGTTCTGGAATGCTGTACAGGATTTTTTTATATGTTGATAGCACTCATGTTGTCACAGTAGAGGGTCATCACATCTTGTTTTACTCCGTACTCTTCCAACATCTGCTTCATCCACAACATCTGCGTACAACAACTTCCAGCAGCAATATATTCAGCTTCAACTGTAGATAGAGATATACTATTCTGCTTCTTGCTGAACCAAGACACTAGATTATTTCCTAGGAAGAAGCATCCTCCAGAAGTGCTTTTGCGATCTTCTGCATTCCCACCCCAATCTGCATCGCAATATCCTACCAAACAGGAATTAGTATCCTTAGTGTACCACAATCCATAGTCTGCTGTTCCACAAACATATATGATAATTCTCTTCACATTCATCAAGTGGCTCTCCTTGGGATTAGCTTGATATCTAGCACAAACTCCAACCGCATGGGCAATGTCTGGTCTACTAGCTGTCAGATATAGTAAGCTCCCAATCATACTTCTGAACAAGGTTTGATCCACCCTTGTACCTGCTTCGTCCTTTGTGATCTTCACATGAGTTACAGCGGGGGTTCTCTTATGTGTTGCTTTCTCCAGGTCAAACTTCTTGATCAAGTTCCTAGCATATTTGCTTTGGGAAATAAAGATACCGTCTGCCTTCTGTTTGACTTGCAATCCAAGGAAGTAACACATCTCTCCTACCATGCTCATATGGAATTCGCTCTGCATTTGTTCTACGAACTTGTCCACCAGCTTCTGATTGCTAGAGCCGAACACAATGTTATCCACGTAAATTTGAGCAATGATAAAGTCTGATCTTGTGTGTTTCACGAAAAGCGTCTTGTCTACTCCCCCTCGCACATAGCCATGGTTGATTAAGAATTCAGTAAGACGCTCGTACCATGCTCGGGGCGCCTGTTTGAGAATATAAAGAGCTTTCTTCAGTCGATACACATGGTCTGGATGGTGAGGATCTTCAAATCCCTTCGGTTGTGCCACATACACTTCTTCATTCAGTAGCCCATTCAGAAAAGCACTCTTGACGTCCATCTGGAACAACTTGAACTTTAGATGACAAGCAAGTGCCAATAGCAGGCGTATGGCTTCTAGACGAGCAACCGGGGCAAACGTTTCATCAAAATCTACTCCTTCAATCTGAGTATAGCCTTGAGCAACAAGTCTCGCCTTGTTTCTAGTGATGTTCCCTTGTTCGTCAGACTTGTTCTTGAAGGTCCATTTAGTTCCAATAACAGTCACATCATCAGGTCGTGGAACAAGATCCCAGACATCGTTTCGCTGAAATTCACCAAGCTCTTCTTGCATAGCCATTACCCAGTATTCATCATTGATGGCTCTCCTTGTATTGATCTGAGAGGTGCTCTTGTGAGGGACTTTGATCTGTTTTCCAATCTGGCAATCTCCGTAAACAATGCTCAGGTCGCCTTGAACCTTAGGTATACCACGTACGAGCCCATCCGAAGCAATCTTCTGCAGAATCCTTAGATTCACATGACCCATTCGCTGATGCCATAAATTCATCTCTTTAATTTTGCTCAGCAAGCAGGTTGTTTCAGCATTGGGTTGACCAATGTTTAGTAAATAGCAGTTGTTTGACGACCTTCTTCCGGTGAGAACTGGTTCATCATGCTTGTTTAACACCACACATTCATCATGCGTGAATTGAACCTGGTGCTCTCCATCGCACAGCTGACTTATGCTTATCAGATTTGCCTGCAATCCTCTGACAAGTAGGACTTCTTTCAATCTGGGTAAGCCTTTAACATTTTGACATCCCTTTCCGAGCACTCTGCCTTCTACTCCATCACCAAACGTTACACTAGACTTCCCTTTCAATTCCTATATATTGGTCAGAAACTCAGAATTGCCAGTCATGTGTCTAGAACACCCACTATCAAAGTACCATATTTCCTTCTTCAGATGACAAGTGGAACTGAACGCATACTTCACTCCTTTGCTTGACTCTCCAAACTTGCTGCACCCGAGGTTTCGGAACTTGCTTCATCTTTCTAAAAGACATGTGAAATTCATGACACCTTGATTTGATGTGTCCCACTCGGTTGCAGTAGAAGCACCTCCGTCTGTCTTGCTGTCTTGGGGGGTACCAGGTTCCTTTTCTTCGTGGGTGAAGTTCAGCTGGAAAAAAGAGCTGTCGTGGTTCAGCTTTTACAAACGTTGTCTTTCCGGGACTAGATACGCCAGTGAATCCAAGACCTTTGTGACCGCCCCCTGTCCTTTGAGCTCCCAGTATAGAATCTAGATCTTTTGTTCCAGAATTGAGCATTTTGACAGACTTCTTCAAGTTGTTCAGCTCATCTATTGTTTTCTCATGAACAAGTTTTTCTGTTTCAATCTCACATTTCAAGGCATCCACAATATTTAGAAGATTTACCTCTCTTCGGTTTAGAGCATCATTCTTCCGCTTTAAGTCATCTATGATTTCTGGATGATTCCCCTATCTCTTCTCACTCTCAATCTTCAGGGATGAGATAACTGCTAGTAACTCCCCCTTCTGTGAAATAAGTTCAGCTCGTTCACCTTTTGCTTCAATCGGCTGGGCTTTAAGGTCAGTGATTATCTGTTGATGTTCCTGCTTCTGAGCAGCTAAGACAGCAGCTTCTTCCCAAAGCTTCTCTTTTTCTGCTTTCAGCTTTGCCAGTGAGCTCTGATGTTTTTTGTTTCGCTCGACTTAGACCAACCACTGTTGGTATAGCTCCTTGTAATTGTTAGCAATTTCCTCAACTGTAATTTCTTCATCGTCACTGTAGCTCGAGTACTGAGTGTGATCCCCAGGTGATGACTTTATCTCCACTCCTTTACTTTGTTCTCCTTCCAGATTGAGGCAGCTAGTAAGGGCAACAAAGTTGTTGGTCTCACCTTCTTGATCTGAATCGCTGTCACTCCAGTTGATAACATAGGCATTTTTCTTCTTTTGTGTGTTAATACATTCTGCCTGAATATGTCCGAAACCTTCACAAACTATGCATTGTATCCATTTGCCTTTGTTGTCGAAATTGAAGTCTCCAGCTCTATTCTTCTTTTGATCTTTTTTATCCTTCTGGAATCTGGATTTAAATGACTGACCTGGATCAGTCCCTTTATTGTATTGTCTTCTCATAAACTTTCCGAAGGTCCTTGACAGCATTGTGAATTATTGTTCAGACATCTCCCCTGCCTTGTCTGGAACAACAGAGACTTCAGCTTTCAGACCGATGCTTTTGACCTTCAAGAGTTGTTCTTCTTCATTCATCTCCGTCTAATGGGTCTGAAGAGATCCCATCAGTTCATCCAACCTCATGCTCTTCACATCATGTGCTTCCTTTACTGCGAGTGCCATCATTGCGTACCTCTGTGGTAGAAATCTCAGCACCTTTCTCACCAGTGTCTCTTCGGTCATGGGTTCTCCAAGTGTAAACGATTCATTAGAGATATCAAGCACCCTTGTGTTGAAGTCAGCTATGGTCTTGTCCTCCAGCATTCTTAGACTTTCAAATTTTGACGTGACCATCTCCATTCTGGATATTTTGACCTTGGTCGTACCTTCATGAGCGATTTGCAGTATATCCCATGCCTTCTTCGCAATCTCACATGTTGAAATCATCTTGAAATTCTTACCATCAACTTATGAGAATATGGCATTCATTGCTTTGGAATTTGCGGCTTCAGCATTCTTATGTATTTCGGTCCACTTGTCTTTAGCAAGAAGGCTAACTTTGCCAGCTTCAGTAATTTCAGGATGTGTCCATCCGTTTTCAACAGCTTCCCAAACTGATTCATCCTGTGACTTCAGGAAGGCCTTCATACGCACTCTCCAATATCCATAATTGTTTCCTTCCAGCAGCGGAGGTCTCGTGATGTTCTGCCCTTCTCTTAAATCCATCTTCAACAACTTTCGGATCTCACTCGGTGTGTTGAGTGTTTGCTCTGGTACCAACTGAAATCTTTCCCTAGTAGTTGAGATGTTGTTCTGGTCGGGTGCAGAACAAATTCTAGAACAACTTATGCGAAAATAAATGCAGTGCGGAAAAATAAACAACACGCAAAGTTGTTACCCAGTTCGGCGTTAACGAGCCTACGTCTGGGGGGCTGTCTCCTTAGCCCAGTGGATAGCAATTCAGTACTAATGAGTATTGCGAGTACAGGAGACTATGTTTACAGAATCCCTCTTAAACAGCCTGTGCCTCGGACACTCTAAAAATTGCTAACTAGGTCACCCCTAGATCCGAGCCTCGCCTCCGATTCCGCCAGGGCCTTCTCCCGAATGCGCGAAAGAACACCAGTGCATGTAGCGTTCAGGTTGTTCTACGATCAGTCTATTGAGCACTAGAACAGACTGAATCCGAGCGCCGTGAGTAATCAGTGATGATTAGTTCACCGGCCGTTTGCCTCCACCTCCCTTCAATGAATGTGAGCGTGAGTAATATCTCCGTAAGTGCTGACTAATACCGAAGCATTAGCCTTACTTATATAGTGCGGTAGAAACCCGAAAACAAATAGGTTTCCTAAACATAACCGCATATATCTTTAGGAAACCTTTCCTAATCTTTTGGGAAATCTTTCCTAATCTTTTAGGAAATCTTTCCTAAAACCTTACGCATATCTTCTTGTGGATAATCCTTCAAATATCTTCAACTCCGATTTACAAACCTTTGATTATCTTTTTTGCTAAGTTATCTTCAAGAGCAAACTACCGACTCTTTAGATATCTTCGTTAATCATCAAGCACCGACTTGCCAAATCCACTCTAGGAATATCTGATGCGACAAAGTTGTGCTACGTCGGTTGCAACAAGTTTCCTAATCTGAAATAGGAAACTTCCAACTTCTGTCCTTCCACCTGCAACCACCTTGATCTCCAACGGTCGACTGTGTTTCCTAATCTGAATTAGGAAACATTCCATCTGCGTCAACTTGTTACAAGACTGTTGTTTCTTCCAGTCTTGAACAACAGCTTGAACAACTACACTAAGTTTTACCA
This sequence comes from Rhodiola chrysanthemifolia, assembly GCA_033675395.1. Lineage (NCBI taxonomy): Eukaryota > Viridiplantae > Streptophyta > Magnoliopsida > Saxifragales > Crassulaceae > Rhodiola > Rhodiola chrysanthemifolia. The sequence continues at coordinate 29,373,827 of CM066210.1, read as the reverse complement.
AACTACATGCCATAAAACTAACACACTAGATCTGCTTTCATTTTACACGCCACTTATGTTAAAATTATGCAATGTGCTTGTCTGTATGTTGTTCATTTGAAACGCCACTCATGCAAATTTTGGATTCTCATCACTGAACATCTACGGAGCATGAAAATTTTGTTGTACCGGTAGCTTGGGTACCCTGGCCCAACGTTGTACCCATATCCATATCCATAGCCATATCCTAGCTGAGGAGGTATCGCCATTAGCATCATCGTCATCCTGTTGAACTCAGCCTGCGGAGGAGGCTGCTTTCCTCCGTCTCTAGCAGCTTCAACCTTCTTCTCAGCTGTCTCCTTCTCCTTGCCATCACTTTTCTTTGGAGGTACAACTTCCACCGTCCGTTTCATCTATTTTCCAGCAGTTCACATATCGACTCCATGTCCATCGTCCCTTTCCCAATCACCAAATCCTTCTGCCTGTCAAATGATATTGACTCGACGTCTGTTGTTGATCATATAACTGGTTTGGCCGCTGTTATCTTAAACGACTTAGTTTTGGCCGTTGTTAGGTACATCGTCTAATGCATTTTTGGCAATATTATGCCATATAACTGGTATTTATTGCGCAAAAACGCTACGCAGCTTAAGCCGCCGTCTCGAACGGCGTCTTAGAAAACTAGTGTAAATTGGGAAACTATTCTAAAAATTGAGCAAAATTGGAAAGCAAATATCATTTTTGAGCAATTTGGAAAATTTTCCAAATAATTAGTCTAAAATTTCACAATTTATCTTTTTTTTTGAATATTTTTATTTATTTGGATTCTTTGATCCAAATGTGCAAATTGGGGATCCATATCCACCACCACCAAATGGTAAGACATCCAAATGAGCGTCCTCATATTTTATATTACCGGATAGAGGTCAGATCTGGTGCAAAGTTAAATTTTGTTACAAAATACAAACTTTGTCTAAATTATTTTATAATTCGTCAGTTTATTTTATAATTCGTCACTTTTCGAGCCGAAAAATGAAAAAGACGAGCCGAAAAATGAAAAGACGACGTAATTCGTCGGTTTCATTTTATAATTCGTCACCAATAAAAATACCAAAAATCAAGATTTAATCTCATCCATTCAAATCACAAGATCAAAGGCTCTGATTAGTTTGTATTTTGTACCAAAAATTTAACTTGGCACCGGATCCTTTTCCTTACCGGATAACCCTCACATCAGAACTAACTAGTATAGTAGTAGTTCTATCCCTCGATTTTTTTGGGCTTTGACAAGTTTACGGTTGGAAAGTAATGAGTTAAAGGGTGAAGAAAACCAGACATTAAATTGGAGCATTTGATTGCTTTGTGGATATAACTGTGAACATTTAGAGTAATAATCATATACGTGTGTCTTTAATGTAATAGTTTTTTATTTAGGAAGCAAGTCTTTAATGTAATAGCTAAGCAAAGTCAAGGACAACAATGTAGCCTAGTCCGACGTCAGCATTGAGTATTGGCCATTTTTGCTATCTGGTCCGCTAGGACATTTGCCTGTCGACGAATCAACATCAACCTCCATTCAAGATTATTGTTAAGGATATCGATGCTATCTTTGAACCACTGCTTGCTCGTAATTGATAGATCAGGGTTGATATTGAAGCTCCTCATAATTTCGATGCAATCAGACTCAATGACAACCTTGAGGCCGTTCATCTTCTTTGCTAGCTTTAAGGCTTCCCAGACTGCAATTCCTTCGCACTCAACACTAGATTCACAGGTTATATTAGTATTGACGTGAATATTTGATGTGTATATTTGAGATTTCAATCCTTTGATTTGTGATTCATTGACTAATATGTAACGTTAGTTTAGGATTCCGATTTCCCTCAGTATACTATTTAGGAAAAAGTACAAAAAGGGATACCGAACTACCATCCGTTTCCAATTTCTTGTCCGAACTATTAAATTTTCCAAAAGAGGTGCGAACGATAGATATAAATTTTTTCCAAATCTGGTGTAAAAGCTAAGAAAACTAACGACGTTACAAACACCGTTAACAGCGTTACATCCCTACCTTAACTCTATGGTTATCGTTAACAAAAAAATAAAAATAAAATAAATTTTTAAAGGAAACAAAAAACCGAATGCTCCTTTCAATCGAACTGCGAAACCCTAAATCTAAACTTTTCCGATTTTCACCTTCTCAATCTCAAACGTTTGCCGCCGCTCTAGTCAGATGTTGTAATTTGAGGTGTGAATCAATCGATTTTTTCAATTTCTCGTCAAAATAGCCAAGTGAGGTGTGGCTAATCGAAATCGAAACAGTAAGTCTATTTGTGTTTGATTACATCAATAGCAAGGTATGTCAGTGAATATTATGTTGAGTATTGCTTCTGTCTCCCAAAGATTTTCACGAATCATCAATCTGGCGCATCTTTCAAGTCTTTAGGGTTTTGTTGATTTGATAGGAATTAATTTGAATTTTCTGTGAGTAACATCAACTTGCTTTACACTAACTGATTTTATCATTTTGAAGGGTATAATGGAAGGACTAGTGAAATTCAAAATGAGATATGGTGGTAAATTCATTGCAAATCCAAGTATCGAATATGTGGGAGGAGTCACAGAAGTAATAACAGTGGATCGTGATATGATTTCCCACGTGACTTAGATATGGCTTCAAGACAGAGATTAGAAACTGATGGCGATGTGCGGAAAATGATGGAGACGATGAATCATGGAGATTTAATGGATATTTATGTAGAACATGCAAATGAGATGAACATAGCCACTGGGGCTATTATTTTAGCATCAACCGTTGAGTTTTCGCCCCTCTCTCAAATTCAACCTACTGATGAAGGCCCATATGCTGATGATAAATTGATTGATGATGGATGTGTACCTGCTCAACACAGAGCTGATGGTGAACTATCAGATTTTGCAGAGGAAGAAATTGATGGAGACGAGGAGGATTTATTTTGTGTACCTGATGAGGATATGGAACAAATTAGAATAATTTTTAGTCAATCTATAAAGAGTGTTTTTTCTACCGAGGAGTCTGAATGTCTAGAAAGAAAGATTGATGATTGATGAGCCGTATTTATACGACTCATCGAGTAAACAAATCCCACCATTTCCGATGCACCTCAGTGGGGAGTCGTCGAGAGGTCCCGACCGAGCAACCCTTGTGCGCGCAGAGTGGAGACCAACCCGCTATCCTTCTTTGCGTAAGACTGATATCCATCGGGGGTAGTTTCGCACTTAGAATACATTGTGTCAAGAAAAATAAGCTTTTAAAGATTCTGTCACCAAGACATACGAGTCTAAGGAGATTGGTTCTTAAGTGAGACCGTTTGTGACTCCACCAATTTCCTGGGAATTCTTTATTTGTCTTGATTTCTTCGACATAGTCCTTTCATTTTGTGACGAACTCACGTTGCGATACAAGTCTCTACCAAAAGAAGGCAGGCGCAATGGTGTTCTCCTTGGACTCAGAGGAGAATGGCCCACCCAGTTGCAAGCCATGTGTGCACAAAATCGGAGAATTGGAGGAATCCTCGACCGAAGTTCATTATCTGGAGATTCTGGCTCGACAGAAGTGTTTAAAATGTCCAATAACTTTGGAAGGGCGAGCCAACTTCGTAACCGCACGAGGGAAGTGCCTGTTCACTCTTAACTCTCTCTTATTTTCCCTATTGTTTGTTTGCTTGCATAGTCGTGTCTTTGAACTTTAGATGTGCCGTGAGGACACGTCAGTTCAAAAGTGTGGGGTGGAAGAGTCAGTATGTCGTGTCAGCACGTTTATTTTCTTGCACCTACATAGAGTCAGCACGTTTCCCTTAAAATTTAAAATTTTTGTACATATTTCTCTCTATTTTCCTAGACTTGCGGTATTGAATCTTGATGATGTGAAATAGATAGAACCGATTAGATGCAATTTTCTCGTGAACTTTGAGTTGTGCAAATACATGTGAACTTACCCTATTGCGTGCTTTTGAGTTGAGATAAACAGGGATGTGGAGTTGATAGAAACGTCCTAGAGAGACCTGACAAAGCATTCAAGGGACCGGAGTCAAGCTATATGGTTATACGGATTTCGTGGAGGCTAGCACTTCGAGGCAACATGGTTAAGAGTCTGCTCTGCCACTGCAGTATTTATGCGGTCAGGCGGGACGGGAAAACAACACACCGTCCAATCTCTAGTTCGAGTAGCCGGGAAAACAGACGAGCGACCCTCGGCTTGACTCGCGTCAAAAGGACGAGGATGAGTGAGAGCAGGGAGGTATTTCCATATGCTTGCGGGCGATGATTGGACCTCCATCAAAAGAGCAGAGTCACGGACAAGCAGTCACATTCAGTAGCAAAAAAAAGAAAAATCAGTTATTTGTGAAGTTTTACACGCAACAAAGTGAAGTACACCACTGATCCATCAAAAGACAACTCACTACAAAAGCTGTCCAAGCAAAAGAACTCAACACCTTGAAGCTCGAACAAATCACGTGCAAGAAAAAGCAATGAAGTGTAACCATATAGTGAGAACCCGGAACCGCGAGTGTAGATCATGGGTCTAATAAGGACTATCTCCCATTCATCCAAATTGGTTTGCATCTCGGTTCAAAGGTAACACGTATCGATTACTTCCATGTTTGAGCACAATACTTATAGTAACGATTGAGCTATGCATAGAAAGGCGAAGTCTAGACTAGCAACACATATTCATGTAGCAATATCTAGGATGCCGAAGTTTTGTGATGTTGCATTTGTTTTCCTCTTATGACCTAGTTCTTGTTCGGGACGAACAAGTTTGCAGATTATATACCTTCTGATGACCTTTTGTCTGATAGTGAATCAAGTGGAGAGGAGGATGGGGTAAGACATTATACGTGGTTTAATGAAAAAACTGGGTTTGGACCTAAGATTGAGTTGACTGTGGGCTTACAATTTCCGGATGCAATTGTTTTTAAAAGTGCCTTGAGAGAATTTGCTATTAGAAACGGGTTTAACTTCGACTACATCAACAATAAAAGCAATCAGATCAGCGCACAATGTAGAAATGAGGACTGTCCTTGGCGAATCTCGGCATCGAACCAAGTGGATAAAAATGGTGGTGTGTGTTTCCAAATCAAGTCGCTACATCCACATGAAAAAAATTGTAGACGTGATTTTGCAAGTACATACATCACGTCTAAGTATTTGGCTACACATTATTTGGAGGCATTTAGGGACAATCCGAAGTGGGATCTAGAAGCATTTCAGCTACATGTGACACGTGAATTTCATGTAGATGTCAGCTACAAGAAGTGTTGGAGAGCGAAGACTATGGCATTGACTACTATTGAAGGGAGTGTTGGTGAACAATATAAACTTTTTAAGGATTATTGTGCGGCATTGAGGGCGTGGAATCCCGGCACTTCTGTTTATTTGACAACAGAAGAAGGTCATTTTCAGCGTATATATATTTGTTTAGATGCTTGTAAGAGAGGTTTTTTGACCGGATGCAGACCACTTATAAGCTTAGATGCCTGCCACTTCAAAGGGGCATATAATGGACAAATTCATGCAGCTGTTGGGAGAGATGGTAATGACAACATGTTTCCGATTGCGTATGCAATATGTGAGTCTGAATCGAAAGATACATGGTGCTGGTTCCTGCAAAATCTTTTGATGGACTTTGGAAACTCGAGAAGCGATGGATGGTGTTTCATTTCAGACAACAAAAGGTGCATATGAGCTTTAAAATTGTTGGAGATAGTTGACGCATATTTGGCTTATTTTTACCGCTGTGGAAATATTTTTACTCCTTTTTTGAATCCCATATGGTTTGTTGTTCAAACATCCTCATGTAGTATATGGTGTCAATTTTGCCCCAGACTTGGTGATCACACCACCTGCTTTTAGTTGATACAAATACAATTTTTTTCTTTTCTCAGGGCCTTCATGATGCTTTGAAAGAGTTGTATCCTAGTTCGGAACACAGATTTTGTGTGAGACATCTATATGCAAATTTTTGCAAAGTATTTGAAGGAAAACAATTGAAAGATGCCATGTACAAGAGCATGTGCAAGAGCATCAACTTTGGCACAATTTCAAAAGCCAATGGAATATGTCAAAGGGCCTTGACAAAGACGCACATACTTATTTATCCAAGTTGAATCCCGTTGTATGGAGTAGACATGGTTTCACCGGCTTTGTCAAAAGTGATGCACTATGCAGCAATATTTCGGGGTGCTTTAACTCATTCATCAGGAAAGCGAGAGACCAACCAATTCTAACCTACCTTGAGACCATTCGCAAGCTATTGATGAAACAAATTTATGAGAAGAGAACCGGAATAGAGAAATATTTAAATGATATCTGCCCTCGTATTTTGACAAAGCTGGAAGATAATAATAGAGTTTCAATGCACTATAATGTCACTAATGGAGGTGGACATTTGATGGAAGTGGAGCATACAGTTCATGGCACATATGTTGTGAATGTGCACGAAAGGTCTTGTACTTGTCGATTGTGGGATCTCACTGGAATTCCTTGCGCTCATGCATGTGCTGCAATAAGATACATGCGTGCAGACCCAGCTAATTATGTTCATCAATCGTATAGAAAATCCGAATTTTAAAAAGTTTATAAGTTTTACATTCAACCACTTCCTGGACCATCGGAGTGGCCACAACAAGAGGGACAACTTGTATTACCTCCGCTTTTTAGAAGACAAGCAGGGAGACCAAGGCGTCGAAGTATAAGAGAGACTAATGAGCCAATCAACGTGCATAAGAAACGAAAGGGTGGTATCACAATGACTTGTAGTCGTTACAGGAGTGCAGGCCATAATGTACGACGATGCAAGGGAGATACAGTTGATCCTAAAAAGGCAGAGCAAAGAAAGAAGGATGCTGCCCGGGCTGCAAGAAATAGAGTGAGGAAAAAGCAAGCTACAACAGAATTGAGGCAATCGCCAGAGGTAACTGCTGAAAGTAGGGATGCGGGTGGAAAGTTCAAGAAAGCTAGTGTAATGTTTCTAATTATAACATGATCCATTTTTCTATATTAAAGTTTAATAAAACATCACCTGACCTTTTCAAATGACAGGTGAAGAGGAAAAAGACATCTCAGGAGCCATTTATCTTTACTGAAAGTCAGGTATGATAGTTTACTAATATCACTAGGGTTGATTTTTTACAATTTTTTTGTTGCAGCGATGAAAAGCTTAGCTATTAAATGTTGCAGGTTCTCAGATTGTTATCTAGATTATATGAAAAGTTTATTCTTTTGTTGTTGTTGATGAAACTGAGCATGTTAGGGTGGTATCAAAATTTTATATCCCTTGATTATATGTTTGTGAATTTGTAGACTAAAGGTATGTTCAACTGAGATGATAGGTTATTTGTAGATCATATGTTGGTTTTTGTAAGTATTTTATACTCCACTGAGATATGCTAACTTTTCTTTATTCATTCTATAAAGGTTTCTACAAAAGAGCATCCGTCACGAAATTGGCATCCAGGATACGATATTGTGGGCAATGCAGTATCGTATGAGAGACCAGTATTCAATGGTCCCTTACAAATTTCAGTGCGGGGAGGACAAGCTATGTTTAAAAGAGGTGCAGAAGGTCCAAGTTCAAAAGATTTGCTAAATGATGTCCAAGGCAATTGAACAAATATGCATGTTACTGCTGCTTGATGTGGGATTTGGAATGGTAATTTATTGTTGTGGGATGTTAACCCATTTTGTACCTTTTGATGGAATGTTTCTTTTACCTCTAGATGTGTTTTTTGTTGCTGCTTTCTGTTAGCTTATAGAGATGCACGAATGTTATCACATTTTTGTATCTCATTTTTTTTGGCAAGGAATGAAGCTATTGGTCTGTGTCCTAATTGATGTTCATATCTTGTTAAATCTATGTAAAGAATTTATATATAAGGTGCATGAGTTTGTGATAAAAAAAACTAAGTTCAGCTTAGTTATGAAATTAGTCAAATCTTAACCAGTAAGTAACAGTAAACTAATGACAAAGTAATAACTTAACAAAGTTATAACGCTGTTAACGGTGTTTGTAACGCCGTTAATTTTCTTAGCTTTTACCCTAAATTTGGAAAAAGTATATATGGTTCGCTCCTCTTTTGGAAAATTTAATAGTTCGGACAAGAAATTGGAAACGGGTGATAGTTCGGTACCCCTTTTTGTACGTTTCCCTTGTATTTATACACTGTTAATGAGAAAAAGGAAATCAACATTTTCCCTCGTATCATTCCAACACTCATATGGTATCAGCCTATTTTTGATCCACATTGGCTCTCGGCTCTTCCTCTACTCATAACCTTTTAGCTGGTGCCTCTTTTAGTTCATCAGATCAAAATTTTAGCTTTGGCCATTCGACTTGATTGTTCCAATTATTCTCTTTGGCGGAGTACTGTTCGATCAACATTGGAAGCTTATGGATTGGTATCATTCTTAATAGACAATCCACCAATGTCAACAATCAGGATTCCATTAAGTCCTCCGACCGATCCTGCTGGTCCATCTACTGGGATTCCGGCTCGTGAAGTTGAAAATCCTAACTTTTCTTCCCGGATTAAGAAGGATTGTTTTATCCTTCTATGGCTTCGGTCCACTCTGACAACCCTTCTCACTACACCATTTGGCCCCTTATGTGTATGAGCTAGTTTGCGTCAGTCGTATAAGTTACAGTCGCATAAGTGACCATATACGACTGAGAAATGAAAGTTAGCCGGTTAAGGGTACTTATGCGACTGATACTTATGTGTCTGACCGAAGTGTGCGACATAAGTAAACTTATATGGCTGAACCTCATGTGACTGACATAAATCCGCCGTATAAGTGTACTTATACGATTGGACCTTATGTGACTGACATAAATCCACCGTATAAGTACACTTATATGACTGAACCTTATGTGACTGTCTCAATATCGGCCAGGTAAGAGTACTTATGTGACAGTTGTTGGCAGGACCCTATTTGGTAGTCGCATAAGCAATATTTGAGAAGTCTGGTCAACATGCGAATTTGAAAAACGTTGACTATTTACCGGTTGACCAACTTTTTGTTGCATTGAAGGGGGCAGGTGGGAAAAAGCTTACTTATGTGACAATGTATACTTAAATTCAGTCGCATAAGGACTCGACATTAAATGAAAAACATAAAGACTTCACCCACCTATATCATCTTCCCCACTCTGCCTTCTGGTTTCTCCCCACGGCTGAATAGCTAAAATGTGATTTTCTTCATCTTCAAGTACACCGTGAAGAGCAAGGGCGCCGATAAGAATTTGAAATGCTTTTGATGAGTTTCCAATTGTTTTCTTACCATAAACACTTTGAGTTGTTTGCAAAAATGAGCTTATTCAAACGCGATGTGTGCAACAACTTATGTGTATATAGGGGCGCGCTCAATTGTTAACACTTCTTAGAGTGTTAACGTGTTAACTTATTGTGAGCCACTCGTTTTGATGATGTGGCAGGGAATAGTGCATGAATAGTGTTTTACTTTTTACTGTTTGCTTTTTGCTTTAGTAGGATTTTTTTGTAGTGGGACACGTGGCGCGCCCACAAAGCACGGGGGGTTTGGATGTGTGACTGAGATTGAGTTAACACGTTAACACTCTAAGATGGTGTTAACATTTGAGCGTTCCTCTGTGTATATATAGCTATATATGTTTGGCAGATTTACACACATTTGCCATCCTCACAAAATTAGTGGTTGCCCATGTTTTTTCTACACTAACTTGTTGCTCTTTGTCTTGTGTAATGATCATTTTGAAGGTGAATTTCAACTCATAAGAATGGATAAAAGTTGGATGGGGTTGGAGAGGGGTGATTCACGATACATTCAAGGGATTATGGATTTCGTTCAATTTGCAAAGGGGCGTGGGGAAACCATACATGTATGTCCTTGTAGAAAGTGTTTGATGATCAGAGGAAGTATTAAAACGAAGGAAATGTTCTGCCATTTGATTCGCAATGGCATGATGAATGGTTATTATACATGGACTTCACATGGTGAAGAGTGTAATGACCCTCCGACACACGTTTTGAGGCAAGAATGGCTTGCGGATCAACAGAGGCATGGAGCAAGTAGCAGCAGTAGTGTAGGAGGACATCGTCAAGCAAACCCGACAATAGATATTCTTCGAGATGCTTTTCCTTTTCAGAATGAGATGAATATGGATACAGATGATGATGGTTTAGGGAGTAGGATGGCTTATGAAAGGTACAAAAATCTTATAGGCGAAGCCCAAACTCCTTTATACAATAGTTGTGACAGCACCGTTCTTGAAACTATTTTAAAGGCAATGTAACTGAAAATCGAGAGTCGAGTGTCAGATAAGAGCTTCAACAAATATCTACATATCACTAAAGCAATTCTACCGCGTGATAACAATTACCCAAGTTCTTATAAAGAAGTGAAGATACTTTTGAAGAATATGGGGTTGGGTTATGAGACCATACATGCTTGTGAATATGGATGCATATTGTACTACAAAGAGAATAAGGATCTTCTTAGCTGCCCCGTATGCGGAGAGGCAAGATACGCCGAACGTGGAAGTAAAAGCATGGTTCTGAAGCAGACAGTTAAGTACTTCCCTTTGACTCCAAGACTGCAGCGCCTTTATATGTACCCATACATAGCAGCCCAAACACGTTGGCACGCTCAAAGAAGTGTCGATGATCCAGAGTAAATTAGGCACCCTGCAGATGGAGAATCATGGAAAGCATTTGATGAAGAGTTTCCACAGTTTGCAAGTGAGATGCGGAATGTCCGACTTGGATTAGCAACTGACGGTTTTAATCCCTTTGGAGCATCGGGACTTTCTCACAGCACATGGCCTATTGTCCTCATGCCCTACAATTTGCCACCCCATATGTGTATGAAGAAGGAGATGAATATATTATGCATGTTGATATCTGGACCCAAGTCCCCCCTGCAAGTGCTTAAATGTTTTTATGACACCTCTTATAGATGAGTTGAAGATGTTATGACCGAACTGATGGTTCATCATTCATTATAAAGAGAGCGGTGCTGTGGACTATTAGTGACTTCCCGGGCCTGTGCATGTTGGGCGGGATTAAGACAAAAGGGTACAAGGCTTTTTCCTTATGTCTAGATGAAATTGATGCTACGCATATAACGAGTAGGATGTCATATCAAGGACACCGAAGATGGCTCCCTAGAAACCACGATTGGAGGTTCGCAGCAAATAGATTCAATGGGGAAACCGAGCATAGGGAACCTCCCACATCATTATCCGGCACTGAGATATTCGCCCAAATATCGTCAAATGATTATCCAACGCTTAGCTTCCATCCCAAGTTTAAGCAAAGAGGGGTCACGGAGAGGCTTTGTTGGACACACGTGTCTGTGTTCTATTTGTTGCCATATTGGCAATCACATTGCCAACCTTACTCACTTGATGTCATGCATAAAGAGAAGAATGTTTTTGATAACATAATTGGGACCATACTGGGACTCGAAGGTAAGACCAAGGATGACATCAAGGCTAGGAAAGGTTTGGAACAACTAGGGGTGCAGAGAAAGTTATGGTAAAAACCATCAGGGTCAACATCAAGGAAGGAGAAGGTGACTAAAGCACCATGCACTGTCACTCCGAATGAGAAAGTGGAGATACTTGAGTTGATAAAGGATGCTAAGTATCCATCCGGATATGCAGGAAGCATAAGGAACAAGATTAATCTAGATGACAAAAAGTTCATCGGGTTGAAGACACATGACTGTCATGTCATGCTACAACGTCTACTGCCATTTTTTATCCGACCTTACTTGCCGTTCAATGTAGTTAACCCTCTTATATCATTATCCCATTGGTTTCGGAGAGTTTGTTGTCGAGAGTTCCAGAAGGAGGAGGTGCACCAAATGAAGTTGGACATAGTGAAAATCCTATGTCAGCTAGAGAATTTTCCCACCGACATTCTTTACACTTATGGTGCATCTGATGATACATCTGCCTGATCAGATTTTGATGAATGGACCGGTACACTACAGTTGGATGTACCCCATTGAAAGGTATTTAACAAACTCTTTTCGCCCCTTATATGAATATGAAAGTGTCGCAAATATAACTAGAGTTTTGTATTTATTATATATGCAGGCAACTTGGGCAATACAAAAAGTTTGTCCGAAACACAAGGTATCCTGAAGGATGTATTGCTGAGCAATACATCGCTCAAGAGTGTGTCATGTACTGTAAGTTGTACATGGGGGAGATTGAAGATACATCTAAAAATCAGGAAAATGAGGAGGAAGAATATTGGAACATATCAGTTGTGTCCAACCTCATCAAGCCGATGGGTTACAGTAGAAGGCAACGACTAAACAATGATGACATAGATGTCATTCATTGGGCTGTCATTGAAAATTATGAGGAGGCAGCCGAGTATATTAACCGACACATTGAGAAGTTTTACACGGAACATCCTGACGGTGATAATGATTCAAGGATTGAAAATTTCCATTCCTATTTTCTGGATAAGGTATAACTAGTTTACATCATCAGAACATGTCATCTTTATTGGGTATTTATTCAAATAATGTGTCATTTAAATATAGCTTTATGTGTAGATTATAGCATTGCGCAACGAAGTTTCGGATGAGTATAGAAAGGAACTTGACATATTGGCATATAAGCCACAGTTTCACGCATGTTACACACATTGTGTTATAAATGGGTTGAAGTTCATTGTGTTGGAGAAGGACCAACATTTGAAAACCCAAAACAGTGGTGTAATGGTTAAAGCAGGTAATTATTTGCAATATTATACCAACAAACATGTTCATATTTAGTTTGTATTGAAAATCATTTTGAAAGTTGTTGATTGTTTTTTTTGCAGGAGATATTAACTATTACTGGATTTTGACAAACATTACTCAAGTATGCAGAGGGTATGGTGGTTGTTATCTTTAAGTGCAAATCGTACAACACGGATCCGAAAGAGGGTGAAAACAAAAAAATGGACCTTGGAATTCTGTCCATTGGCATATCTAACACATGGTATGATAATGCTCCATATTGTCTTGCAAAACATGCACACCAAGTGTTTTACTTAGAAGATCCAAAGTTTGAAGATAATTGGAAAGTTGTCAACTTGGTCACCCGAAGAGGCACTTATAGCGACTCATGTGTATCATACAATGATAAGTCGAATGTTCTAGAGGAAGCTTATCAAGAAGAAGGCACAACAAATATTTCACCTTACATGTCTAATGCAATGGATGAAGAGGATGACGAAATGGATGTTGGATTAGAGACTCCGCGAGTTGTTCCATTTTTTTTATCATGACTATGATTCACAAAATGATGTTGATGTAGTGGAGAAAGAAGAAGATACATCTGAATATGAGGATGGCGATGAAGATCTTCATTATGTTCGTGATAATGACTTAAGTGATAATGAAGATGAAGAGGATGATGATGATGATGATGAGTACGATGAAGAGTAGTTGCGAGTGACCACGTATTTGGATATATGTGTTTTTTTCATGTCCAGTGTATTTGCTCTCATTTTTAGGTTGGGACTTGCGTATTTGTAAAACAAATTTGGTCCTACAAATTTGTTACTTATGTGACTAAGTAAGTCGCATAAGAAATGAATGAAACATCATATACACACACGTGTCCTAAAATATACAACATGTTTGAATCTGAACCAACATGTTCAAATCCTCAGTCTGTTTTGACACTTAGGTTTTTTTCATCATTTTGTTTCTCTTCCTAACATCACCGCTCTTTTCCTCATTTTCGTTCATCTCCTAACATCCTCACTCTCTTTCGTCAAATCGAGTGTCCGGTTGGTACAAATCGACAACGACTATGCCTCCGAAGAAGAAATCACTGAGTGAGGTGGCAGCGGCTACCAACAACACACAGAACATGAAGCTGCGGAGTCCGAACTCAAGGAGACCAGCCAAGATCCATACCCCTGAGCTGGCGGTGAAAAAGGCAGCGCCTTCCAAACAAGCAACGAAGAAGCCACCGACCAAACCGGTGAATCCTAAGAAGAAGGAAGCACCCATACCGGCTACTACTCGTAACAAGATGTCAACCGTGGTTGCTGGTTGCAGCCAAGGATGGTAAAGTCACTGGTGGTATGGTTAATCCTACAGAAAAAACTAGGTCAGTCCAAACTACAATACGTCGTTCCCCTAGGTGTCCGTCTAAGCTTAGAGTAGAAAAACCAACTAAGTCAGTCCAAACAAGTGCTCCACAAACAAGTGCTCCCCAAACCAGAGAATCCCCTACTAGTGAAGAATGTCCAGTGTTAGTCCCATTAGTCACCCTATCCAAATACCCTACTCGTACAGTTTCGTCCTCCGCCAGACAAACAATCAACCGATACCCATCCCTAACACCCTCACCTGCTGCCTCAAACCCTCTTGAAAAAACCACATCTCATGATCAAGAACCACACATTGATGATGATGTTCCCCATGATCCTATAGATACTGATGATGAGTTGTTCCCTGATGATGATCTGTTTCCTGATATGAAAAAAGTAAGAGTTGCCAACTGAAAATGAGTGTCCTACAACTGAAAATGAGTGTCCTATTGATGAAGAGGAGTTCCCTGATGTTGTTAATGATGTTCTTCCCACTGCTGAAGCCTCTCAAGGAGGAGAGCATTCCGACAAAAACCTTCATTCAATTGACGAGGAGGAGGATGAAGAAGAAGAACCACTTAGCATCAGGTGCAAGAAGAGGGAATCTTCTCCACCGCCAGGTAAGATATTTGTTACATTACCTTTACTGGTAATTTCACTAATATTCTAATTTACCTCTTGTACTAATATATTCTTTTTACCTTAATGCAAGATGATGCGGAGGACGCTATCCCTGTTACTGAACCTGGACCTTCAAAGAAGATAAAGCGTGGTGTGGTTTGTGGCACCAAGATAGCAACTCTGGGGCACGCTCTTGGGATGAAGATCAAAGTTGATTGCCCCGTGGAGGCAAACGGACCTGTGGTGAGGAAGTGCGGAGTATGATCTGCCACCAAATTGGGGCAAGTGTGAAATAGAAGGTCCCAATGTTACGACCGACATACACTCAGTTAGATGAAGAGCACTAGAACATTGTAGTTAACTATTTGAGCGTAAGTTCTCTTTCTCCTTTTGTTCTTTGCATTTTGGTTATTTCATTTGTTTGTTAAACAGTAACACAACTTGACCCTTTACAATTGTTTGTAGCCTCATTTTCAATTGCCAAAGGATGACACTCTACTGTGGGAGTATATAACAAGAATAGCAAGTAAACGGTACACGGATTGGAAGTCTAACTGTCACAAGCATTATCTAAGGAATGGAAATAAGGTCCCAAAGGAGTTCACCCACCGCAGGGAGGAGTGGAGATGGCTCCTTCAGCACTTCAACGAACCTGAACAGCAGGTAATGTTTTTAAATACCTGACTTTATTGTGCTAACTTTTATGTAATTTGCGTGGGTTATAATATGAAACTTCCCTTTTCGTAATCAAGGCCAAATCTAAAAGAACGAAAGCTGCCCGAGACGCGAAGATGAACCATCACTCCGGGAAGACTCCGTTCCCCATGAGAGCAATCGATCTAATGGAGAAATGTCACAAAGCCCCTCATGTAGCAACATATGCGCAAGTCTACAGCCAATAACCTAAAAGTGGGAGAATAGTGGATGAAGTTTATTCGGTCCTTTGGATTATCATTGGTGTCATGCAGCATGTTGATCATTTTTGTACATGTATGATATCATGCTTTATGAATACTTGATGGATTTTGCGATTATGTGCAAGTGAACATATTATGTCTTTCTCTTAAAGTATGTCAAAAGTTTGTTTGTCATCTTGGAATAATTTATTCCTGAGTCAAATCATGTAAGCTCATCCTTAATATGGATTTTGTTTGGTTTATTTGTGCTCATCCTTAATAATTTATTCCTGAGTCAAACCATGTAAGCTCATCCTTAATAAGTTTGTTTGTCAATGTAAGAATTATCTTATAGGAGGTTTTGTTGTATCATTTCAGTAATTAATTTATTTGTGCCTTGCCTTAGGAACAAATGAATGCAGAGGTCAACCAGCTGATACAAGAGCAGCACTCCGATGACCCGAGCGTCATTCAGGATCCTCTCCCCACGAGTACCCAGCTGGATATAATTGGCAGACCGATGGGGAAAAAAAAGGTACTCTGGTTTACGGAGCGGGTGGTAATCTAAGGAGGCCTCCAAAACCAATAGGCGGGACATCTAACCAATCTCTAAAGGAGGAGCTGATGAGGGCCAGAGAAAAGGCCGCTAAAAAAGAAGCAGAGTTCAATGATAGGCTACACGCCATTGAAGAGATGATGCGCAGGGGAGTAGGACCTTCAGGACATGGGGCTAATGTCTCGGATGGGGCGAGCTTTGCCTAGCCAACTCTCTGAAGACTGGTTGTGTGGAACTCTTTTGTTGATGCAACTTTTTGAAGTTGTCACAATGCTGCAAACTTTTAAACTATTATGTTGTGATGTAAACGGTGAATACTGCTGTAAACTTTTGACATGTTGTAATATGTTTTGACATGTTACAACATGAAGGACAGGGATGCATTACATTTTCATATGCAACCTAATTGTAATTGCAATACCTGGCTGACGTAAACAACGATGATATATATTCTCTTATGTGACTGATATCTGATGATAATACCACATAACTGGACTTATGTGTACATAGTATCCTTGCAACACTTAAGTGACGGACCGGAATACACTAACATCACTTATGTGACACAAAAATAGCATCCTTTATCACTTATGCGGCTGATCGTATTATCATTTTATATTTTCTTGTGTGACAGACATTGTACTACTGATACTTAAACGGCTAACTTATGGAATTTATTTTTGATTTCTAAAATCTACTTACGCGACAAACCACGTACTTATGCGGCATTTTTTAGGTAAGCTGCACTAGCATTAATATGACTGATGACGATTATTCTGTCGCACTATACTTAATGCGGCACAACTTATGTGACTGAACGTTGTCACATAAGACCTTATGCGACTAAAAACGAACTTAAGCGGCCCAAAGTTGTCAGTCACATAAGAGGCCAAATGGTGTAGTGTCTACTCGATAACGTCGCTCGCGCTGTTACCACTGCTGAAGCGTTGGGAATCCTCACTAGAACCTTTCAAGCACAATCCGGTGCTCGGCCGATGCATCTTCGTCAGCAGCTTCAAACTCTCACAAAGGGCTCATCTTCAATCCTTGATTATTTCGAAAAGAAACATGCCTTGTTGATGCTTTGTCTGATCACATGTGCATTATCTTGGATGTTGATTTTGTGGCTTATGTTTTGTATGGACCTAGGTCACAGTACAGTGCATTTCGTGCTACCCTCTCTATGCGTGTTGAACCATTAACTTCCGATGAGTTGCTTGGTTTGCTACTCCAAGAAGATCAACATTTGGAGGAAGATGCATTATCTTTGTCTATTCAATCTGCCATTGTTGTTGTTCGTAAATGGAGCAGTCAAAACTCACGTGCCTCTACAAGCCGTTTTGGTCGCTCTTTGTTGATCATTCTTCTTCAGATGATGTTTCGATGGATCAATGAAAGTTAGTTTGTCAGATCTGTAAGCGTATGGGACATGAGGCTCTCAATTATCTTCAACGATTAAATTTACGAGAGTTTCCTGTCACTAGTCGTAACATCTACCCGGCTGAATTCTTCTAAAAAGAGTGCCTTCTTAGCATCCTCAGATAGTCCATCTGATATTGACGATCCGTGGTTTATTGACTCTGGAGCAAGCAATCATTTGACAGCTGAACTTGGCAATCTCACTCTTCAATCCAACTACAATGGTAATGATCAACTTATGGCCGGGGATGGTAAGTCTCTTCCCATTACTCATATTGGGCACTCTATTCTTCCTATAGCTTCTGCCAATAAATCGTTGCAGCTTAACAACATCCTCCTTGTTCCACAAATAACAAAAAGCCTACTTAGTGTTTCTCAATTATCTAGAGACAAGAACATTTATCTTGAGTTTCATCCTGATTTTTGCCTTGTTAAGAATTTGTAGGGACATATCCTATTAAGAGGAACAGTTGAGAATGACCTATATCATCTTCCTCGCCTAGCTGCGTCGTCTTCTTCTGTTTCTCGTAATAGTCATGTTGCTTGTCTCGGTGAACGTACATCACTTCAGTTTTGGCATCATCGTCGTGCTCATCCTCATGAGTCAATTCTATGTTGTTTAGTGTCAAGTTGACAGTTACCCGCGTCACCTCATAAACTAGCACATATTTGTGGCTCTTGTCAACTTAGTAGAAGTCATAGATTACCTTTGTCAAGGAGAGTTGAGTCATCCTCCAAACCCTTTGATTTGGTTAACTCTGACATGTGGGGTCCTTCTCCAGAATTATCCACTCTTGGGTGTCGTTATTATATTAGTTTTATCGATGACTACACCAAGTTCACCTGAATTTACTTTATTTCTAATAAGTCTCAAGTTTTTCCATCTTTCAGCTATTTCTTCAACTAATCCAAACACAATTTTCTACTCAGGTTAAATCATTCCAAACAGATTGGGGATGGTAAGTACCGTAATGTTTTTACCTTTTTTGAGAGCAAGGGTATCCGTCATAGAGTCTCTTTTCCTTGCACACCAAAACAAAATGGTTCTTTTGAGCGTCGTAATCGAGTTATTGTTGAAAAAGGTCTTGCTCATCTTGCTCATTTTCACTTACCCATGAAATTTTGGGAGCAAGCTTTTCACACTTTTGCTTATCTTATTAATCGCAGTATAACACCCATTCTTGGTTACAAGTCACCGTCCTAAGGTTCCGCAACCAAACTGTAGTACAGAATCATCTCCAAAGATCTCGGACAGAGCCGGCATATGCCAAACGTGAATACCCCTGAAGCCACAGGTAGAACACCTGGTAGAGAGACCCAATCTTGAGTGAAATAAATACCGTGACTTCGTTCTTTTTCAATAAAATCATCACCGTTTGAGTGTTTATATGACTGATTATCAGACTATGGTTTTCTTAAGTCCTTTAGGTGTTTGTGCTATCCTTTCCTGCGCCCTTACAATAACAACAAGTTGGAGTATAGGTCCTTACCTTGTATCTTTTTGGGCTACAGTTCAAAACATACGGGGTATGTGTTTTTACATGTTCCAACATCCTGTACATATATCTCCCGATATGTCATCTTTGATGAGTCAGTCTTTCCTAATCCTGCTCACTCATCGCCTACTGTGTCGTCTGATTACATTCTTTAGGCTCCACTCCTCTATCCTTACTCCAACAGGCCGCGGTTGTATATTCACCTCCTTTACTTGAGGCAGGTCACTCTCAAGAGCGTGCTTTGGGTTTAGAAGTCAGTTCAAATGAGTTTGTCCCTTTTATTGCACCTAGTCCAGTGTCGGCGTCTTCTACAGCAGCGACGAGTATAGACCATTCATCAACATCTTCTTTCAGATCTCATCCTACTTCACCACATAGCAGTCCCACTCCTCCATCTTCTGATCTAGCACCACCTCCACCTCCTCCCTACCTAAATGCCCCCACCTGCTTCTGACAACTCTTCACATGTCATGCGCACACGCTCTTCCACCCATTCCCTAAAGCCAAAAGCCTTTGTAACCACAAAATATCCATTACCAATTGCTCTTACAGCTCATATTGAACCCAAACATTTTGTTGTGCAGTATTTTGAACGTCAAAAATAATTTATAAAATCGGTAAGTACTGAGTCGTCGAAGGGAGCAATTGTAAACTTGCGCACTATGTAAGGTTATGTTTCTATTTATCCTAGTCTGAAACGAGTGATTGTTTTGTTTTAAGAATCTAATCAATATAAATATGCAAGAAAGTAAGAAAATGTTTTGACGAATTTCGAGAAGTATTTCGGGGAACTACTTCACTTACCCAACATTTGAATCAAGTTTATTAACTAGCATGCAAGGATTTGCCTATATTGATTGGAAAACAGCCGCACAATTCAAGTAAGAACCTCACCCTTTCAGCGCTATTGGTTCGAATTGGAATTGTACCTTAAACTACGAACCTGACCCTTTCGGCGCTATTGGTTCGAATCAAGTAACTCGCTGATGTTTACCAACTCTCGTTGCATAAACATGGGGAGTCCTTTTCGTAATCATGGCCTTTCCCGTTACAATCTCGGGCCACTCTCGTAGTCACCGAGTTCGTAACGTGCATTTCACTTAATAGTTCGACGTTTAGCCTCACCCTTTCGACGCTATTGGCTTAACGTCTCAAAACGATGCACTTAGGCATTTTCTCAAACACCTAGTATGCATCACTGGATTTTAAGCGCTAAGTAAAATACAAATCATATAAACAATCCAAATCATGAAACAGTTAATATATTAAACAACTCATAGTCAAGTAAGATTCGTAGGACCCCAATTTATGGGTCACTACTCACTATCCATCGTCATGAAAATACAAATCATGTTTTGTTCGAAACGAAAACTATAAAGAGAAAAAGGAATGACTACACCCTTCGAGTGGATGTCGATACCCTCTTTAAGCTCAATCTTCGATCCGATCAAATCCTCGAATTTAGTGCCCCCCCCCTTCTCTCTTCTTCGTCTCCAAATATGTGGAATGAAAGTATGTGCGTATGAGTGTTTATGTGGTGAATTTTTTGAGTTGGTGGCTGCTGCTCTTTTTTGTTTTGTTTAATTTTGCATTGTTGCCCTTTTTTCAAAAACTAGCCCAAATTGCATTTTGCCCCATTTGCCCGTCTGGCATGTGTCGCCTGTCTCACCTAATAAGTGACACGGGTGAATCCAGAGAGGATGCAGTGTCACCTATTGTTGACAGTTCATGACACTGGTGACAGAGGTGCGTTTTATACGGCAGACTTCGGATCATGTTTCGACCTCTTTAACAACTGAACTAGCTTTTGGTGTATACTACAAAGTTGTAGCACTTCATCTCAGCTTTCCAACAAGCCAAAAATCAATGTATCTAGACACCATATGCGCGCTAGGCATGCACAAAAATTAGGGATGTCAATCTGTCTATTTTCGCATTGTCTTCGCCCAAATTCCCAAAAATCACTTTATTTCGCCATGAATTCATTTTCACCGGAAAAGAATTAAAAAATAAAGTGAGAGCTCATATAAATAAGGAAGATGATCGAAAATTGACTAAATGTGGAGCTTAAATGTAGTACAAATTTATGCTCATCAGTGACCCCACCTAGTCACGTGCTTCTGACAACTCCTCACATGTCATGCCCACACGCTCTTCCACCCATTCCCTAAAGCCAAAAGCCTTTATCACCACAAAATATCCATTACCAATTGCTCTTACAGCTCATATTGAACCCAAACGTTTTCATCAAGCTGTAAAGAATCCTAATTGGCAGCATGCTATGCATGTAGATCTTGATGCTTTATAGAAAAATGGGACTTGAGACTTAGTTCCTCGTCCACAAGGTGCTAACGTAATTGGTTGTAATTGGATTTACAGGATAAAACAAAAACTTGAAGGTTCTATTGATCAGTACAAAGCTCGCTTGGTGGTAAAGGGTTTTAACCAACAAACTGTTGTTGATTATTTTGGTACTTTTAGTCCTGTTGTGAAGCCCCTACCATCCGTCTTATGTTGTGTTTGGCTATCACTAATGATTGGTGTCTTTGTCAGGTTGATATTGATAACGCCTTTTTCAATGGGGGTCTTACAGAGACAGTTTTCATGGATCAACCACAAGGCTTTGTAGCTCCCGATAAATTGATGAATGTCTGTAAGTTACGTAAGGCTTTGTACGGCCTCAAGCAGGCTCCAAGGAATTGATTTAAAAAATTGACATGTTCTCTAATTCTTCATGGATTTAAAGCTTCTGTTTCGGATCTGTCTTTTTTTGTTGAGAAGAATGGATCTCATGTGGTATATGTCCTCATCTATATTGATGATCTCATCATTACTGGATCTCATGCCACCTTTTTTGATGGATTTGTTAGACTTCTCAACCGAGACTTCTCACTTAACATCTTGGTAACTTACATTATTTCTTGAGAATCGAGATTCATCGTTCGGAGTCATCTATTCATTTATCCCAGCAAAAGTACAAATGCGACATTCTTGAGCGCAGCGATATGTCCGAGGCTAAGCCGATCTCGTCACCTGCAGAACCTGGCTCACGTTTAACTACATCCAGTGACCCTCTTTCCGATCTGGCTCTATACAGAAGTATAGCAGGCGCCTTACAATATGTCACTATCACTAGGCCTGGGATTTCTTATGCAGTAACAGAGTTTGTCAGTTCATGCACCATCCCACAGAGTCTTATTGGTGTGATGTGAAGTGCATTCTACGTTATCTTAACGGCACTTTATCCTATGGTCTGGTTTTACACAAGGTTCGTGACTCTCGCCTAATTGCCTTCTCTGATGCTGGTTGGGCATCTGATCCCGATGATTGTAGATCGCAACATGAATTTGCCATTTATTTTGGCGGTAACCTTATCAAGTGGTCTTCGCATAAGTAGAAGGTTGTTTCTCGCTCTAGTACCGAGGCAAAGTACATGGCCATCGCATTCACCGCTGCGGAGTTAATTTGAATCAACTTATCCCATTTCTTTCGACACTTTTATATGACAACATTTATTTTTTAGTATGGTTTTGCATCTCAGGTGTTTCGAAAGCTCTAGGAGGAAACGCGCATAAAAGATGGCTTTTCGGGCCAAAAAAACCACAATGGCAGATCAGACCTTCGGACGTTCGACGGAGTACTGGGAATCGACCATTGATTAGAAAAATACGAGCTACATGCCGATGCGTAGCTGACTTAATTCCCTACAACTCTCTAGTTCACACCGAGAGCAGTCAAGGTCATTTAGAAGGTCAAATCCAGAGTCAAAGTAAGAACTGGCGCGCAGACTCAAAGAGAATTGCGGACGCAGACCATTTTATGAATAGTGTCCGCGGATGCTACAATGTACATGGCCACGGAGCTAATATTCACACCGTCCGCGGCCGACGTCAGTAAAACTGAGTTTGGAAGTCAAGCCCAAAAATCAGACTTGGAAACCCAATTTTTGCTATAAATAAGATGTTTGGGTTAGGGTTTCCATCATCCAATAATTCCATGATTCAGAAGACGGCTCTGGAGGAGAAGGCGAAGCTTTTGACGAGAGAAGAGATTTCCTACTACTCATTATGTGTTTTACTTCCATTATGTGTAGCTAAATTCTTAATTCAGTTTAGGGTTTCGCATATTGTGACTATGTTTTGAGATTCTCTAGTTCTTGTGCTTATCCCATGAATTAATTTGTGAGGTTAAGTGGAAGCTTTGTCGCAAAGCTTAATCAAACAATTAATTCTTATTGTTAATATCTAGTGGAAACTTTTTCGTAAAGGTAGATCGTAACACCTAGGCCTAATAATACCTTTGTCGGATTATTGTGTTTAGGAAAGAACTAGAAGTCTAACACCTTTGCCTGGATACTTTAGGATATTACCTTTGCCGAAATTCCTCACTTAGAAACTAGAGATTTGATATTTAGCAGTCGACGATAAACATGTCACAAAAGAAACCCTAAGCTGAATGTTCTATCTGATTGAAACTTCTTGCTATTTTCTCTTTTACAGTCAAAATCACACACAACCCCCTTCTTTTTAATTGTTTTTAGTGAGAGCTTCAACAACACCAGCTCCCTTGGGTTCGACCTTACTTGCCGCTATACTAGCTTTTAGCAGGAGAAATATAAATTTAAGTTTGACGAGACAGACGACGCGTGTCATGACTATTACAGGATATTGCGATCATGATTCAAAAGCCGCCGATCCTCCTATGTGACAGTTTAACTGCAACCTTCCTTTCAACAAATCCTGTTCTTCATCAGCGGCCCAAGCATATCAAAATTGACTATCATTTTGTACGCAAACAAGTGGCTTTCAAAGATCTTATTGTTCACCACGTGCGCTCACTGGATCAAATTGCTGACATCTTTACCAATGTTATTGGCAATCATCATTTTCATACTCTTTGCGGCAAGCTGCATGTTTGTTCTCGATCATGAGCTTGCGGGGGCTATTGACGTGAATATTTGATGTGTATATATGGGATTTCAATCCCTTGATTCGTGATTCATTGACTAATATGTAACGTTAGTTTAGGATCCTGATTTCCCAAATTATAATCCCCTGTAAACTATTTATACAATATTAATGAGAAAAAGGAAATCAACATTTTCCCTCGTATCATTCTAACACTCATAATTAGGAATGCCTCTTACCCTAACACTGCCCCTTCGGCATCTCTAGCGACAATGCCCACGCTGCCTGCTTTGCCATCTTTGTTCAATGATGCTTCACAATTAACTTTAATATGACCTACTGGCGGGCGATTCCACTTACACTCAAATGAGGATAGGAAGCAAAGACTAGATTAACACATATCTGATCTTTGAACCCCATGCCCCCACTACTCTTATCTAAGGGTGGATATATCATCCATTATCTGTAAACCGTCCGTTAATCCATCCATTATCCGTTCATTTAGTTAATGGATTGAATTAATCCAAATACATTAACAATCCATTAATAAATGGATTAAATGGTTTAATCCATTAACCATTAACAATCAATTAACAATCCATTAGTAAATGAATTATTTTTTCTAAAGAAAAACTAATCTCAACATCGGCTCTCGCCTCTCGTCCAAACTCCTTAGGGCATCTCCTCGGATCCGGCTCTCGCCTCTCGTGCAAACTCCTATGGGCATTTCCTCGGCTCTAGCGACCTCGCCGAACGGTCTTTTCGTTTCCTGATTTGTTTTTTTTTCTTCACACATGTTGCTCTCTGTTTCTTTTATAGCAAGAAAAATCGGATACCATTTCGTGGTTAAGGCAGTCAATTAATCCAATCAAACATCTCACACCCTTTCACGATTAACTGTTTCATAACCTTCACTGACACATGATGACACAAAAATCATCAACAGTCTGCAACATCTTTTTAATCTTCGATCACTTGAGAGCGAGATGGCTGTAACATGATGAACACCATTAGTCAGTGATAGTCTGGCTGTAACATGATGAACACCATTAGTCAGTGATAGTCTTTCTATGTTCCGCATATCAGCATTGCAATTCATTTCCTTTTCCAAGTGAAGGCAATAGCTCTTAATTAAATACCGTGTAACTCACAATGACATTGAAATCCAACATGAGCGGATGATTTTTATCCATCACACCATTCATAGAAGATTTGATACACATTTAAATTAAACTGGTTAAATGAACTTGAAATTTTGTTGTCTGTTCAAGACCAGATCCAGGTTTTCTTCTACCGGAGACTTGAACACCTAAGCAGACAGTAACCAAAACAGAACAATGTATGCACACACGATGTAATACCCAGTTCGGCAACCAGCCTACTCTGGGGGATTCTCACGCCCTAAAGGGTAGGAAATGTTATTAAAAGGTTTAGAGCTATAGATGGTCTTACTCTTACACAACTCCCGTTTGTAACTGCATAGCCTCTAACACTTTTCTGCTCGATTTGCGATATCGGCTCTCCCTCGATCCCCTGAATTCGAGACTCCCTCCTGAACTTGCTTGAACTTCTCCCAAAGCTCAGTTGCCTCCTCCCGAATGGCATGTGGTGGTAGCAATGTGTGTGTATCGGGTAGTTCAATCAAAACAGTCTGATCAGCACACTGAACAGACTACTGCTGCGCCGTTTCCGGTGTGGAAAAATCAGTCGACCGTCGCTCCTCCTCCTCCTCTTCTCAAGATCACTCATGTGTTTTGTTTCTCCAATTAGACGAATGACTGATCTGGAAACCATAGCTGCATATTTATAACCCTCGGCAGATTCCCAAATCAGTTCGAGATACTCTATCAAATATTTAGGAAATATTCATAAATATTCTCTGATATCTTATCCAATCTAGATAATCCTCCAATATTTCCTTCTTGCTAATTCCGGTATCTTGAAGATCTTCCTTTGTTTTTCGATGATATTTACTGAATATCTATTCCCGATCTTCTTGTAAACCGACTCCAAATCTTGATGTCTTTAATATTTCAAAATCCCGATATGAGGAAACTTCCATTCGTCAGTTCAGTGCAACATCCGTGTTCCAATATTCGGTTGAACAACTCCTTGACTCCTGCTTGAACACTCTGAAGGTGTTTTGCCAAAACCCATGCATCATCATCGTCATCATTATCATCATATCACCATCATCATCATAACACCACCACCACCACCACCATCATCATATCACCATCACCATTACCTTCTTCATCATCATCATCCTCACTGAAATACTCCCGTGTATGTGGAGATGTTGTTCTGGACGTGTATGGAACAACTTACTAGAACAACTCGTACGGAATATTAAGTAATCGAACTTAAAAGTAGTAACAAATAACTACACGCAATATGGTTACCCAGTTTGGCATTAACGAGCCTACGTCTGGGGGGCTTCTCCCAAGCCCGGCGGAAAGCAATTTACTATGATGAGTTCAGAGTACAAGGAGCTAACGTTTATAGAATCTCTCTTAAACAACCAGTACCTCTAACACTCCAACGATTGCTATCTAGGCTCACCCTAGATCAGAGTCTCCCCTCTTTTTCCACCAGTTGACCCTCCACGAAGATGATCGCTTTCTCCCGAATACGTAGTAGCCAAGCAACATTGCGAGTGGCTTCGAGTTGTTCCACGATAAGTCTGAACAGCTCCCAGTACATACTGATTCCAACGCTGTGAACTTATCGGAATAATAAGTTCACCAGCCGTTTGCCTCCACCTCCCGATCAGTGTATATGAGTGAAAATTATCTCCAAGAGTGCTTAGAGTTTGAGAACCCTAGCTCTCTTTATATAGGGTGGTCAAATCCTAGAAGATCAAGATTTCCAATCTTTAACCACCTGACTCTGTAGGAAATATTTTGTCAGAATTTTTAGGAAACATTCGTAAAATCCATGAGCTTCCTTCTTTTGATAATCTTCGATTCTTCCAAATAGATCTTCAATTATCTTCTTCCCAAAAATCATCTAGCGCAAATATTTCCTTCAACTACTTCAACCGTCTACAAGATATGTATCATCCTTCTAATATATGCAGCACCGACTTGCCTAATGTGAATTAGGAAACATCTACTGTGTCAGTCTTGTTCAACGTCGGTTGTCTCTCTCTGGCCTTGAACTCCTCCTTGAACATCAGATTGAACAACTTCATTGAGTTTTGCCAAAACAGATGCCACTAAAACTAACAATCTCCCCCTTGGCAATTTTTGACAAAACATCTACATGTACTACTTTTAAAGTTGAATCTTTGAAGGAGATTTCAAACTCCCAAGTTGTGCTAGCAAAAACAATAGCTACCGAATGAATATTTGAGGATATTTCAAACTCCCAAAATTTTAAGCACATACAAATCTTTTATGGGGATTTTAAACTCCAACTTTACTCTCCCTTTTTGCCACAAAGTGACAAGGAACAGTGTTCAACAAATAGCAGCAGGGGTAGTAGCACAAATTATAGTAGAGTTCAACAACCATAATAGCAACAAGAATTAAATTATTTGTAGCAGGGACAGGGAGATCGCCATGAGACTAGTAGTCTTCATCTTCGCCTTCATCAATAGCAGCTTCTTCATCCTCTTTTGGATAGCTCAGTTGCATCAGCAGCTTCGTGATCTTCTTTTTCGGGACATCAGTGAGATAATTCGCTCATTCACGTCCGCTAGTTCTTCTTCCAGATGTGCGATTGCTTTCTTACGAGTTGCAACAGGAACTTGAGCACTCAGTTCTTGAAGGGATTGTTCACTGAGCTTCTTCTTAGTCTTTGCAGATGTATCTTGTTCCAGATCCATAATGTGTTTTCCAATGAAATGTTTATGATCTGCCAAGAACACCTTTGGTGCACCTGTCATATTTTCCTGACTCATCCTGATATCTGGATGTTGAGCCAGCACAAGTTGGAAGATCAGTGATGGAAAGCCAATAGGATGATTTATTCTCATCGAGGTAGCATGCGACGCAATCGGATCAAAGATAAACTGACCCAGATCAATCTTCTCTTTGCATCCCAGAGTCTTCTAAAGAGGCCCCATGGAATGACCAAGTGTAGTGCAAGGAGTGTTTTGACGATAGGTCTGTCACTGGAAAAGTTAACTTGTTCCACCTCGATCGTACTCTAGCAGTTATGAGCTCAGCAATCTTGTGCCAATTGGGTTCATTGATACTCACCTCTCGACCCTCTACTCCATATTAATCATTGATGGCTTCCGGGGTAACAGTCACCTCCCTCCCTCTTACATTCACCTTTCCATAAGATTCATTCTCGAAATCAGCAAAAAACTCTAGGAGATTCACAATAAATTCCCTCAAGATTTTGACAAGCGTATTTTTAACCCTTTATAGTCGTCAAGTTATGAGTTTTAGGGGTCTAGTTGCAGTCAAACAAAATTTATAAACCTTGGTAAGCCAAGGGTCGTTCCAAGGAACAACGTGTGTAAATACTAGCTTACAAGTGACTGATGAGCCGTATTTATACGACTCATCGAGTCAACAAATCCCACCAATTCCGACACTTTCATATGCGAACAGTTACTTTTTAGTGTTGTTTTGCATTTTAGGTGCTTTGGAAGCTCTAGGAGGAAACGCGCATTAAAGATAGCTTTTTATGCCAAAAACATCACAGTTTCAGATTAGACCTTTGGATGCTCGATGGAGCGCTGGGAATAGACCGCTGATCAGAAAAATACGAGCCACATGCCATTGCAAAGGTGACTCAATTTTCTACAACTCTCTAGATCACACCGAGAGCAGCCAAGATCGTTCGGATGGTCGAAACGAGAGTTGAAGTGAAGACAGACAATCTGGCCGAGAGTTCCACATGCACTTTACACTTTAGGTGCACGCCAAGTCAAGCCGAGCCTAAGGCAATACGTGTTGGCCAAGTTATTGCAAGCTAAGTTTACTTGCAAGCCAAGCAAAAGCCAAGATTTGGACATATTTCCTAATTCGTTTTTGGACTTGTTCCAAATCCAGACTTGGAAGCCCTAGGACTTTTGCTATAAATAAGACCTCTCCTCAAGTCAAACAAACATCATCGAGCATCAACAATTCGGCCAGAGCTTTTCTCTCTAGTTCCTTCGTTCAACATAGAGAAGAATTCTTTACTTTCATTCATAAAACTTTGTGTTTACTTTCCATGGACATGAGTAGCTAAATTCCCATTCGGTTTAGGGTTTATATATTGTGACGATTGTTTTGAGACTTGGTTCTTAATTCTATTTTATGTTCCACTAGTTCTTGTGCTATTTATCCCGGATTAAATTGTGAAGCTAAACGGATACTTGCAATGATAAAACTTAGCCAAGCAATTTAATCCCTTTATTCGCTGCTTGTTTGATACTAAACCGTTAGAATAAGTTGTTGCACTTAACCTAATATAACCTGAATTGGAGTATTAGGTTTGCTAGAACTAGAAGTTTATAACCTGAAACGGAGTAGATTGTGGCGTAGTGGCTTGAAACGGCCCGACCTTAGGTTATAACCTGAAACGGAGTAACCACACTTAGGAACATGAAATTAGATCATTAGAAGTCAATGATAAACGAGTCACAATAGGAACCTAGACCGAATGCTTTCTCTGATTGAATTTCCTTTCCCTTTATTTCCTTTTATTGCACTTGTTTCCAAATCACTCACAAAACCCCAATTGCTTTATTTTACAGAACAACAAGTAACCTCATCAGCTCTCTAGGGTTCGACCCTTGCTTGCCGCTGTACTAGCCAAAAGTAAGGAAAATATAAATTTAAATTTGAGAGTTCTGACGACGCCTGTCAAATTTTGGCGCCGTTGCCGGGGAGATGCAATACGGTGAAGTTGTTCTTTCTTTTTTTAGTTTTTCTATTTTTTTTGTCTTAATTTAGCTGTTTTTTGAGCAGAAAAGCGAAACGACAGGATTCGAGCTACAGATGTCCGATTTCAGCCCATAATACCTTGTTCTGAGCGGAACGACGAGAAGATCAGAAATCACCTGCTTCGCTTGTGAAATAGGGTGTTTTTTGGCCATCCGAGATCATTTACTATTTTATTTTGAATTTTTAGTGTTTTTTAGAAATTTTCCATTTTTAGAAATTTTCAAATTAGGGTTTCTCCTTTTCTTTCTATTGCCATGTCTCATGCAGGGAGCCACTTCGGAGACAATACAGACGATAATGAGGTCAACCAAGACATTCCACCACCAAGGCAACCGCCTCCACAACATCCAAGGCCGCTACCGCCACAACAGCTCATCAGGGAAGAGTACCAAGGAGAGAACTACTACCGAGAGCCCACCATGGGGGAGCTGTGTGCACCGAACTTCCGGAATCAGCCATGGTGCATCTACGAAGGACCGGAGCTTGAAGGAATAGTCATCAACTCGGATGTCGTGCACCATCTGCCCAAGTTCTCGGGACGCCCGGGAGAGTCGGCCACAACACATCTTCAGCGATACCATGGCATCTGCCAAAATCTCAGGCCATACGGAGTTGAAGTGGAGGACTTCAAGCTGAAAGCCTTTTACTTTTCACTCATAGATGATGTTAACGATTGGTTCTTATCCTTGCCCTCAGGTAGCATTCAGACATGGGACCAGATGCTAAAGAAGTTCCTAAACAAGTACTACCCAGCGGGCAAAGCAATGCAGATCCGTAGGCAGCTGCAAGATCTCAGACAAGGGCCGAATGAGACGATGTACGATTATCTGGAGAAGTTCAATGCCCTAGAACAGAGTTGCTGCAATCTTCGACTGCTCGAGAAGCTAATCGTGGAGTACATGCTAGACGGATTGAGGCAACTCGACAGGAGCTTACTGGACGCTGCGGCTGAAGGAACCATCATGAATCTATCCCCAGCCGATGTGCGAAGGAAGATTACTGAAGTGGCCGAGAATGCGAGGTTCCGAGACGAGTCCAACAAAGAAGAAGAATTCAGCCTAACCAGAAACATCTCAAGGGCCGAGCCTCCATCAAACGCAATGGCCGAAGAGCTAAAACAAATGAAGGAGATGATGATTCAGATGATGAGGAGGCAGTCGGTTCGAGCAAAGCCATGCGAGTTTTGTGGTTCATTAGACCACAAAACGGATTCTTGTCCGACCATAGTAGAAGAATACCAAGGCGAGGTCAATGCAGTGGACGGGTACCAAGGCTACAACAATCGGGCCGGATCAAATCGGTAATATGGACAGGCCACAACCGGACAAGGGACCAACGGGCAGAATTTGAGGAATGACAACTAGCACAACCACGCCCCGAGGGAACAAGCGCAACATGCCTCACCCCAACTGGCCCAGCAGCAGTACTACCGTCCACCATACCGCCAACAGCAAGGAGGACAGAACGGGCCTAGCAAATATCAACAAAGAGGACCAAACCACAACCAGGCCGGCCCGAGCCAACAAGGTCCGAGCAAGTCCTTAGAGGACATCGTGAAAGAGCTGGCAGCTAGCACCCAGCAGTTGGCCACGACCGTGCACCAGAACCAGGCCAAGACCGAGGGAACTTTAACCGAGCTATCTAAACAGATGTCCAACTTGGCCCAGACCATTTCCGAGCTGAAGAGAGATCCGGGGAGGCTGCCGGCCCAGACAGTGCCTAATCCGAGAGGGAATGTCAGCATGATGGAAGTAGTGGACCTGGACGCGGCACTTAAGGAGTCCGCATATTGGGTGAACAAGATGCTCGCGATAGACAACACGGAGGCAAGAGACAGCGAGGAAGAGCCTAGCTCAGATTCCACCGGGCGTACAGAAAACACTAGCAGGCCGCCAACGTCTGAAGAGCACGCGCTCGGAACGCCCAGGTCTTGCCCGGTCCTCGCGGCCGAGAATTCCTTCACTAATGTTCCTTCGTGTTCCATGCAGGTAATTGCTTCCGAAGACCGTGTGACCCATAAGGAAGAGCTAGAAGGCAGAATGGAGGCAAGGCCTAAGCAGAACGACCCAATGATGGAGCGCCCACTCGCTACGAGCCATGAGTCACCAGGAAAGAGTAAGAACCCAGGTGCATTCACGGTCACCTGTGGTATCGGTGAGACTCAAATACATCATTGCTTAATTGATTTGGGTGCCGCTATTAATGCTATGCCTTATTCTTTATATTGCTCGTTGGGACTTGGTCCATTGAAACCGCTGAGGAGCAGGTTACCATGTCTCATGCAGGTAGCTGCGTAGGCGACAACATCAACGAAGAAGTGGAGCAGGGCAACCGGAACATGGAAGGGGCGCTCCCACAACACGACGAGCAAGGCCCGATAAGACAGAATGGAGAGATCAGGGGGGCTGCCCCGGGACAACTGCAACACCAACCGCTCCAACCACCATTCCAACCTCAACCGTACCAGCCCTATCCACAATATCAACCGCAACCATATCAGCAGTACCCGCCACCACCATATCAGCCATACCTGCAACCACCGTATCAACAATATCCACAACTTCCATACATCCCACACCAGCAATACCCACCACCCCCACGACCACTACAACATCCGGCCGTCAGAGAGGATGATCACGAGGAGGACGACGATCCAGAGCCAACCATGGGAGAGCTCTCGGCCCCCAACTTCAGAGACCAAGCTTGGTGCATCTCCGAAGGGCCAGACCTCGAAGCCATCACCATCAACACCTCGGTCGTCCATCACCTGCCTAAGTTCTCGGGAATGAAAGGAGAGTCAGCCACAGGACATCTGCAACGCTACCATGGCAGTTGCCAGAACCTCAAACCATACGGAGTCGGAGTGGACGATTTCAAATTGAAAGCATTCTATTTTTCACTTACAGACTCGGCAACTGACTGGTTTCTATCTTTGCCTTCAGGTAGTATCTACACATGGGACGAGATGCAGAGGAAGTTCCTCAACAAGTACTACCCAGCAGGCAGAGCGATGCAAGTCCGAAGGCAGTTGCAAGAGCTCACGCAAGGACCCAACGAGACCATGTACGAGTACGTGGAGAAATTCAACGCCCTGGAGAAGAGCTGCTGCAATCTTGGACTCCCAGAGAAGCTGCTGGTAGAGTATATGCTAGACGGACTGAGACGACTGGACAGGAAGCTACTAGATGCCTCGGCTGGGGGCAACCTTATGAACTTGTCCCCAGCAGGTGTGAGACGCAAGATCATGGCAGTGGCAGAAAGTGAACGGTTCCAGGACGAGTCCAATAAAGAAGAAGAATTCAGTCGAACCAGGAACGTGTCGAAGGTTGAGCCCCCATCCAATGCAATGGCCGAAGAGATCAGGCAGCTCAAGGAGATGATGCAGCAAGTGATCAGAAGGCAACCAGTCCAGGTCAAGCCGTGCGGTTTCTGTGCTGCCACGGACCACAAAACAGACGAGTGCCCAACCATAGTGGAGGATGACCAGGCCGAAGTCAACGCAGTAGGCGATTACTAAGGCCACAGCAACCAGACTGGGCCAGTCCGACAGTATGGACCGACCGAGAACGAGCAAGGAGCGAACGGGCCGCGCAGGAGGAACAACAATCAGAATGACCACTTCCAGAGGAAGCCAGCACAACAGCCCGTACCTCACCAGGCCCAACCGTACTATAAGCCTCCGTTTCGCCAGTAGCAGGGACAGAATGGGCCGAGTCAAGATCAGCAGAACCGAAATCAGCCAGGCTCGCACCAGCACAGCTCGAGCAAGTCCTTAGAAGATGTTGTGAAGGACTTGGCCGCATCAGTTCACCAGTTCCAGGCTAAAACTGACGGGGCCATTGCCGACTTGTCCAAACAGATGTCCCAGATCGCCACGACAGTCTCCGAGCTCAAGAACGACCCATGGCGACTTCCCTCACAGACCATCCAGAACCCAAGGGGGAACGTCAATGCGGTAACACTCAGGAGTGGGAGAGGAGCACCATCGGTACCCAGGCCATCCGAAGAAAGCGGCCCACGAGCAGCCGAAGATGAAACAGCCGGGTCGGGCACTCTCGGACAGGGCCCGACACCAGCTGTCGGCGCATCTCAGCCAGACCCGGTTCCCGTAACCGAAAATTCTAATGCCCGAGCTCCTTTACCTTTCCCTGTGCAGGGTCGAGCTCCCAAGCAGTACGTGATGGACAAGGAGGTGTGGGAGTTATTCAGCAAGGTGGAAATCAACATTCCCCTTCTCGAGGCCATCAAGCAGATTCCCAGATACTCGAAATTCCTGAAGGAGCTCTGCACCAACCGGAGACGAGGCACTAGGAACGACCAGGAGTTGATGAGCAGGAACGTCTCAGCCGTCATCCAGCGCAAGGTTCCTCCCAAATGCGGTGACCCAGGCACCTACACCATACCTTGCGCGATCGGTAACATTAGAATAGAGAATTGCATGCTTGATCTCGGTGCATCTATTAATGTCTTGCCTTATTCCATATATTCTTGCCTGCGCATTGGTCCTCTAGAACCTGCAGGGCTCACTATACAGTTGGCGGACAGATCATGCAAGCAGCCCGAGGGCAAGATCGAAGATGTACTCGTACAAGTAGGAGAGCTTGTATTTCCAGCCGATTTCTATGTGCTGAAGATGGAGAACTGCGGCCCAACCGACCATGCCCCCATCCTACTCGGTCGACCGTTCCTTAAGACGTCGAAGATGAAGATTGATTGTGACAGTGGGACTCTCTCCATGGAAGTTGAAGGAGAGGTGTTCAGCTTTGCCATCTTCCGAGCCATGAAGCATCCGATGGAGTACGAAGCAGTCCATGCCCTAGACACACTGGACGACCTAGTCCAGAAGGACCAACCAGAGAGAGTAGCTGACCCGCTCGAGCTTGCACTAGAGAGAGCAATATACTCGGTCGAGGACTTATATGAGCTCACCGAGACTATCATGGATGCACTAGCCCAGCTGGAGATTGCGCAGTCACTCACCCCGAGGTATGAGGTTAATGAAGTTCGTTTATTTAAATCCAATGTGTGTTTGCTGGCCATCCTCTCTTCCTCAATCATCTTTCCTAGAGCAGCAGCCTCGTTGGACAGTTCCAGAACTCTAGTGTTGTACTCAGAGATAGTTTCACTCTCGTTCATCTTCATCTCTTCAAACTTAGTAGTGACAATCTGCATTCTCGAGTTGCGAACTTTGTCCGTGCCTTCATATGCCGTTTGGAGAATATCCCACGCATCCTTCGCTACTTTACAGTTAATGATCAACTTCATGACGTTCTCATCTACAGCCGAGAAGATAGCGTTCATTGCCTTTGAGTTTCCCATGGATGCCTTGTTCTCTTCATCACTCCACAAGGTTTCTGGTTTCAGAATAGGTTCACCAGTGAGATTGTTCATCATAGGTTCAGTCCAACCTCTCTGAACAGTCATCCATGCTTTCTCGTGAAGGGATTTCAGAAAGGATCGCATCATGGGTTTCCAGGTGGCATAGTTCGATCCTTCTAGCAGTGGAGGCCTGGTGATACTTTGTCCTTCTTTCAGAGGCATCTTGAACAGTTCAGGATCCCACTCAGTGTGTCGAGTGTTTGCTCTGATACCAATTGAAATTATATCCCCTGTTCAAGCAAGTGTTCTGGGTCGTGTTTCGACAGACCTTGAACTCTCTCCACAACAGTTCAACAAACATATCAAACAGAACAGTAAAACTGGAGCACGCACAGAATGATAACCCAGTTCGGCCAGGCCTACTCTGGGGGGTTTCCCACACCCGGAAAAAGGGACAACAAATCTTTATTACGAGTATAGGGTTTCCACAGGGACTTACACTTACACCTTGTAATAGCCTCACCTCAATACTCCGTCTCTCAGATTTGCAACCGAGGTTCACCGCAATTCCCCTCGATCCCCTTCGTTCAGAACCTGCAGTCCGAACGATCTCGACCTTCTCCAGAAGCTTGGATGCTTTCTCTCGAAAGCTTGATCACCTTTGTTGTGTGCCTCCGTTGATACGCTCCAGACAGTCTGAGTTGCACTTGATCAGACTGCACTTGCACCGATGTATTCTCAATGAGAAAACACAACCGGCCGTGGCTTTCTTCTTCTCCAATCAGCAGGGTATGCTCGTGTGTGTTTGATCTTTGAAAGCGATAAGAATTAAGGCTGCCCTTGCATTGTATTTGTATGCTCGGACGAAACCCTAATTCGCACAAGATAAGCCCATCAAATATTTCGGAATATATTCCAGAATATTTGATGCATATCTTTCACAAATCCTTGGAAGAATATACGAAGTCGTCTTCTTTCCCAAGCAAGTCACGCCGACTTCAATGTGCATATTCATTCGAATATCTTGCTCGGATAAGTCGCACGCCAGCATTAACTTGACGAAATCTTCGTTGCCAATATCTTCCGGAAAATATCCTTGCGTCTGCTCCACGCTGTACATGAGTGCTAGGATATGTTCGAACTCCCCCTGAACTCCTGCTCGAACTGTCTAACCACGTTTTGCCAAACACATGCCACTCAAGGGAACATCAACTTCAATCTTCACTGAAACCCGAAGTGCAGCCTCCACTGACTTCGAAAACCATATAGTTTGATTCGATCCTTTGATTGCTTGCCAAGCCCCTCTAGGGCATTTTCTATCAACTCCACATCCCTAGTTTATCTCAGCACAAAGGAACAAATGAGAAGTTACATTCTAAGTTTTTAAATAGTTGAATTTTCACAAGGTTGATGCATGAATTATGATCTATCTTTTTCACATTCTTAAGTTCATATTTTCAAAAAGATACTATTACTAAAAAAAGAAAACAGCAAGCATGTTATTTATATACAAAGGTGGTTCTCACCCCACACTTTTGAACGAAGGCGTGTCTTAGTTCAAAAGTCATGCAAGCTAATATATATATGTGAGAATGACTAAGACAGAAAATTAAATGACAGAATTTAAATGACAGAAAGTAAGATAGTGTCGGGTTACCTCCCGACCAGTGCACTTGTTTAACGTCGTTGGCTCGACAGTACCTCGTTGTGGATTACTGGTTTGGGTCCCATGGGTGGCTCAGGTCAAATTTCGCCACTGTTCCTGTGTTGTTTCTTGCCTTGACTCTTCCTGACTTATTGCCGGATGTTGTACTCGGGTCAGGACTCCTTTGTTTTGGGATCTTTTCTTTCCAATACCCCGGAGGGGGTAAGGGACCTTTCACTACTAGCCTTTTGAAGTTCTTGTATTTGGGACTGCCTAGTCCAGTTACGACGTAACACTGCTCCATCGAGGAGTCATTCTGCAGAGGCCCTTTTCCCATCCTCTTTTGAGTTTCTTCATTGATCCTATAGTTTTCTGCAACTTGCTCATTGATCAAGGGGAAAAGTCGGGAAAGCCTCAAAAGGCTTGGTTCTGCCTTGTTATGATTGTCAGTGAGGAACTGGTCGTAGATAGTCTCGGCTGCCCGGGTAATGATAGTCGGGTATGAATTGGGCAGTTCGTCAGTGGTATTCTGGACTCCAACCTCGTTGCTTCCGGTGCTCTCCATATCTGATTCTTCTGATGGTTCAGGAGTCTCTTCTGATGGCTCGGGAGTTTCTTCTTTGTCTGCCTCAGGGTCAGCTTCATTTATTTGCATTTCCT
The DNA here is from genome assembly GCA_033675395.1 of Rhodiola chrysanthemifolia. Classification (NCBI taxonomy): domain Eukaryota; kingdom Viridiplantae; phylum Streptophyta; class Magnoliopsida; order Saxifragales; family Crassulaceae; genus Rhodiola; species Rhodiola chrysanthemifolia. Next base: position 29,336,315 of record CM066210.1, on the reverse strand, counting down.
CGTCAGTGTTGGGTACTCGTCTTGTGGCAGCGGCCAGGCCAATTATAAGGTTCCACATGTCTGCAATGGTGAAGTTTCCGGCCGATCTTCTCATTGCTTCGTTAACTCTTCCCAGCTCTTCAAACCTCATCCCACGAAGAAATTTTTGGAGAAGAACTTTCTTCGTGAATCCATGGTGCGGGCAGCTTGAGACGATGGCATCATAGTTCGTGTAGTATTCGTCCAAGGTCTCATCCCGGGATTGTTGAAGGCACATGATCTTCTCACGGGTTTTTTGGCGTAAGGATGGGGGGGAGAATTCCATCAGGAATGGAACGCAGACATCTACGTAACGTTCTGCACTGCAAGCGGTGGATGTGTAGTACCATATCGTGGCAAAGTCAGTTAGAGAGAATTTAAAGCATTTAAGCTTAAATTCCTCTAACACTTCATTTTCAGGTTTGATGTGGTGGCAGACGTGGTGGAAGTTTCGGCAGTGCTGTACCGGGTCTTCTCCCTCCGTTCCTCCGAACAGGGGCAGATATCGCGTTGTCCATGCATGCGTAGTGGGTAGTGTCATAGGGAAATGAAAAAGAACAACTATCCGACGGCTAATTCCCCGGCAACGGCGCCAATTTGACAGATGCTTGTCGTCAGAGCAAATGTACAAATAATATTTATAAGTCCGCTACTCGCGACTTCACTACTGGGTAGCAAGTGGTAAGTAGGGGTCGAACCCAAGGGAATTAGGGGGATAGTTGCTCTTTGAGGTGATTTGTACAGCGAAGGAGCGTGTTTTTAGGTTGATTGAGGTTTTAGCGCTAACAACTACGTGACTTTTTGATTGGTTTTGGTTTTTTTTGTGCGGAAAAGTAAATGACAGAAAATTAAATACAGAAAATACAAAGAAGGCTTACAGCGGGTGATGCGTGATTGGCAAGTCCTCCGGTTGATGAGTGCAGTTGATTAAGGCAGTTATACTAAGAAAGTAAATACAGGTGGTGTTTGATTTCAAGGAAAATATTCAGTTTCGGGGGCTTTGTATCATAGCCTGTTTATCATTGACCTTTAGTGATCCTTTTAAGTATTCAAACGTGCATCAAGGCCATTCCAAGCACTCGATTTGCCACACTGTCTAGTCTTTTGCAAAATACATAGAGCCCTTGTTCTACTTAGACTAATACCCCATTCCAAGGTATATTAGCCTGTGTGCATCCATTTGATCAGTCATTCCCGAGCAATCAAATGGTGTTTGAGAGAGGTCAAACTCCTCAGATAAGCTTTGCCATTCCAAGCATCCACTTATCCGAGTATGTTTACGAACTTCCACGGAAGAGCTTTGCCATTCCAAGCATCCACTCAACCTTGAAAGTTCTGGCCTAATATATGGCACATAGAACAAGTTTTGAATACAGAGAAAAAACACTAAAGCAAAGTCTAAAACATTTTATGATACAAGTACACCCCTTCAACCGAATGAAGAGTTTAGCTACGAATATCCATAGAGGTGGATACCATAGCTAAATACTCGGGGGTTTTTGAAAGACAGTAAGTAAAGGGGAATACTCAAGAACCAACAGGAGTATTCACAATTTCTACTTGAATACTCAAGAACCAACAGGAGTATTCTCTAAAACCGTTATAATACTCAAGAACCAACAAGAGTATTATTTCAAAACCAAACTTACAAATTGCCAAACTTAGAGAGATAAGTGATTTTGTGTTGTGAATGGGATGATTACAAATGAGGTTTGGCTTGGTAATTATAGCTAAACTTGACAGAAATGGAGGGTGGAGATGGGGGGCATGTGTTTTTGATCCAAGGGAGGAGAAGGGAGGAGCAAGGAGGAGATGACACATGGGGGGAGCCAAAAGCCGCTGGTTGGGGGAGGTTGAGCCGCCGGTTGCCGGTTGCAAATGGAGGAGAAGGGTGGCTTTGGCCACCTCCAAGCAAGGTGGCCGGTCACCTTGGTCCATGAGTGCATTTTGACAGTTTTGTGCAGTCTTTTTCACAAAACTATCAGTCCAATTTCGCTCCGTCTGACTTTGATTGTTCCTTGGTTGGATTTGTTTTGAATGATTCCATGTCAGGATCTTTAGATTTCTTCAGTCAGCGTCTGATCGTGACCTTGGAATGACTCGTAACATCTTTTCTGCGTAAAATCCTCTTCTTAGCGTGTATTCTCTCTAAGCTCCAAAATACCCTGTAGAAATATATCGGAACTAACAAGCAAAAGTTAAATAGACAAACAGTCTAATTTAGTGGGCTTAACTGTGTTTTGATTCGTATAATTATGGTCCATCAGCATGCTGGTTTCTATCGTAGATTTATTAAGGACTTCTCGAAAAGGGCCTTGCCCTTATCTAACCTCTTGCAAAAAGATGTCCCTTTTGAGTTTACAGATCCATGCAGGGCAGCTTTTGACGAGCTAAAACAGGCCCTCACCAGCACACCCATTATCTGCGCACCAGACTGGAGCCAGCCTTTCGAGGTCATGTGTGATGCGAGCGACTATGCAGTAGGAGCGGTCCTCGGCCAGAGGGTAGACAAAAAGCCCGTAGTGATCTACTACGCTTCGAGGACTCTGGACGTGGCCCAAAAGAACTACTCGACCACGGAGAAAGAACTTCTAGCCGTCGTCTTTGCCTTAGAGAAATTCAGATCTTATTTGCTCGGTACTAAAGTTGTTGTCTATTCTGACCATGCATCTATCAGGTACTTGATGATGAAGAAGGAGGCGAAGCCGCGGCTCATTAGGTGGATTCTGCTCCTACAGGAGTTTGACTTGGAAATTAAGGACAAGAAGGGCATAGAGAACACTGTGGCCGACCACTTGAGCCGACTTGTCCGAGAAGAAGAGGCCGGGCAGATCACTGAGACGTTCCCAGACGAGCACTTGTATGCTCTCACAGGTAAGATGCCATGGTATGCTTCCATAGTGAACTACCTGGTCGGAGGTAAGTTCCCGCCTTCTCATTCTAAAGCTCAATGTTTGAAACTGAAGCATGATTCTAAGTTTTATTTGTGGGATGACCCGTACTTGTGGAAAATAGGCGTAGACCAGATTCTTAGACGGTGCATTCCTAATGATGAGATTGCTTCAGTTATCAGTTTCTGCCATGAACATGCATGCGGTGGACACTTTGGCCCAAGAAGGACGGCTAGGAAGATTTTAGACAGTGGATTCTTTTGGCCGCATGTTTTTAGAGATGCCTACAACCATTGTAAGAAATGCGATAAATGTCAGCGTGTAGGTAATATTTCGGCTAGGAATGAGATGCCCCAAGTACCCATACTTGTTAATGATGTTTTTGATATATGGGGCATCGATTTCATGGGTCCTTTTCCGGTATCGTGTGGGTATGCTTATATACTGGTTGCAGTTGAATATGTGTCTAAGTGGGTAGAGGCTAAGGCCACTAGGTGTGACGATGCTAAAACTGTCATAGATTTCTTGCGCACTAACATCTTTTGTAGGTACGGAGTGCCTAAGGCCATAATTAGCGATCAAGGGACACACTTCTGCAACCGGATGATGGCTTCTACCTTGAAGCACTACCACGTTCACCATCGGACGTCCACAGCTTATCATCCCCAGACGAATGGGCAAGCGGAGATCTCCAACCGCGAAATCAAAGGAATTCTCGAGAAGATCGTGAGTCCGGCCCGGAAAGATTGGAGCCAGCGGTTGGACGAGGCTCTATGGGCGTACCGGACAGCCTACAAAACACCGATAGGCACCTCGCCTTTTCGGTTGGTCTATGGGAAAGCATGCCATCTGCCGGTCGAACTTGAGCACAAGGCATACTGGGCACTAAAGAAGTGCAATCCGGACTTACAGGCAGCCGGGCTAGACAGGAGACTGCAGCTATGCGAGCTTGAGGAGCTGCGCCTCGAGGCGTACGAGAGCCAATCAGACTACAAGGCGCGGACCAAGCTCTATCACGACAAATTCATCCTTCGACGCACATTCGAGGTCGGTCAGCAAGTGCTCCTGTTCTCATCACGCCTTCGATTGATGCCCGGGAAATTACAATCTAGGTGGACGGGCCCTTACACGATTACAAGGATATTCAACCATGGGGCACTCGAGCTAGAAAGCCCGACGGCAGGAGACCGGTTCAAGGTCAACGGACAACGGGTCAAGCATTATCACGGTGAGGTCGATCTGACCGTCCAGCAATTCGACCTAGACGAGCCTCCCAATGACACATAAGCGAGGTATCGTCGAGCCAACGACGTAAAGCAAAGGCGCTCGCAGGGAGGCAGCCCGGCATTTCTTTTCGTTTTTCAGTTTATTTTGTTTATTTGAGTCTTGAGTCCAAAATTGTCACATTGTATTCGGGAAAGAGATGCTCTTTTTACAGGAAACATGCACCTCAGTGCGGAGTTGTCGAGAGATCCCGACCGAGCGAGCCGCGTGCGCGAAGAGTGGACCAACTTGCTGTCCTTCTTTGCGTAAGACTGCTATCCATCGGGGGTAGTTTCGCACCTTGAATAAATTGTGTCGAGAAACATAAGCTTTTGAGGATTCTGTCACCAAGACTTACGAGTCTAAGGAGATTGGTTTTTAAGTGAGACCGTTTGTGACTCCACCAATTTCCTGGGAATCCTTTATTTGTCTTAATTTCTTTGACATAGTCCTTTCATTTTGTGACGAACTCACGTTGCGATACAAGTTTCTACCAAAAGAAGGCAGGCGCAATGATGCTCTTCGAGGACTCAAAGGAGAATGGTCAGCTGTTTCTAAACATCACGCATCGCACGAGGGAAGTGCCTGTCCAACCTTACTCTCTTCTTATTTCCCTTTTGTTTGTTTGCATGCATAGTCGTGTCTTTGAACTTAAGATGAGCCGTGAGGACACGTCAGTTCAAAAGTGTGGGGTGGGAGAGTCAGTCATTGTGTCAGCACGTTTACTTTCTTGCACCTTGCATAGAGTCAGCACGTTTCCCGAAATTTTAAAATTTTTGTACATGTTTCTTCTCTATTTCCCAGATTTGCGGTATTGAATATTGATGATGTGAAATAGATAGAACCGATTACATGCATATGTTTAGTGAAATTTGACTTGTGCAATTACATGTGATCTTAACCCATTGCGTGCCTTTGTTAGTTGAGATAAATAGGGATGTGGAGTTGATAGAAACGTCCTAGAGAGACTTGACAAAGCATTCAAAGGACCGAATTCCAAGTTATTTGGTTATGTGGATTTCGTGGAGGCTAGCACTTCGAGGCAACATGGTTACGAGTCTGCTCCGCCACTGCGGTACTTTTGCGGTTGGTCGGACGGGAATACATCACACCGTCCAAACTCTAGTCCAAGTAGCCGGGAAAATAGACGAGCAACCCTCGGCTTGACTCGCGTCAAAAGGACGAGGATGAGTGAGAGCAAGTGGGTACGAGCAGACACAATCCGCAACGCAAAAAAAAACAAATTCATTCCATTGTGAAGTCGTACACCGCCACAAAGTGAAGTGCCCCATTGATACATCAAACCGAGTCACCACAAGCTGTCCGAAAAGAACTCAAACACCTTGGAGCTCGAATCAATCACGTGCAAGAGAAAGCAATGAAGCATAACCATATGGCAAGAGCTCGGCCCCGAGGGTGCAGATCATGGGTCTAAAAAGGACTATCTCTCGAGACATCCGAATTGATTTGCATCTTGGCCCAAAGGTAACACGTATCATTATTTCCATGTTTGAGCACAAGGCGTTTAGTAACGAGTATGCGGGGAAACGTGAAATCTAGATTAATCGAGTCATGTTCATGTAGCAATATCTAGGATGCCGAAGAATTGTGATGTTGCATTTGTTTTCCTCTTATGACCAAGTTCTTGTTCGGGACGAACAAGTTTAAGTGTGGGGTGGTTTGATGAGCCGTATTTATACGACTCATCGAGTCAACAAATCCCATCATTTCCGACACTTTATTATGCGAACAAGTTACTTTTGGTGTTGTTTTGCATTTCAGGTGCTTCGGAAGCTCTAGGAGGAAACGCGCTTAAAAGATGGCTTTCTGAGCTAAAAACATCACAAGGAGCCGAGCTGACCAGCACCAAATTCAAGTTGCTCGGGCAAACGAGCTGATCTGACGAATCCACCTCGAGCAAAGTGATCAAAATAGAAAATAAGGTGGAAAATGTCGGAAAACCAAGGAAAACGCTCGAGCAGATTGACAGTTGGCGCAAAGGGCTTGCGCGCGCTGATAGGCACCGAAATCAATCCGCTCAACCAGACGGACTCCGATGATAAATCTGACTCGACCAAGTTGCTCAAAATGGAAAACTAGTCGGACAATGTCACCAAGCCAAGGAGAACGCACGAGTGGAATGTCCCAGGAGCAGCCGAGCAGAGTTCCAGGCCAGCGCCCGAAGGCCCTGTCGAGCAGACCAGCACTGAATCCAAGTTGCTCAACCAAACGAACGAATCTAACAAATATGGCTCGACCAAAGTGATCGAAATGACAAATGACTTGGACGACATCACTTACCAGACAAAACGCACGAGCGGGATTGGTCAAGATGAGCAAAACGACGTTGGAGTTGCAAAAGCCCGCGCGCGCTGGGCCAGGTCAATGGGCTCATGTGAGGCGGTTTGAGTTTGCTTGCCCACCAAGCCAAACGGATGTGGACCAGGCCCAAATAGAACTACTCGAAACCCTAGATGTTTTCCTATAAATAAGACCTCTTGGTCTAGGGTTTCAATCATCCAAAATTCGAGTTTCACATTCAAGGTTGATTCCGGTTTGAGTTGCAAGTTTAAGTGGAGACCCGAAACGGTAAAGCTTAAGCTGGGCAATCCATCCCATCATTCCCAAAAACGTGAACTCCCATCGGATCCCACAAACGAGCATTCCTTCTCACAAGCGAGCTCACCTCTCCTCCTCTCGGCTAAAACCGTCCGGCGTTCCTAGCATCCTCGGCACTCAGCCCTCACGGCCCGATCCTTAATCCCACTCGGCATAGAGAAGTCACCGTGTTCCCTTTTTATTTATTGTTTTGCTTTAATGGCCATGTGTAACTAAACCCGTTATTCGGGCTAGGGTTCCAATTGTTGTGACAACGTTTTGAGATTCCATGCTTAATATTATTCTTGCATTCTACTAGTTCTTGTGCACATTAATTTCGGTTTGAGTTGCAAGTTTAAGTGGAGACCCGAAACGGTAAAGCTTAAGCTAGGCAATTCATACCCTCTATTTACTGCTTATTTGATACTGACCCGTTAGAATAAGTAGTCGCACTAACCCTAATATAACCCGACCAGGATTATTAGGTTTGCTAGAACTAGAATTCTATAACCTGACCAGGAGTAGATTGTGGCGTAGTGATTTAACGGTCCTACCTTAGGTTATAACCTGACCCGGAGTAACCACACTTAAGAACGCAGAATTAAATACTTAGAAATCAAGGATAAACCAAGTCACAATTAAGAAACCCTAGTCTGAATATTCTCTCTCATTGATACACACTCGTTTTATTTCATTTTTACACTGTTTCCTAAATTGCCCAAACCCAACTGTTTCCTTTTCACAGAACGACAAGTAACCATCTAGCTCCCTAGGGTTCGACCCTTGCTTGCCACTGTACTAGCCCACAGCCTAAAGTAAGGAAAATTATAAATACAAATTTACAGGTACCGACGACGCCTGTCAACCGCCTAAGTTGTTGATTGAGTTAGGGGATAAATCTTGTATTCGCCCGGTTGGTTTGCTAGAGGATCTAACCCTATATGTAGGAGACCTTGTTGTTCCCGCAGATTTCTATGTCTTGCAGATGGGAGATGCTAGAAACGATGATCCTCCAGCACTTATCTTGGGATGGCCATTCCTCTTCGCCACCTAGACCAAGATCGACATGGACACAGGCTTGTTGTCACTTGCGTTTGGTGGCAAGAGATCAGATTTCTATATTTATGAGGATGATGACCGTCCATGCGCGAAGAAACCACCGGACATAGTGCACACGCCATATCTTGGTGCCCTACCTCCGTACCTACCAGGCGAGATGAGTTGTGCAACAAACGAACTAGCTACGAGCAGAGTGTCCTCGTAGACTCGAGAGGATGTAAAGGCAAACCCGCCTGACCAATGGGGAGTAGACCCGAGCACACCATTATTTGAGGATTTTGGGCAGACTGAAGGAGTAGCTGAGGCGAAATTTGACCTCACCCGCCCATGTGATCCTAACTTGTGATCCCTAAAGAGGTACCGTCGAGCCAACGACGTAAAACAAAGGCGCTCGCAGGGAGGCAGCCCGACAACAGTTTTGTTTTTCAGTTTTATTTCACTATTTCGTTTTTCGTTTATGTGAGTCTTGAGTCATGTTCCTCACATTGTCTTTTGGGAAAGGAGATGCTTTTTTATGCAGGAGACATGCACCTCAGTGTGGAGCGCGCCAGGCCCCAACACCGGCCGACCGAGCCGAGCCAGCGCAAAGCATCCCGAGCGCAGAATTAGGACGTGGAGGAAATCCTCGGACAAACTTGGCCAATTGGAGATTCTGGCTCGACCAATAGTCTGAAAATGGCCAAGTTATCAGGACAAGTGAAAAATCTCATAGTGTCCTGGAAGGTCGCCCGGAGACCCAACCAGTTGCGAGCCCTGTGCGCACAGAATGGGCACACTGCCAAAATCCTCGACCCAAGTTCATCATCTGAAAATTCTGGCTCGACAGAAGTGTTTAAAATGTCAAATAACCTTGGAAGAGCGATTCACATTACGCGACCACACGAGGGAAGTGCCTGTTCACATTTTACTCTCTTCTCGTTTTCCCTACGTTTGTTTGCTTGCATAGTTGTGTCTTGTTCAAAAGTGTGGGGTGGGAGAATCGGTTTGTTGTGTCAGCACGTTTATTTCTTGCACCTGCATAGAGTCAGCACGTTTCCCTTAAAATTTTAATTTTTTTGTACAAGTTCCTCTCTACCTCCTAGATGTGCGGTATTGAATTTTGATGATGTGAAATAGATAGAGCCGATTACATGCGCTTCTCTTGTGAAATTTGAATTGTGCGATTACATGTGAGCTTAACCTACTACGTGCTTTTGAGTTGAGATAAACAGGGATGTGGAGTTGATAGAAACGCTTTAGAGAGACTTGACAAAGCACTCAAAGAACCGGATTCAAACTATATGGTTATGTGGATTTCGTGGAGGCTAGCACTTCGAGGCAACATGGTTCAGAGTTTGCTCCGCCAATACAGCGTTTATGTAGGAAGGTGGGACGGGAAAACAGACCGTCCTATCTCTAGTCCGAAGTAACCGGGAAAATAGATGAGCGACCTCAGCTTGACTCGCGTCAAAAAGGACGAGGATGAGAAAGAGCGGGGAGGTATTTCCATATGATTGCGGGCGATGATTGGACCTCCCTCAAAAGAAAAAGAAAGAAAGACAAGCAATTCACAATAAGGAGCAAAGCTCAAGAGAAATCAGTCAATTGTGAAAGTTCTACACGCAACAAAAAGTGAAGTACATCAATGTTTCATCAAGAGCCAAAGGCCAAAGAAATCACTACAAAAGCTGTCCAACAAAAGAAGAAAGAAGAACTCAGAAAACCTTGAAGCTCGAACAAATCACGTGCAAGAAAAAGCAATGAAGTATAACCATATAGCGAGAATTCGGAACCGCGAGTGCAGATCATGGGTCTAAAGAGGACTATCTCCCATTCATCCGAATTGGTTTGCATCTCGGCTCATAGGTAACACGTATCAATTACTTCCATGTTAGAGCACAATACTTTTAGTAACGATTGAGATATGCATAGAAAGGCGAAGTCTAGACTAGCAACACATATTCATGTAGCAATATCTAGGATGCCGAAGAATTGTGATGTTGCAGTTTCGTTCCTCTTATGACCTAGTCCTTGTTCGGGACGAACAAGTTTAAGTGTGGGGTGGTTTGATGAGCCGTATTTATACGACTCATCGAGTCAACAAATCCCACCAATTCCGACACTTTCATATGCGAACAGTTAATTTTTGGTGTTGTTTTGCATTTCAGGTGCTTTGGAAGCTCTAGGAGAAAACGCGCATTAAAGATGGCTTTTTATGCCAAAAACATCACAGTTTCAGATTAGACCTTTGGACGCTTGACAGAGCGCTGGGAATAGACCGCTGATCAGGAAACTACGAGCCACATGCCATTGCAATGGTGACTCAATTCCCTACAACTCTCTAGTTCACACCGAGAGCAGCCAAGATCGTTCGGATGGTCGAAACGAGAGTTGAAGTGAAGACAGACAATCTGGCCGAGAGTTCCCCATGCACTTTACACTTTAGGTGCACGCCAAGTCAAGCCGAGCCTAAGGCAATACGTGTTGGCCAAGTTTACTTGCAAGCCAAGCAAAAGCCAAGATTTGGACATATTTCCTAATTCGTTTTTGGACTTGTTCCAAATCCGGACTTGGAAGCCCTAGGACTTTTGCTATAAATAAGACCTCTCCTCAAGGCCAATAATCATCCTAAAACGTGGAGAGCTCATCTCTCTACTAATCCTACAAACAAACATCATCGAGCAGCAACAATTCGGCCAGAGCTTCTCTCTCTAGTTCCTTCGTTCAGCATAGAGAAGAATTCTTTACTTTCATTCATTAAACTTTGTGTTTACTTTCCATGGACATGAGTAGCTAAATTCCCATTCGGTTTAGGGTTTATATATTGTGACGATTGTTTTGAGACTTTGTTCTTAATTCTATTTTATGTTCTACTAGTTCTTGTGCTATTTATATCGGATTAAATTGTGAAGCTAAGCGGATACTTGCAATGGTAAAACTTAGCCAAGCAATTTAATCCCTTTATTCGCTGCTTGTTTGATACTAAACCGTTAGAATAAGTAGTTGCACTTAACCTAATATAACCTGAAACGGAGTATTAGGTTTGCTAGAACTAGAAGTGTATAACCTGAAACGGAGTAGATTGTGGCGTAGTGGCTTGAAACGGCCCGACCTTAGGCTATAACCTGAAACGGAGTAACCACACTTAGGAACATGAAATTAGATCATTAGAAGTCAATGATAAACGAGTCACAATAGGAACCCTAGACCGAATGCTTTCTCTTATTGAATTTCCTTTCGCTTTATTTCCTTTTATTGCACTTGTTTCCAAATCACTCACAAAACCCCAATTGCTTTATTTTACAGAACAACAAGTAACCTCATCAGCTCTCTAGGGTTCGACCCTTGCTTGCCGCTGTACTAGCCAAAAGTAAGTAAAATATAAATTTAAATTTGAGAGGTCTGACGACGCCTGTCAGTGACCTATTTAGCTATTTCGATTAACAGTGAAAGGTTTTGGTGTGATGAAAATAGCAAAAATTAAATGCAGTAAATAAAAGGTTTCGAACTTGATCAGAGAAAGAATCCCAGGATCAAACTTCTTTCTTGCCAATCCAACTAATCATGCAATCATATAACGTAATTCAATCATGCTATCGAATATGGAAATAAACCGAAATAACACTAGACAAGCCGCCCATCCATGGATCACTGTCTAGATTAATCTCAATCGTTGAACGTCGCCCATCCACGGATTATCAACGATTTCGATTGGTTAAGCTTAGGGTTTTTCAAAAAAAGTCAAGTTTCATATTAATTCATGTACTACCATTGTAGCTACCATGAGCTAATATCAATTTCATACAATCTGGTTAATACCTCGGACCCATTCATCTTTTGATAATTAACCTAAATACGTTCTAGCATGCAAACATCTCATTCAATGTAAAACTTGCGAGAACGATAAAATTAAACACGATGAAATCAAATATTTGAATTTCATTAATGAAAAATGTTTAATTGATCACTTAACGTGTTGGGTACATAGCACGGGATCTGTAGGATCCCGAAATAAAGAAGACTACTAAATATTCATGGTAAGTTAACCACAAATAGTGTAGAAATAGAAATGAAGGACGAGATAACTGTGTCGACGATGTAGCTTGTGGAATCCTCAATCTCTCGCGATGTTCTCCATCTTCTCTCCCAAGTTAGGGTTCTTGAATCTCAATTCAAGCTCTATACTCTCGTATCATCCACACCTTTATTCAATCAACCGATCGCCCCTTTTATAGCTTTCCAAAAAGCCCAAAAAGCCCAAAAATCGATTTTGGAAATAAGTTGATAATTCTGTTCCCGACGGTGCCGTGACACCCGTGACATTCGAACATGTCACGGCCTAGGCAAAAATCCACTGAGCCGTAAGGGTGCCGTGACACCCATGACACTAGGAGGATGTCACGATAGTCACGGCAATGTCTGAGATCACTCGATTCCTTCTGTGGAAAAAGCCTGTCGTGACACCCGTGACACTAATGAGATGTCACAGCTGTCACGGCCTACTGTTGGTGCAGAGCTCTTTTCGGCCTTTTTCGTCGATCTTTCCGTTCCTTCAGCACTTCGAGTCCAAGGAGCGATGATATGTCTTTTTGTCCTAAAACACTAGAGAAAGACATCAAATAGGGACAATTTGCCGGGAGAACTAGTGTTATCCTTCATGGAATGTAGTGAATAATTAGTCAAAATATCGACTGATCAAAACACTCCACACTTAGGATTTGTTCGTCCCGAACAAATGTCAAACAAATGGAAGAATAAATACACGAGTGAATGTAATGCTCAACAACCATATGTTTCCACGCTACCCACTCAAGTGTCATGTGATCAATTCTAACTAAAATAAAACATAAGATAACTCACTGTCGTATAGGACAAGAATGCATTTAGCATATGCATCAAGCTTTTAAACCTCTAGGCTACCCTAGTAGGACGAGAATAGTCTCGTGAAGGTTTTCAGGAATGGGATTACCTACAAATCCCCTGTACAACTAACTAACGTGTATGCATGAAATGATGCTCAACGAGTCACAGTAAAGTCATGTCATACCTCGGATTCATCGTGTTACCTCGACTTCAAGTCAAACATCTTCATCAAAATTGTCAGACAATCATAGATTAAATGAGCTATGCATTTAAACAGTCAGTACGCACAGCTAGCAAGTGACTCATCACATGTTCTAAATAGTTCTATAACAACGCAATAAGATCATGAATAGTTACACAAAACATGCTTGCCATTCACCTATGCTATCTACGGATAGTCCACGGGCTCTTGGCGCAAAGCTCATTTTCAAGTGCCAAGAACTAGGCAATGACCCATATGAGAAGAGGAGGCTGGCTTAAGAATTTTCTGAAAAATTGTACGAAAATCACATCAAAATTTCAGTGTAAGCACGACGGTCGTCCCTTAGTTTCTAGTACATGAATTCGCAAGACAAGTCATGATTGCACGCAATGAGAAGATGGAATTACACTACATCAAGCAAAAGGGGGCAGAAATTTCATTTTTTTTCATACACAAGGGGTGACTTTTCTCACTTTGCCGTTGGTAGTATTTTCTGTGCTTTTTTTTTCCTCAAAAACAACTATGCTTGGGGTCAATTTTTCACCCTCTTTTGAAATTTCAAAACTTTTTTCTTGATTAGGGGCCTATTTTTCGCCCCTCTTTTGACTATTTTTTTCTAACTCCACACTTAAAGCTTGACATAGTGAATGAATAAAGGTGGGCGCATGCAAATCACAACAAGTGTAGAGAAACACATACTAGTACTAAGGTCACCTAGAAAAAGAGATGCAATTTAAGTTTTTGACATTTTGTACCGGTGCCTACTAATATCAAGTATCAAACATGCTTCAAGAAATACGTAAAACACGTGATAGGCAAAGGCTAGCAATGATACTGTCGTGAGAGAATACACACACGAATAAAACTATTTCAAGTCATGGACTTCGAATCCAAGAGAATGACAATCAATCAAGGAGTATCGTAGAAAATGAGGATTTCAATTGCAATATATAGACTGTTGAGCATATGCAAGAGTGAATGTGATATGTGATGTGTGTGACTATGCGCAACCCACTCCACACTTAAATTTGAGCTTAGTCCCTAAGCGAATAAAGAAAAGAAAAGAAAAGGCGCCTAGGAACTTCCCTCGTGTGTGATGGTGTGATATCCATGGAGATTAAGCAATGCCCGAGTAGTGAAATGCGACTCATGAGCTGGTACATATATAAAGAAAAACATAGAGCTGCACAAGTGATAGATTAGCATCAGTAATGGTGGGTAGGCAAAAGCAGAAAGTGCCAAATAGAATGTATGATAAATGATGCGAGCAAAATGTAGATCACATAAAAACATGTCTCGAACATCAAGTAGCATGTAGAATGAAAAGTCATGGCAAAAGTCAGCGTACAATAGTGGTAATGAAATGCGCAACAACTGACAAAAGTGACAAACAATCATGAAAAGAAATGGATGAGGAGCTAAACAGCACCATCATCCTCATCATCATCAGTAGCAGCAAAAAGGTCCTCGATATCGTCGGAGTCCCCAGCACCGGCGGGGCAAGAAGGACTGCCTCGTGGTCATTTCGGGCAGAAGACATGTAGGATGGTGGAGGAGGATAGTCAGTGAAGCCCTGATGCCAAAAATATGTTATCCATGAGGCTTGTGCCCACTGTTGTGCCCTGCTGGCCAGATATCAAAAGTCTAACAAGTCAGTAGTGTGCTGGGCATGGACGGTGACAATCCGGCGCTGCGCCGCAAGTATCGAACCCTGAGTCGCCAATATCTGGCGCTGGTACTCTAAAATTTGCCTCTGCTGTATTAAAATCGGACTCTGGGAAGTCTCCAAGCGTGCGAATCGCTCCTCGAAGGTCAACGATAGCTGGGCACCAGTAGGTGGCTGCGACGGAGGAGCTGGCTCAGTCGCGGGAGGCTCATGTGCCTCATCCAGGTCATCATCCTCAGGCTGATGTTCGCCACCTCTAGCCCGCCTGAGTGCCCTCTATCTACTCTCGACCCGGCGGCGCTTCTTCCCGTGGGGGAGCTCGTCTCTATGCTTCCACCTACGGTCCTGGTCAATCATCTTAATGTCGACCATCTTATCGGCATCCAGGACTGAAGTGAGAGGAGCTGGCTGAATTCCCATCCTTGGGACTCAGTGAGAATGGTGATAAATAAGCCGCCGCCCAATGCAAAGTTCTTGTCTAGTTTGGCGCCCCAGAATACCATTTGGTCGGTGAGAATCTTGAATAAATCAACTGGGCGGCGCCGGTGCATCGAGATCATGACATCGAGCTCGGGGTTGCCTATGTTCGTGGCACCCTCGCCACTCGGAAAAATGCTCATGGCCACTAGTCGGTGCACCAGCTTCCACAACTTCTCCTTAATGCACGACGAAGGCCAACTGGAAGTGAAATAACAGTCAAAGTCGGATATGGCCTTCCAGAATTCATATCGATCCTCATCGGTGTATTGACCACAAAATCCTTCCTAAGGGAATCCCAACAATTAACAAACCTCGACCTTAGTCAAGAATAAATTTCCAATGAGTAACCTGATCTGGAGCACCTACATATGCAAATGTCACTAGAAATTCCTTTAAAACTCTAGGATAGGTTGATGCCGGTCTAGCAAATAATATATCTCGGCCAGAAGCCACAAACAATTCACGACAACTATCCAATAATCCAAACGAGAGCAATGTACCATGGTCAGAGACTAAGGTAGGTGATGGACCATAATTATACGAATCAAAAACACAGTAAAACCCACCAAATTAGACTGTTGGTCTATTTAACTTTTGCTTGTTAGTTCCGATATATTTCTACAGGGTATTACAGAGCTTAGAGAGAATACAGGCTAAGGAGGAGTTTTTAAGCTGAAAAGATATCAAGAGTCATTCCAAGGTCAAGATCAGACGCTGACTGAAGAAATCTCAAGGATCCTGACATTGAATCACCCAAATCAAACCAAAGAGGATTTTAAGCCAAAAATATCACATTGAAGACTCAACCGACCGGGTAGGAAAATGCCTCAGAACCACCCGACCGGTTGAAGCAGTTCCAGGCCCTCCGCCGAGCTGACCAAACACTCAATTCAAGTTGCTCGAGCAAACCACCTCTTTTGACAATTCCACCTCGACCAAAATGTTCCAAATGGAAAATAAGGTGGAAGATGTCGAAACTCCAAGGCGAACGCTGACAGATGCTTGTCGTCAGAGCAAATGTGCAAATAAATTTATAAGTCCGCTACTCGCGACTTAACTACTGGGTAGTAAGTGGTAAGTAGGGGTCGAACCCAAGGGAATTAGGGGGATAAGTTATTCTTTAAGTTGGACAATTTTGGGATTGGTTGGTTGGTTTTAAAGCTACCAGCAAAGTGATTGATTGGTTGGTTGGTTGGTTTTAGTACTGGAAAGTAACTGATAATTATTACAATAAAAAGAAAGCGTTCGGTTTCAGGGGCCTTGTATTATATCCTGTTTATCATTGACCTTTAGTGAATCTTCTAAGTATTCAAACGTGTATCAAGGCCTTTTCCGGCGCTCAATTTGCCACACTGTCTAGTCTTTTGCAAAAGTGTTCGAAAGTGAATCAAGGCCATTTCAAGCACTCGACTTGCAACACTGTCTAATCTTTTGCAAAAAACGTAAAGCCCTTGTTCTACTTAGACTAGCACCCCATTTCAAGGTATACTAGCCTGTGTGCATCCATTTTAGGTTGTCTTTTCCGATTTACCCAAAATGGTGTTTGAGAGAGATCAAACTCCTCAGATAAGCGTTGCCATTTCAAGCATCCACTTACCCGAGTATGTTTACGAACTTCCACAGAAGAGCTTTGCCATTTCAAGCATCCACTCAACCTTGGAAGTTCTGATCTAATATATGGCACATAGAACAAGTTTTGAATACAAAGACGAGACACTAAATTAATAGTCTAAAACATTTTATAATACAAGTCCACCCCTTCTACCGAACGACTAGTTTAGCTACTATTTATCGCGCTAAACATTATAACTAAGGAATTTGAAATTAAAGACGGTAAATAAATATTAAAATACTTACAACCGTTTGAAGCGCCAAGGGAGCAATCTTTTATTTCCAAAGCCAAACTTACAAAACTTAGAGAGATAAGTGATTTATGATTTTTGGATGATACAAATGAGGAGGAGGAGGGTTGTATTTATAGGCTAAGGGAGGAGAAATGGATGGAGGAGATGGCATCCATGTGTTTTTGATCCAAGGGAGGAGGAGGAGGAGCAAAGAGGAGCCGCCACATGGGGGAGGAGGAAAGCCGCCGGTCACCATGAGGGGAGGAGCCGCCGGTTGCCGGTTGCCATGGAGGGAGGAGCTCCTCCCTTGGCCACCTCCAAGCAAGGTGGTCGGTCACCTTGTCCAAAAGTGCATTTTGATAGTTGATTTGGAATGGCCAAGTGATTTTAAGACTAATGGTCGAGCCAGATTTTCCAAATTCCATGGTTTGGTCGAGCAACTTGGTTTTGGTGCCTACGCGCGGGGCTTTTGCTTTGGACTTGAATGCGGGCCATCTGCCAATGGGCGTTCGCCTTGGAGTTTCGACATCTTCCACCTTATTTTCCATTTGGAACATTTTGGTCGAGGTGGAATTGTCAGAAGAGGTGGTTTGCTCGAGCAACCTGAATTGAGTGTTTGGTCAGCTCGGCGGAGGGCCTGGAACTGCTTCAACCGGTCGGGTGGTTCTGAGGCATTTTCCTACCCGGTCGGTTGAGTCTTCAATGTGATATTTTTGGCTTAAAATCCTCTTTGGTTTGATTTGGAGTGATTCAATGTCAGGATCCTTGAGATTTCTTCAGTCAGCGTCTGATCTTGACCTTGGAATGACTCTTGATATCTTTTCAGCTTAAAAACTCCTTCTTAGCCTGTATTCTCTCTAAGCTCTGAAA
The DNA here is from genome assembly GCA_033675395.1 of Rhodiola chrysanthemifolia. Classification (NCBI taxonomy): domain Eukaryota; kingdom Viridiplantae; phylum Streptophyta; class Magnoliopsida; order Saxifragales; family Crassulaceae; genus Rhodiola; species Rhodiola chrysanthemifolia. Next base: position 29,318,582 of record CM066210.1, on the reverse strand, counting down.
TACCCTGTAGAAATATATCGGAACTAACAAGCAAAAGTTAAATAGACCAACAGTCTAATTTGGTGGGTTTTACTGTGTTTTTGATTCGTATAATTATGGTCCATCAGATCACCCCACACTTTTAGTTGTTCGTCCCGAACAATGCTATTAAAGGGCGGTACTCTAAGTTTGGTTTTAAAATATGAAAATTAGACTGTGGGACTCGATTTATCCTAATTCATGCATTACTTACTTATTACCAAATTGAACTGTGTAAATAAATAGAAGAAACTTAATACTTGTACCTCCGTGCCGAGATGCAAATTATTCTGGATGTTTCGGGAGATAGCCCTTTTAGGTTCCTGGACTGCAACCTCGGGATCGTCTCTCACTATATGGTTTCCTTGTAGCTTTCTCTAGCACGTGATTGGGTTCGGGTTTCACCGATTTGAGTACTTTGATTTTTTTCCTTTTGGCGAGGGACTGCTTTTGTAGTGAATTGGCCTTTGGCCTTTGATTTGACGTTTTGAGTACTTCACTGTTGTTCGGTTAAAACCTTCACAATTTTGGGCCTTTGGCCTTTTGATTTGCTTCTTCGAGCTTTTTGCCTTTTTGTGGCTTGCTAGTCCATTTTCTCAGCCTTTTTGGGAGGTCCAATCATCGCCCGCCAGCCTATGGAAATACCTCCCCGCTCCTCTCATCGTTGTTGTTTCGCGCGGGTCAAGATGAGGGTCGCTCATCTATTTTCTCGGCTACTTTAACTAGAGAGAGGACGGTCTGATTCCCGTCCTCGCCTTTTCTTTTCTTTTTGCATAAACACTGCATGGCGGAGATGACTTCAATCTTCACTGAAACCCGAAGTGCAGCCTCCACTGACTTCGAAAACCATATAGTTTGATCTGATCCTTTGATTGCTTGCCAAGCCTCTCTAGGGCGATTTATGTCAACTCCACATCCCTAGTTTATCTCAGCACAAAGGACAAATGAAAAGTTACGTTCTAAGTTTTTAGACAGTTGAATTTTCACAAAGTAAATGCATGAATTTCGGTCTATCTTTTTCACATTCTTAAGTTCATATTTTCAAAAAGATACTATTAAAAATGAAAACAGCAAGCATGTTATTTAAATACAACGGTGGTTCTCACCCCACACTTTTGAACGAAGGCGTGCCTTAGTTCAAAAGTCATGCAAGCTAATATATATATGTGAGAATTACTAAGACAGAAAATTAAATGACAGAATTTAAATGACAGAAAGTAAGATAGTGTCGGGTTACCTCCCGACCAGTGCCTTTGTTTAACGTCGTTGGCTCGACGATACCTCGTTGTGGATTACTGGTTTGGGTCCCATGGGTGGCTCAGGTCGAATTTTGCCACCGTTCCTGTGTTGCTTCTTGCCTTGCCTCTTCCCGATTTCTTGCGAGATGATGTGCTTGGGTCAGGAATCCTTTGTTTTGGGATCTTTTCTTTCCAATACCCCGGAGGGGGTGAGGGACCTTCCACTACTGGCCTTTTGGAGTTCTTGTATTTGGGACTGCCTAGTCCAGATACGGTGTGAAATTCTATCCCCTGTTCAAGCACGTGTTCCAGGTGTAGTTCAACCAGACCTTGAACTCTCAACACAACAGTTCAATATAACAGAGCAAACAAAACAGGAGCACGCACAGATTGATAACCCAGTTCGGCCAGGCCTACTCTGGGGGGTTTCCCACACCCGGAAAAGGGACAACAAATCTTTATTACGAGTTTAGGGTTTTCCACAGGGACTTACTCTTACACCATGTAATAGCCTCACCACTATCACTCCGTCTCTCAGATTTGCAACCGAGGTTTGTCGCAACTCTCCTCGATCCCCTTCGTCCAGATCTACTATCCGAACGTACTCGATCTTCTCCTGAAGCTCGGTCGCTTTCTCTCGAAAGCAGGTTGTTCTGTTTGTGCACTTGAACGTGATCAACTCCAGTCAGTCTGAATGGCACGGATCAGACTGAACGCACATTAATGTATTTCCAGTAGGGAGAATACAATCGGTTGCCGCTCCTTCTCCAATCGGTAGGGATTTTCCTTGTGTTTATTTTCTCTGCTGGAGCGACAATTAGCCGGGACGCCTTTGCAATGCATTTATATGAAAAGACGAAACCCTAAACTGCTTCAGATACTCCCATCAGATATTTCGGGAATGTTCCCAAATATTCTGATGTGTATCTTTATTAAATCATAAGGAGGAATATTCGAGTATCTTCCTCAGTAAGTAAGCCACGTCGACTTCACAAGATGTTCGGATATTTGACGCTCGAAGAACTCGCTGGCCAATATCAGTTCGAATCTAAAGATCCTCGATCTTTAGAACCTTCCAGAGGACAAACGGAATAGGCAATCTTTGCAATCTTCCTCGCCGAGTCAGCCACGCTGTTTTGATAAAGATATTCATTCTAATATCTGCAGATCGAATGCTTCGCTGGCCGACATTAAAACGAGAAGATATTAGATCCAGATCCTTCCGGAAAATATCTTCTACGTCTGTTCAACGCTGTTCAGTAGTTCCAGAATGTGTTCGTACTCCCCCTGAATATTTGCTCGAACAGTTCTAAAGCCGGTTTACCAAACAGTATGCCATTCATGGGAACATCAATCTCCCCCTTGGCATTTTTGGCAAAACCAAATCTGGAGATCTGTCTAGGCTTTAGACACACTAGCCAGAGCCTTCCAAACTTCTCCCCCTTTTTGCCACAAACTGGCAAGGTGTCAAATCCTCCAATCTGGTCTTCTCAATAAGAGGAAACATATCTGCTCCTCCTCAACCAAAGCCTGATTATCCCTTCGAACAACTGATGTTCTGCTTCGTCAGTCAAAACTCCTTTTTGGAGCTCCAATCCGTGTAGTCAACGCACCTATATCTTCCACTTAGTCATCCACTATCGTGCGGTATCCTTGAGAGCAAACCAAAAGACTTTAGAGAGACGACTGAGGGATCTTCAACAAGAGAGCAGGGACCTTATGATTTCTTTTCCTGGCACGGACGACTCCCCCTGCAGACTTGCTCTCCAGAGAACCCCCATACCATACTTCTTAACAGCGCTTGCAGATAACACCTTTTTCTTCCTTTTGTCTTAATGAGATCAGTAAGAGAGACGGAGTCTTGATCAACACATGATTGGTTCAAACAAGAAAGGCAGCTACCATCTTAAGATGACAAGAGACTGGAAGACAATGTGTATCCTTTACACGGTCATCATGAAATCCCTCTTGTACAACATCTGGTGCATCAGCCGAGATAGCACCAACTGTTCCATCTGTTCATTCTTTAACCCCTACGATCTGGGACATTCAACACTTGTCTTTGTACAGAACTTCCATCCCGAAAGCATACTTAACAGAATCTGATTTTTACTCATAGTATCAGTTCGCTGCTCGACAACATCCCAATCATACCCCAACTGGATTTACCTGAACTCATTCTGACTCCCACGAGCCAGAGCAGACGAGTCAATCCCAAAATCCCAGAGCCGTTCTTCCATTAAAGCACCATAGGCAGAATTTCTTCCTTATCATCCCATCAAATTTTCGAATTGGATCGGGATATTCCTTCAAATCGCACACATACTAATTGTTCCAGCTCCTTGCATGAGTGATCAGTCCAACAGTTTTAGCTGGAGTTTCGCATCTGACTGACCACTGGCTGGAACACTTAGTCCTTGACAACACACAGACCCAAGGAGGATCTGAGTGTTTCAAACTGAGCAGCATCAAGCGGTTTGGTGAAGATATCAGCTAATTGCTTGTCCGTTGTGACATGCTGTAGAGTGACAACCTTCTGTTCAACCAGTTCTCTGATGAAGTGATGCCTGATGTCGATGTGCTTCATCCTGGAGTGCTGTACCGGGTTTTTGGATATGCTGATTGCGCTCATATTATCACAGTACAGTGTCATCTCTTTCTGCTCAACTCCGTATTCAGATAGCATCTGTTTCATCCATAGAAGCTGAGTGCAGCAACTTCCTGCAGCGATGTATTCTGCTTCGGCCGTGGATAGCGAGATGCTGTTTTGTTTTTTGCTAAACCATGAAGCCAAGTTGTTTCCCAAGAAGAAACATTCTCCAGACGTGCTCTTCCGATCTTCAGCATTTCCTGCCCAGTCAGCATCACAGAAACCGACCAGGTGTGGATTGGTGTCTTTGGTGTACCAGATCCCAAAATCAACAATTCCGCACACATACTTAATAATTCTTTTTACTTGCAGAAGGTGACTTTCCTTTGGTTCTGACTGGTACCTTGCACAGACTCCGACTGCATATGAAATATCCGGTCTGCTGGCGGTTAAGTACAGGAGACTTCCAATCATGCTTCTGTATAGAGTCTGGTCAACTTTGACACCAGCGTCATCTTTGGTGATCTTTAAATGAGTCGCAGCAGGTGTTCGTTTGTGACTTGCCTTTTCAAGATCAAATTTCTTTATCAGGGTCTTGGCATACTTACTTTGTGAGATGAATATCCCATCCTCTTTCTGTGTCACCTGCAATCCCAGAAAGTAGCTCATCTCTCCTACCATGCTCATTTTGAACTCTTTCTTCATCTGTTCCACGAACTGATCTACCAGTGTCTGGGTGTTTGATCCGAACACAATATCATCAACGTAGATTTGTGCGATAATAAAATCTGACCTTGTGTGTTTGACGAACAAAGTCTTGTCCACTCCCCCTCGCACATATCCATGGTTGATGAGAAACACAGTGAGTCGCTCATACCAGGCTCTGGGCGCCTGCTTGAGTCCGTATAGGGCCTTCTTCAGGCGATACACATGAGCAGGGTGATGCGGATACTCAAATCCTTTTGGCTGAGACACAAAAACTTCTTCATTCAGAAGCCCATTCAGGAACGCACTTTTAACATCCATCTAAAACAGCCGAAACTTCAGGTGACAGGCAAGAGCAAGTAGCAGGCGAATGGCTTCAAGTCGTGCGACAGGGGCGAAGGTTTCATCAAAATCGATCCCCTCTATCTGGGAATATCCCTGAGCCACAAGCCGAGCTTTATTTCTAGTGATATTGCCTGATGTATCTGACTTGTTCTTAAAGATCCATTTTGTGCCGATGACGTTGACACCATCAGGTTTTGGGACTAAGTCCCACACGTCATTGCGGACAAATTCCTCGAGTTCTTCTTGCATGGCGAGGACCCAATACTCATCAACGAGTGCTTCCTTTATGTTCTTTGGCTCAATTGAAGACAGAAAGCATGAGCAGGCGGCAAGACCTCTGTAATTGATCCTTTTTCCACGAGTTTGTATCCCATCACTAGGTGCACCAATGATCTCAGAGATTGGGTGGTCTCTGGAGATTCGACGAGAGGGTTGTAGAGCAGCACGATCCTCTTGAGTGCTGACCTCTTCAACCTCATCAGAGGAAGAGTTCTCAATGAGATTTTCAATAATTTGGTCACCTCCTGTTGAGTCAGACACAGTCGGATTCGGCAATGTCTCAGTTTCAGGTGCTATTCCAATTGGTTCGATAGCTGTTGCGGCACCCCCTGTTGGGTCAGTCTTAGTAGAAAGTGGAGGTGAAGCAGTTCTAGATGCTGTTCCAGCTGCTTCATCAGCATCATCTGGGGTAGTAAGATCTACAACGTCATCCTTAATTTTGACATTGATAGACTCCATGACTGTTCCCGTGCGTTTGTTGAACACCCTGTATGCTCGACTGTTCGAGGAGTAGCCTAGGAAGAATCCTTCATCACTCTTCGGATCAAGCTTCTGTCGGTACTCACGGTCATTCAAAATGTAGCACTCACTCCCAAAGATGTGAAAGTACTTAACCGTGGGCTTCTTCCCTTTCCAGAGTTCGTAGCAGGTCATTTCCGTGCCTGTGCGTATTGTCACGCGGTTTATAATGTGGCACGCCGTGTTCATAGCTTATGACCAGAACTTCAGAGGAATCTTCCTGGCATGAATCATTACGCGTGCCATCTCCTGAATTGTGCGATTTTTCCTTTCAACAACGCCATTTTGCTGAGGAGTGATTGCAGAAGAATACTGATGTGCAATCCCGTGTTTGCTACAGTAAGAGGTCATGGTGGCATTCTTGACTCCGTGCCGTTATCACTCCTGATACTCAGCAGTCGTTCTCCGTTGGCTTCTCTCTCTCTCTGGAGAAGTGTTGCAAGTTCAATGAACTGAGATGCAGCTGCAGACTTGTCTCGAAGGAATCGGGTCCATGTAAACCTGGTAAAGTCGTCCACACATACCAGGACATACTTGCTGCCTCCGTAGCTCTCAACCTGCATTGGCCCCATAAGATCCATATGGATCAGTTCGAGTGGTCTGCTGGTACTGATCTGGGTGGTGTTCGAATGAGATGCTTTAGTCTGTTTACCGATTTGGCATTCTCCACATAGGACATCTATGTCACCTTTAACATTGGGCATCCCTCGGATGAGACCAGACGAGCTGAGCTTCTTCAGTGTTTTGAGATTCAGATGACCCAATCTCATGTGCCAGAGTGACATCTCATCTGCTTGACTTGAAAGGCATGTGACTGTTCTGGCGGACCCAATGAGGTAACAATTGTTGTCTGCTCTACATCCTTTCATCAGAGTCCCTCCTTCCTTGTTCAGAACTTGGCAGGAGTCATGGGTGAATTGTACATGAAATCCTCCATCACAAAGTTGACTGATACTGATGAGATTCACTTTTAGTCCTTCAACAAGAAGTACGTCTTTGAGAACAGGAAGATCCGGAACCTTCAATGTCCCACAGCCGATCACCTGTCCCTTCCCTCCATCGCCGAAAGTAACAAACTGCTTCTTTGTGACAGGTCGAATATGCGTGAGAAACTTGGAGTTACCTGTCATATGCGCAGAGCATCCGCTGTCGAAGTACCAGCGGTCTTTCTCCATGTGACTTGATGAGCTGAAGGCAACTGTGCAAACGATTTTATTTCTGTAGATCTTCGTGTCTGACTCCCAGATGTGAAGCATGCTTGACTGGGGAATGTCTTGCTCAGGTCTGCGTTTATCAAGCTTTCGGGCCAATCTGACAAACCTTCGAGCCAACATATTTAGTTGAAAGTGAGTGCTGTCAGTCTCAGTCAATACCTCAGACACCTCTATTCTACGTGAACAATTTTTGTCATCTTCGGTTGTGTTTTGACCTCCCGTTGGAGTCATCTTGAACAGTTCAAGGATCCCACTCAGTGTGTCGAGTGTTTGCTCTGATACCAATTGAAATTCTATCCCCTGTTCAAGCACGTGTTCCAGGTGTAGTTCAACCAGACCTTGAACTCTCAACACAACAGTTCAATATAACAGAACAAACAAAACAGGAGCACGCACAGATTGATAACCCAGTTCGGCCAGGCCTACTCTGGGGGGTTTCCCACACCCGGAAAAGGGACAACAAATCTTTATTACGAGTTTAGGGTTTTCCACAGGGACTTACTCTTACACCATGTAATAGCCTCACCACTATCACTCCGTCTCTCAGATTTGCAACCGAGGTTTGTCGCAACTCTCCTCGATCCCCTTCGTCCAGATCTACTATCCGAACGTACTCGATCTTCTCCTGAAGCTCGGTCGCTTTCTCTCGAAAGCAGGTTGTTCTGTTTGTGCACTTGAACGTGATCAACTCCAGTCAGTCTGAATGGCACGGATCAGACTGAACGCACATCAATGTATTTCCAGTACGGAGAATACAATCGGCTGCCGCTCCTTCTCCAATCGGTAGGGATTTTCCTTGTGTTTATTTTCTCTGCTGGAGCGACAATTAGTCGGGATGCCTTTGCAATGCATTTATATGAAAAGACGAAACCCTAAACTGCTTCAGATACTCCCATCAGATATTTCGGGAATGTTCCCAAATATTCTGATGTGTATCTTTATTAAATCATAAGGAGGAATATTCGAGTATCTTCCTCAGTAAATAAGCCACGTCGACTTCACAAGATGTTCGGATATTTGACGCTCGAAGAACTCGCTGGCCAATATCAGTTCGAATATAAAGATCCTCGATCTTTAGAACCTTCCAGAGGACAAACGGAATAGGCAATCTTTGCAATCTTCCTCGCCAAGTCAGCCACGCTGTTTTGATGAAGATATTCATTCTAATATCTGGAGATCGAATGCTTCGCTGGCCGACATTAAAACGATAAGATATTAGATCCAGATCCTTCCGGAAAATATCTTCTACGTCTGTTCAACGCTGTTCAGTAGTTCCAGAATGTGTTCGTACTCCCCCTGAATATTTGCTCGAACAGTTCTAAAGCCATTTTGCCAAACAGTATGCCATTCATGGGAACATCACGGTGTAACACTGCTCCATCGAGGAGTCATTCTGCAGAGGCCCTTTTCCCATCCTCTTTTCAGCCTCTTCATGGATCACATAGTTTTCAGCGATTTGTCTATTGATCGAAGGGAAAAGTCGGGAAGCTTGCATCTTAAGGCTTGGTTCTGCCTCGTTATGATTGTCAGTGAGGAACTGGTCGTAGATAGTCTCGGCTGCCCGGGTAATAATAGTCGGGTATGAATTGGGCAGTTCGTCAGTGGTGTTCTGGACTCCAACCTCGTTGCTTCCGGTGCTTTCCATATCTGATTCTTCTGATGGTTCAGGAGTCTCTTCTGACGGCTCGGTAGTTTCTTCTTTGTCTGCCTCAGGGTCAGCTTCATTTATCTGCATTTCCTCGTCAGTTTGGGGTACACGTCTTGTGGCAGCGGCTAGGCCAATTATGAGGTACCACATGTCTGCAATGGTGAAGTTTCTGGCTGATTTTCTCATTGCTTCGTTAACTCTTCCCAGCTCTTCGGACCTCATCCCACGAAGAAATTTTTGGAGAAGGACCTTCTTTGTGAATCCATGGTGCGGGCAGCTTGAGACGATGGCATCATAGTTCGTGTAATATTCGTCCAAGGTCTCATCCCGGGATTGTTGAAGGCACATGATTTTCTCACGGGTTTCTTGGCGTAAGGATGGTGGGGAGAATTCCTTCAGGAATGGAACGCAGAGATCTACGTAACGTTCTGCACTGCAAGCGGTGGATGTGTAGTACCATATCGTGGCAAAGTCAGTTAGAGAGAATTTAAAGCATTTAAGCTTAAATTCCTCTAACACCTCATTTTCAGGTTTGATGTGGTGGCAAACGTGGTGGAAGTTTCGGCAGTGTTGTACTGGGTCTTCTCCCTCCGTTCCTCCGAACAGGGGCAAATATCGCGTTGTCCATGCATACGAAGGGGGTTGCGTCATGAGGACATAAGAGGGAAAGAACAACTAATCCGATGGCTAATTCCCCGGCAACGGCGCCAATTTGACAGATGATTGTCGTCAGAGCAAATGTGCAAATAAATTTATAAGTCCGCTACTCGCGACTTAACTACTGGGTAGTAAGTGGTAAGTAGGGGTCGAACCCAAGGGAATTAGGGGGATAAGTTATTCTTTAAGTTGGACAATTTTGGGATTGGTTGGTTGGTTTTAAAGCTACCAGCTAAGTGATTGATTGGTTGGTTGGTTGGTTTTAGTACTGGAAAGTAACTGATAATTATTACAATAAAAAGAAAGCGTTCGGTTTCAGGGGCCTTGTATTATATCCTGTTTATCATTGACCTTTAGTGAATCTTCTAAGTATTCAAACGTGTATCAAGGCCTTTTCCGGCGCTCAATTTGCCACACTGTCTAGTCTTTTGCAAAAGTGTTCGAAAGTGAATCAAGGCCATTTCAAGCACTCGACTTGCAACACTGTCTAATCTTTTGCAAAAAACGTAAAGCCCTTGTTCTACTTAGACTAGCACCCCATTTCAAGGTATACTAGCCTGTGTGCATCCATTTTAGGTTGTCTTTTCCGATTTACCCAAAATGGTGTTTGAGAGAGATCAAACTCCTCAGATAAGCTTTGCCATTTCAAGCATCCACTTACCCGGGTATGTTTACGAACTTCCACAGAAGAGCTTTGCTATTTCAAGCATCCACTCAACCTTGGAAGTTCTGATCTAATATATGGCACATAGAACAAGTTTTGAATACAAAGACGAGACACTAAATTAATAGTCTAAAACATTTTATAATACAAGTCCACCCCTTCTACCGAACGACTAGTTTAGCTACTATTTATCGCGCTAAAGATTATAACTAAGGAATTGGAAATTAAAGACGGTAAATAAATATTAAAATACTTACAACCGTTTGAAGCGCCAAGGGAGCAATCTTTTATTTCCAAAGCCAAACTTACAAAACTTAGAGAGATAAGTGATTTATGATTTTTGGATGATACAAATGAGGAGGAGGAGGGTTGTATTTATAGGCTAAGGGAGGAGAAATGGATGGAGGAGATGGCATCCATGTGTTTTTGATCCAAGGGAGGAGGAGGAGGAGCAAGGAGGAGCCGCCACATGGGGGAGGAGGAAAGCCGCCGGTCACCATGAGGGGAGGAGCCGCCGGTTGCCGGTTGCCATGGAGGGAGGAGCTCCTCCCTTGGCCACCTCCAAGCAAGGTGGTCGGTCACCTTGTCCAAGAGTGCATTTTGATAGTTGATTTGGAATGGCCAAGTGATTTTAAGACTAATGGTCGAGCCAGATTTTCCAAATTCCATGGTTTGGTCGAGCAACTTGGTTTTGGTGCCTACGCGCGGGGCTTTTGCTTTGGACTTGAATGCGGGCCATCTGCCAATGGGCGTTCGCCTTGGAGTTTCGACATCTTCCACCTTATTTTCCATTTGGAACATTTTGGTCGAGGTGGAATTGTCAGAAGAGGTGGTTTGCTCGAGCAACCTGAATTGAGTGTTTGGTCAGCTCGGCGGAGGGCCGGGAACTGCTTCAACCGGTCGGGTGGTTCTGAGGCATTTTCCTACCCGGTCGGTTGAGTCTTCAATGTGATATTTTTGGCTTAAAATCCTCTTTGGTTTGATTTGGAGTGATTCAATGTCAGGATCCTTGAGATTTCTTCAGTCAGCGTCTGATCTTGACCTTGGAATGACTCTTGATATCTTTTCAGCTTAAAAACTCCTCCTTAGCCTGTATTCTCTCTAAGCTCTGAAATACCCTGTAGAAATATATCGGAACTAACGAGCAAAAGTTAAATAGACCAACAGTCTAATTTGGTGGGTTTTACTGTGTTTTTGATTCGTATAATTATGGTCCATCAAACGCCCATTGGCAGATGGCCCGCATTCAAGTCCAAAGCAAAAGCCCCGCGCGTAGGCACCAAAACCAATTTGCTCGACCAAACCATGGAATTCGGAAAATCTGGCTCGACCATTAGTCTTAAAATCACTTGGCCATTCCAAATCAACTATCAAAATGCACTCTTGGACAAGGTGACCGGCCACCTTGCTTGGAGGTGGCCAAGGGAGGAGCTCCTCCCTCCATGGCAACCGGCAACCGGCGGCTCCTCCCCTCATGGTGACCGGCGGCTTTCCTCCTCCCCCATGTGGCGGCTCCTCCTTGCTCCTCCTCCTCCTCCCTTGGATCAAAAACACATGGATGCCATCTCCTCCATCCATTTCTCCTCCCTTAGCCTATAAATACAACCCTCCTCCTCCTCATTTGTACAATCCAAAAAATGATAAATCACTTATCTCTCTAAGTTTTGTAAGTTTGGCTTTGAAAATAAAGGATCGCTCCCTTGGCGCTTCAACGGTTGTAAGTATTTTAATATTTATTTACCGTCTTTAATTTCCAATTCCTTAGTTATAATGTTTAGCGCGATAAATAGTAGCTAAACTAGTCGTTCGGTAGAAGGGGTGGACTTGTATTATAAAATGTTTTAGACTATTAACTTAGTGTCTCGTCTTTGTATTCAAAACTTATTCTATGTGCCATATATAAGATTAGAATTTCCAAGGTTGAGTGGACGCTTTGACGGGCAAAGCTCTTCCTTGGGATTCGTGAACATACTCGGGTAAGTGGATGCTTTGACGGGCAAAGCTTATCTGAGGAGTTCGATCTATCTAAAAAACCATTTGGAAACTGGACCAAAGGGACCAAATGGATGCACATAAGGCTAAGATACTTCGGAAGGAGGAATTAGTTGAAGTAGAATAAGTGCTCTACGACCTTAAAAGGCTAGACGATGTTGCAAGTCTTGAGCTAGGAATAGCCTCGATTCATGTTTGAATACTTAGATGATTCACTAAAGGTCAATAATAAACAGGATATAATACAAGGCCCCTGAAACCGAATGCTTTCTTTTAATTGTAATAATTATCAGTTACTTTCCAGTACTAAAACCAACCAACCAATCAATCACTTAGCTGGTAGCTTTAAAACCAACCAACCAACCTAAAACACGCCCTCCCGCTGAATAATCCCCTCAAAGAACAATTAGCCCCCTAATTCCCTTGGGTTCGACCCCTACTTACCACTTGCTACCCAGTAGTGAAGTCGCGAGTAGCGGACTTATAAATATTATTTGTACATTTGCTCTGACGACAAGCATCTGTCAAATTGGCGCCGTGGCTGGGGAATTAGCCATCGGATAAGTTCTTTAAATCAATACGCGCTCGAAACAACCATGTCTCGCGAAGAAAGTCATCATGACTACCAGGATGATGACGAGATAAACCTGTACGATCGAAACACTGAGGTGCCACTTCCATTTATGGATGATCCAGAGCAACTCATCCGCAGCAGACGAGCTCGTGATAGGGAAGCCATCAGAAGAAACCAAGAACCACCCGAGGACCGAAATGCAGCTGGTCCAGTACGACAACCCCCTAGATATCCACCACCCCCACAAAAATACGACCTGAGCCACCCATGGGACCCAAACCAGTAATCCACAACGAGGTATCGTCGAGCCAACGACGTTAAACAAAGGCACTGGTCGGGAGGTAACCCGACACTATCTTACTTTCTGTCATTTAAATTCTGTCATTTAATTTTCTGTCTTAGTAATTCTCACATATATATATTAGCTTGCATGACTTTTGAACTAAGGCACGCCTTCGTTCAAAAGTGTGGGGTGAGAACCACCGTTGTATATAAATAACATGCTTGCTGTTTTCATTTTTAATAGTATCTTTTTGAAAATATGAACTTAAGAATGTGAAGAAGATTGACCGAAATTCATGCATTTACCTTGTGAAAATTCAACTGTCTAAAAACTTAGAACGTAACTTTTCATTTGTCCTTTGTGCTGAGATAAACTAGGGATGTGGAGTTGACATAAATCGCCCTAGAGAGGCTTGGCAAGCAATCAAAGGATCAGATCAAACTATATGGTTTTCGAAGTCAGTGGAGGCTGCACTTCGGGTTTCAGTGAAGATTGAAGTCATCTCCGCCATGCAGTGTTTATGCAAAAAGAAAAGAAAAGGCGAGGACGGGAATCAGACCGTCCTCTCTCTAGTTAAAGTAGCCGAGAAAATAGATGAGCGACCCTCATCTTGACCCGCGCGAAACAACAACGATGAGAGGAGCGGGGAGGTATTTCCATAGGCTTGCGGGCGATGATTGGACCTCCCAAAAAGGCTGAGAAAATGGACTAGCAAGCCACAAAAAGGCAAAAAGCTCGAAGAAGCAAATCAAGAGGCCAAAGGCCCAAAATTGTGAAGGTTTTAACCGAACAACAGTGAAGTACTCAAAACGTCAAATCAAAGGCCAAAGGCCAATTCAGTACAAAAGCAGTCCCTCGTCAAAAGGAAAAAAAATCAAAGTACTCAAACCAGTGAAACCCGAACTCAATCACGTGCTAGAGAAAGCTACAAGGAAACCATATAGTGAGAGACGATCCCGAGGTTGCAGTCCAGGAATCTAAAAAGGGCTATCTCCCGAAACATCCGGAATAATTTACATCTCGGCACGGAGGTACAAGTATTAAGTTTCTTCTATTTATTTACACAGTTCAATTTGGTAATAAGTAAGTAATGCATGAATTAGGATAAATCGAGTCCCACAGTCTAATTTTCATATTTTAAAACCAAACTTAGAGTACCGCCCTTTAATAGCATTGTTCGGGACGAACAACTAAAAGTGTGGGGTGATCTGATGGACCATAATTATACGAATCAAAAACACAGTAAAACCCACCAAATTAGACTGTTGGTCTATTTAACTTTTGCTTGTTAGTTCCGATATATTTCTACAGGGTATTTCAGAGCTTAGAGAGAATACAGGCTAAGGAGGAGTTTTTAAGCTGAAAAGATATCAAGAGTCATTCCAAGGTCAAGATCAGACGCTGACTGAAGAAATCTCAAGGATCCTGACATTGAATCACTCCAAATCAAACCAAAGAGGATTTTAAGCCAAAAATATCACATTGAAGACTCAACCGACCGGGTAGGAAAATGCCTCAGAACCACCCGATCGGTTGAAGCAGTTCCAGGCCCTCCGCCGAGCTGACCAAACACTCAATTCAAGTTGCTCGAGCAAACCACCTCTTCTGACAATTCCACCTCGACCAAAATGTTCCAAATGGAAAATATGGTGGAAGATGTCGAAATTCCAAGGCGAACGCCCATTGGCAGATGGCCCGCATTCAAGTCCAAAGCAAAAGCCCCGCGCGTAGGCACCAAAACCAAGTTGTCGACCAAATCATGGAATTTGGAAAATCTGGCTCGACCATTAGTCTTAAAATCACTTGGCCATTCCAAATCAACTATCAAAATGCACTCTTGGAAAAGGTGACCGGCCACCTTGCTTGGAGGTGGCCAAAGGAGGAGCTCCTCCCTCCATGGCAACCGGCAACCGGCGGCTCCTCCCCTCATGGTGACCGGCGGCTTTCCTCCTCCCCCATGTGGCGGCTCCTCCTTGCTCCTCCTCCTCCTCCCTTGGATCAAAAACACATGGATGCCATCTCCTCCATCCATTTCTCCTCCCTTAGCCTATAAATACAACCCTCCTCCTCCTCATTTGTACAATCCAAAAAATCATAAATCACTTATCTCTCTAAGTTTTGTAAGTTTGGCTTTGGAAATAAAGGATCGCTCCCTTGGCGCTTCAACGGTTGTAAGTATTTTAATATTTATTTACCGTCTTTAATTTCCAATTCCTTAGTTATAATGTTTAGCGCGATAAATAGTAGCTAAACTAGTCGTTCGGTAGAAGGGGTGGACTTGTATTATAAAATGTTTTAGACTATTAACTTAGTGTCTCGTCTTTGTATTCAAAACTTATTCTATGTGCCATATATAAGATTAGAATTTCCAAGGTTGAGTGGACGCTTTGACGGGCAAAGCTCTTCCTTGGGATTCGTGAACATACTCGGGTAAGTGGATGCTTTGACGGGCAAAGCTTATCTGAGGAGTTCGATCTATCTAAAAAACCATTTGGAAACTGGACCAAAGGGACCAAATGGATGCACATAAGGCTAAGATACTTCGGAAGGAGGAATTAGTAGAAGTAGAATAAGTGCTCTACGACCTTAAAAGGCTAGACGATGTTGCAAGTCTTGAGCTAGGAATAGCCTCGATTCATGTTTGAATACTTAGATGATTCACTAAAGGTCAATAATAAACAGGATATAATACAAGGCCCCTGAAACCGAATGCTTTCTTTTAATTGTAATAATTATCAGTTACTTTCCAGTACTAAAACTAACCAACCAACCAATCAATCACTTAGCTGGTAGCTTTAAAACCAACCAACCAACCTAAAACACGCCCTCCCGCTGAATAATCCCCTCAAAGAACAATTAGCCCCCTAATTCCCTTGGGTTCGACCCCTACTAACCAGCAAGGGACATCTTCTCACCTGATGTTCCCGTGCATGGCATGTATTTGGCAAAACGACTTTAGACAGTTCTAGCAGGTGTCGAAGGAGAGTTCAATCACATGGTGGCACTCATGTACAGCGTAGATCAGACGCATGAAAAGATCGAAGATCTTTTGGGTAAAGTCGGCCAGCGAA
This sequence comes from Rhodiola chrysanthemifolia, assembly GCA_033675395.1. Taxonomy (NCBI): domain Eukaryota; kingdom Viridiplantae; phylum Streptophyta; class Magnoliopsida; order Saxifragales; family Crassulaceae; genus Rhodiola; species Rhodiola chrysanthemifolia. The sequence goes on along the minus strand of CM066210.1, from coordinate 29,302,785 downwards.
GTAGTCGAGATCATGATATTCATTCGAATATCATCTCCTTGGAATGAAGATCTGAATGGCTGACTTGTCGTGGAAGATATTCGTTTCTTCCCTAAGAATTGTTCAAAGATACTAATCGAATATTTAGGAATATTTCCTAAATATTTGATAAGGCTATCTGCACCAGATTTGGACGCTCGGACTCTGCATATAAATACCCTAGACCTAGGGCGTCCATATCTCCATCGCTTTCCATATCAAATACACACGAGTATACCCTATCGATTGGAGAAGAAGAAAGCGACGGCCGTTTGTTTTTCCCCACTGGAAATTCATCGGTGCAAGAGCAGTCTCATCAACGTGCTACTCAGACTGCCTGGAAGCGATCCAACTGGTGCACACAACAAAGGCCAACACGCTTTCGAGAGAAAGCCCCCGAGCTTCCGAGAAGATCGAGCACGTTCGGACTGAGGTTTCGGACGAAGGGGATCGAGCTGACCCGCGGTGATTCTCGATTGCAAATCTGAGAGACGGTGCTTTAGAAGCTAGGCAATTACAAACAAGGCGTTGTGTAAGTATAAGTCCTTCTATTGTTCTAAATCACGTAATAAAGATTTGTGTCCCTTTTAGGGTGTGGGAAACCCCCCAGAGTAGGCGTAGCCGAACTGGGTATCATTCTGCATGCTCCTGTCTTGTTCTTCATACGGTACAGTATCAGAAGGGTTCAAGATCTGTCTCAACCAGTCTCTTGAACAGTAGCTTGAACAGGTTGCAGTAATTCAATTGGTATCAAAGCAAACACTCGACACACTGACTGGGATCCTTGAACCGTTCAAGATGACTCTGAAGGAAGGACAAAGTATTTCCCGACCCCCACTACATGAAGGATCAAATTATGCCTCTTGGAAGCCAAAAATGAAAGCCTTTCTAAAGTCTCTCGATGAGAAAGCGTGGAAGGCAGTGTTGATTGGATGGACTCATCCCATGATGGAAAATCTCACAGGAGAAGTGGTTCCCAAACCAGAAGCTCTATGGGACGAAACAGATGAAAAAGCCTCTATCGGAAATTCTAGAGCTATGAACGCAATCTTTTTTGGTGTGGACGAGAATGTGCTGAAACTAATCATCAACTGTGAAGTCGCAAAAGATGCATGGGATATCCTTCAAACTGCTTATGAAGGCACCGACAAAGTTCGCAACTCAAGGATGCAGATTGTAACTACAAAGTTCGAAGAGATGAAAATGAAGGACAATGAAACCATACCTGAGTTCAATGCAAGAGTTCTGGATCTGTCCAACGAGGCTGTTGCGCTAGGAAAACCCATTGATGAAGAAAGAATGGCTAGCAAAGTTCTAAGATCACTCCCTCCAAGGTTTGCTATGAAAGTCACGGCCATTGAAGAGATGCATGATATCTCCAAGCTAAAACTTGATGAGCTCATGGGGTCACTCAGAACATACGAGATGAATCATGAAGTTGAATCAAAAGAAAGGAAATGACTTGCTCTAAAAGCGGAAGTGTCTGATAACTGGGCTGGGACAGACTGCAGCACTGAACAACTGGAAATGATGGCTCAAAACTTCGGCAGGATGGTTCGGAAACTCAACAGACGTAGCCCTGACCAAGGTCAGTCTTCCTCGAGCAACTCCCAAAGTTGGAAAACTGGGAAAATCAGGCCCAGCGAGAACAAGCCAGACTCGTCTGAAAGGGGAAATGAGGTACAATGTTATGAATGCAAGGGATTCGGCCATATTCAGACTGATTATGCTAATACCCTCAAAAAGAAGAAGGCGATGTGTGCAAACCTCAGCGACAGCGATGAGGAAGGAGTCAACGAATCCACCAACTTCGTTGCATTTGTTGCATCCACAGACTGAATGCTGCAATACCACATGGAGAAAGATCGTTGGTACTTCGACAGTGGTTGCTCCGCCCACATGACAGGTAACTCAGGTTATCTATCACATATTCGCCCTGTGTTAAAGAAACAATTTGTCACCTTCGGAGATGGAGGAAAGGGACAGGTGATCGGCTGTGGGACATTGAAGGTTCCGGATCTCCCTGTCCTCATGGACACTCTACTTGTTGAAGGATTGAAAGTAAACTTAATCAGCATCAGTCAACTATGCGATGGCGGATACCATGTCAGATTCACTCATGACTCCTGTCAAGTGATGGATACGGAAGGAGGGACTCTAATGAAAGGGTGCAGAGCAGCCAACAACTGCTACCTCATAGGTTCTACTGGAACAGTGGGTGCATCGAACTGCTTGACGAGCCAAGCCGGCGAAATGGATTTGTGGCACAGACGGTTGGGTCATTTGAACCTCAAGACCTTAAAGAAGCTCTCCTCAACTGGACTCATTCGAGGTTTTCCAAACGTGGCTGGTGTCCGTGATGTGATCTGTGGAGAATGCCAGATCGGGAAACAGACGAAGGCCTCCCATCCCAACACCACTCAGATCAGTACCAGCAAACCGTTGGAACTGATCCATATGGATCTAATGGGTCCGATGCAGGTGGAAAGTTATGGAGGTAAGAAATATGTCCTTGTTTGTGTGGACGACTATTCTAGATTCTCCTGGACCAGATTTCTCCGAGACAAGACTGAAGCTGCTCCTCAGTTCATTCAACTGGTTACCTTACTCCAGAGAGAAAGAGAGGACAAGGGTGAACGTCTGGTAAGTATCAGAAGTGATAACGGAATAGAATTTAAAAATTCCACGTTGGACACCTACTGTGAAGAAAACGGTGTTGCCCATCAGTTCGCAGCTGCAATCACTCCTCAGCAAAATGGAGTTGTGGAACGCAAAAATCACACAATGCAGGAGATGGCCCGTGTCATGATTCATGCCAAGAAGATTCCTCTGAAGTTCTGGGCAGAAGCTATGAATACGGCATGTCACATCATAAATCGAGTAACAATTCGAACAGGAACAGAGATGACCTGCTATGAACTTTGGAAAGGGAAGAAGCCCACTGTCAAGTACTTTCACATCTTCGGGAGTGAGTGCTACATACTAAATGACCGTGAGTATCGGCAGAAACTGGATCCGAAGAGTGATGAGGGATTTTTTCTGGGCTACTCCTCGAATAGTAGGGCATACCGTGTGTTCAACAAGCGCACAGGCTCTGTCATGGAATCGATTAATGTTAAAGTCAAAGATGAGGTTGTTGAGCTATCTGTCTTAGACGACGCTGACATGAGCACTGGAACAGCTCCTGAGACACCTCCACAGACTCAGAATGCGCCTATTAACGGAGTTCCAACAACTGATGATCATCCCAATATCACACCATCTGACGAAGCTAATTCCACTATTCAAGAGGACTTTGCCGCATTACAACCCTCTCGACGAGTTGCTAGAGATCACCCAATCTCTGAGATCATTGGTGCTCCAAGTGACGGTATACGAACTCGTGGCAAGCAGATTAATTTCAGAGACCTAGCTGCTTGCTCATGTTTTTTTTCCACCATTGAACCAAAGAACATAAAGGAAGGTCTGCTCGATGAGTTCTGGGTCCTGGCCTTGCACGAAAAACTGGAGGAGTTTGCTCGCAATGACGTCTGGGTTTTAGTTCCAAGACCAGATGATGTAAATGTCATTGGCACCAAGTGGATCTTCAAGAATAAGTCCGACTCATCAGGCAATATCACAAGGAACAAAGCTCGGCTTGTGGCACAAGGCTATACTCAGATAGAGGGGATAGACTTTGACGAAACCTTTGCCCCTGTCGCACGCCTCGAATCTATTCGGCTACTCCTTGCTCTGGCATGTCATTTAAAGTTTCGACTGTTCCAGATGGATGTGAAAAGTGCGTTCCTGAACGGCTGTCTTAATGAGGAAGTATTTGTCGCTCAGCCGAAAGGTTTTGAAGACCCACATCACCCTGGCCATGTGTTTCGCCTAAAGAAGGCCCTTTACGGTCTCAAGCAGGCACCTCGTGCTTGGTATGAGCGTCTCTCCAAGTTTCTCGTCAACTATGGATATGAGCGAGGGGGAGTGGACAAGACCCTGTTCGTGATGCACACACGGTCAGATTTTATCATCGCACAAATCTATATTGACGATATTGTGTTCGGGTCCAACACACAGAAGCTGGTAGATCTGTTTGTTGAACAGATGCAGAAAGATTTCAGATGAGCATGGTTGGGGAGATGTCCTACTTTCTGGGACTCCAGGTTACTCAAAAGGATGATGGCATCTTCATCTCTCAAAGCAAGTATGCCAGAACTCTGATAAAGAAGTTTGACCTCGAGAAAGCAAGCCACAAATGAACACCTGCTGCAACCCACTTAAAGATCACTAAAGACGATGCTGGAACAAAGGTTGACCAGACTCTCTATAGGAGTATGATTGGGAGTCTCTTGTATTTAACTGCAAGCAGACCAGATATTGCGTATGCCGTTGGGGTATGTGCCAGGTACCAGTCGGATCCCAAGGAGAGTCATCTTCTGCTAGTCAAGAGGGTCATAAAATATGTGTGCGGAACTGTAGAGTATGGAATCTGGTACATCAAAGACACCAACTCACATCTTGTTGGTTTCTGTGACGCAGACTGGGCAGGAAACGCTGAAGATCGAAAGAGTACTTCTGGAGGTTGTTTTTTCTTGGGAAACAACTTGGTCTCCTGGTTCAGTAAAAAACAAAATAGTATCTCTCTCTCCACGGCCGAAGCTGAGTATATCGCTGCAGGAAGTTGCCGCACTCAACTGCTATGGATGAAGCAAATGCTGTCTGAGTACGGAGTAGAACAAAAGGAGATAACACTATACTGCGAAAACATGAGTGCAATCAGCATTTCCAAAAATCCAGTACAACACTCCAGGACGAAGCACATTGATATCAGACATCATTTCATCAGAGAGCTGGTTGAACAGAAGGTGGTGTCTCTCCAACATGTGACAACGGACAAGCAGTTAGCAGATATCTTCACCAAACCTTTGGATGCAGCTCAGTTCGAGATACTCAGATCCTCTTTGGGTCTTTGTGTCATCAAACCCTGAGTGTTCCACGGTGTGGTCAGTCTCAGGCGCAAACTCCAGCAAAACAGTTGGACTGACCACTGATGAGCCGTATTTATACGACTCATCGAGTCAACAAATCGCATCATTTCCGACACTTTATTATGCGAACGAGTTACTTTTGGTGTTGTTTTGCATTTCAGGTGCTTCGGAAGCTCTAGGAGGAAACGCGCTTAAAAGATGGCTTTCTGAGCTAAAAACATCACAAGGAGTCGAGCTGACCAACACTAAACTCAAGTTGCTCGGGCAAACGAGCTGATCTGATGAATCCACTTCGAGCAAAGTGATCTAAATAGCAAATAAGGTGGACAATGTCGGAGAACCAAGGAAAACGCACGAGCAGATTGGCATTTGCCCCAACCCCAGTAAGGCCCCGTGCGCGCTGATTGGCTCTGAAATCAAGTCGCTCGACCAGACGGACTCCGATGACAAATCTGACTCGACCAAGTTGCTCAAAATGGACACCAAGTTGGACAATGTCACCAACCCAAGGAGAACGCACGGGTGGAATGGCCCATGAGCAACCGAGCAAAGTTCCAGGACGCGCCCGAAGGCCCTGTCGAGCAGACTAGCGCTGAATCCGAGTTGTTCGACCAGATGAACGAATCTTGCAAATCTGGCTCGACCAAAGTGATCGAAATGCCAAATGACTCGGACGATACAACTAGCCAAGCAAAACGCACGAGCGGGATTGGCCGAGATGAGCAACACGACATTGAAGGCCCAGCGCGCTGGGCCAGGTCAGTGGGCTCAAAAGTGAGGCGGTTTGCTTACTTGCTCACCAAGCAAAACGATCATGGACCAGGCCCAAATAGAAGATTCGAAACCCTAGAACCTTCCCTATAAATAAGACCTCTTGGTCTAGGATTTCGATCATCCAAAAATGTGAACTCGAGCTCTGCCCTCTCCTCCGGTCCTCCTTCGTTCGGCAATAGAGAAGACATCGTTTCTTTATTTTAATTGTTTTTTTGTTCTAATGGCTATGTGTAGCTAAACCCATTATTCGGGCTAGGGTTTCAATTATTGTAACGAATGTTTTGAGATTCCATGCTTAATACTATCTTTGCATTCTTTTAGTTCTTGTGCACATTAATTTCGGTTTGAGTTGCAAGGTTAAGTGGAGACCCGAAACGGTAAAGCTTAAGTTGGGCAATTCATACCCCATGTTTACTGCCTATTTGATACTAAACCGTTAGAATAGGTAGTTGCACCAAACCTAATATAACCTGAAACGGAGTATTAGGTTACCATACTTAAGAACGCAGAATAGATACTTAGAAATCAAGGATAAACAAAGTCACAATTAGAAACCCTAGTCTGAATATTCTCTCAGATTATAACTCTTGCTTGTTTCATATTTTGCACTGTTTCCTAAATTGCTCACAACCAATTGTCTTTCCTTTTTCAGAACAACAACCATCTAGCTCCCTAGGGTTCGACCCTTGCTTATCGCTGTACTAACCCATAGCCAAGAGTAAGGAAAAAAATAAATTCAAATTTGCAGGTACCGACGACGCCTGTCAAATTTGGGCGCCGTTGCCGGGGTGCTACGCACGGTGAAATTTGTTCTTTTCTGTTTCAGTTTTTGTGTTTTTTCAGTTTTTGCAGCAAAACAGCAGGATTCGAGTTCCAGGCGTCCGATTTCAGCCCATAACACCTTGTTCTGAGCAGAACGACGAGGAGATCTCAAATCACCAGCTTCGCTCGTGACATACGCTGTTTTTTGGCCATCGGAGATCGTTTCCTATTTTATTTTGATTTTTTTGTGCTTTTAGAAATTTTCTATTTTTGAAAATTTTTTGTTTTTTTCAACATGTCTCATGCAGGTAGCCGAGTTGGCGACAATATCCACAACGAAGAAGTCGAACAGGTCGTTCGAGACCTGGAAGGGCTACTTCCACAACACGAAGAGCAGAACTTGATGGGCCAGAACGGAGAAATCAGGGGGGCTGCCCCAAGACGACTTCCTCAACAATACCAACCGGTCCAACCATTCCAACAACAGCCACCACCACTCCAACAATACCCGATGCTTCCACCACACCAGCACCCGATCCAACAGCATGTTCCACCAGTCCAGCCGAGACGACAACCACCGGTCGCTCTACGACAGCAGATCAGACAACCACGACTGCCGGTCTTCGATAACGAGGATTACGAGGAGTACGACGATCAGGAGCCCACCATGGGAGAGCTGTCAGCCCCCAACTTCCGCAACCAGTCTTGGTGCATATACGAAGGACCAGACCTAGAAGCAATAGCCATCAACACGGCGGTCGTGCACCACCTACCCAAGTTCTCAGGAACCAAAGGAGAGTCGGCCACAGCTCATCTGCAGCGCTATCATGGGATATGCCAGAACCTCAGGCCATACGGAGTCGAAGTCGAGGACTTCAAGTTAAAAGCTTTCTATTTTTCACTTATAGACTCTGCTAACGACTGGTTTCTATCCTTGCCTGCAGGCAGCATCCATACATGGGATCAGATGCCGAAGAAATTCCTCAACAAGTACTATCCCACAGGCCGAGCCATGCAAGTCAGAAGACAGCTGCAAGAACTCCGACAAGGGCCCAACGAGATGATGTACGAGTATGTGGAGAAGTTCAACGCCTTAGAACAGAGCTGCTGCAACCTCGGGCTCCCTGAGAAGCTGATAGTGGAGTACATGCTCGATGGACTGAGGAGACTCGACCGAAAACTACTAGATGCCTCGGCTGGAGGCACCATTATGAACCTGTCCCCAGCTGGAGTACGGAGGAAGATCATGGAGGTGGCTGAGAATGGTAGGTTCCAAGATGAGTCAAACAAGGAGGAGGAGTTCAGCCGGTCCACGAACGTCTCAAAGGCCGACGCTCTATCAAGCTCAATGGCCGAAGAGATCAAGCAACTCAAAGAGATGATGCAGCATGTGATCAGAAGGCAGCCGGTCCAGGTCAAGCCGTGCGGTTTTTGTGCCGCCACAGATCACAAAACAGACGAGTGCCCAACTATAGTGGAGGACGACCAGGCCGAGATCAACGCGGTAGGCGACTACCAAAGCTATGGCAACCGGACCGAGCCAGTCCGGCACTATGGCGCAACCGCGACCAGGCAAGGGGCAAACGGGCAGCACTGGCGGAACGACAACCATAATAATCACTTCCAGAGAGAGCCAGCACAGCCGACCGCATCCCAGCAGGCCCAGCAGTACTACAGGCCCCCATATCGCCAGCAACAAGGGCAGAACGGGCCGGGCCAGTAACAACAGAGGCAGGACCGCAATCAGTCGGGCCCGAACCAGCACAGCTCGAGCAAATCCTTGGAGGATATAGTGAAGGACCTGGCCACCTCAGTACACCAGTTCCAGGCCAAAACTGACGGGGCCATTGTCGACTTGTCCAAACAGATGTCCCAGATCGCCACGACAGTCTCCGAGCTCAAGAACGACCCATGGCGACTCCCCTCACAAACTATTCAGAATCCACGGGGGAACGTCAATGTAGTAACACTCAGGAGTGGGAGAGGAGCACCATCAGTACCCAGGCCATCCGAAGACAGCAGCCCGCCAGCAACCGAAGACGAAATAGCCGGGCCGGGCCCTCTCGAATCCAGCGGCCACGGCACTCTCGGACAGGACCCGATTTCAGCAGCCGGCGCATCTCGGCCAGACCCGGTTCCCGTAACCGAAAATTCTAATGCCCGAGCTCCATTACCTTTCCCTGTGCAGGTTCGAGTTCCCAAGCAGTACGCAATGGACAAAGAAGTATGGGAGCTGTTCAGCAAAGTGGAAATCAACATCCCACTCCTCGAGGCCATCAAACAGATACCGAGGTACTCGAAGTTCTTAAAGGAACTCTGCACCAACCGGAGACGAGGTACTCAGCCCGACCAGGAGCACATGAGCCAGAATGTTTCTGCTGTCATTCAGCGCAAGGTGCCTCCTAAATGCGGTGACCCAGGCACCTACACCATACCTTGCACGATCGGTAACATTAGAATAGAGAATTGCATGCTTGATCTCGGTGCATTGACAGATGCTTGTCGTCAAAGCAAATGTGCAAATAAATCTATAAGTCCGCTACTCGCGACTTAACTACTGGGTAGCAAGTGGTAAGTAGGGGTCGAACCCAAGGGAGTCAGTGTGGATTAGTTGTTCTTTAATGAAGCTTATGCAGAAATTAAATACGATTGGGGTTGGGTTTGAGTGTGTTTTGAGGACTGAAAGTAAATTACGGCAGTTGATAATGGACTATAAGGAAATGATTCGGTTTTAGGGGCCTTGTATCATATTTGTTTATCATCGACCGCTAATGATCATACCAAGTATTCGAAGATGAATCGAGGCTATTCCTAGCACAAGACTTGCAACATCGCGTAGAACACTTGAAATGATCATGCTAAATGTTCAAAGATGAATCGAGGCTATTCCTAGCACAAGACTTGCAACATCGTTTAAAACACTTGTTCTATTTAGACTAATTCCTCCTTTCGAAGTATCTTAGCCTTATGTGCATCCATTTGAATTCTTTGGTCCAGTTTCCAAATGGTTTTTTAAGATAAGCCGAACTCCTCGGATAAGCTTGCCCACTTGGTCCCTTTGGCCCAGTTACAAATGGTCCGCTTACCCGAGTATGATCACGAACCCCCAAGGAAGAGCTTGCCCATTTGGTCCCTTTGGTCCAGTTACAAATGGTCCGCTCAACCTTGGAAACTCTGACTTGTTATATGGCACATAGAACAAGTTTTGAACATAGAGATACTCCTAAGAGTAGAGTCTAAAACATTTATAATACAAGTATACCCCTGCGACCGAGTACAAGCTTTTAGCTACTAGTATTCATGTTAAGGAATATAAGCCAACTAATGCCTTGCACAAGGGTACCGAATAATAAAATAACTTTACAGTAAAAACAAATAATACTGAAAGTAATTTTATACCTTACAATAAGCGGAGGAGAGGAGCTCCTAGGCAAGATCCACTCAAGAGAGTAGCTCCACAATGAAGAACAATTTTATTGAAAGTGAAGAGAGGAGGGTTAAGCCCTCTCTCTCTCTAAAGTGTGTACAAGTGAAGGATGAGATGATACAAATGAGGAGGAGAGGAGCTCCTTTTATAGCCAAAGGGGAGGAGGATGGAGGGTGGAGATGGTGGCATGTGGTGTTCATCCAAGGGAGGAGGAGATGGGTGGTGGAGATGGTGGCCATGTGCATTTGCATCCAAGGGTGGAGGAGGAGGAGCAAGGAGGAGCTGCCACATGGGGGGAGCAAAGCCACCGGTCACATGGAGGAGGAGCCGCCGGTAGCAGGTGGTGGAAAGGGGAGGAGCTCCTCCCTTGGCCACCTTCAAGGGTGGTTGCCGGTCATCTTGTCCAGGCGTGCATTTTGATAGTTGATTTGGAATGTCCAAGTGATTCTAAGACTAATGGTCGAGCCAGAATTTCCAAATTCCATGTTTTGGTCGAGCAATTTGGTCTTGGTGCCTATGCGCGAGGCTTTTACTTGGAATTGGGCCAATCTGCTAATCTGCTCAAGCGTTTTGTCCGGGAAGCGAGATTGTCCGACTTGTTGGGCATTCCAAACATCTTGGTCGAGCCAGAATCTCCAGATGCATCCGTTGGGTCGAGCGACTTGGTTTGGGTGCCAATGCGCGCCGGGCCTTTGCCTTTGAATTGAGCTAACTGCCAATCTGCTCGAGCATTCTCTTTGGAGTCTCGACAACATCCACCTTATTTTCCATTTGGAACATGTTGGTCGAGGTGGAATTGTCAGATGAGGTGGTTTGCTCGAGCAACTTGAATTTGGACTCGAATAGCTCGGCAGGCGCGCTGGACGCTGGGCACTGGGCGCTGGACTCTGGGCGCGACCTGGTTTTCTCGGTCTTTGGCTGGCCAGAAATTGCGAGCGATCCTTTTTAGCGTAAAACTCCTCTCCTTAGCGTGTTTTCTCTCTAAGCGCCAAAATACCCTGTAGAAATATATCGGGACTAACAAGTAGAAGTTAAATAGACCAACAGTCTAATTAAGGGGGTTTTACGGTGTTTATGATTCGTATAATTTGGGTCCATCATATCACCCCACACTTTTAGTTGTTCGTCCCGAACAATGCTATTAAAGGGCGGCACACTAAGTTTGGTTTTAAAATATGAAAATTAGACTGTGGGACTCGATTTATCCTAATTCATGCATTACTTACTTATTACCAAATTGAACTGTGTAAATAAATAGAAGAAACTTAATACTCGTACCTCCGTGCTGAGATGCAAATTATTCCGGATGTCTCGGGAGATAGCCCTTTTTAGGTTCCTGGATTGCAACTTCGGGACCGTCTCGCACTATATGGTTTCCTTGTAGCTTTCTCTAGCACGTGATTTGGTTCGGGTTTCACTGGTTTGAGTACTTTGATTTTTCTTTTGGCGAGGGACTGCTTTTGTAGTGAATCGGCCTTTGGCCTTTGATTTGACTTTTTTGAGTACTTCACTTTTTTTGTTCGGTTAAAACCTTCACAATTTTGGGCCTTTGGCCTCTTGATTTGCTTCTTCGAGCTTTTTGCCTTTTTGTGGCTTTTGCAAGTCCATTTTCTCAAGCCTTTTTTGGGAGGTCCAATCATCGCCCGCAAGCCTATGGAAATACCTCCCCGCTCCTCTCATCGTTGTTGTTTCGCGCGGGTCAAGATGAGGGTCGCTCATCTATTTTCTCGGCTACTTTAACTAGAGAGAGGACGGTCTGATTCCCGTCCTCGCCTTTTCTTTTCTTTTTGCATAAACACTGCATGGCGGAGATGACTTCAATCTTCACTGAAACCCGAAGTGCAGCCTCCACTGACTTCGAAAACCATATAGTTTGATAAGATCCTTCGATTGCCTGCCAAGCCTTTCTAGGGCAATTTATGTCAACTCCACATCCCTAGTTTATCTCAGCACAAAGGACAAATGAAAAGTTACATTCTAAGTTTTTAGACAGTTGAATTTTCACAAGGTAAATGCATGAATTTTGGTCTACCTTTTTCACATTCTTAAGTTCATATTTTCAAAAAGATATTATTACTAAAAAAAGAAAACAGCAAGCATGTTATTTATATACAACTGTGGTTCTCACCCCACACTTTTGAACGAAGGGGTGCCTTAGTTCAAAAGTCATGCAAGCTTAAAACTAAATGACTGAATTTAAATGACAGAAAGTAAGATAGTGTCGGGTTACCTCCCGACCAGTGCACTTGTTTAACGTCGTTGGCTCGACGATACCTCATTCCTGGATCATAAGTAGGGATCCCATGGGTGCTTGAGGTCGAATTTCTTCTCGGCTGCCCTCTTGCTCCGAGAGGGTGAGGCTTTATTGACCATAGCTGCTGGTCCAATGAGTCGTGCTTGCTTGTTACTCCTTCCGGGTTTCCATTCCTTCGGCCCATGCCTTTGCCGCTTCTTCATGTTTGAATAGTTGGCACTTTTGCGATTTTGGAAGTTTGGTTTTGTGCCTTCAAACATCGGCAACCACAGGCATGTTCCCATGTGAGGCCTCTTCTTTGTGGTAGCTACGAATGGTTGTCTCGGACCGATTGAGTTTTTCAGGTGGCTTTTCTTGGCTTGTGACGAGAGAGATTTCCTTTGTCGGCTTTTTTAGCTCATGCTCGGCCTCCAACTCCCCTTGTACCGCATCATCATTGATTATATGATCTTCGATGGCTATGATCGGCATAAAACACGAAGGGTTAAGTTGAGGCACTTCGATCATGAGGACTAGGTCTGTTTCAGGTGCTCCGACAGTGAGGACTAGGTCTTTCTCGGACAGTTCGGCAATGAGGTCCGGGACTTCCTCGGGTACTCCGAGCGTAAGGACCGGGCCTGGCTTGATTTCTTCGGCCGCTTCGGTAGTGATGTTCGGGACTTCTGTTGGCTCGGCAGTTAGGACTGTGATTTCCTCGGATGGATCGGTGATAAGGACCGGGTCTGATTTGGGTAGTTCTTCTTCTAACTCCCAGGGATAATCTGAATGTAGCTCTTCTTCAGGTAACCAAGGGTCCTTATCCTTGTCATTCGTATAGTCTCCGGGGGTAATCACACTGAGGTATGGGTCTGATATGGGTAACTCGTCATTGAGGGCCGGGTATGTCTTGGCCGTGAATTGGTGCATCGAGGCATTCATTTGTTGTATGTCTGCGGCCAATTGCTGGGTGCTAGCTGCCAGCTCGTTTTCTGCTGCCCATAACTCAGTTTTTGCCCTGATTTGGTGCATTATGTTATCCAGTTCTTCGCTCCGCATGGCCTGATCTTGTCTTTGTTTTGACCTCGCGGCCAAATCATCTATTAAGTTCCAAAGATCATCTATGCCTAAGTTGTTCACCGAGCCTCCTGCTGCATTGTTTAGCCAATCCCACTCTTGTGGCAGCATCCCATTGAGAAACCTTTGAAGAAGATCGGGGTTGGTGAATCCATGGTGCGGGCAGCTTATCAACATGGAGTCAAAATACGCCAAGTACTCGTCCAATGTTTCATCCCGGGATTGTTTTATGTTGTTGATCTTTTCGCGGACTTCCAGTTCGAAGGGTGGTGGGGAAAACTCCTCATTGTTCCAAGGTTCCATTCCGTAGTAGTAGGACTTAGTGAATTGCATGATAAAATAAAAAAGAAAAAACAACTATTCCGATGCACAACTCCCCGGCAACGGCGCCAATTTGACAGATGCTTGTCGTCAAAGCAAATGTTCAAATAAATTTGTCCGCTACTCGCGACTTAACTACTGGGTAGCAAGTGGTAAGTAGGGGTCGAACCCAAGGGAGTCAGTGTGGATTAGTTGTTCTTTAATGAAGCTTATGCAGAAATTAAATACGATTGGGGTTGGGTTTGAGTGTGTTTTGAGGACTGAAAGTAAATTACGGCAGTTGATAATGGACTATAAGGAAATGATTCGGTTTTAGGGGCCTTGTATCATATTTGTTTATCATCGACCGCTAATGATCATACCAAGTATTCGAAGATGAATCGAGGCTATTCCTAGCACAAGACTTGCAACATCGCGTAGAACACTTGAAATGATCATGCTAAATGTTCAAAGATGAATCGAGGCTATTCCTAGCACAAGACTTGCAACATCGTTTAAAACACTTGTTCTATTTAGACTAATTCCTCCTTTCGAAGTATCTTAGCCTTATGTGCATCCATTTGAATTCTTTGGTCCAGTTTCCAAATGGTTTTTTAAGATAAGCCGAACTCCTCGGATAAGCTTGCCCATTTGGTCCCTTTGGCCCAGTTACAAATGGTCCGCTTACCCGAGTATGATCACGAACCCCCAAGGAAGAGCTTGCCCATTTGGTCCCTTTGGTCCAGTTACAAATGGTCCGCTCAACCTTGGAAACTCTGACTTGTTATATGGCACATAGAACAAGTTTTGAACATAGAGATACTCCTAAGAGTAGAGTCTAAAACATTTATAATACAAGTATACCCCTGCGACCGAGTACAAGCTTTTAGCTACTAGTATTCATGTTAAGGAATATAAGCAAACTAATGCCTTGCACAAGGGTACCGAATAATAAAATAACTTTACAGTAAAAACAAATAATACTGAAAGTAATTTTATACCTTACAATAAGCGGAGGAGAGGAGCTCCTAGGCAAGATCCACGCAAGAGAGTAGCTCCACAATGAAGAACAATTTTATTGAAAGTGAAGAGAGGAGGGTTAAGCCCTCTCTCTCTCTCTAAAGTGTGTACAAGTGAAGGATGAGATGATACAAATGAGGAGGAGAGGAGCTCCTTTTATAGCCAAAGGGGAGGAGGATGGAGGGTGGAGATGGTGGCATGTGGTGTTCATCCAAGGGAGGAGGAGATGGGTGGTGGAGATGGTGGCCATGTGCATTTGCATCCAAGGGTGGAGGAGGAGGAGCAAGGAGGAGCTGCCACATGGGGGGGAGCAAAGCCACCGGTCACATGGAGGAGGAGCCGCCGGTAGCAGGTGGTGGAAAGGGGAGGAGCTCCTCCCTTGGCCACCTTCAAGGGTGGTTGCCGGTCATCTTGTCCAGGCGTGCATTTTGATAGTTGATTTGGAATGCCCAAGTGATTCTAAGACTAATGGTCGAGCCAGAATTTCCAAATTCCATGTTTTGGTCGAGCAATTTGGTCTTGGTGCCTATGCGCGAGGCTTTTACTTGGAATTGGGCCAATCTGCTAATCTACTCGAGCGTTTTGTCCGGGACGCGAGATTGTCCGACTTGTTGGGCATTCCAAACATCTTGGTCGAGCCAGAATCTCCAGATGCATCCGTTGGGTCGAGCGACTTGGTTTGGGTGCCAATGCGCGCCGGGCCTTTGCCTTTGAATTGAGCTACTTGCCAATTTGCTCGAGCATTCTCTTTGGAGTCTCGACAACATCCACCTTATTTTCCATTTGGAACATTTTGGTCGAGGTGGAATTGTCAGATGAGGTGGTTTGCTCGAGCAACTTGAATTTGGACTCGAATAGCTCGGCAGGCACGCTGGACGCTGGGCACTGGGCGCTGGACTCTGGGCGTGACCTGGTTTTCTCGGTCTTTGGCTGGCCAGAAATTGCGAGCGATCCTTTTTAGCGTAAAACTCCTCTCCTTAGCGTGTTTTCTCTCTAAGCGCCAAAATACCCTGTAGAAATATATCGGAACTAACAAGCAAAAGTTAAATAGACAAAGTGTCTAATTAAGGGGGTTTTACGGTGTTTATGATTCGTATAATTTGGGTCCATCATGCATCTATTAATGTCTTGCCTTATTCCATATATTCTTGCCTGCGCATTGGTCCCCTAGAACCTGCAGGGCTCACTATACAGTTGGCGGACAGATCATGCAAGCAGCCCGAGGGCAAGATCGAAGATGTGCTCGTGCAAGTAGGAGAGCTTGTATTTCCAGCTGATTTCTATGTGCTGAAGATGGAGAACTGCGACCCGACCGACCATGTCCCCATCCTACTCGGCCGACTGTTCCTTAAGACGTCGACGATGAAGATCGATTGTGACAGTGGGACTCTCTCCATGGAAGTTGAAGGAGAGGTGTTCAGCTTTGACATCTTCCGGGCCATGAGCCATCCGATGGAGTACGAAGCGGTCCATGCCCTAGACACACTGGACGACCTAGTCCAGGAGGTGCAACCGGAAAGAGTAGCCGACCCGCTCGAGCTCGCACTAGAGAGCAGTATACTCGGTCGAGGACTCCTATGAGCTCACCGAGACTATCATAGATGCACTAGCCCAGCTGGAGATTGCGCAGCCACCCACCCCGAGATATGAGGTTAATGAAGTTCGCTTATTTAAATCTAATGTGTGTTTGCCTTCTGTTGTGCAGGCACCTACAGTAGAATTGAAGCCTCTACCCGAGCATTTGAAGTATGCATTCCTAGGAGAGAATGACACACTTCCGGTCATTATCAAGAGTGGGCTCGCAGCAGACCAGGAACGACGGTTGATCAAGGTGCTGACCGAGCACAAACTGGCCATCGGATGGACACTGGCCGACATCAAGGGAATCAGCCCGGCAGTTTGCATGCATCGGATTTTGCTGGAGGATGGAGCGAAGCCTTCGAGGGAACCTCAACGGAGATTGAACCCGATCATGATGGAGGTTGTCCAGAAAGAAATACAGAAGTTGCTGGATGCGGATGTGATCTACCCGATCTCAGATAGCCAGTGGGTGAGTCCAGTCCATGTAGTCCCGAAAAAGACCGGGATCACGGTCGAGAAGAATGCCGAGGGCGAGATGGTGACGACCAGAGTCAAGAACCGATGGTGCATGTGCATCGACTACAGGAAGCTGAATGCAGTCACGCGCAAGGATCACTTTCCTCTTCCATTCATTGACCAAATGCTCGACCGGTTGGCAGGTAAGCCTTATTTCTGCTTTCTTGACGGTTTTTCAGGTTATAATCAGATTCCCATAGCACCCGAGGATCAGGAAAAGACGACCTTTACATGTCCATTCGGTACGTTTGCTTTTCGCCGAATGTCGTTTGGTTTGTGTAACGCGCCCGGCACCTTTCAACGGGTCGTTACAAGTATATTCTCAGACATGATAGGTACGTTTATTGAAGTGTTCATGGACGATTTCACGGTGTATTGTGACACTTTCGATGCATGCTTAGACAATTTGAGTACGGTATTAGCACGTTGTGTTTCTATGAATTTGGTGCTCAATTATGAAAAGTGTCACTTTATGGTTACTCACGGTGTAGTCCCAGGACATGTCGTTTCACATGAGGGTATAGAGGTTGATAAAGCTAAAATAGACTTGATTGTTACTCTGCCCTATCCCTCCACGGTTCGTGACATTAAATCTTTCCTTGGGCATGCTGGCTTCTATCGTAGATTTATTAAGGACTTCTCAAAAAGGGCCTTGCCCTTATCTAACCTCTTGCAAAAAGATGTCCCTTTTGAGTTTACAGATCCATGCAGGGCAACTTTTGACGAGCTAAAATAGGCCCTCACCAGCACACCCATTATCTGCGCACCAGACTGGACCCAGCCATTCGAGGTCATGTGTGATGCGAGCGACTATGCAGTAGGAGCGGTCCTCGGCCAGAGGGTAGACAAAAAGCCCGTAGTGATCTACTACGCTTAGAGGACTCTGGACGTGGCCCAAAAGAACTACTCGAGCACAGAGAAAGAACTGCTAGCCGTCGTCTTTGCCTTAGAGAAATTCAGATCTTATTTGCTCGGTACTAAAGTTGTTGTCTATTCTGACCATGCAGCTATCAGGTACTTGATGACGAAGAAGGAGGCGAAGCCGCGGCTCATTAGGTGGATTCTGCTCCTACAGGAGTTCGACTTGGAGATCAAGGACAAGAAGGGCATAGAGAACACTGTAGCCGACCACTTGAGCCGACTTGTTCGAAAAGAAGAAGCCGGGCAGATCACTGAGACGTTCCCGGACGAGCACTTGTATGCTCTCACGAGTAAGATGTCATGGTATGCTTCCATAGTGAACTACCTGGTCGGAGGTAAGTTCCCGCCTTCTTATTCTAAAGCCCAATGTTTGAAACTGAAGCATGATTCTAACTTTTATTTGTGGGATGACCCGTACTTGTGGAAAATAGGCGTAGACCAGATTCTTAGACGGTGCATTCCTAATGATGAGATTGCTTCAGTTATCAGTTTCTGCCATGAACATGCATGCGGTGGCCATTTCGGTCCTAGGAGAACGGCTAGGAAGATATTAGATAGTAGATTCTTTTGGCCGCATGTTTTTAGAGATGCCTACAACCATTGTAAGAAATGGGATAAATGTCAGCGTGTAGGTAATATTTCGGCTAGGAATGAGATGCCCCAAGTACCCATACTTGTTAATGATGTTTTTGATATATGGGGCATCGATTTCATGGGTCCTTTTCCGGTATCGTGTGGGTATGCTTATATACTGGTTGCAGTTGACTATGTGTCTAAGTGGGTAGAGGCTAAGGCCACTAGGTGTGACGATGCTAAAACTGTCATAGATTTCTTGCGCACTAACATCTTTTGTAGGTACGGAGTGCCTAAAGCCATAATCAGCGATCAAGGGACACACTTCTGCAACCGGATGATGGCTTCTACCTTGAAGCACTACCACGTTCACCATCAGACGTCCACAGCTTATCATCCCCAGACGAATGGGCAAGCGGAGATCTCCAACCGCGAAATCAAAGGGATTCTCGAGAAGATGGTAAGTCCGGCCCGGAAAGATTGGAGCCAACGGTTGGACGAGGCTCTATGGGCGTACCGGACAGCCTACAAAACACTGATAGGCACCTCGCCTTTTCGGTTGGTCTATGGGAAAGCATGCCATCTGCCGGTCGAACTCGAGCACAAGGCGTATTGGGCACTGAAGAAGTGCAATCCGGACTTGCAGGTAACCGGGTTAGACAGGAGACTACAATTATGTGAGCTTGAGGAGCTGCGCCTGGAGGCTTACAAGAGCCAATCAGACTACAAGGCACGGACCAAGCTCTACCACGACAAGTTCATCCTCCGACGTACATTCGAGGTTGGCCAGCAAGTCTTGGTCTTCTCATCACGCCTACGGTTGATGCCCGGCAAGTTCCGTTCGAGATGGACAGGCCCGTATACAGTGACAAAGGTTTTCAACCACGGGGCACTTGAGCTAGAAAGCCCGACGGGAGGAGACCGGTTCAAGGTCAATGGACAACGGGTCAAGCATTATCACGGTGAAGTCGATCTGACCGTCCAGCAATTCGACCTAGACGAGCCTCCCAACGACACATAAGCGAGGTATCGTCGAGCCAACGACGTAAAACAAAGGCGCTCGCAGGGAGGCAGCCCGGCATTTCTTTTCATTTTTTTTAGTTTATTTTGTTTATTTGAGTCTTGAGTCTTATTTGTCACATTGTATTCGGGAAAGAGATGCCCTTTTTGCAGGAAACATGCACCTCAGTGCGTAGTCGTCGAGAGGTCCCGACCGAGCGAGCCTTGTGCGCGAAGAGCGGACCAACCCGCTATCCTTCTTTGTGTAAGACTGCTATCCATCGAGAGTAGTTTCGCACTTTGAATACATTGTGTCAAGAAAAATAAGCTTTTAAAGATTCTGTCACCAAGACTTACGAGTCTAAGGAGATTGGTTCTTAAGTGAGACCGTTTGTGACTCCACCAATTTCCTGGGAATTCTTTATTTGTCTTAATTTCTTCGACATAGTTCTTTCATTTTGTGATGAACTCACGCTGCGATACAAGTCTCTACCAAAAGAAGGCAGGCGCAATGGTGCTCTTCTTGGACGCAGAATCAGAGCATTGGAGGAATCCTCGACCAAACTTGCCCAACTTGAGATTCTGACACGGCCATTAGTCTTAGAATGGCTAATTTATCGAGACATGTGAGAATCCCATAGCGTTCTGGCGGAGTCGTCCGGAGGCCGCCCAACCGACAGGGGCCCTGTACGCACAGAATGGGCGCACTGCCAGAATCCTCGACCGAAGTTCATTCTCTGGAAATTGTGGCTCGATAGAAGTGTTTAAAATGTCCAATAACTTTGGAAGGGCGAGCCAACTTTGCAACCGCACGAGGGAAGTGCCTGTTCACTCTTAACTCTCTCTTATTTTCCCTATTGTTTGTTTGCTTGCATAGTCGTGTCTTTGAACTTAAGATGTGCCGTGAGGACACGTCAGTTCAAAAGTGTGGGGTGGGAGAGTCAGTATGTCGTGTCAGCACGTTTATTTCCTTGCACCTACATAGAGTCAGCACGTTTCCCTTAAAATTTAAAATTTTTGTACAGATTTCTCTCTATTTTCCTAGACTTGCGGTATTGAATCTTGATGATGTGAAATAGATAGAACCGATTAGATGCATTTTTCTCGTGAACTTTGAAATGCAAATACATGTGAACTTACCCTATTGCGTGCTTTTGAGTTGAGATAAACAGGGATGTGGAGTTGATTGAAACGTCCTAGAGAGACTTGACAAAGCACTCAAGGGACCAAGCTTCGAACTATATGGTTATATGGATTTCGTGGAGGCTAGCACTTTGAGGCAACATGGTTAAGAGTCTGCTCCACCACTGCAGTGCTTATGCGGTCAGGTGGGACGGGAAAACAACACACCGTCCAATCTCTAGTCCAAGTAGCCGGGAAAACAGACGAGCGACCCTCGGCTTGACTTGCGTCAAAAGGACGAGGATGAGTGAGAGCAAGGAGGTATTTCTATATGCTTGCGGGCGATGATTGGACCTCCATCAAAAGAGCAGAGTCACAGACAAGCAGTCACAATCAGTAGCAAAAGAAAAGAAAATCAGTTATTTGTGAAGTTTTACACGCAACAAAGTGAAGAACACCACTGATCCATCAAAAGACAACTCACTACAAAGGCTGTCCAAGCAAAAGAACTCAACACCTTGAAGCTCGAACAAATCACGTGCAAGAAAAAGCAATGAAGTATAACCATATAGCGAGAATCCGGGACCGCGAGTGCATATCATGGGCCTAAGAGGACTATCTCCCATTGACGGAGCGCACTGCACTGTCGTTAAGGTGCAATGTCTCTGTGCAAAATAAATTTATATCTCCGCTACTCGTACTCTACTAGTGGGTAGTAAAGGGTAAGTAGGGGTCGAACCCAAGGGAGTCAGGTGAAAAGTTGTTCTTAAAGTTTGACAGTTTGGGGTTGGTTGTGGTTTTAGTACAGAGAGTAGCGTGGATTGGTTGTGATTTTAGTACTGAAAAGTAAATGACTGAAAGTAAAGAAAGTAAATACGAGACTGAAAGTAAATACTGAAAAGTAAAGTGCTTGAAGGACAAGACTTGCGGAAATTAAAGTGCTTGAAGGACAAGACTTGCAGAAATTAAAGTGCTGAAAGTAAGCAGTTGATATGGACTAAAAGTAAAGTGACAGGTGATGTTTTAATTAAAGGAAAGGATTCGGTTTTAGGGGCCTTGTATCATAAATCTGTTTATCATCGACCTCTAATGATCATACTACGTGTTCAAAGATGTATCAAGGCTATTCCTAGCACTTGACTTGCCACACCGTCTAGTCGTTTTCAAGACATAGAACTCTTGTTCTATATGTGCATCCATTTGATCAATCATTCCTGATCAACCAAATGGTGTTTAAAAGAGGTTGAACTCCACAGATAAGTTGTGCTCTTCCGAGCCTCCACTTATCTACGTATGTTCACGAACCCCATGGAAGAGCTTTGCTCTTCCGAGCCTCCACTCAGCCAATGGTGTTCTGACCTAATATATGACACATAGAACAAGTTGAACACGAAGAGGCACTAAGAGAAGGGTCTAAAATATTTTATGATACAAGCACACCCCTTCAACCGAATGAAGGGTTTAGCTACGAATATCCATAGGGGTGGATATCATAGCTAAGTACTGAGTAAAGTAAAGGTTTTGAAAGACAGGAAAGTAAAGGTTTTTGGAAATAAAGACAAGGAAAGTAAAAGGAGAATACTCAAGAACCAACAGGAGTAAACTCAAGAACAACGTAAAGTAAAGAAAAGCTTAAGTACTTCAAGAACCGACAAGAGTACTTAAGAACAAACTTGGAGCTTTTGATTCAAAGTAAAGTGTGTTTACATGGATGGTGTTGTAGAATCTAGAGAGCTTCTCTCACTACAATGAACTATGGATGTTGGGATGGAATGAGGATGATATACAAGTGAAGAGAAGATGTCTATTTATAGGCTAAGGGAGGCAAGGAGATCACAACACATGGCACAAGATGGGAGGAGATGTGGAGGAGATCACAACACATGGAAAGAGGAGAGCAAAAGCCATCGGGGTGAGTCACCACTCCAAAAGCCATCGGAAGATATTTGTTTCTCAAAAGCCATCGGTTTGACCGGAATCTGGCCGGAGCTTTGGCCAGAGCTTCTTGGATTTTGGAGAGTGTATTCTGAATGAAAATGTCATTCTAAGATGATCTCAAGAAGGAACCTAAGCCAAATTCTGCTTGGAACATGGTCGAAATCCCAAAACGGTCGAAATTGCCCTAGTTTGGCTTTTACCGGGCTTGATGCCTTTGCATTGCGTTCTTGTCCAAACGCCGACTGTTCTAGCATATTTGAATGATTCCAAGTCGGTTCCATGAAAGTTGTACAGTCGGAATCTGATTGTGGCCTCGAGTGTCTTGTAATCCATTTTCAGCTTTAAAACTCCTCCTTAGCCTGTATTTTCTCTAGACTTCAGAATACCCTGTAGATAAATATTGGAACTAACAAGCAAAAGTTAAATAGATGAAGAGTCTAATTTGGTGGGTTTAACTGTGTTTATGATTCATACAATTATGGTCCATCACCCATTCATCCAAATTGGTTTGCATCTCGGCTCAAAGGTAACACGTATCAATTACTTCCATGTTTGATGCACAATACTTTTAGTTACGATAGAGATATGCATAGAAAGGCGAAGTCTAGACTAGCAAGTCATATTCATGTAGCAATATATAGGATGCCGAAGGAATTGTGATGTTTCAGTTTGTTTTCCTCTTAAGACCTAGTTCTTGTTCGGGACGAACAAGTTTAAGTGTGGGGTGGTTTGATGACCCGTATTTATACGACTCATCGAGTCAACAAATCGCATCATTTCCGACACTTTATTATGCGAACAAGTTACTTTTGGTGTTGTTTTGCATTTCAGGTGCTTCGGAAGCTCTAGGAGGAAACGCGCTTAAAAGATGGCTTTCTGAGCCAAAAACATCACAAGGAGTCGAGCTGACCAACACTAAACTCAAGTTGCTCGGGCAAACGAGCTGATCTGACGAATCCACTTCGAGAAAAGTGATCCAAATAGCAAATAAGGTGGACAATGTCGGAGAACCAAGGAAAACGCACGAGCAGATTGGCATTTGGCCCAACCCCAGTAAGGCCCCGTGCGCGCTGATTGGCTCTGAAATCAAGTCGCTCGACCAGACGGACTCCGATGACAAATCTGACTCGACCAAGTTGCTCAAAATGGACAACAAGTCCGACAATGTCACCAACCCAAGGAGAACGCACGGGTGGAACGGCCCATGAGCAGCCGAGCAAAGTTCCAGGCCGCGCCCGAAGGCCCTGTCGAGCAGACTAGCGCTGAATCCGAGTTGCTCGACCAGATGAACGAATCTTGCAAATCTGGCTCCACTAAAGTGATCGAAATGCCAAATGACTCGGACGATACCACTAGCCAAGCAAAACGCACGAGCGCGATTGGCCGAGATGAGCAAAACGACGTTGAAGGCCCCGCGCGCTGGGCCAGGTCAGTGGGCTCAAAAGTGAGGCGGTTTGCTTACTTCCTCACCAAGCAAAAACGATCATGGACCAGGCCCAAATAGAATATTCGAAACCCTAGAACCTTCCCAATAAATAAGACCTCTTGGTCTAGGGTTTCGATCATCCAAAAACGTGAACTCGAGCTCTGCCCTCTCCTCCGGTCCTCCTTCGTTCGGCAATAGAGAAGACATCGTTTCTTTATTTTTATTGTTTTTTTGTTCTAATGGCTATGTGTAGCTAAACCCATTATTCGGGCTAGGGTTTCAATTATTGTAACGAATGTTTTGAGATTCCATGCTTAATACTATCTTTGCATTCTTTTAGTTCTTGTGCACATTAATTTCGGTTTGAGTTGCAAGGTTAAGTGGAGACCCGAAACGGTAAAGCTTAAGCTAGGCAATTCATACCCCATGTTTACTGCCTATTTGATACTAAACCGTTAGAATATGTAGTTGCACCAAACCTAATATAACCTGAAACGGAGTATTAGGTTACCACACTTAAGAACGCAGAATAGATACTTAGAAATCAAGGATAACCAAAGTCACAATTAGAAACCCTAGTCTGAATATTCTCTCAGATTATAACTCTTGCTTGTTTCATATTTTGCACTGTTTCCTAAATTGCTCACAACCAATTGTCTTTCCTTTTTCAGAACAACAAGTAACCATCTAGCTCCCTAGGGTTCGACCCTTGCTTATCGATGTACTAACCCATAGCCAAGAGTAAGGAAAAATATAAATTCAAATTTGCAGGTACCGACGACGCCTGTCAACCACTAAAAGAAAACAGCTGGAACAGAAGGTGCTCTTTAAGAGGATATTTTTTCTTAAAAAGAAAACAAAAAAATTGGGAGATATTCTGCATACCGTTGAGGAGAGAGGAGTGTTACTCGAAAACACATTTGGGAAGTTGAAAAGACTGATCTTAACCTAGAAATCAATTTGGTCAGTCGGCTGCTCTTGCATTCTCTCGCTAGCCCCAGTTCAGCAGTGATTTGTGAAATCTTTCTTTCGCTCCTTCCTTCGGCAACAATGGTGACCACTAGGAAATCCTCCAAGTCTGTGGATGTGCCCTCCCCGACAACAAAGAAGGCTGATCAAAAATTCTCTAATTCTCTGGCGTCGAAGCCACTATTCAAGAAACGGAAGGTGTCAAAAAAGAGATCTGGATTCCCTACAGACGATGGAAAGGTAACGGCAAACCCTAACCCTTCGGTTACTACATCATTACCTAGGAAAGAAACTGCTGATAAACTTAAGAAGGTTGAGGAGGGTGTCAAGGGCGTTGTCGAGGTTATTAGGGAAGTTAGGACTGAAAGTGAGGGCAATACCGCTGATCTGGCAGTTGCTAAGATTGTTGCCCCAGTACGCTCTGTGGGATATGAGGAGCTTAATGATCTCTTCAGGGAGATTGACGATGTTGCTTCTAAGTTACAGAAGGAAGGTTCTAAGGAGAATTCTGGAACTGGTGGTGGGAAAGATGGGGTCTCCAGGGCCGTTTCTGCTGAAATTCCTGTTTGTTCACCACTTAGTGTCCATGCTGCTTATGAAGGGAAGTCTTCTAAAGATCATATGGTAAAGGATCTCCCAGCTAATGCAGGGGTTGGCCTGTCGGAGGTCTCTCGAGACTCCATCTCCTTGGTTGTGCTAAAGGGGGTTGCTAAAAACAAGAGGAAGAAGAAGGACGTGTTCCGTGTCCCAAGTGCAAAGGACCCGTCCGGTCAAGGTGAAGGAAGTATTGTTGCTGGGGGAGTCCATGCAACCAAGAAGAAGAAGCGAACCTCTACCACCCCTCAAGAGGTTTCAACAGGTATCATAAAGGAGGGTATCTGGTTTGTGGACAAGAATGCTGCGTTGAAGTGGAAATCAGTTCAAAAACGGAAGATTATCCCCGAGAAAATCCTGGACGAAACTCGCTATAAGGGTCATGAGGTGATTCTTCTTCTGAAGGAAACTGGTTTGCTCTGGACGCTGACATGAGGCAAGCCCTTCAATGATCACATGGTCCGGGAAGTTATTGCCAATCTGCCACCACAGTTTGGTGTTACCGGTGATAAGAACTATGGTGTGTCTTATGTTCAGGGAACGAGAGTGGAAATAAACCCGGAGCTCATAAATGTTATCTTTGCCTTGGATGACCCCTCCGGTGGACGAGGAAGAACTTGACTTGACAAAATTGCCAGCTGCATTACGGCAGGCTCAGTTCCCGTCTGGATAGATGCCTCCATTCCTGTGGCAGACCTGACAACCTTTTACTCGATGCTGTTCTTTATTGCCGTTGTCAATTGGCGGCCTACTTCACATCGCTCCACTGTATGCAAGGAAATTGCACAGCTGATCTACCAGGTTAGAAATAGGATGAAGTTTAATATGGGCAAGGTCAATTTCAAACAAATTGCGGAACATGCCACCTCATGCCGGTCTCTCCATCAGATTGGTTTTCCTTCTCTCATCTATGAGCTGACGACCTACAACAATCCTCATCTGAAGTCTATGGGGGATCGTGTCTCCTCAGCCCCGCAGAGGTTTGTTGTTGACCACAAGCTCTTCAAAGGACGTCATGTGAATGACCTCAAATATGTAGGCCAGGAAAGGAAGGACGTTCCTGAGTCGTCGGCAAGGGGAGCGGTCTCTGGTGTTCAGTTGGGTGCTGCCGAAAGGGCCAATTTACTAAAGATGGTTGACCACTACCTCAGAGTTGACAAAGATCAGAAGAAGCGCCTCAACATCTTGGCTCGGTCGCTTCGGTATCCCAGCGACAATGAGGAAGAGGATAATGACTCTGGGGATGATCTTTCGGAGGATGCCTCGTCTGATTAAGGTCCTCCGCTGAAACTTCTTAAACATTATCACATTTTGTTTTGGTTCAGTGCTTATTCTGGCACATTGGTTCGCACTATTTGAACTCAGATTGGACCCCTTGCCAGTTTATGGCAAAAAGGGGGAGTATTTTGAGGTCTTTTGTATTCCCTCAAGTGTGTCTAAAGTCTAGATAGTTAGATAGATAAATAGTTCTAGTATATAGTACATTTGGTTTTGCCAAAATGCCAAGGGGGAGATTGATGTTCCCGTGAATGGCATGTATTTGGCAAAACGACTTTAGACAGTTCAAGCAGATGTCAAAGGAGAGTTCAATCACATGGTGGCACTCATGTACATCGTAGATCAGGCGCATGAAAAGATCGAAGATCTTTTGGGTAAAGTCGGCCAGCGAAGTAGTCAAGATCTTGATATTCATTCAAATATCATCTCCTTGGAATGAAGATCTGAATGGCTGACTTGTCGTGGAAGATATTCGTTTCTTCCCTAAGATTGGTTCAAAGATACTAATCGAATATTTAGGAATATTTCCTAAATATATGATAAGGCTATCTGCACCAGATTTGGACGCTCGGACTCTGCATATAAATACCCATCTAGGGCGTCCATATCTCCATCGCTTTCCATATCAAATACACACGAGTATACCCTATCGATTGGAGAAGAAGCAAGCGACGGCCGTTTGTTTTTCCTCACTGGAAATTCATCGGTGCAGGAGCAGTCTCATCAACGTGCTACTCAGACTGCCTGGAAGCGATCCAACTGGTGCACACAACAAAGGCCAACACGCTTTCGAGAGAAAGCCCCCGAGCTTCCGAGAAGATCGAGCACGTTCGGACTGAGGTTTCGGACGAAGGGGATCGAGCTGACCCGCGGTGATTCTCGATTGCAAATCTGAGAGACGGTGCTTTAGAAGCTAGGCAATTACAAACAAGGCGTTGTGTAAGTATAAGTCCTTCTATTGTTCTAAATCACGTAATAAAGATTTGTGTCCCTTTTAGGGTGTGGGAAACCCCCTAGAGTAGGCGTAGCCGAACTGGGTATCATTCTGCGTGCTCCTGTCTTGTTCTTCATACGGTACAGTCTCAGAAGGGTTCAAGATCTGTCTCAACCAGTCTCTTGAACAGTAGCTTGAACAGGTTGCAGTAATTCGTCACCAACAGCTCTCCTCATAGATGACTCAGGAACATTCTTCCTCTTTACCTCGGGGTCTTTCAGATCGTTAATATGGCGTCCCTTGAACCACTTGTGATCAACCCCCAACTTCATCGGAGCATGACGCGCGTCGTCTGACGCGTCAAACTTAAATTTGTAATCTCCTGCTATTAGCTAGTAAAGCGGCAAGCGGGGTCGAACCCAAGGGAGCTGATGTTGTTGAAGTTGTAACTGTAGACAATTAAAGAAAGGGGGTTTGTGAGCAATTAAGAGTGCTAAAGAGAAAATAGCAAAGACGAATTCGATAAGAGAGAATATTCAGCTTAGGGTTTCTATTGTGACATGTTTAGCATAGATATCTAATGATCAAATCTTATGTTTCTAAGTGTGGAATTCCGACAAAGGTAATTCCTTAAGTATCCCGACAAAGGTGATACAACACATCTAACCCGACCAAGGTGTTAGATTTCTAGTTCTTTCCTAAACACAATAATCCGACAAAGGTATTATTTTATCTAGGTGTTACGATCTACCTTTACGACAAAGTTTCCAGTAGATATTAACGATAAGAGTTAATTGTTTGATTAAGATTTCCGACAAAGCTTCCGCTTAACCTCACAAATTAATTCATGGAATAAGCAAAAGAACTAGAGAAACATAAAATTGCATTACGAACAGAATCTCAAAACATAAGTCACAATATGCGAAACCCTAAACTGAATTAGGAGTTTAGCTGCACATCATCGAAATAAAAACACAAATATGCATGATGAAAGTAGTAGAAAATCTCTTCTCTCGTCGAAGGCTTCGTCTTCTCCGCCAGGGCCGTCTTGGAACTTCGTAGAATAATGATGATGGAAACCCTAACCCAAAGATCTTATTTATAGCAAAACATAGGGTTTCCAAGTCTGTTTTTTGGGCTCAATTTCAAAGTTTCGGACTTGCTGACGACATCATAACGCGTGCTGACATCATCGGGCGCGTTTTGCCTCAACGTTATATCCGCGTCTTGTGTTGACATTAGCATTGCTGCATATCTCTACAAAACGCGATCCGCACTGAGCCCCGACTTAGGCTCTTGATTTAACCATCTAAACGACCTCGGATGCTCTTGGTGTGAACTAGAGAGTTGTAGAGAATTGAGTTATCTACGCAACGGCATGTAGCTCGTATTTTTCTGATCAGCGGTTCATTCCCAGCACTCCATCGAAGCTCTAAAGGTCTAATCTGCCAGTGGTGTTTTTGGCATGAAAAGCAATCTTTTATGCGCGTTTCCTCCTAGAGCTTCCAAAACACCTGAGATGCAAAACAACACTAAAAAGTAAATGTTCGCATACAAAAGTGTCGAAATAAATGGGATTAGTTGATTCGACGAGTCGTATAAATACGACTCCTCAAACCAAACCACACTTAAACTTGTTCGTCCCGAACAAGAACTAAGTCATAGAAGGAAAATTAGTATAACACCATAACTTCTTCGACGTCCTAAATATTGCTACATGAACATGAGTTGCTAGTCTAGACTCGCTTTTCTATGCATAACTCAATCGCTACTAAAATCATCATGCTCAACACAGAATTAACTTGATACATGTTACCTTTGAGCTGAAATTCAAACCAATTCGGATGAATGGGAGGTAGTCCTCTTTAGACATCTGCATTCGCTGTTCCGAACTCTAGCTATATGGTTATACTTCATTGCCTTCTCTTGCACGTGATTCATTCGAGCTTCAAGGTTTTTTTTTTGAGTTGTTCTTTCTTCTTTTATTGGA
This sequence comes from Rhodiola chrysanthemifolia, assembly GCA_033675395.1. Classification (NCBI taxonomy): domain Eukaryota; kingdom Viridiplantae; phylum Streptophyta; class Magnoliopsida; order Saxifragales; family Crassulaceae; genus Rhodiola; species Rhodiola chrysanthemifolia. Next base: position 29,273,366 of record CM066210.1, on the reverse strand, counting down.
CAACTTTTGATGTTGTGACTTCCTTTGGCCTTTGGCTCTTGATATATGAATGATGTACTTCACTTTTCTTTGAATAAACCTCACAATTTGGCTGATTTTTTCTTGAGCTTTGCTCCTTCGTTGTGAATAGCTTGTCCTTTTCTTTCTTTTGAAGGAGGTCCAATCATCACCCGCAAGCATATGGAAATACCTCCCCGCTCTTTCTCATCCTCGACCCTTTTGACGCGAGTCAAGATGAGGGTCGCTCACCTCTTCCCGGTTACTTCGGACTAGAGATAGGACGGTCTGTTTTCCCGTCCCGCCTACCTACATAAACGCTGCAGCGGCGGAGCTAACTTTGAACCATATCGTCTCGAAGTGCTAGCCTCCACGAAATCCACATAACCATATAACTCGAAATTTGGTCCTTTGAATGCTTCGTCAAGTCTCTCTAGGACATTTCTATCAACTCCACATCCCTGTTTATCTCAACTCAAAAGGACACGTAGTGGGTTAAGTTCACATGTAAAAGCACAATTCAAATTTCACGAGAGGAACACATCTAATCAGCATCGTCTGTTTCACTTCATCAAAATTCAATACTGCATATCCAGGAAATAGAGAGAAATTTCATACTTTCAGATTTCTTTTAGGGAAACGTGCAGACACTATGCAGGTGCAAGAAAAATAAATATGCTGACACAACTGACTGACTCTCCCACCCCACACTTTTGAACTAAGTCGTGTCCTCACGGTACGACTTAAACTCAAAAACACAACAATGCAAGACACACAAACCTAGGGAAAGACAAATAGAGAATAAAAGTGGACAGACACTCCCCTCGTTTCGTCGCGTGACGGTGAGAATTATGGTCAAACGAATCGGTCAACACTGGTCAATGGTCCATCGCGTCTAGTAAAGACGTTGCGCACCGCGTATGATAGAGACGTTAACTTAATGTTAACACCAAACGCGGACAGATAATGTTGAGGGCTGACGTAGTCCGCACAGAGTTGCACCTATTTCCTGCATGAAAAAACATCTCTTTTCCCAAAAGACAATGTGAAAAACATGACTCAAGACTCAAACAAACATAGAATGAAATAAAAAAACGAGAAAAACAAAAATTTTGCCGGGCTGCCTCCCTGCGAGTGCCTTTATTTTTACGTCGTTGGCTCGACGTTACCTCAGTAGAGATCACAAGTTAGGATCTCATGAGCATGTGAGGTCAAACTTCTCTACTCCTTAGTGATGCTCATAGCCCTCATCGAGTGGTGCTCTCATGTCGGTCCATCCTGGTTTCCATCCACAAGTGTCATGTCTCGGTAGGTCGACTGAAACTCCTGTAGAGACATGCTTGCAAGACCTAGCTTGCTTTTTCTCCTTATGATGCTTCCAACTCACGAGTGTGTTTTTGAATGATAGTTTGTAGTTGGTGATCCAGTTTCTAGTCCAGCATAATGGGATACTAGCAGCCACAATGTAAAGTGAACCAAACACCTTTTCTTGTAATTGTTTGGGTTCACCATCCTGCAAATACAACACAAGGGGCATATGAGTCATATGTAATTCCATATTAAATTCAGCGCTTACCTTAGAATTTTTAGTAATCAAGTCTGTGCATAGGTAAGGAGTGGAGTTCTCTTCGCTAGAACATATTTCCTCCTCGTATGTGGCTGGCAGTATTCGGCTGAATTCATTTTCATCTTCATCTTCTTCTTCTTCTGGCTCTTTATGATCATCTTGGGTGATGTTATCCTGCACAAGAAGTGGAAGAGGTGTATCAAAATTTTGCATAATTTGAGGTGGTTCAGAGATTACCGCAGACATGATTATTTCTTCCTCCGTGTGCAACTCTCTTGTAGTGGTGGAATTATCCTCTTCATCTGAAGCTTGAGTCTCTGTTGGGGGTAAGGTTGTGATGGAGGTGTTGCATATGATGTCGGGCAAGATCTGTATCGAATCAGCTTGCACCGTCTGTGACTTATCATCTATTTTGTGCATCTGACCTCGTCTCGATCTCTGTGCCATATCATCTATCAGGTCCAAGATGTCATAAATGTCTAAATTCGTTACTGAACCTCTTGCTGCAGCATCAAGCATAGAACGCTCTAGTGGAATCATCCCATCAAGAAAGCTCTCAAGAAGAAACAAATCTGTTAATCCATGGTCTGGACAGCTTACCGCAAGATCATCGAAGCGCGAATAGTACTCGTCTAATGTTTCGCCCTAGAATTGCTCAATGGTAGAAATTTTCTCGCGAATTTCAAATCGAAGGGATGTCGGAGAAAACTTCTTTAGAAATCGGGCTCGTAGATCTACATAATTACTTTCACAATCTGCAGATGATGAGTAATACCAAGATCTTGCGGAGTCAGTTAAAGAAAAGAGAAATATTTTTAACTTAAACCTCTCTAAGGACTCTTCTTTAGGCTTTATGCGGCAGCAGACGGAGTGAAACATTTTTACATGTGTCACGGGGTCTTCTCCGATGGCACCTCTAAATTTGGGGAGTCGCCTAATCATCCAAAACTTAACCTCGCTGCCATCGTATTCATCTTCCTCATCGTCTTCATCGTCAATCTGGCTACCTGCACGAGACATTATGCAGCAAGTAGCGAAGCACAAAAATAACTAAATAAAATAAAATTAAACAGAAAATAAGAAAACAAAAGAAACAACTTCACCGAAGCGCAGCTCCCCGGCAACGGCGCCAAAATTTGACGCGCGTCAAACTTAAATTTGTAATCTCCTGCTATTAGCTAGTAAAGCGGCAAGCGGGGTCGAACCTAAGGGAGCTGGTGTTGTTGAAGCTGTAACTGTAGACAATTAAAGAAAGGGGGATTGTGAGCAATTAAGAGTGCTAAAGAGAAAATAGCAAAGACGAATTCGATAAGAGAGAATATTCAGCTTAGGGTTTCTATTGTGACATGTTTATCATAGATATCTAATGATCAAATCTTATGTTTCTAAGTGTGAAATTTCGACAAAGGTAATTCCTTAAGTATCCCGACAAAGGTGATACAACACATCTAACCCGACCAAGGTGATAGATTTCTAGTTCTTTCCTAAACAAAATAATCCGACAAAGGGTTTTATGGGTTTTATCTTTTATGTTATTTTTTATACTCCAATGTATACCCTAGCAAAGGTCACTTTTGACCCAATCAGGATTCGTATTTCAGATGGCTTAATACTTTAAGTAATATAAAAAAATTATATTCAGCTACGACTACAGATTTTGTTATATTTTCCGGCGATAGATTCCGGCGAAATTCCGGCTACTAAATTTTCCCCGGAAAAATTCCGTTGCGACTTCGATGGTATTTTGGAGGAAAATTCCGTGCCTAAAAAACCCTTAGAATATCCGGCGGTATTCCGTCACAAATTATTCCGGCAACATAAATGCGCCGGAATTCCGCTGGAATAATTCCGGGGCAATTACGGTGTTATTTCGGAGAGAACGACAATGCCAACAAAATTCAGAAAATTTCCGGCGAAATTCCTGCACAAATTATTCCGGCCACACAGATCCGCCGGAATTTCCCTAGAAATATTCCAATAGAATTCCGGCGTAATTCTTGCAGAATGGTTCTCTATCACCAGGTATCCACTGAACGCTCCTCTAAAGCTACTATGTCTACATCTATGTCTGACCATTCGACTATTCCACTCACTGTAACTGAAACCATCACCGATTCATCTCCCATTCTTCTCATCTTCAATTCTATTTAAGTTTAGAGAAATTTCCGGATTAAATTCGCAAACCCTAACTTTCACCCACACATCCAATACGATCTTCCATCTGGGACGTTTTCTAGCCAAATCGACCAGTTAGGATCAATTCAGTGTTCCAATCTTCGTCAGTAGCCGAGCAAACGAAGCAGCAGTCCAGATATGGAGTTTTCGCCAATAGCCGAGCCAGACGCAGCAGCAGTGCAGATCTAAATCGTTCCTGAAGAAATCAAGGCAAGAGTGGGGAAATACATGGAGATGTTAGACATGGGAAAATCCAGATCTGGATCGTTCTTGAAGATATCAAGGCAAGGAGATGTTGGACATGGAGTTACGGCAATGACGAAGGATGTTAGGGGAAAAATAGATGTTTATCAAATTAGATAGGGACTAGAGGTTAGACATGGGCCGAGAATGGATGTCGTTTCTTTTTTTTCTTCTATTATGCAAGTAATTTGTTTTAATTTGAAAATGAGATAAATGAAAACAAAAAGAATTCGTTAATAAAATTGTAAACTAAAATCGAATTTCCTTTTATTAAATCAATTAGATAATATGAATATTTAAATTTAAAAGTTTCCTAATTTCTCTAAAATATATACCCAAAAAAATTGTCCTCGGAATTCCTCCGTAAATGTCTCGAAATTTTGTCCCAAAAGTTCCCCCGGAAATGCTCAGGAATTAGTTTCAGAGAAATTCAGGGGGAATTCAGAGGATATGTTTCAGTTACCGGATTTGCCCCCGGAATTTCACCAGAAACGCGACGGAATTTGTCGCCGGAATTGTCCCGAAATAAAAATTCGGGGGAAGTTTTGCCGCGGACATAAATTTGGCCGGATTTCTGTCAGAAATTTACTGAATTCCGACAGAATTTCGGGACTTTTCCGGCCAAAATTGTGCCCCGGAATTTTTAGCAAAATTTGTAGTGTATGTTATACACTTTTAGACATCATAAATTTGAGATTAAATTAGCACAAACCCTACTTATTTGTAATACACGACACCAATCACACTAAAAAAGACAAATGAGAAGGGAATTTCTATTTCCGGTAACAACAAATCAGATTCAATATAAACAAGTAGGTAAAAGAACCGAAACAAAGCAATCATCAACGAAAACATAAATTGTGTTGATAGATAAAGAATAGTATACACATATAACATTGTTCATTTAGCCTAGTTGGAAAAATCATCAAACTGGTGAAAAGAACTTTTGTCTTCGTCCCTAGTTGTGGTGACATGTGTATCATGCATGGTGAAATTTGGATTATCAAATTATCAAATTTTTTGGGATTTTCAACCGAGCACTCCCATATATATATACTTAATTCATTTATATATACAAACTTTTTTTTTGATACACATTTATATATACAAACTTGAAACTACAGACTTTTGGAAGTCAGCTATGGGATACAACTTTTTCCATCCAAGCGCTACAAGCTAGCAACATGGACGATGAAATTGGAGGGACATTGGCTAAAGGCCACGATTTCATAAAAAAAATCTCAGGTATGGTTTTTTGCGTATAACTCGTCCTGGCATTTACGCACTCTCTCTCCTTTAGTCATTTCACTTGAATTTATTTGACTGATAGCTACACTCTTTTTGAAATTTGAAGGTGAAGGCCAACCCTTCTGGCGACTTCAGAAGCATGCACCGTCACATTTCTAAGGGAGCTTGGACATTTTCAGACCAAGACCATGGATGGCAACTTTCAGATTGCACAGCAGAAGGCTTGAAGGTTATCATAATGTTCATCTTTATATTATATTATTTCAAACAGACAGATAAAGAGCTTCATTCCATTTATCTAACAAGTTTAAATTGATTTCAGTGCTGTCTACTCTTCTCATTGATGAAACCTGAGATTGTCGGTGAGAAAATGCCACCGGAGAGGCTCTATGACTCGGTGAATATTATCCTTTCGTTGCAGGTAAAACTAAATTTTCTTGACAAGCCAATTTCAAAATTCATTTTTTATGTATGGGATTGAAGAGTAAAGATAGGTGCAAATCATATTTTTGGTGGAAACTATAAAATTCGTCAAAATATAATTTGTCGCCGAAAGATTAAAGTACGACATAGTTCGTCAAAAGTGATTTACATTTCGTCGCCGAAAAATCATCCATACGACGAGATTTAATCTCATCCGTCCAAATGACTAAATAGCTGGCATGGTTTTTTTTTTTTTTTTTTACAAAAATGTGTTGTTTGCACCAGATCCTTTTTTGGTTCTGAAATATTATTTTTTTCGAAAAAAAGGCTAACTAAACATTCTTTTTCTGAAAAATAGAGCAAGAATGGTGGAGTATCAGTCTGGGAGCCAACAGGTGCGCCCCAGTGGCTGGAGGTAAAACAACAGTAGTACTCCTGAATGGTTTTTCTATATTGCCCTACATCTTTGATCTAGTGTCGGCTATTTATATAGTTTCCTTATTATGTCGCCTCTTATCAGCTTCTGAATCCTATCGAATTTTTTGAGGGCATTGTAATTGAGTACGACTACGTCGAGTGCACTGGCGCAGCTATCCAGTCATTAGTCCTTTTCAAAAATTTATACCCTGGACATAGAGAAAAGGAAATTGAGAAATTTATCGAAAGTGGGGCACAATACATCCAAGACATACAAATGCCTGATGGGTCATGGTAACTACATAACACTAGACTCTTGAGATATATACCGACTTCATTTATATATTGCTTATTATGTGGGATTCATACAATGTAACACCTCTACTTAAGCTCAACTAAATCAAAATGCATATGCAGGTATGGAAAATGGGGAGTTTGCTTCACATATGGTGCATGGTTTGCTCTAAGAGGACTTGCACATGCCGGAAAGACCTACAACAACTGTGCAGCGGTTCGAAAAGGTGTTGAATTTCTTCTAAAAATTCAATGTGAAGATGGCGGGTGGGGGGAGAGCTACCGATCTTGTCCAGAAAAGGTAAATAAATAATGTGGTATACAAGAGGAAATAAAGATAGGTGCAAAACATATTTTTGGTGTAAAATACAAAGTTCGTCGAAATTGGGTTATAATTCACGCCGATACACTAAAAGTAAGACATAGTTCGTCAAGAGTATTTTATAATCAAGTGTTTTCATTGAATTGTATTTTCTACAAAAATATGTCATTTACACTAGATATATGTTTTTTTTGTTTTTCTAAACACAATTTTTTTTGTCCTGTATATTGTGGTATAGAAATATATTGCTCAAGAAGATGGCAGATCAAATCTGATCCACACTGCTTGGGCTTTAATGGGTTTGATTTACGCCGGACAGGTACTTAATTCAGTTTTCATCCTCAAAATCAATATTGTTATCCGCTTGGGTAATATTTACCCACACAGTGGAATTTCGTTTTGAAACTTGATTAAAATATAATCGGCTGAATGCTATAATGTATACTGTGTATTTTCCTACTGATATATAGGCCAACAGAGATCCGATTCCTCTACATCGCGCAGCGAAACTACTGATTAACTCACAACTAGAAGATGCAGATTTTCCACAACAGGTAAATAATCACCTAGATTAAACAGAAAGTCGGATGAGGGTTCCAAAATAGTTGTACAAAATTTATGCTAATAGTTTTTTTTTTACATTGCAGGAGATAGTTGGAGTGTTTATGAGGAACTGCATGTTGCACTATGCTGCATATAGAAACATATTTCCTGTATGGGCCCTTGCTGAGTATAGAACGGAAGTTCTTTTTGGTCCAAAAACTGCCTAGCAACAGAACAATGGAAGGTATATATCATCTTCCATCAGTAACCTGCAGCGCCGCATTTTCGTATGTATAACCGCCCTTCTATATGTAAAGCCGTAAGAATTTATCACATGTCCCGAATAATTTGCTATATTTGTGAATAATTTAGTATTTTCAGAATAATTTGTTATGTTTCACATACAGATAAATAATTTGATATTTGAATAATTTTGTTTCTGAATAAATTACCATACAATTAAATAAATTTACAGTATTTACGAATGATATTATAATCCTAAATTATATCATTAAGTTTCATAAATAACTGAATACTTTGATATTATTATTAGGGAAAAGTATAAATTGGTGCCCTGAACTACCGTTCTTTTCTAATTGAAGGTCCAAACTATCAATTTTTCCAATCAAGGGTAAAATAAAAAATAAATTGACCAATTTTTGAATACTGATCACCGTAGATTCACCGTGATTAAATTACAAACTCAATCATGTGAATCCCGTTAATAATGACTCAATAAAAAAGTGTATTAGTGTTAACGAAAAAAAACCGATTTAATATGTTAAGAGTTTATGATGAGATCATTGGGTTTTCAACATGGTTCACATGATTGAGTTCACATTTTAATCCCGGTGAAGTTACGGTGCTTGGTGTTCGAAAATTGATCAATTTATTTTTTGTTTTGCCTTTGATTGGAAAAATTGATAGTTTAGACCTTCAATTGGAAAAGCGCGGTAGTTCGGGGCACCAGTATGTACTTTTCCCTTATTATTAATAATTTCACATACAACGTAATAATTTACTATATTTGTAACTAATTTGGTATATCCTGAATAAATAAATATGTTCCATATAAAATAGACTAGTCTGATGGGTGAAAGAACCCCTAGTGCTTAAGTACCATTAAGTGTGGAAGCACCTAGCTAGCCAATGTGGGATTGTAACATTGCCCCACCCTATGGAGACCGACGTCCTCGTCGGCCCACAGCTTTCACTCTGGCCTCGTTGGGTAATCAGGTAGCCCTTTCTCAGGTCGCCCCTTCCGAGTGACGCCCACGACGACCTACTCTGGACGGCTTTCACTCTGGCCTCGTTGGGCAATCAGGTAGCCCTTTTCAGGTCGCCCCCTTCGTGTTGGCTCTAAATGAAGTGCACCAAATGTTTAACACCTAAGTCCAAGGGAAGAGCTCACCACAAAAGATTAGTATGATGAGTGAGAGAATCCCTTGTGCTTAAGTACCACTAGGTGTGGAAGCACCTAGCCAATGTGGGATTGTAACATGTATACTCCTAAATAATTTTCTATTGAAGCTGATACGTGACAGTTTTCCAGACTTTTATACATAAAGGCGGGTTATACACATAAAATAAAGTTTACGCTTAATCCTCATCCTACTAATTAGTTTGTATTGATATGTGTAACGTCAATAATTATGTATTACCTTGCGCAACTATCACTACAAAGTAACCCAATTTTACGATGGAACATGTGTTAGATTATTTTAAATAATCAATGTTGGGATCATAATGTAAATAGTATATGATGTGTTATTATCATTATTTATAAGTTATATATTTCCATGATCATGAATTTAATTATACTCTAAAGTTACTTGTATAATAGATCACTTTAATATATAACTTAAAAAATATAAATAATGATAACATACACATCATATAATATTTACATTATGATCCCAACATTAGATTATATAAAATAATCTAACAATCTCCCACTGGATCATACATGTAAGCTTAAACCGATGTGTAACCTTATGAGCTCAAACTTGCTATCATTTAGAGTATACCCGAAACAATCTCGTCCATCAATTATATGACATAGGATCAAGCCAACATTCGTAGCATTAATCATTACGGGACCGAACTTGTCACGTATATCAGTATAACCAAATGACACAGATCAATCATGGATGTGTAGCATCGAAATTACATGAACTGTGATCTACACATGTCTATTTCCAACTGGTCACCTTAACTTTATGGAGATCAATCCTTAAAACAAAATACAACAGAGTGCAATGCACACTTTATTTCTAAAGAACTTAAATGTATAGGATCCGTCTACAACATAGAGCAAAACATAATCAGAACACAAACTCCCACTAAATCCAGATATTCTCAAATTTGATTACACCCATATAAGCAGTACGCTAGTGAAAGACCTTGGGTGCTAATCATGGAGTTTTGTCTCAAAGTGCTCTATGGAAATATGATCACTCTGTAATTTATTGGAATATACTATCTCCTTATTGTCACAATATCCTTAATGGTCTTTCAATACCTTCTATAAAGTGTAGTCTTGTGACAAAATTTTGTAGTCATATTCCCTAATTAGATGCCTCACAACATGACGTGGATCTCTCACCAAATAGGCATCCTCTGAAATCGCAATCGGAATACGTAATGATCTCCTACCGATCCGATTTCCTGTATGTGAGCATGTAGTCTCATGTTCTCTTTAAGAACCCAACAATTTTCTTGACTGCTACCCAATGATCCACCCATGAGTTGCTTATATGTCTGCCAGACATACCAAAAATGTACGCAATAACAAAATTCGTACATACCTTAATATATAAAAATCTCTATATAGTCGAAGCGTAAGAGATTTTTCTACATTTATGAATTTCCAGAGTATTTTCAAGGCATAAACTGAGATTGAATTATCTCCTATAATGACCGGGGGTGTGAGAACTTAAACCTTACTCCCACTGAACTTGTGATACACACATTCATCCATCAAGATTATTTCAATATCATACAAGACTATCACTTGATGTAACTTAAAGTACCACCGACGAGGATCTTCTGTGAATCCATAGATGGATTTCCTTATTTATACATTTTAAGAGGTTGTTGAGTTTGTACTTCAGAAATAGTGTTTTGATTCTCCGTCTGGGTTGAACAGTATTTCTAACATGAATTCTCCCCCAAACTCAATATCCTCAAAATATTACGATTCTCGTCCAAAAAATAACTTAATAATGGGATCGCCCAACTTAGTTGGTACCTTATTAAGGATATATAAGCTGTTGTCTTTAGTGCTTCACCTAGAGTCCTTCTGGTAAGTTGGAATGACTAATTATATTACCAAGTCCTTAAGAGTTTAATTTGACACTCTTCTAGGTGTCTAGCAAATAGTCACAGAACGTTGTTCACCTGATTGGTCACATCTATTGTGATTTCACCACCACAATGAGATACACCACCCTTTATTCTTTAGTTGAGTCGTCTCTCAACTTTGGCCTTAAATTATTTGAACACGTTCAATGACTCAAGCCTCATGTCTCATGTAGGGATTTAATTCATGATGGAACAAATTCCAACTTGGGTAGATTATTATATACATAATGCATATCGGTCGGAATAAAATTGGACTTTAATAGATAGAGTAGATTTACTATTACCAAAATGAACAAGAATAACCGAATTTGCTCAATATGGAAATATAAATTAAGTTTTGTCCAATAGACGATAAACGAATGTCTATTAAATCCAAACAAAATGACCAAATGCTAATAATATGAAATTCATCATTGCCTCCTCTACCGCATGACCTATTCCCAAATAGATGCATCTTTCAGTGTCAATAGGTCATTGGCAGCTCAGACAATCCCCTTTTAACTCACCAAGCAATATACTTAGCCCACTTGAGACATTTCTTCTTCACGTGTCCAGATTCCTCACAGAAATGACATGTAACATGAGTATTGAAAACTAGAGCCTTAGAATTAGCAGCTTTATCATTCTTCAACATCTCCTCTTTTTCCACACAAAACGAAATGAGCTCATTGAGAGTCCACTTATCCTTTTGACAGCTATAAGAAATCTTAAACTGACTGTATTCTGAAGGAAGAGAGATTAACACCAAATGCATGAGTAGGTTCTCAGATAACTCGAATTTTAAGGCCTTTAGTTTTGAAGCAAGGTGAGACATTTCCATAATATGCTCTCTGACATTACCCTTGCCGGAGTACTTCATTGAAATCAAGTTTTCTAAAAGCTCACTTGTTTTCGCCTTATCATTTTCAAGAAAACGCTTTTCAAATTCCGCAAGGTAATCTTTGGCACTGAAAATCTCATCAGGCACTATACCCCTGAAAGCCACTGGAATGCCGCGACGAATAATCATCAGACTCAGCCTGTTAGAATGCTCCCACATTCTCAAACGATTACGATCAGATGCACTTCTTGAATTAGCGAGATGAATCGGCTTCGGCTCTCGCAATGTTAAGTCAAGATACACGGTGCCTAAGAAAATCTTAATATTTTCTTTCCACTCCTCAAAGGTTGTCCCATTTAGTACAGGAATACTATTGAGGTTGGAAGCAACTAAAGTGGCAGACATGTAAGCGGAAAGAGAACAAGACATAAGTCAGCTCTTCATGCTCACATAAAGTAAATAAATATGACAATGACATATCAAGATACCCAGCACAACATCAACAGTAAATCTTTGGATAGTACTATTAACTTTAAGTGGTACTCTTGTTGTAGTAATCAAACATTGAAGATAAACAGTGTCAAATAAATAACCACCTTTGGATTTACTAATTATTTACACCAAGTTCATCCTGACAATCATCACATGTCATTACCACACATATGTATGTATCTACATTAGATAATAATTTTCATTGGGGCTAATTAATTATCCAGGTAAATTACATACATATTCCTATCCAACACCCGTCATGCATTAACTTACACATAAGAGGTCACTTTTGTGACAATTATGCTTTGATTAATACACTCTAAGTGTGGCAAAAAAAATGAAACCATATGTCATATATGTATATACACCTTTAGTTTTCAGTAATACACTTTAATTTTATTAAATCAAAATAGATCTAATTAATTAAGTGTTACTGAACCAAGTTTAAATTTGACCACATAACCAAACTGGTCAAATTCACATTTAATTGAACCACGGACCAAACTGGCTATATTTACTTTACTTGAACTTTAGAGTATAATTAAAGTCATGATCATGGAAATATATATTATGTGTAGATACCGGTTTGATAATTACACTTCTTTTGAGGGCAAGGATTTATAATTATCGGAAATATAGCAGTTATGTACAACGGTATATATAGGTAGTGGTCCCCGGTCTTACGCACTGAACCTTAGTACGTTCTTCTCTCGAAATTTTGCTGGTAAAGGGTTGTGCGGAAAGGCTGGAAGATCCACTACGTTAATCAGCGAAGAGTTCAGAGTCATCAACGGAGATTTGTTCATCTTCTGTATTTTCTGTATGCTTGATTAACATGATTGGGGTAATACGATCTTTGGGTATGAAATTATTCTAACAATATGATGCTGGGAAAGGCTTGCCTTGTTAGGTTGTTCGTGGTAATATAACATAATTTAAGAAAATACTACACCAGAATACATCACAAGGTTTTTTCCTTCCCATAAGTTCTATGAAACACAGTGCATTGCGTACAGGGGCGGACCCATGATTCAAGTTAGGGGTGACATGCCTACACTTACCGCTAAAAAATTAACATACCACGAATCATCTATTACATAAATTAATATAATGGTTTTGAATTTCAGTAGTTTTTCTTTTGAATAATCGGACAATAGTATTATTTTCGTCAAATATTTAAGTATTTTTCATTAAACGCACACCAAACCCACAAAGGCGGATTGAATCTGGGCCGTGAAACTCCACAACGCACAAAATCATTAAGAAATATCATTAATTGCAAAAAGAAGCAGAAAAATAACTTTAATAAAGGAAAGGCGCCGTCAATGAGATGCCGACTTTGTGAGGATAAACGATATAGATGGACAATTTTATTGATGATAACCCACAAGATCGCGTGCAAAGCATATTTTTTGTGCAAAATACAAAGTTCGTCAATACTAAGTTATAATTCGTCGCCGAGAAAAGAAAAGTACGACATAGTTTGTCAAGAGCTTTTTAAAATTCGTCGCTGAAAAATTAACCATAAACATGATTTAATAAGAGAATTAATCTCATCAGTCTAAATGACCCAATCAAGAATTTTCATTGGTTTGTTTTTTTTTCCAAAAATATACCATTTGCACCGGATACTCTTTCTAAATATAAATTTAATTTAAGTGTTTGAGTATTAAGTTACAAGGGTCAAGATCAGGTACAAAGTCAAATTTTGGTACAAAATACAAAATTCGTCAAAATCATTTTATAATTCGTCATTTTATTTTATAGTTCGTCAAAAATAATTTATAGTTCGTCACGAAAAATGAAAAACACGAGCCCAAAAATGAAACGACGACATAGTTCGTCAGTTTCATTTTATAATTCGTCACCAAGAAAAACACCAAAAAATCAAGATTTAATCCCATTCATTCAAATCACAAGATCAAGGGCAATGATTAGTTTGTATTTTGTACCAAAAAATTAACTTTGCACCGGATCATTTTCCTAAGTTACAAATTCATACAAATACTAATTATAGAATTAAATTTATTATATGTGTATGGATATTATTGATTTTTTTTATAATTTCATTACATGAAAAAATTTCAAAATACTTGTCGCCCCAAACCCATATTGGTTCCGCCCCGGATTGCGCAAATTTTATCGCGTAATTGAACTAGCAAAAAGTTTGCGCGACATACGAACCAAACACTAGTCGCGTAAAGACTAATTCTTATACGGCATTGTTTGCATTTAGTGACATAAACAAAGGAACAAGTTCTATGAATCGCCTTACTGAACTTTACTTTGCTAGATTTTTCCAAAATACAATTTTCACAAAAAATCGAACCTCCCAGTTTACCATCACCAAGATGACCTTGTTCATGTAACTTACATAGCCCTTTTTCACTAACATGACCCAATCTCAAATGCCAAAAGGAAACATCCGCGCTGGGTTTTTCTGTATATAATTAACTACAACCCCTATAATTGTGTTTCCTAACAAAACATATATTCTATTCATCTTATACCACTACAGATTTAGCTTTAGACAACGCTTATTTTAGACAATAGACAACATTTCTACAAGTGTTGTCTATTGTTCAGACAATAAACATCGCTTGTCAAAAAGCATTGTCTGTTGTTTGGACAGTAAACTTTTTGACAGATTTTATACCTATTAATTTGCTATAAAATACACCAGCACATTTTTTGAATATCAACATGCATTACATTCAATTAGGAGCATCCAAAATAATACTTTTCATTCATAATCTCAAAATCATTTCATACACGTTCAATGAATATTTGACAATCGACATGTACAAGTTATACATGGTAAGTTACCATTGGTAACATAACGAATTGTACACCACTAAAATAACCAACTCTTCTAAAGGCCATCCACTCGAAATTGTATTTAATGGCAACACCGGCGCATGCTCCAATTGAATTGACGTCCACTCCATCACAAATCTGCAAGAACCTCAAAGGTGAGACTAAAAGCATGTACACCCGTTGAGGAAGTTTTCTGTTTTGAAGACCTCCTCAAATAGCACTTCCTATTACTATTTACGAAAATAAGACCTCCTATTTTCGCTATTTGTACAGCCGTTAAACATGCAGGACCTCCTATTACTATTCATTAATTTTTTGAATATTACTTTAAATTAAAATTAAAAAATTAAAAAAGCAAAATGTGAGGTAGGGCACCCGATCGGCTACCCGACCGAAATCCTCGTGCAACTGACCGTGCACCCGACCGTCCCCCGTCTACCCGATCGCACACCCTACCGTCTACCCGACCGTCCCCCGTCTACCCGATCGCACACCCGACCGAAATCCCTCGTGCAACCGACCGTGCAACCGACCATCCCCCGTCTCAGTTTACTGTTCATCATCATCTAATCTGCAATCGATCGGAAATCGGTCGGTGATAATCGATCGGAAATCGGTCGGTGATAATCGATCGGTGATCAGAAGTTCGTAGGAGATTTAATTGGAGTGCAATTATGTATTTAAAACAAACGAATTTATTTTTTGAGGACGTCCTGGAGAACGTCCTCCGCACAGAACGTCCTCCTTCAACCGCTGTTTACTTTTTTTTTCCGGAACGTCCTCAAATCTGGCTCAGGACGTCCTACAATTAGCACCGGTGTACATGCTCTAAACAAAATGACAAGCGGAAATAACCTCATTGGCTCATTGCATCCAAGTTCTTCCCATACACATTCAGCCCACCAACAATTTACACATGCATATCAGATTCCTAATGATACTCACATATCTTACATTTTACTTCTTTGCTTAATTATAAGCATCTTAAACAAAGCCTTTAGAAACAGGTAATCATCTAAGTTAATGTTCACAGTTGTTCACTAATATAGATTTGACTTATATGGATTCAGAAGTTGAAATTCAAAAACAAACAATTGGTACCTGTTGAGGAGGGGGATACCATTTGAGACAGAAACCACCCGCTTTTCAAGATCAGACCTGTGTATCCAATAAACAATGCAAGATCAGACCAATAACAATTAACACAAGATCATTACTCAGACCAGCATCTTTTCTGAAGGCTGCAAGTCTGCTACCCTCAACAGCTGGGACTAGAGAATTTAGCAATGCAATAAGTTTAAGCCTTACCATGCCTACACTTATGATGCCATTAGTATTTTCCAAAAAGAAACACAGCAAGTAAAATTGTCTATACCAAGCAATAAAATTGGATAAAGAGAAGCCCAAAACAGCTTCAGAACAATGCACTGTCTATACCAAGCAGTGAAATTGGATAAAAAGAAGCCAAAACAAACATAACATTTGAGAGTATAGAGTCAAATATAAAGCTCTTTATTGGTGGCAGATGAGAAACTATGTCGCCGGAGTGTCGACTGAATGGAACAAGGACGATCCGAGTGATTCAAAGAGGAATCGAAGACAAGGAGATGACGCAATCGAAACTAGGGTTTCATTGCATTTTCTGGTAATTCTGTTACAAAGAAAATGAGCGTGGAGGCTCAAAATATATAGAGCGAACGAGACGACGTCGTGTCACAACCAAACGCTAGACTTGCACGCCAGTCTGTCACATGACGTGATTCTCGCCCAACTCGAACACAAATCAGTTACAACTGAAATTCCCGCCTATTCTATTTGTCTAACTTAACCCAGCTGGTTGAGATCACAACAAGATCGCCCAATACCCCCCCCCCCCCCCTTCAAGCTGCGGAGTGTAAGAAGTTAGAAACTCCCATGCTGCAGTGACTTTGTAAAGATATCAGCCGGTTGCTCGGTGGTGGACATATGAATAGGGGAGAAACCGTGAAAGAACATGACCACGAACCAGGCGGCAATCGATTTCAATGTGCTTGGTTCGTTCATGGAATTCTGGGTTGTGCGCAATATGAATGGATGCCTTGTTATCGCAATGGAGGGGAATAGGTTGAGGTATTGAAACACACATATCACCAAGTAATCTGGTCACTCAAACAAGCTCACAACATGCTGCTGCCATGGCTCTATACTCCGATTCAGCCGATGATCGAGACACCCTAGGCTGCTTCTTTGTTCCAAGAAATGATGCTGGAGCCAATGAGAACGCAATGGTCAGTAATGGACCGCCTAGTGATCAGACACGTTGCCCAGTCTGCGTCATAGAAGGCATGAAGATTGAGGGAAGAATGAGCTGAAAACATGATGCCTTGTGCAGGAGCATTCTTGACATATCTCAGCAGTTTTGTAGCAGCCCTTAAATGCTCTTCTGTAGAACTCTGCATATACGGACTAAGTATTCGAATTGGTTAGGCCAAAACAGGTCTTGTGATGGTCAAATATATAAGTTTGCCAACCAACTTCCTATAAGAAAGGGGTCAAGAAGCAAGGGTTATGTTGACAGGCTCAGCTTGTGCTTAGAGTTCATTGGAGTCTTTGCAGGCTTGCATTGCAACAAGTTATGGTCTTCAAGAAGCTCCAAAGCATACCCTTTGATTCAAGAAGATACCATCATCAGATCTAGCCACCTCCAAACCCAAGAAAAATTTCAGGAATCCCAAATCTTTGATCCTGAATTTGTCATGGATGTATTGCTTGACCTCTCCAACCTAGGAAGATGATGTACCAGTGATGATAACATCATCTACATAAACTAACAATATCAGAAATTCACCATCCTTCTCCATAGTGAATAGGGAATAATCATTGAGACTTCTTTGGAAACCAAACTCAGTGATGGCTTCACTAAACGTTGCAAACCATTGCCTAGAAGCGTGTTTCAAACCATAAAGGCTCTTAAGAAGCTTGCAAACCTGACCTGCAGCCTTCTCCTTTTTGTAAACCCCAATGGGCAACTTCATTTAAACTTCTTCATTAAGGAGCCATGGAGGAAAGCATTTTCCACGTCCAATTGATAGATGGGCCAATGCCTGGCTGCAGAAATTGCAAGCATGCATCTAACAGTTGTCATCTTGGCCACAGGAGCAAAGGTGTCATGATAATCCACCCCTTCAACTTGAGTGAATCCCCTTGCCACAAGCCTAGCTTTGTACCTTTCAAGAGTACCATCTGACTTGAACTTGAGTTTATAAACCCATTTGCAGTCACCAATGTCTTTCCTGCTAGTAATTCAGTGAGAACCCAAGTGTGATTTACTTCTAAAGCCTTGATTTCTTTATTCATAGCCTCCATCCAGTTAGGATCAGTGTGAGCCTGAGGTAGGCTCTTTAATAGCAGAAACTTGCATGGGAAAGTGCTGATGTTGCTTGGAACACTTTGAATAACTCACAAACTTCTCTATGGAATGTGGAGATGTCATCTTCACCAATGTGTTGCAAACATAGTCTTTCTTCAAGCTGGTTGTTTATGAGGCCTTGAGGACTTTCTCAAAAGTTCCGAGGAACCAGATGGAAGAGTTGTACCAATATCAGTAGGAAGAGGAACACCTACAGTGACCTGAGGAGGTAAATCTACAGTAACTTCAGTAGAATCAGCATTTGAAACCTTAACTACTTGGTTATTTGGACTTGAAGAGTGGTCCTCAACCAGAAATAATGACCTATCATCATCATCATCAAACAACAGATCAGGAGGATTAGGAACCAAATGAGGATGAGGTTTGAAGTTATCAAAACTAGTCTGCAGAAGACTTGCTCTCTTGTTGGGAAAAATATCTTCCCCAAAGGAAACATGTATGTTGAGGAGAACTTTCTCAGTGGATATGCAATAAACCTTGTATCCCTTTTGGCCTGTGGGAAACACTAAGAATACACACTCCAAAGCTCTAGGATCAAACTTGTCCCTTAAGTGGGAATAGGTGCTGACATAACATGAAAGACTCCAAAGACTCACAAATGATTAATGGAAGGCTTTTCATTGAACAACTTCTCCCATGGACTCTGGCCTTGAAGCACTGTTGAGGGAAATCTGTTGATGATATGAGTGGCAGTAAGTATACTGTCTCCCCAAAATACTCTTGGAAGGCCAGATTCAAACATTAAGGCCCTGGCCACCTCTACAACATGTCTATGCTTCCTCCCAACTACCCCATTTTGTTGAGGGGTATGAGGACAGCTACTTTGATGGATACAACCTCTACCTTGTAAGAACTTAGTCGGTCTATCATTGAAAAACTCTCCCCTATTATCTGACCTCAAAACCTTAATCACTTTCCCAAACTGAGTATGAATCATGGCAAAGAAATCAATGAGTATACCAGCTACCTCAGACTTATATTGCATCAAGAAGGTCCACACTGCTCTAGACAAATCATCAACCACAGTCAAGAAATATTTGGCACCTGTGAGGGTGGATTCATTGAAAGGACCCCAAACATCACAGTGTATAAGATCTAATGAAGCAACTGTCTTGTGATTACTCAAAGGGAAAGATAGTTTGGTTTGTTTGGCCATAGGACAAATTGTACAACTGTACTTGGACACTTTACAGTTCACTCTTGGTGACTTATGTCTCAACAAAGTATCTAAAACATCAAAGGGAGCATGACCCAGTCTGCTATGCCACAATTCAACCACATTCTGCACATGCCTGACTTCCATACTGCAAGCCTTGGCCTCTTTTCCATTGCATCCTGGTACCTCCAGTTGGTAAAGACCTTCAACATGCTCCCCAATCTCTAGGATAGTCCTGAAGAGATGGTCCTGTACCAGGCATTGAAGCTGGGTAAATATTAATTACTTTACAATCAAGATCCTTCACTAACTTGCTTACTG
This sequence comes from Rhodiola chrysanthemifolia, assembly GCA_033675395.1. Taxonomy (NCBI): domain Eukaryota; kingdom Viridiplantae; phylum Streptophyta; class Magnoliopsida; order Saxifragales; family Crassulaceae; genus Rhodiola; species Rhodiola chrysanthemifolia. Next base: position 29,253,759 of record CM066210.1, on the reverse strand, counting down.
AAATCAGGCTAACTGTGAGTTCACGAACTAGAAGCACTTCCTGCAATAAAATGTTTGACTGCAACCAACACTTGCCTTTGTACTTAATGTCAATCTGTTCTCCATTTGGCAAGGTTACCCTACACTTCTCTTGTATCTCACTAACATCAGGCAACAAATCACTATTGTAGGCAGGGGCGAAGCCACTTGGGGGGCTAGTGGGCTTCAGCCCGGTAAGATTTTGGGCTAAAAAATTTCTGATTTTTTTTTATTCAAAATTTTCTGATTTTTTTAAGGAAATACATATGACTGCAATAAATCTGGCTATTGGGCTTCAATTATTGGGCTTAATTTTTTAAGATATTTTAAAATAACAAAACATTAGCAGGAGACATCGATTGAGGGTTAAACAAAACAAAACATTCTAGAAAACCTCAACCACCCAACCAACCGGCAGCCATCCAGCCACCCCAGCCGGCAGCCACCCCAGCATTCGTCAGTCCGCCTGAATTCTCATGTAAGTTAACTAATTGCAATCAATTGTGATTAAGTCAAGTATTAAATCGTGTATATTTTATGTCAATTGCCAGATTTATTAGTTTAGGGTTTGACACTCAAATGTGGAAATGAAATGTTTATGTGCAGTTTGGTGGCTTCAAATATAATGACAGAAAAAAATCCCAAGCGTTTTAAGAGTTTACTATCATGGTACAAAACCGATGCTACCATAAGTGTTAATATTAGTGGGCATCATGAGAACATAGTTCCATCTTCACCGATTCTAGAAGATGATCATCAAAATGGCAGTCCAGAAGATGAAGAAATCTATGATATTAATTCACTTGAAAGAGATCCGGGGAAACGTCGTCCAATATATAAGTACAATGTGAATGAACAAGACAATGTTCGAAGAGCCTATTTGATGTTGGGACCTAATCAACCTTGCTTAAACGATTATCCATCTACTTGGGATGGAGTTCAAAATCGAAAGTTTAGTCACAAATGGTTCAAGGATTGGCCATGGCTTGAGTATTCTATTTCAAAGGATAAAGCGTATTGCTTCCCATGTTTCTTATTTGATAGTGGCTTTAACGGTCATTCACATTTTACTAATGTCGGGTTCAATGGTTGGAAGAATGTTATGTGCAAGAAAAAGTCGGGAATCTTAACTCACATTGGAGGTATTAATTCGAGTCATAGTTCTTCGGTGCACAAATGGGAAAATTTGAAGAATCCTTCCAAGCATATTGAGAGAGTGTTAAGTACGTTTACCGCTAAAGAAATAATGGACAATCGCACTCGACTTGTACTTACTATTGAGGTGGTGAAAGTATTGGCACGACAAGGATGCTCTTTTAGGGGTCATGATGAATCAATTGATTCCCTCAACGGTGGAAACTTTGATGCCCTTTTAGATCTCTTGAAACGAGTGAATGAGGATTTTCGCAAAGTCCTAAGCAATGCTCCGAGAAATGCTAAGTATACATCTTCGACAATTCAAAAGCAAATTGCAAATATCCTAGGAAACAAAGTTAGAGCCAAAATTCGTGAGGAAGTGGGTGAATCAAAATTTGCCATTCTCGTTGATGAAGCCCTTGATGTTGCGAATAAGGAGCAAATGGCAATTATCTTGAGATTTGTGGATTGCAATGGACTAATAAGAGAGCGATTTTTCAAAGTGATTAGTGTCTCCAACACTTGTTCTCAAACTTTAAAAACTGAAATATCAAAGATTCTTGCTCACTATGATCTCAAAGAGGAAAATATGCGTGGCCAAGGGTACGATGGTGCAAGCAACATGCGTGGTCACTTTAAAGGATTGCAAGCTTTGTTTCTCAAAGAGTGTCCTCAAGCCTATTATGTTCATTGTTTTGCCCATCGCTTACAACTTACTCTAAACGCGGCGGCTAAAGGGGTCTCTACTGTGTGGCAATTCTTTTCTACTTTGACATTGATTGTGAATTTTATTGATTCTTCCGCTAAGAGGCATATGCTTTTAAAAAGTTACAGAGAATCAGAAGTAGAAGATTTGGTATCATCCGGTTATGTTATGACGGGTTCGGGTAAGAATCAGACTTCTACTTTGCAACGAGCTGGGGCAACTCGTTGGGGTTCACATCTTCGCTCTATTTCAAGTTTAATAAAGCTCTTTGGGGCTACTCGAGCAACGATTGAGGATTTGCATGAAAATGGAGTAGACAAGGTTCGTGGAGAAGCAAATGGAATCATGAATGCAATGGAAAATTTTACTTTTATCTTTTGTTTGATTCTTATGCACGAAGTTATGCAGATCACTGAGTTTATTTCTCAAGCTTTTCAAAAGAAGGATATTGACATTCTGAATGCGGTGAAATTTCTCTCAATTACAAAAGGAAAACTTCAACATTTGAGAGATAACGGATGGGATGACTTGATAGTGAAGGTGAAAGCTTTTTGTGATGAGCATCTCATTACTACACTAGATATGTCTGCTCTTTATAAGCAAAACAAGAGAAGTGAAAGTAATATCACAAATGAGCATCATTATCGAGCCAACATTTTCTACGCTGTTATAGATCATCAGTTGATGGAACTTGATAGCAGATTTCCCGAGAGTTCTATGGAGCTTCTTGTTCTTAGTGCATCATTTCACCCGCACAATGATTTTCAAGCATTTAAAGTTGAAGACATATGCAAACTTGCTTCAAAGTTTTATCCTTCAGATTTTTCGCTACATGATATTGTTGCTCTAAAATCAGAGTGTGCCTTCTTTCTAGTGGGGATTAGAGAGGATGTCTCATTCACAAACATTACTTCGGTATCAGATTTGTGCAGACTTTTGGTTACATCTAGAAAGTCATCATATTATCCTATGATCTATAGGTTGATTTGTCTCGTTCTGACTCTTCCGGTATCTACAGCTACAACAGAAAGGGCATTTTCATCGATGAATATTATTAAGAATCATCTACGAAACAAGATGGATGATGAATTTCTTGATGATCTCATGGTTCTCTATGTGGAAAGGACATTTGCTGATTGTATAAGTAATGATGATGTCATTACTGAATTTGAACTATGTGGAAATCGTAGGGTAAAATTTAGCTAAATACTTTCAGTTATGGTTATGTAACAGTAACTAACTTTTTGAATAGTAATGGAAAAATTTGCATGTCTTTTAGATTTTAAAAACTAGCCCTACAAAGTTAAAAATCCTGGCTTCGCCCCTGATTGTAGGTGAAATGGCTGGTGGCTCCACTATCAACTAACCAACATTCATTATTGATAATAAGAGGTTTGGAAAGAGCAATACCTGTCATATGAGTTTGGCCATCAGGCTTAGTTGTTCCCCTTAGCATAGCCATAATCTATTCCAACTGAGAACTAGTGAGCTGCTGTTCAGGCTTATCAGCATTTCCCTTGTTGTTAGTCTCATTTAGATTGGACTCATTTGTGACAACTGCAGCATTAACTCTTCCGCCACTGCTAGAGCCAACACCAGACTTCTGAAACTTGCCATTTTGTGGATAACCAACTAGCTTATAACAGTTTTCTTTCAAGTGGCCATGTATTTGGCAATGAGTCAGAATCAGAACATTCTTCCTTTTCCTTTGACAAAACCACCTCCACTGTTGTCCCTATAAGTGTCTCTACCTCTGCCTTGACTCACTTGATTGTAACCAAATTGGTTACTCTGAGTAAAAAGAGCTGAGGCTTCTACCTGCCTCTCTTTGGTAGCCTATCTTGTGGATTCCTCTGTCAGCACTAGGCCATAAACAGTCACCATCTTGGGAACCTCTGACATGGAAAACACATTTGTTCTTATTGAAGCATAGCACTCATCAAGCCCCATAAGAAACTTCAGTACCCTGTCCTCTTATTTATCATCTACCATCTGCTTCTAACAAAGACGGTTTCCTGTGGTAGCATAGCATTGAACTGTCTTAATTGCATCAATCTCCTGATACAAAGAGTTTAACTTTCTGTTGTATTCACATACAGGTATTCCATTCTGCACAAAGGCACTCAATTCTTTCAGCAAGGCTGACTTTCTTGCAAGGTTAGTACCTACATAACTAGCTTCAAGATCCTTTCAAGCAGTCATCACATCCTTGGCATGCAATATCTCTCCCATAATTTTCTCAGAAACTGAGCATATCAACCATGACATAATCACAACGATGCACCTCTGCCATTTCGCCCTCATCACCAGATCAACTGGCTTAGGATAAGCACCATTAATGAAAGACAACTTCAATCTACCTGATAAAGCTATCTCCATTGATTTCCGCCAAGTCCCATAGTTTTCTTGGCCTACTAAGACTTTACTAACAATCGAATTACCATTCAATTCATTGTTATTCACATAATATGGATCATCAACGCTACCTCTAGCACCAAAACCATCTAAGCAAATGTTGCTGTGATTCATACTTTCTTCGACTCGCCATGACAATCGAAGCAACACAGACTGAGAAAAGTTGAGAAAACTAACGAGATTCGTGAATCTGCTCTGATACCATGAGAAACTATGTCGCCAGAGTGTCGACTGAATGGAACAAGTACGATCGGAGCGATTAGAAGAGGAATCGAAGACAAGGAGATGATGCAATCGAAACTAGGGTTTCATTGCATTTTCTGGTAATTCTGTTACACACGACGTCGCTCTCGCCCAACTCAAACACAAATCAGTTACAACTGAAATTCCCTCCTATTTTATTTGTCTAACTTAACCTAGCTGGTTGAGATCACAGCATGATCGCCCAATAGCAGACACCAATTCTAAATCCAGAGGACAAACCCTAGTCTTCTTAGTGATGCATCACATTTTAGTGACAAGTCAAACAATATGCATATCCTTGCCAACACAATTTGATGAATCTGAAATCATGAGTTGGAATCACACAAATCTAGCTACAAGATACCCAAACCAAGCATACAACAATGAAATCAGTTGCAAATCGATTTCAACCAACACAAACACATAAAACGAAACCGCGATAAAAAACCTTGTCCCATGAAGCTTCCGAATCTATCAACTTCGCCAGTCCTCGACTCTGGGAATCCAAATCAACTAAAAATTATCAGTCGCTTTCGATGTCGAACCCGATCTGGTCACCGGGTCGAAGATGGGTTTTTCTTCGACAACGAAATCGAAGAAACGCAGAAGAAACCCTCCCAGATGATCGAAGAGAAACGCAGAAGAAATCCAAATCGTGAATCGTGAATCCCAGGCGGTGAGTTGTGCGACCTGAGAAATCAACGGATTAACATTATGAAGAAATCGAGCTTTCGATATGAGGAGAAAATGAACGAGAGAGAGAGGAGGAGCAGGGATACGGCCGCTTGCTCATTCCAAGTGAAAATCCTAAATAACAAATTTAATAGAATAATCAGCGCTCCGGAAATAAGCGCAGTGTAAAATGACTAACACGGGGCTTTTTTTATAAGCACTGTGTAATATTATTATAAGACCGCGCTTACTTTAAAAACGCTATATAATATGTCCACTTTAGATAGTGTTTCGCAACATGCGATGTTTAAAGTGTACTTTAAGTGCTGTTAAGTTCACTTTAGACAGCGTTTGGACACAAGCGTTGTCTAAAGTCCACATTGGAGATTGCTTTTGTTTTAAGCGTTGTCTCATGTGAATAATAAACATCGCTTAATTGAAAAGTGTTGTCTAATGATCTTTTTTTTTAGAGACCGTGCTTATTTGAAACGTTATCTATTCCCTGTTATGTACTATGGCTAACACCTTTCATAATTATCAAAAAACATTTAGTAACTTTTATAGCACCATTGTCAACATTAAAAGTATATCCTAGCTTATCTAGCAAACCTTGGGAAATGAGATTCCTTTTAAGTTCATGTACATACTTGACCTTAGGAAACAGAACCTCTTGACCATCATCCATCCTCAGCCTTACAGTGTCAATTCCAGTCATGCTGCAAGTTCCGTAAGGTGGATTGTTCCTTGCTTTCTTTCTTCAAAATCTTGGAATCGAGACTTGTTTTGGGTCATATGGTATGAACATCCAATGTCAATGATCCATCTAGACTTAGATTCACCATCCTTGAAAATAAACAATTCAGCACTGTCATAATCATCTTCCACTAGGGCAGCATTCCCTTGCTCCTGTCTGTTCCCACCAAAAAATTTCTTTCTTTCTGGACAGTTCCTTCTAAAGTGTCCTTTCTTGTAGCAAAAGTAGCATCTCATTTTCTTCAAGTCTATCTTTGAACTCTGAGGTATCCCTAACCTCTTCTAAAATTTCTTCTTAAAGTTATTCTTCTGAAATCCTGCCCTGGATTTCATAAACTAGAAAGCTATCCCCTGTCTCATGACTTAACTTCGCTTCAATTTGTTTGGACTTTAGGACTGCAAGAACTTCCTTCATTAGTGAGGTTTCTCTTGAGTACTTCATGGTCTTTACAAGGGTGGCATACGTTGATGGTAAGGCATTTCAAAATTACTATTGCGTGATCCTTATCATCTATTTTCTCCTTAAGGTTTTCCAGGTCGATGACTATTTTTGCAAAGTCATACATGAAATCATATATGGGCTTGTTGTTGTCCATCTTGAAACCAAATAACTTTCTCAGATCTTCATATAAATCATGTTAGTTAGAGTATTTATCATATAGAGCGACTCTTACTTTGTCTAAATGCCCGTAAGTAACTGTTTTCTCCTTTAAGACCTCTCTTAAATATTTATCCCCTAGATGCAAGATTAGAGTACTATAGGCCATCTCTATTATATTGTTCTTTTCTTCTTGAGTCAGGGTTGCTGGTAAGTTTTTTTTGGCTTTCAGTGCCTTCGCAACTTTCATTGGAACCAAGATCGTCTTCATGTATTGCTTCCACAAAAATTAGTCTCCGTTTCCATTAAACCGACCAATCTCTACCCTCGTCAAATCCATTATGTCACTAAGAACTCTAATGCAAAATTGTAAAGTTCTAAGACCGAAATGCGGCAATGAAATTTACTAAAACTCAACTCAAATATGATTGTTACCCTAGTTTCGTCAGTCAGTGTGACTGACGTAGTCCATCAACCACGGTCGATCTTATTGTTGAAGTTGGCACAACCAGATGCTTCGTCCCATAAATCCAAGCTACATGCTTCAAAAGATTACAATCTAGTGACCTCAATCGCTCACCGCTCGCTCGGCTACATGTGAACCATAGAAAATTAAATATCCCGAGTTTTACTTCCTTACAGAATCCCTCTAAAGGTTACATATGTTACAGTACGATCCTTACGTTACAGACTCTACAGACCCAACAACTAGCCGTTAGAGTAACAGAATTTACTGACTTTTGACCCTAATTCAAAACGCCATCGTTTCACTTTTGGTTTTCAATCTTCTACTTCAGTGCTGGCTTGTTGTCCTGCCCACTTTTGCCACCACTTCTGACTTCGTGTCGCCGCCTTGGCTCAACCGTCACCTGGTTGTGCACCCATGACTTCTTGTCTTCAAACTTCAGCGTGGGATCAGTGGCAGATCCAACGACTCTCGACAGGGGTCAAAAAATATTTTATCGTGGTAAAAAATATTTTAATTATTAATGATAGAATGTAAAATAATTTAATTAATAAGTATGCATTATATTTTATTCTTGTAGCATGGTGGTCGAAAAAATAGATTAACTAAGATCATAAAAAGTAAATTATAAGTTGACAGTGATAGGAGAATATACAATTAAAATAGTAATTAATTAACTGATCAATCTTCAAATATTTAAATAAGACAAGGCATAAATACAACATAGGTCGGTTGGTAATTGGAGCTTAGAATTCAAAAGACAGGGTTCGATCCTCTCCGTGACGTGTAGTATTTTGTTGTCAAAAATAATTTGTAATGCCGGTAAGAACCAGATCGTCCAAAAAAGCAAGTGTAAACTTTTGCACTATATAAGGTTGTATTTCTACTTATCCTAATCCAAATCGAGTTTTTGGTTTGTTTCAGGAATTCAGAATAAATGAAAGTAAGTGGTATTTTGTCTGCGCTATTGGTTCGAATCAAGAAACTTACTGATATTTACCAACTCACGTCGTGTAAACATGGGGAGTCCTTGTCGTACAACGAGCCTTTCCCAATACAATCTCGGGTCACTCTTGTAGTCACCGAGTTTATAAAGGATATTTTACTTAATTGGCGGTACTAAGTCTTAACCTTTCTGAAATTCTGTTGTCTGTTCAAGCTCAGTTCCAGGTTGTGTTCTACCAGAGACTGGAACATCTTAGCAGACAATAACCGAAATAGAAGAATAGGAGCACACACGATATGATGCCCAGTTCGGCCTCACGTACTCTGGGGGGCTTCCCACACCCTAAAGGGAAACAAATCTTTATTGAATAGTATAGAGCTACACAGGGACTTACTCTTACAATCTCCCGAATGTAAACACCTAGCGTCTATCACTACTTCACTCAGATTTGCAATCTCGGTTCACCACAGCTTACCGTCGATCCCCTGAGTTCGAGACTCCCTCCCGAACTAGCTCGAACTTCTCCCGAAGCTCGGACACTTTCTCCCGAAAGCGTGTCTTGATCACCGCGTGTGTGCGCTTGGTTTTTCTTCAAGATCAGTCTGAACAGCACACTGAACAGACTGCTTCTTCGCCGTTGATATTGCGGTGTGGAATACTCAGCCGGTCGTCGCTCCTCCTCCAATCTCACGAATGCTCTCGTGTTTATTTCTCTCAGAAAGCGATACTGATATGGACGCCCTAGCCTTCTATTTATATGCATTGGCGGTTCCCAAATCAGCTAGGATATTCATCGTCGAATATTTAGGAAATCTTTCCTAAATATTCTCAAGCTTCCAAATCTTCTCTTCTTCAATTATCTTTTGAATATCCTTTGATTATCTTTGGCAACTTGATAATGTAGCTTGAATATCTTGCCAACCAATCTGATCTTCAACTGCTTCGAATCTTTAACTAATTCCAATCGGCATATCTTCGATATTTAGGAAATCTCCGGATTAGGAAACTTCTTATCTTCAGTTCTGCTGTATGCGAGTTCCAGTAGTCGGTTGAACAGTTTTAGACCTTCTGCTTGAACACTCTAAATACGTTTTTCCAAAACCCATGCTACATAGGAACAATAATCTTCCCCTTGGCATTTTTGGCAAAACCATCTAGACTTCAGAGATCACTCTCCCCCTTTATGCCACAAAATAGGCAAGGAGAGTTCAAATCGACCCGCTTGGTCTCCTCGGCATCGGGAGGCTTGTCTACTCTCCCTCGAACATAGCCTGGGTCAGTGACACATACTGTGAGTCTTTCGGACCATGGTGTCTCAGCAGCTGTTCGACCGCGGGTCAGCAAAGAATAGGTTTTTGATGATTTGATTCCCTCCATCAGAGATTCTCGGCCCACGTTCTCTTTTTGCTTCACTATCCATTCACGTGTCATCCTTGGAGTATTTCTATGCTGTAACTTTCTGCGCACGGCCATGAACTCGTGACACCTTGGCTTGATGTGCCCCTTCTTGTGACAGTACCAACAGGTTCTTGAGTCTCTTCTCCATTCTCCGTTGGAACTCATCATGTTAGCCAGAGGGTACCTGTTCATCTCTTTGTTCACCGACTGTTTAGCTTTGACAAACTTAATTTTTCCTGAACTGTTCCCATCAGTGTAGCCAATGCCTCTAAGTCCTCCACTCATTCTCTGGGAATTCAGAATCGTATCTAGGTCTTTTGATCCAGAGTTTAGCATCTTCACTGATTTCTTGAACTGATTCAGCTCGTCCAGAACTGCCGCGTGGTAGTCCTTCTCCATCTCAATTTGTAATTTCAAGGATTTGACTTCTTCAAGAAGACATATCTCTCTTTGGCTCATGGCAGCATGTCTTTTCTTCAGTTCTTCCATGTCTCTAGCGTGCATGTCTTTGTCTTTCTCCATCTGCATCTTAACGACGAGATAACATCAAGGAGTTCTGCCTTTTCTTCAATCAGGACATCAACTCTCTCCCTTAGCTTTTCCTTCTCATCCTTCATGCTTGTCACGTTGAAGTTAAGTCTATTATTCAGATCTATCACTTCCTCGCACTTCTCATATAGAGCCTTATAGTTTTTGAAGACACATTCATCTGTGACTTCTTCATCATCACTGCTGCTGGAGTGGTCAGCAGACTGTTCAGACATCGTTCTAGAACAGGTGCTGTCAGGCTCTTCACCTCTACGATCAGTTGCGCTGGAGAAAGCAACGAAGTTGTTCGAGTCATCCTCCTTCGAGCCACTGTTGCTCTGGTTAATAGTATAAGCCTTCTTCTTATTCTTCAGTGTGTTGGCGCATTCAGCTTGAATGTGACCATAGCCTCTGCATTCTCGACACTGGATTACTTTGCCTTTATCACCTTTGAACACGTTGTTGTTCTCTTCAGGCCCGTTTCTCTTCTGAGATTTGTCACCTCTTCGACTCTGCGAGTTAGACGTGGATTGCTGTTTCTGAGTGGGACCTCGTCTATTCAGCCTTTCCACAATCCTTTCAAGGTTTGGCTATTATTGCGAGCTGTTCAGACATGTCCTCGATGCTGTTCCAGTCTTCAGTTACATCAGCCTTCAGTGCAACACACTTTACTGTCCTTCTTAGAAAATCATCTGGAAAATTCATCTCATATGTCCTTAGTGACCCCATGAGCTCGTCAAGCTCCAGTTTAGCTATATCATGCACTTCTTCAATTGCAGTTACCTTCATGGCAAACCTTGGAGATAGCGATCTCAGAACCTTGCTTGCCATCCTTTCCTCTTCATTGGGTTTCCCCAGTGCTGCAGCCTCGTTGGACAGGTCTAGAACTCTTGCATTGAACTCAGCAATTGTTTCTTCTTCCTTCATCTTCAGATCTTCAAATTTGGTAGTGACCATCTGCATTCGTGAGTTCCTTACCTTGTCCGTTCCTTCATAAGCTGTTCTCAGAATGTCTCATGCTTCCTTGGCGACTTCACAGTTAGCAATCAGTTTGAACACATTCTCGTCCACGGCTGAAAATATAGCGTTCATAGCCATTGAGTTCCCGACAGCAGTCTTGTCTTCAGCCTTAGTCCAACGCTCTTCGGGTTTCGGCACCACTTGTCCCTCACCATTCGTCAGTGTCGGAGGGGTCCATCCAATCAGTACAGCTTTCCATGCTCTTTCGTCAAGAGTTTTCAGGAAAGCCTTCATTCTAGTTTTCCAGTAGCTATAGTTCGGCCCTTCTAGCAATGGTGGTCCGCTGGAGTACTGACCTTCCTTCATACTCATCTTGAACACAAATCGGATCTCACTATGTGTGTCGAGTGCCCGCTCTGATACCAATTGAAATTCTGTTGTTTGTTTGAGCTCAGTTCCAGGTTGTGTTCTACCAGATACTGGAACACCTTAGCAGACAGTAACCGGAATAGAAGAATAGGAGCACACACGATATGATACCCAGTTTGGCCTCGCCTACTCTGGGGGGCTTCCCACACTCTAAAGGGACACAAATCTTTATTGAATAGTATAGAACTACACAGCGACTTACTCTTACAATCTTCTGAATGTAAACGCCTAGTGTCTATCACTACTTCACTCAGATTTGCAATCTCGGTTCACCGCAGCTTACCGTTGATCCCCTGAGTTCGAGACTCCCTCCCGAACTAGCTCGAACATCTCCCGAAGCTCAGATACTTTCTCCCGAAAGCGTGTCTTGATCACCGTGTGTGTGCGCTTGGTTTTTCTTCAAGATCAGTCTGAACAGCACACTGAACAGACTGCTTCTTCGCCGTTGATATTGCGGTGTGGAATAATCAGTCGACCGTCGCTCCTCCTCCAATCTCACGAATGCTCACGTGTTTATTTCTCTCAGAAAGCGATACTGATATGGACGCCCTAGCCTTCTATTTATATGCATTGGCGGTTCCCAAATCAGCTAGGATATTCATCGTCGAATATTTAGGAAATCTTTCCTAAATATTCTCAAGCTTCCAAATCTTCTATTCTTCAATTATCTTTTGAATATCCTTTGATTATCTTTGGCAACTTGATAATGTAGCTTGAATATCTTGTCAACCAATCTGATCTTCAACTGCTTCGAATCTTTAACTAATTCCAATCGACATATCTTCGATATTTAGGAAATCTCCAAATTAAGAAACTTCTTATCTTCAGTTCTGCTGTATGCGAGTTCCAGTAGTCGGTTGAACAGTTCTTGACCTTCTGCTTGAACACTCTGAAGACGTTTTGCCAAAACTCATGCCACATAGGAACAACACTTTCGGCGCTATTAACTTAATATCTAAACGCAATGCACTTAGACATTTCGTCAAACATCTAGTATGCATCGCATGGGTTTAAGCGCTAAGTAAAATACAAATCCAATAAGACAAATCAATTCATGCAAATATTTGTTTTATTCAACGATTCATAGCTAGACAAGATTCGTAGGACCCCAAAATAGGGTCACTACTCAATATCCATGGAAGCGAACATACAACTCATGTTTTTGTTCGAAACTTAAATTTCAAAATTTATGAAGAACAATCACAACCTTGATGTAGATGATGATGTTGTCCCTCTTTGAATTGCAATCCCTTTGATTCTGGTCGATTCCTTAAGTCTTTTTGTCGTGAAGTTTCTTTGAAGATCTTCTCTCTCCCCCTGTGATGATGAATGACGGCTGAAGACATGGTTTTTTTCTTTGTTAAAAATTTTCCCCTTCCCTTTTTCTGAAACTTAGCCAAAATTACATTTGTGTCCGTCTGGCAGTGTCAGTAGTATCGCTATTATCACCTTTTAGGTGACACGAGAAAAACCTGAGAGTTGAATTTTTTTGGCAAGTATCGTCAGTGTCACTTAAATAGGCGACACGGGCAATACTAGCTCATAGTGAGATATACTCTTTGCCTCCAATATTGAGCTCTTTAACAACTGAATCAGCCCTTATTCCAAACTACAAAGTTTTAGCCATTTATCTCAGCTTTCCAACAAGCCAAATATTAATGTATTTAAACGATGTATGAGCTCTGGGCGTGCGCGTGTCGATCCATCTACATTTTCCATGTTTTCACCCAAATTTCAACAAAACGCTTTGTTTTGCCTTGGAATCATTATTCACCTGAAAAGCATTAAAATACAGAGTAAGAGCTTATAAGAATAAGGAAAGTGATCGATAATCCAGTAAATATGAAGCATAGATAAAGTCAAGATCTATGCTCATCAAAACACTCCACACTTAGAGTTTGTTCGTCTCGAACAAACATGAACTAAATCAAAGCCACCATCGCATGGAACACGAATGCATCAAGTCTTTAAACGTCTAGACTACCCTACAGGACGAGTTGTAGTCTCATAAGCGTTTTCAGAAATGGGAGTACTCACAAATCCCAACGCAACTTGCTAGTATGCATGCACAAGATACCTCCTCATTTATCTAGGTAATAAGCAACGAATACCCCATGCACGAAAAATAAAATAGTAGTCAAAGACTGACTCCTATTCAATGAGATTTCAAACCATCAATGACCTTACAAAGATGCACATTTGAAGACAATCAATATGTGAGTTATCAAATGACTAACCTAACAATCCATTCAGCCTTTTCGCAAGATACTCAAAACATGATCCTTAGAAACATAAAAAGTGTGTCAATCGCATGCATATGCTATCAAGAACGATAGTCCATGGACTAACGATACAAAACTCATTTCCAAGTTTTAGGAGCTAAGTCCATAATTCATAAGGAAATATGAGTTTGGTACTATATTTCCAAAATTATATCAAATAAAGTCATGCTCATGTAATCGTAGAAGGTTCATCTCTCTACTCATATCACAATGCATACACACTAAAAGAGATGATGGAAAGTACATTGCCTTACTTAAGTGTGTGCCTCATCTTTTCTTTCTTTTTCTAGGCATTTTGACGGCGATATGCTTCACGAATTTTTTTCTTTTGATAGCTTGCAAAAACTTTTTGCTTTCATCTCTTTTTGTAGCTTGCCTTATTTTGGCTTGTGCTTGCATATACAATTTTTTTTCCATATTGACTCCAACTTAAGATTTGGCAATGTACTAAGGATATAAATGATGTGTGCAAACAATGTGAAAGAATAGAGATCACCTAAGAGCAATGTCCAAGTTCTCGAAGAGAAGAAAAGTATTTCATACTTTTGCTAATTCTATGTTCAAGTGATGCAAAAAGTCTGCCTAAATCATTAGATAGACAAAAGATAACAAAAACATTGATGCCTAGAAATTATACACTCATAAAAGTCATGGTGATCGATCTAAAATCAAGTTGAGAGCTATGAAACTAGATAGCTGAGGAATGAGGTAATGAAATGCCTTCAAAATTCGAGTACTCAAATGTAAGCTAGCGCACAAAAATGTGCAAGTGCCTAGACATTGATAATTTCAATAGTATGCACTACACACCCACTCCACACTTTAAATGAAGCTTAATCCCTAAGCGACAAATATATATAATTGAAAAGCGTAGTGCATGTGACTTCCCTGAAATTGTAGCTTAAGGAGTGTGATTCGTGGTTTGCTCATTCCTTACCCATATATGACATTCAAGTTTATAAAAAAAACAAGTGACCACTACATAGAAATTATAAGAACATGTCACAAATATAATGCATATCATAATAAGGAACTCCACACTTAAATCAAAAGCATCAAGCGAGTAGTGATGGGAGTGCAAAATAAATTTGAATAGGCAACTTACAAGTGGCTTTACTTTCCTCGAAAACCTAGTTTAACATCTTGGCGAGCCTAGCAAAGCGCCCCATATTGACTCGCTTGGGAGAAGTCCTTTGCTCGGATAACTTCTCGTGGGGCCATCGGTGCTTAAGGCATCAATCCACCTTCAAATCCCATTTGAGCTTTTTCCATCAAGTCTACAATGAATTTTTAGGTGTAAACTCAATCTCTTTGAAAGTAATATGCTTTTCAAGATGGAGGGATTGTAGGAGCTCCTTGCTAATAGTCTCGAAAGATATGGTAGGAAGTTTCAAACCTTGTCTCAAGACGGCGTGATGAAGAAAGGATCTTCAATACTCATCTCGAGTTTGATGGGCACACCCTCCTTGAGTTTCTCAATAACAAGCTGCCAAATTCTTTAATTCCCTCTCAAAACTTGCATTCTTTTTTCAGCGACGTTGCTCTCTTGTAACATCTCTGTATACGTCAACAAAGTCATCATACATTCCAATTCCTTCTGCCTGAATGTTCTCTTGCTCTATTTCATCCCCATCAATAGAATGAAGCTCACTTTCAAACTCACCCACCATTCGTGGAGGTGAAATGTTCGAAAAGTATAGTATTGTACACTTGAATCCTCCTCTTCTAACTCTCAATTGATAGCTTGGCCGGGCATTTCAAAAGAGTCATTTGATAATTCATCGTCACTAAATCCAAGGTCTTCTTCTTGGGAGACCTCTTCTTCCACATCCAGGTTCCCATTCGAAACTGCTCGTTGCGCCATTTGGGTCACCAATATTAAAGAAAGTGATCGATAATCTACTAAATGTGAAGCATAGGTAAAGTCTAGATTTATGCTCATCAAACCGCCTCTCCTGAAACCGCCACTGGACGAAAGGATTGTCCAACCCGCATCAGCCACCACTTCTAGCTGCCTTGGCTTAGCCTCCATCTGATTGTGCACACATGACTTCCGTCACTTTTTACATTCATTATAAAAATCGATTTAGCGAAAAGTAAATAAAGAACTAGATAACAGAGTGAAAATTAGATACAAAATATATTTTTGGTACAAAATACAAAATTTGTAATTCAAGACACCAAAAGAACGACATATACAAAACATATTTTTGATACAAAATACAAAATTTATAATTCAACGCCGAGATACCAAAAGAACGACATAATTCGTAACAAATAAATTATAATAAACAAAATTGAAAATTTTTAATAAAAAGACCAAATTAAAAGTTACTATCTATATTTATTTTATAAAATATACCCTTTACAACGGATACTTTTTCCAAGACAACAAACATGACAACGTAAAACAACACATTAATACCTGAACAAGAATAAATACAAACAACATTCCATGTAGGCCTACAAAAGAAAACTAAACAAAAACCAAAAGAAAATTATTTAAACTTTATAAAATACAAGTCTCTCATTTGACCTTCTTGTCTTTGTTGGCATGTACAACAAACTTGCTCTTCACCTTCCTCACAACCCTATCATCAAACATTTCACACGCCCTCCTCCACCTTGCCTTCACCACCTCCGCATACCGCTTTATCTTCTCCTCGTACTTCAAGTACGTCACCGGCAACGTCATGCCCACCAGCGTACCTGTCAAACCCAAAACAATTTATATACATCACGACCAGCAGGATTAAAATCACATAAAGTATATGTAAAACAAAGTCAATAATAATATTACAAACCGACGATTTTCCCTGCAAAATATAATTTTTGAAGATTTTTGCAAATAACCTTCAAATAAACACTTACAATTAATTGCACGCTTTCATACAAATATAAGAACTTCAAAAATTAAGAAAACATGACGCACTCAATATTTACTTACATGTGTAGAGAAGTGATAGCAGATCAAAAAAAGCTACGACTTTGGAGAAGACGAGCAATAGCACAACGGTCCTTGCAAAGACATGCCACTCCTTGTCAACACACACTCTGAACATCCATCTTATTCCTTCCTCTATCACTTCCCCAACTGACTTCACCACTCTTTCCGTCCACTCCTGCGTCAACGGATCACACCTCCACAAGTTCGTCGCAGACTCCCTGCAAAATAAATTTAATTAAATACTATATCAATTTATTTTATTTATAAATTATAAAAAAAAAAACGAAGCTGTTATATTATATATATCTATTTACTTTCCGAGCAGGCGGAGGAGGTTGTTTAAGAGAAACAAAGCAGAGATGAGCAACATGCAAGCCCAGGAAGCGACAGTGACGAAATTGAACTGGTAAGCTTCGAGAAGCACCCATGTGATTGTGGATATGAGGAGAGTCACCACGCTGAGGTTCCTCCTCTTCCATAAAACTACATCTTTCAAGAAGCCTGAGTACCAGAAACACGTCAGTGGAGCTGGAAAAAACAGAGCATGTTTATTTTGTTAAGCTAACCTGCTTGTGCAGAAGTAGCTGGGGCTGTGGAGGCCGAGTGTTCTTGCGTTTCAGTTTCAGACATGATTAAGGAGCTAGCAATTTTGATCCCCAGTTGTTGATTCTGCTCTGGTGGTGAAGATGATGATAATTAATGTTACTAGCTAGCTGGAGGGACGATTATTGATAAGCTTACGCGTGTAGTGAAGATGGACACATGGCGCGTTCTCAGGCGCCGTGGCAAAGTAAAGCCGGGTCGGGCCTAATTCGGCCCAGCCCAACTAATATTCTATGGAATATCCGAACGACGTCGTGTTATAATGATTAGAGCCAGTTAATATATAAAACTTGATTACGGTCGGTGGGTTAAACGTGAGCGAGAAGAGAAGCGTGTTCACGAAAGAAAAAAAAAAAAGTCTCGTAAAAGGGGTTTTGATCGGCCGATTGTGATAAATCGGAGTCATGAATTGCGAAGTTTGCCAGCTGAAAGAACTGGTTTCTGTTCACCTCTCATCATCTTTAGTTTAATTTGTGTTTGTAAAAAGTCAAGACTTGTTGTTTTAGTTTTTTTTATTTGTTTGCAGGAAGTCGAGAGCCATGAGATACGAGAGATTATTCAGTGTAAGTTTTTTTTTTTTTTGAACTGAAGTTTGAGATCGTTTGCTTTCCTGTGCTGCTGATATTTTAATCAATGTAAGTATTTTGCCATGGAATGAAGTACTCTTTTATACCATGATGATGAGAATATTTCCAGTTTTTAGCTACTTTGTCTTTATTTAATGTTTGGATCAGGTTTACTAGTAGAGTTGTTGATTAATTGGTTTGCCTAGCCTTCTCCATGTTCTATCCTTGATTGCAATTAATTTGATGGATTATGTTGACTTAGGGATGATTTGCCATTCCATCATGTCGCTACCATTATTGGCAGGGATTTATAGTAGAATAAACAACTCTATACTCGAAATTAACGGACCAGTACAGCTTGACATTTGAAATAAACCTGCCAGTACATCTAGGTTTTTTGCTCAGCATCATCATGTAGAATAATATAGCCTAGAGACTCATTCCCGTGCAAAAATTTTCATGATGTTTGAAATCTCCTTTTACCATCTTTTCGGTCATATTCTCAACTTCTCTTTATAAATTTTTTCATATTGTTTAACCCTCTGGATTTATTACCTCGATCTCTATGTGGTGGCTCCATTCTGAAATGACTCTGACCATGCGTGTGCAGGCATATTACACACCATTGTGTTTCATAGAGCTTTAGGTCTTGTGCGGCCTAAAGATGTTGATATGGAACTTCTTGAGATCACATATGTAAGTACGGATTGACATACATGGTATTTATTATTGCTTGTTCATCTTTAAGCACTCAGAATAGAAAAACTCTAGCTTGATAGGAACACAGAGTGATGGCTTTTTACATTCTTCTGTTGGATCGCATAATTTTTTTAATCAGGCACAGCAATAATAACTACTGGATCCTGCTTTAAAAAATATATATGATTTTTGGATAATTTATTTTAGAAGTGATCCCATCAGATGTATCTATAATCATTCATATGTTGATGTGAAGCACCTTAGCCACCATGTAGCCAAGTTCATTGTTGCAGTGTTGCTCTCCTCTTGGTGATGGCTAATAATGTTGATATACCACGGCCTCATATACTTATATAAAGCATGTCTTTTGTACATGGGACATGAATTTATCTAAATCTTACTTGTCACATGTTCTGCTTGGTGTTTCATCTCGATTTTTCAGTGGTATGTTTTGCTTGTTAAAAATTGATGGGTATTGCATTGAGTACTCCTCTTTGCTTCTTTGATAGGTACAATGTGGAGATGTTGAACTCGAAAAGAAGATTGATGAAAAGATAGACCAGTTTACCAGTTGGGTAGACAAACACCCTAATAAGAAAAGTCAGGTTTGTAGGTTTCCACATGTGAAGTAGTATTTGTAAGAAGCTGAATTTTTAATTTCATACTAATTATTAGCTCTTGATACTGTGTTGTAGTTATAAAATGAGAATACCAAAAGAAGCTAGAGTTTCATACGCATTATGAATGAGTTTAATGCAACGTAAAAAAATAAGAATAAATAGGCAACCGACAATAGACTAAAAAATTAAACTACCTTAACCGAATATAGATATATTACTAAAGCTATTATTATCTAATACTTTCTTTATAATATCTTAGACAACCCATTTTTGTATATTAACTACGGGGAACATAGGAACGGTTATAACAAATAATGTTAGTTTGTGCTAGCAATAAAAAAATTCCTTACCAACATCCAGGTTGTCAGTGTGTGACAGTATTGAAATATACAGAGTACATGGAAATAAGCTACGTCATGTTGTGGTACACTGGTACATGGCCAGTTTTTTTTTTCTATGTGTACATGATTCCCCTTATTCGTAAATTTTCATTTGCAGAAGTATTATTTATGGTCGAACTTTTTTACATGAATTGTAAGTAAAATCTTTTGTTAGTTTAAGGAGTATTATTAAAGACAACAACTTCTCTATTATAAAGCATACTAATAAGGCTTTTGTGATGTTTATTACCTTGCTCTATTGTGTAATTGCGGAATTATTGTTAGTGGAGTACTCCCATACTCTATAAGCACTTATAAAGTTCATCGTCTTACTTCTGTCATTGATTAGGGATCAATCATTTGTTGCAGATATGCCTATCCTTCTTTGAAGTAAAAAACAAACAAGCGACATGGTTCACCAACAAGATAGAACGACTTTACTGGGAGCAGTGGTACATCAATTTAAATGTGGCACAGCATATGAAACCATATTCTGGCAAATCACACCATTCCAAAGTTTTAGTGGACCCAGGAGGTTAGCATATGATGGACATGGACAGTGAGACATTCAATGTGATGCTTTTATTACTTGTCCTATCTTTTACAACTGCCTCATTCTTCTCCATGTTCCCCACAGAGACAGCATACGAAGATATAAGTGCTCGAAGAGCGGCACTCGAAACATCTGTTCGCGAAGTTCTCTTTCAAATAATCAAATTTGTTAATGAGAAGAAGGATCATGTTCCCTCCATACCAAATCGCGAGGGTATATCATTCCCTTATGAAATAACCATTCCAAGGTGATTTTATTAACTAATCATTTAGTAAATGCATTGAGAAGTTCTATGAGCTTATCATGTTTATTTGTCTTTTTTTATTTTTTAAACTCGACAATAAGCACACCGGCTTGCTTGCTTCGATTGATATTTAGCTTATTAAATATGTTAAAGTTTAATTGTTAACATATCGGTTTTCATTTTCAGCTCTTCAGACTCCGCATTCGGGATGGACATATTCAAGAGGATGCTTCAGACTGGACATCCAACCATGCTTAGCTAGTTGCTCGATAAACTTCAGCCTGAGCAATGAACATTTCCATGTGCATAGAATTTATCTATAATTGGTACATAAGTAGCTTTCTGAAATGATATTCTATAGTAATGAACCACTGGCAGAGAACCTCTAACATCCCCATTGCCGTTCTGCCAAAGGGTCAGTTCTGCCAAAGGGTCATTAATCCTACCAAATCGATCCTTTATCAATGCCTTATATGCATGTGTAATCATACAAATAGACTGGCTGAGGGAAGAATTCCGGCTCCTAACATCTTATGTTTGGATTTAAAGTGGTGTAGCGCTGATATGTATCTCCCCTTCCCCACAATGTTGTTTTTTCACTTCTATCTTTCTCAGATACTTCCTATCATGGGATGCCGATATTACTTCACACATCCCAGTTACACCCCAAGATGTAGCTTCCATATTTGTCTTCTTGTTCGACTTGGCTTCTCCCATTGTAAATGCTTGATTATGCCATGTTTGGCAATAGGAACACAAAAGGACATGGTGCATTTTCTGCTCAACTGAATGACTAAACTGAACTGATGACCATGAATAATAGAACAAGTGAATATTAAATTAAGATCAATGTCATATCATCTTTTCAATGCCATACCATTTGAGAGTAGTTGTAGAAGCGAACTAAACAACTGGCTGCTAGCAAGGTACGATACATTTCGCTATGTGATGAAAAACAAAGCAGCAACAGAAAAATATTTATTTTATATAACTGCAGTTCAATCCGGGGGAAACAACTTCCAGTAGAGTTTCGAAGATGTATCTAAGCTTCAAGTGAAGGACACAAGTGGACGAGAGCAAAACACGAGCATGATGCTGCTACGAAGAGGCAAACAGAGAGAGTACCAGAGTAGCGTAGATGTCTAGTCCTTGCCAAACTCCCAGAGTACCCGCCCCCCTCCATCCTCTGTTGAGAAAAGGAGTAGCCGTAATTAGGCCATATGTGTTGTCATAGAGTACAACTTGATGATATATGTGTGCTTCAACAGCACATCAAAGTTACTGAATCCACAACACAAATTGATACAGACACGAACTTATTGTTTGACAACTAGAATGCAACAAAGGGTAATAAAGAAAACATCATAATGATCTAAGAGAAATTGGGAGTACCTTTAATTTTTTTGTTAATCCATATTTCGATCAACATCCCAGCACCAATTCCACCAGCAATACAGGAACCATATATACCAAGATTAACATACCAGGGCCTGCGAGGAAGAAAATAGCATTCTGGAATTTCTCTAATCTTGGTACGAGGCCTTCTTTTTACTGCAGTGGCAGTGGCAGTAACAGTAGCGGACTGTTTAGAGGCAACACTTGCAATGGTTCCCCAATCAGTACCTTTCAAAGGATCACTCGACTCCTGAACCCCCATGTTCGATATACTTACCCAATATCTGTCATTCCCAGTCATAAAAAAGAACAACATAAGTCTCCCTCACAAACCAAGAAAAACATCTCAGTGTGAATGTGACACACTTCCCGCTCAAGAAGCATTAAATGATACTTTAACAAGCACAAACATAACAGAGAAGTCCCCAGAAAACTTTCGTACAGTTAAAATTTTACACTAGAGCCTCGGCTCAAGCACACTCTACCTCTGGTAAATAAATCAACAAGGACAAAAGGAAACGCAAGATTCATTGATTAAATAATTCAACTCTTTTTCTAACTTATACAAGCCATTCATTTGACTAGCCACAGTATGGACTCTGTCTCCAAACAAATAGGCAAAATTCATCACATGATTCACGAAATAATGTAACTTCCTTTACGGCTGAGAACCCTAACCCTAGTTATTTAATATGAGAACGGAAGAAAAAGAGGATAAAAACCTGTATCATCAAATTAATAATGAAATTGGTGCCTTGAATATCAATACAGTTGTATAAACCAACTGCGAAGAGTCGTCAGTACAAAAACAGTACTGAACTCTGATGCGATTTTGAAAAACGGCAAAACCCTAGCCAGTACTGCTGCAATCAAATTAAAAACAACAAAAAATCGATGCTCACCTGAAAGAAAAATAAAGAGGTCTGAACAGATGATGAATCGAATCTGTTGAAGAAGCCGATCTATGGGTAGAGGGTTTTGACCGAGAGCCGACTACGTAAAAAGATTATTCTGATTTTTATTATTGAGAATTATACTGATTTTTATTATTATTGAATTTTGGGTACTATTGGTGAAGTCTTGAGGTGCAATCTTACACCTTTAGATCATTTTGATCTCTAATGGTTGTGATTTAAGAGTGAAGGGAATAATATCTTACTTTTTGCTTTTGTTGAATTTTGATAGTGGGACACGTGTCGTCACTAGATGAGTTTGCTGAAGTTGATCTAATGGTTAAGATTGGGGCCTCACGACCTCACCAACATGGAAAGATCTCATTTGAACGCTCCTCTTATACTGATTTTTATTATTATTATTATTTTCGATTAAGATTTTTATTATTATTGAAAGTTGTATTCTAGGATTATATTTAGAATTTAGGTAATGAGATCTAATAATGCGCACCTAAAAACAACAATTTAATTTATCGGAGCCCAACAAATATACGCCTGTATTATCTCACCTAATCGCCGAGTTTTCGAACCGGTTGGGTTTTTTTGTTTGTTTGTTTGTGATCTTTAAGCAAGACGAGTCCGGATTCCATGAGAAAGACTTCTTTAGTGAGAAATAAGAAATATTCTCATTCGTCTGATCTAATTAATCTACGATCGTGATTAAACTCCGATTTCATATATCATCTTTAAGCAATATGACTTGGCCAATAGTGCAGCGGTATCACAATGTATCGATATCGGTGATATCAATCTTTCCCACACCGGAATTTCATATATCATGTTATTTAACCATTCCGCTTCTTTTAAAGCTGCGGCTAGAGCAACAAACTCCGATTCCATTGTTAAACTTGTGATGCAAGTTTGTTTCTTAGATGTCCATCCACTTGTAGAGGAATGATCCTCCTCATTAGAAATCCAACTTGCACCTGAATATCCTTCTATCACTGAAGGAAAATCAGAATATACAAGACCAAGGTTCATTGTTCCCTTAAGATAGCGTAGCACCCTATGAACCGCTTGCTAATGATCCACACTAGGATTACTAGTGTAGTGACTAAGCTTGCCCACCGCAGAAGCAATGTCGGGTCTTGTATTTGTCATTGCATACATCAAGCTTCCAATGACCCTTGAATATTCAAGTTGAGACACGGGATTTCCCTTGTTAGGAAGTATGCGATTAGAGGTGTCAAAAGGAGTCACTACTACAGACATGACTTTATGCAACGGTTCAAAAATCGCATTATGCAACGGTTTGACATTACGCATCGGTTCATAATGAAACCGTTGCATAATATACACATTACACATCGGTTTTATTTGAACCGATGCATATTGTGACTTTATGCAACTGTTCATAAAACCGTTGCTTAATGGTAACCCTTATGCATCGGTTCCCTTATGCATCGGTTCATCTAAAACCGATGCATAAGGCTAACCATTAAGCAACGGTTTTGTTTGAACCATTGCATAATGTTTATTTTTTGCAACGGTTTGAGATGAACCGATGCATATACTAAACCCTAAAATTAAAACACAGTCTTTCTTCGCTAGTCGTCCGCACTTCGCTCTCATCGGTTTGGGTCGAACTTAGAGGTGACAAATTTATCCGTTATCCACCCATTTAGTTAATGGATTGAATCAATCTAAATTCATTAACAATCCATTAATAAACAGATTAAATGGTTTAATCCATTAAGCAATTTTTTGCATTTACTCCACGCAAACTTTGATCCATTCATCCAAACCGTGAATCAATCCACTCAGATGGAAAATGGTTGTTACAAACCATAAATCAATTAATATGGCTGGATCAAACTTTGAATGGATTAATCCATCCATGTCGTTTTTGTATTTTCATTAGTGGAACTAAATAATGTAGGATCGTGAATATTTAATTACAGAAAACTTTGAATTTTAATATGAGTAACATGGGAGCGTTCGGTTGAGGCACCTTGGTAAAATGAGGCAGGTGAGACACGATTTCGGCCTTCCATTGTGACACGTGGCTTGAGCCGCCAAACGCGTTCACACTACTGTTGGTAGTGGGTTTTACTATTTGCCACGTGGCGTGCCCACAATGCACGGGGTTGATAGATGGCTGAGATCGTGCCTCACTTGCCTCATTCTTATTTGACTTGCCTCATTTGATCGCTTCTCTGAGTAACATTATTACTTTAACTTAACTAATTATATGAGAAAGAATCAAATATAAACCACAATTAAATATGTTAACTATAAACCACCTAAAAATTCGAAACGTGATACTCACAATCAATCATAATTCGAAGTATATTTGTAAATAAAAAAAATTAAAACAAACCTTTGTGAGGGTTCAAGAAAATAACACTGTTAACGGCAGATTAGACCTTTGATGATTTAAATGAGTGCTGGGAACAGACGAAAGATCGGAACGTGACGAGGTATACGTCGTTGCGTAGCTAACTCAATTCTCTACTATACATCGATAGCAGGAAAGGTCGTTTAAAAGGTTGAAACACGAGCCAAAGTCGGCGCAACTGCAGAATTTGTAGCGATACACACTTATGTCTGACTTCGGCTCGTGTTTGGACCTTCTAAATGACCCCTTCTTCTTTCGGTGCAAACTAGAGAGTTGTAGAGCTTTGAGTTATCTACGCAACGATATGTATCTTATTTCCATTGGATTTTTCATTTGCTCCCAGCTCTGTTTTAAAGCAGCAAATGTCTAAATTGAATTAAAATTAATTAGAAAAATACAAAAATTTGATCTTGTTTATTTAGAAATAACTCAATTTATATTTTTTAGTTTCAATAAATTTGTGTTTATACATGTCAAAGAACAAAAATTTGTGTTTATTTAGAATGATCTTTATTCATCCTACCATTCATAAAAAGTTTTGATACACATTTCAAATAAATGAATTAAATGAGTAAATGCACTAAATGAATTAAAAAGGTTAAATGAATGTAATGGATGAAACGGATCAAATGAATTAAATAGATCAAATGGCATGTGGGGTTGTAGCCAAGTTGGCTCACCACTTGGCTTTATAACCAAGTGGTCATGAGTTCAACTCCCCACAAATGCACCATTCCCACCAATATTTGGTGAGGAATTTCCTCCCCTCAAAGGAGGTGTTTCCCTTCCCTTCAGAAGGTGCTTTCCTCCCCTCGCCGGAGGTGCTTTCCTCCCCCTCAAAGGAGGTGCTCAAGATGGCTTCGCCTTCGCCAAGATCGACATTGAATAGATGATGTAATGCTCTTGTACACCTTGTAATCCCTATCAAAAAAAAAATAGATCAAATGAATTCATCCATTAATCCTTCAACCGTTATGGATCATAATGGATTAAATCCATTTCATCCGCAAACGGTTTAATTCATCCGTCCTTTCATTTTGACACCTATAATCGAACTCATCGGCTCACCGTCGCCCTCATCCGCTCTTCGCCAGTCGCCCTTCGTCTCCCTCAGCCGCTCTTCGCCAGTCGAACTCCGTCGCCCACTCCGCTCACGGTCGCCAATCGAAAAAACCAATTGATTGGGCTGTGTGTAACTAGACGACGAAGTCAATAGCGCGAACAAATACTGGAGCTTTGTTTACCGGCGTCTCTCCCTCTCTCAGATCGCCGACCGAACTTGATTTCCGCTCAAGGATTTTGCGCTGATGGATCGAAGAGGCTACGCGCGTGGAAAATCACGGTTGCCTTACCGGCCTCCACATTCGTCTACGGGAACTGCAGCAGCTCAACACCCTAACGCGAATAATCGGAGCAGTAATTTCGATACAAGAGCTCGTGGTGGTGATGGAAGCGGTGGCCGCGACATTGAAATTCATCGGAGCAGTTTAGTGTCTGGAAATAGCCGGCGTGAAGGATCGGACGACGTTCAGTTATCCGACAACGTGGTTGGAACCTGCACGTTGATGTGTCCGGGTAAGCTGTTGGTATAAAAATATTTGACTGTGGTGATTATATCGAATTTGTGCTCGTCTTATAATCATTGAAGAGTGAGAGCTCTTACTTGATTTGATTTACCAGTTACGAATGCTGACTGTAGACTGGTGCATGCCTGTTTTGATTGATTGTTTGTTGTATTGAAAAATGCAGAGACGGAAAGGGCTCAGCACGAGAGACTAGAGACTTGTCTGTGTTTGAGAGGCTTAATGGGGATCCTAAAACGTCCTCACCAAGCCTTGCTGTAGTTCATGCGCCAACAGGTCAGTGTGTAAACTATTTACTTTGATGTGAGTGCATTTTGTACATTCAGTATATGCTGATGCTGTACTTGGATAAAAGTGATAAAAATGGGACTCCAAGGAGCTTTTCTTCAACCATCAAAAAAAAAAAAAAAAAAAAAAAGGAGCTTTTCTTCAGTTGGATTTATTGTGATTCCGCAGGGTGGGGGTGTTTTCACATATGTTTGGGTTTACAAGGAATTCTCGTAGTGAAGCTTGAGAATGATATTTTGCAGATACCTTGTTCGAGTCAGCAGTTGATGTAACCTGAATATAACTCTTTAGTTTTCCGTAGGATGTGTCACTGTATGAATGATATATAATATAAGTAAACATGGTTTATATCCAAGACTTTTCCCTGAAAGTGAAAACACGCAGAGGCCATGGAGATTCCTATCTTTTTATCAATCTCAGGTTTTGTTGTCACCTATTGGCTCCCGGTCTCATATGTACGTTGTACTGTTTTTCTCATTGTATCTGAAAGAATGAGCTTTTTAATTCTGCTTTGTCTAGATTAGTCACAGACAAAGATACTTGAAGGCAGATGGTTGATTGCTTAGATGCAAATATTCCATTGGGTATGGCTTTAAATTTGATGCAAATATTTTATTAAATGAAATTGTCATTGCTTAGATGAGATCCTTGTTGTTCCAGATAACAGGTATCCTTGGTGCTTTGATAAAAGATAAGCTTTATCTTTACATAACTTGGGAGTTTGATTCTTCCATAGCAGGTATCCCTTGTTCGTCCCCAGAATGATTTATTAGTGCTATCAACTGGCTATAATATATCTTTTGTGAGCTCAGACAGAGTTGATAATTTGACAGCTCCACTTTTTGTTGATTTTGTGAGCTCTTACCAATCTTTGGTGATTATTTGTTGGTCTCGAAACCAGAGACCATGTCATGTGTTTGGATTAGTTGTTATTTTATCTGAAGTTACCTTATTTTGGCATAAAGTTTTGTATTTATATCTTCACTATCTGTTTCAGTGTTTGTGCCCTTGAACAGTATGTGTGTGGAGAATATTGAATTAGAATAACAATCTACATGATTGCTGAAATCATGTAGATAATTATTCTATCAGATATTCGATTAGAATATTTTAGTTATGTAGAGAATATTCATTTGTTTCTTATTAGGTAAATACTTATAGTGTATAAATAGATGTGGATAGAGAGATAATAAAATAATTGCAGTATTATCAAAACTTACATGGTATCAGAGCCATGGAAATATCAACCAGCCCAAAAACACCAAAATCCTCTTCCTCTGTTACTCAGTTCAACACCATGGAGACTTCCCATTCATCTGTTCATTCGTCTATGCTCATTACTGGGCATAGATTAATTGGACAGAATTATCTGGAATGGTCTCAGTCTGTGAAGCTCGCAGTCGACGGGAGAGGAAAACTTGGCTACTTGACGGGTGAAGTAAAAGAACTGAAAGAAGGAGATGATGGCTACAAAACTTGGAGGTCTGAGAATTCGATAGTCACTGCGTGGCTACTCAACTCCATGGAAGCATCAATCGCCAAACCCCATATGTTTATGAAAACGGCAAAAGAAGTTTGGGATTCTATCAGAGAGACATACTCTGATCGTGAAAATTCTTCACAAGTCTTCGAACTGAAGACAAAGCTGTGGCAATCCAAACAAGGAAGCCGTGACGTGACGACCTATTATAATGAGATGGTGTCGCTATGGCAGGAGCTAGATCAATACCACGATGATGTCTGGGAAAGTATGACTGATTACACCCGACAAAAAAAAAAGTGAAGAAAATGACCTTGTTTATGTGTTTTTAGCAGGTGTGAATCGTGACATGGATGAAGTAAAAGGAAGAATCCTTGGTCGACGACCGCTGCCATCAATTCGAGAAGTCTTCTCAGAAGTAAGACTTGAAGAAAATCGAAGGAAAATTATGCGGAAAGTGGAGGAACCTGTTGAAACATCAGCCTTGTTTGTAAGAGGAAGCGAGGAGAAAAAGAAACCTTGGTGCGATCACTGCAAGAAGTTGTGGCATACAAATGAGACTTGTTGGAAAATTCATGGCAAACCAGCTGGGTTTAAGAAAAATCAGAAAGAGTTTTTCAAGCAACAGTGTCTGAAACTCCTCAAGAGAATCAAATCAATTCCGGACAACTATCCTTTACCAAGGAACAGATAGAGCAACTTCTGAAAATCATCCAACCATCCCAAAAGCCCAACTCTGAGCCTCACCATGCTTCTCCATCGTGTTCTTTTGCACAGGATGGTAAAACAAACTCTATTTCTTTTTATTCCTGTTCCAAAACTAATAGTACTTGGATTATAGATTCAGGTGCTTCAGACCATATGACAGGAAATTCAACTTTATTCATGTCCTATAAACCATGTGCCGGAAATAGAAAAGTCAGGATTGCTGACGGGTCTTTCTCACCAATTGCTGGAATGGGAGAGATAAAATTCTCCGATTCGTTTACCCTTTCTCATGTTCTACATGTGCCAAATTTGTCTTGTAATCTTGTGTCGATAAGTAAACTCACACGAGATCTCCATTGTCGTGCTCATTTCCATCCTTCCTACTGCGTTTTTCAGGAACTAGCAACGGGGAAGACGATTGGCAATGCTAAGGAACCTGATGGTCTCTACATCTTAGAGGAAGGATCAAACTCGAATAAAAGAGGTCAAGGAAACTCTTGCTTGCAAATTATTTCTGTTCCCGGTAATAACGAGGTCTATCTGTTACATTTTAGACTAGGACACCCTAGTTTTCATTATTTAAAAAGATTGTACCCTGCATTATTTAAAAATAAAGATCCTTCTTCATTTCATTGTGAGATTTGTGCATTAGCTAAACATCATAAGAGTACATATCCTCCACGTCCATATATCCCTAGTACACCTTTTGCACTTATTCATAGTGATATATGGGGTCCATCTAGAATATCAACTTTAACTGGAAAAAGATGGTTTATGTCTATTATAGATGATCACACAAGACTAAGCTGGGTGTTTTTGTTAAAAGAAAAATCTGAGGTAGAAAATATTTTTAAAAGATTTTTTAAAATAAAATGGTGCACACACAGTATAACACAAAAATAAAAATGGTTAGAAGTGATAATGGCCGTGAATATTTTTCTCAAACCTTAAACGATTTTTTTGCTAAAAAGGGAGTGATTCACCAAAGCTCATGTGTAGATACACCATCTCAAAATGGCATAGCAGAACGAAAAAATCGACATATTCTTGAAGTTACTCGTGCAATTATGTTTTCGACAAATATTCCTAAGTACCTTTGGGGAGATGCAATTCTTCATGCTACTTATTTGATAAATCGTATGCCATCCAAAATTTTGAGCTATAGAACACCTATTAGCGTTTTCAAGAAAATTTTGCAGATTCACGGATTATTCAATCAATGCCATTAAAAATTTTTGGTTGCACAGTGTTTATAAAAAATCCTATTAGAACAGCAAGCAAGTTGGATCCAAGAGGTACAAAATGTGTTTTTTCTGGGAATTTCACCTACTCAAAGAGGTTATAAATGTTTTGATCCCAAAACAAAAAGATTGTTTATTACTATGGATACACTGTTTTTTGAAAACCATTCTTTTTTCTCTACTCATCTTCAGGGGAGAGTGATCCTAATGAAGATTCGAGTCACTGGCTAGACTTCCTAGGATTTCATGAAGAATTAAATTCTATCAATCTCAGAACCAAGCCTAACACATTTGAGAATGAAAACTTTAGAGATGTTGAAACAATCCAAGTAGAACCACAAGTAGTAAAACCTATTGTGACAGATAGTCCTCGTGAATTACCAAGGGAAACTAATAAATTGCAGGAAGTGTCTCTATATGACCAATTTTACACGAGAAGATTTCCGAATCGACGAGTGGAGGAAATCAGTGAATCCTTGGCGGACCAACAATCTGACCCGGTGCTAGCTTCTGAAAAAGGTAACACTCTTGCTGACCTTGAACTTCCTATAGCCCTTAGAAAAGAAAAAAGATCATGTGCAAAATATCCTACATCTTCTTATGTCTCAGATTCTCGCCTTTCACTGTCTTTTTCAAATTTCATCACCAATGTTTCTTCCATAGCTATCCCAATAAGCATACAGGATGCTCTATCTAAACCTGAGTGGAGGAAAGCTGTCATGGAAGAGATGAATGCTCTTGAGAAGAATCAGACATGGAAGATTGAAGAAAAGCCTCTGAATAAACCAATAGTTGGATGCAAGTGGATTTTTACGCCCAAATTTAAATCTGATGGGACACTTGAACGTCACAAAGCAAGGCTTGTTGCGAAAGGATATACTCAGACATATGGGATCGACTACACTGAAACATTTGCCCCCGTCGCAAAACTTAACACGGTCAGAATTCTACTGTCTATTGCAGCAAATCTGGATTGGCCTCTACGACAGTTTGACGTGAAAAATGCTTTTTTAAATAGAAAGTTGGAAGAAGAAGTATACATGAGTCCACCTCCAGGTTTTGAAGATGCGTTCGGATCCAAAGTTTGCAAACTAGAGAAAGCTTTGTACGGTTTGAAACAATCTCCAAGGGCGTGGTTTGACAGATTCACCCACTTCGTAAAAAACCAAGGCTATAGTCAAGCACAATCTGACCACACACTCTTCATAAAGCATCTGAGAGGAAAGGTATCAATACTAATAGTATATGTAGATGATATTATTCTTACAGGAGATGACCGAGAAGAAATTAAAGTACTGGAGAAGAAACTAGCACGAGAATTCGAAGTGAAGGACTTGGGAGAAATGAGATATTTTTTGGGCATGGAAATTGCGAGGTCAAAAGAGGGAATTGTCGTCTCGCAGCGGAAGTATATCCTTGACCTCTTAAAAGAAACAGGAATGAGTGCATGCAAGCCTGCTGACACTCCAGTAGACCCAAATCAAAAACTCGGAAACATTCAGGAGGGTGTTTCAATCAACAAATCTCAATATCAACGTCTCGTAGGCAAATTAATTTACTTGTCACACACGAGACCAGATATTGCGTTTGCAGTTTGCATGGTTAGCCAGTTCATGCACTGTCCATATGAAGAACATCTTGAAGCCACCTACCGAATTCTGAGGTATCTAAAAAGCTGTCCCGGTAAAGGCCTTCTATTTAAAAAGGGCAATATTCGAACTATCGATGCATTCACTGATGCTGATTGGGCAGGATCATATGTGGACAGAAGATCTACGTCAGGTTATTGTACTTATGTATGGGGGTAACCTGGTTACTTGGAGAAGTAAAAAACAAAATGTAGTCGCGAGGAGCAGTGCCGAAGCAGAATTCAGATCTATGGCTAATGGAGTATGTGAGTTACTATGGATAAAGAGAGTATTGGAAGAGTTGAAGTTAGAAGTTGTATGGCCGATGAAGTTATTCTGCGATAACAAAGCAGCCATAAGCATAACTCACAATCCAGTACAACATGACAGAACAAAACACATTGAGGTCGACAGACATTTTATAAAGGAGAACTTAGAAGCTGGAATTATCTGCATTCCCTTTGTGTCAACAAAGGATCAAACTGCAGATATTTTGACAAAGGGACTATTTCGACCCATCTTTGAAAATCTAGTTGACAAGTTGGGCATGTTCGATATACACGTGCCAACTTGAGGGGGGTGTGGAGAATATTGAATTAGAATAACAATCTACATGATTGCTGAAATCATGTAGATAATTATTCTATCAGATATTCGATTAGAATATTTTAGTTATGTAGAGAATATTCATTTGTTTCTTATTAGGTAAATACTTATAGTGTATAAATAGATGTGGATATAGAGATAATAAAATAATTTCAGTATTATCAAAACTTACATGGTATCAGAGCCATGGAAATATCAACCAGCCCAAAAACACCAAAATCCTCTTCCTCTGTTACTCAGTTCAACACCATGGAGACTTCCCATTCATCTGTTCATTCGTCTATGCTCATTACTGGGCATAGATTAATTGGACAGAATTATCTGGAATGGTCTCAGTCTGTGAAGCTCGCAGTCGACGGGAGAGGAAAACTTGGCTACTTGACGGGTGAAGTAAAAGAACTGAAAGAAGGAGATGATGGCTACAAAACTTGGAGGTCTGAGAATTCGTTAGTCACTGCGTGGCTACTCAACTCCATGGAAGCATCAATCGCCAAACCCCATATGTTTATGAAAACGGCAAAAGAAGTTTGGGATTCTATCAGAGAGACATACTCTGATCGTGAAAATTCTTCACAAGTCTTCGAACTGAAGACAAAGCTGTGGCAATCCAAACAAGGAAGCCGTGACGTGACGACCTATTATAATGAGATGGTGTCGCTATGGCAGGAGCTAGATCAATACCACGATGATGTCTGGGAAAGTATGACTGATTACACCCGACAAAAAAAAAAGTGAAGAAAATGACCTTGTTTATGTGTTTTTAGCAGGTGTGAATCGTGACATGGATGAAGTAAAAGGAAGAATCCTTGGTCGACGACCGCTGCCATCAATTCAAGAAGTCTTCTCAGAAGTAAGACTTGAAGAAAATCGAAGGAAAATTATGCGGAAAGTGGAGGAACCTGTTGAAACATCAGCCTTGTTTGTAAGAGGAAGCGAGGAGAAAAAGAAACCTTGGTGCGATCACTGCAAGAAGTTGTGGCATACAAAGGAGACTTGTTGGAAAATTCATGGCAAACCAGCTGGGTTTAAGAAAAATCAGAAAGAGTTTTTCAAGCAACAGTGTCTGAAACTCCTCAAGAGAATCAAATCAATTCCGGACAACTATCCTTTACCAAGGAACAGATAGAGCAACTTCTGAAAATCATCCAACCATCCCAAAAGCCCAACTCTGAGCCTCACCATGCTTCTCCATCGTGTTCTTTTGCACAGGATGGTAAAACAAACTCTATTTCTTTTTATTCCTGTTCCAAAACTAATAGTACTTGGATTATAGATTCAGGTGCTTCAGACCATATGACAGGAAATTCAACTTTATTCATGTCCTATAAACCATGTGCCGGAAATAGAAAAGTCCGGATTGCTGACGTGTCTTTCTCACCAATTGCTGGAATGGGAGAGATAAAATTCTCCGATTCGTTTACCCTTTCTCATGTTCTACACGTGCCAAATTTGTCTTGTAATCTTGTGTCGATAAGTAAACTCACACGAGATCTCCATTGTCGTGCTCATTTCCATCCTTCCTACTGCGTTTTTCAGGAACTAGCAACGGGGAAGACGATTGGCAATGCTAAGGAACCTGATGGTCTCTACATCTTAGAGGAAGGATCAAACTCGAATAAAAGAGGTCAAGGAAACTCTTGCTTGCAAATTATTTCTGTTCCCGGTAATAACGAGGTCTATCTGTTACATTTTAGACTAGGACACCCTAGTTTTCATTATTTAAAAAGATTGTACCCTGCATTATTTAAAAATAAAGATCCTTCTTCATTTCATTGTGAGATTTGTGCATTAGCTAAACATCATAAGAGTACATATCCTCCACGTCCATATATCCCTAGTACACCTTTTGCACTTATTCATAGTGATATATGGGGTCCATCTAGAATATCAACTTTAACTGGAAAAAGATGGTTTATGTCTATTATAGATGATCACACAAGACTAAGCTGGGTGTTTTTGTTAAAAGAAAAATCTGAGGTAGAAAATATTTTTAAAAGATTTTTTAAAATAAAATGGTGCACACACAGTATAACACAAAAATAAAAATGGTTAGAAGTGATAATGGCCGTGAATATTTTTCTCAAACCTTAAACGATTTTTTTGCTAAAAAGGGAGTGATTCACCAAAGCTCATGTGTAGATACACCATCTCAAAATGGCATAGCAGAACGAAAAAATCGACATATTCTTGAAGTTACTCGTGCAATTATGTTTTCGACAAATATTCCTAAGTACCTTTGGGGAGATGCAATTCTTCATGCTACTTATTTGATAAATCGTATGCCATCCAAAATTTTGAGCTATAGAACACCTATTAGCGTTTTCAAGAAAATTTTGCAGATTCACGGATTATTCAATCAATGCCATTAAAAATTTTTGGTTGCACAGTGTTTATAAAAAATCCTAATAGAACAGCAAGCAAGTTGGATCCAAGAGGTACAAAATGTGTTTTTCTGGGAATTTCACCTACTCAAAGAGGTTATAAATGTTTTGATCCCAAAACAAAAAGATTGTTTATTACTATGGATACACTGTTTTTTGAAAACCATTCTTTTTTCTCTACTCATCTTCAGGAGAGAGTGATCCTAATGAAGATTCGAGTCACTGGCTAGACTTCCTAGGATTTCATGAAGAATTAAATTCTATCAATCTCAGAACCAAGCCTAACACATTTGAGAATGAAAACTTTAGAGATGTTGAAACAATCCAAGTAGAACCACAAGTAGTAAAACCTATTGTGACAGATAGTCCTCGTGAATTACCAAGGGAAACTAATAAATTGCAGGAAGTGTCTCTATATGACCAATTTTACACGAGAAGATTTCCGAATCGACGAGTGGAGGAAATCAGTGAATCCTTGGCGGACCAACAATCTGACCCGGTGCTAGCTTCTGAAAAAGGTAACACTCTTGCTGACCTTGAACTTCCTATAGCCCTTAGAAAAGAAAAAAGATCATGTGCAAAATATCCTACATCTTCTTATGTCTCAGATTCTCGCCTTTCACTGTCTTTTTCAAATTTCATCACCAATGTTTCTTCCATAGCTATCCCAATAAGCATACAGGATGCTCTATCTAAACCTGAGTGGAGGAAAGCTGTCATGGAAGAGATGAATGCTCTTGAGAAGAATCAGACATGGAAGATTGAAGAAAAGCCTCTGAATAAACCAATAGTTGGATGCAAGTGGATTTTTACGCCCAAATTTAAATCTGATGGGACACTTGAACGTCACAAAGCAAGGCTTGTTGCGAAAGGATATACTCAGACATATGGGATCGACTACACTGAAACATTTGCCCCCGTCGCAAAACTTAACACGGTCAGAATTCTACTGTCTATTGCAGCAAATCTGGATTGGCCTCTACGACAGTTTGACGTGAAAAATGCTTTTTTAAATAGAAAGTTGGAAGAAGAAGTATACATGAGTCCACCTCCAGGTTTTGAAGATGCGTTCGGATCCAAAGTTTGCAAACTAGAGAAAGCTTTGTACGGTTTGAAACCATCTCCAAGGGCGTGGTTTGACAGATTCACTCACTTCGTAAAAAATCAAGGCTATAGTCAAGCACAATCTGACCACACACTCTTCATAAAGCATCTGAGAGGAAAGGTATCAATACTAATAGTATATGTAGATGATATTATTCTTACAGGAGATGACCGAGAAGAAATTAAAGTACTGGAGAAGAAACTAGCACGAGAATTCGAAGTGAAGGACTTGGGAGAAATGAGATATTTTTTGGGCATGGAAATTGCGAGGTCAAAAGAGGGAATTGTCGTCTCGCAGCGGAAGTATATCCTTGACCTCTTAAAAGAAACAGGAATGAGTGCATGCAAGCCTGCTGACACTCCAGTAGACCCAAATCAAAAACTCGGAAACATTCAGGAGGGTGTTCCAATCAACAAATCTCAATATCAACGTCTCGTAGGCAAATTAATTTACTTGTCACACACGAGACCAGATATTGCGTTTGCAGTTAGCATGGTTAGCCAGTTCATGCACTGTCCATATGAAGAACATCTTGAAGCCACCTACCGAATTCTGAGGTATCTAAAAAGCTGTCCCGGTAAAGGCCTTCTATTTAAAAAGGGCAATATTCGAACTATCGATGCATTCACTGATGCTGATTGGGCAGGATCATATGTGGACAGAAGATCTACGTCAGGTTATTGTACTTATGTATGGGGGTAACCTGGTTACTTGGAGAAGTAAAAAACAAAATGTAGTCGCGAGGAGCAGTGCCGAAGCAGAATTCAGATCTATGGCTAATGGAGTATGTGAGTTACTATGGATAAAGAGAGTATTGGAAGAGTTGAAGTTAGAAGTTGTATGGCCGATGAAGTTATTCTGCGATAACAAAGCAGCCATAAGCATAGCTCACAATCCAGTACAACATGACAGAACAAAACACATTGAGGTCGACAGACATTTTATAAAGGAGAACTTAGAAGCTGGAATTATCTGCATTCCCTTTGTGTCAACAAAGGATCAAACTGCAGATATTTTGACAAAGGGACTATTTCGACCCATCTTTGAAAATCTAGTTGACAAGTTGGGCATGTTCGATATACACGTGCCAACTTGAGGGGGAGTGTGGAGAATATTGAATTAGAATAACAATCTACATGATTGCTGAAATCATGTAGATAATTATTCTATCAGATATTCGATTAGAATATTTTAGTTATGTAGAGAATATTCATTTGTTTCTTATTAGGTAAATACTTATAGTGTATAAATAGATGTGGATAGAGAGATAATAAAATAATTTCAGTATTATCAAAACTTACAATGTGCAAAGAAATTCTGTAAAAAGCGCCAAGGGAATTGACAAATCAAGCTTTCATTCTTCTGACAAAGAAAGATGTTCATCAGTTTCTGGATATAGGCTCTACACTTTTTTCTACGGCTGGAAAGTTCTTCGAAGATGAAACTTTTGTTGAATTGATAAATGTTGTACGGTAACAGTGACATCATGTATGAAATGTTGTGTTTTGGTTGAATAAAAAGTATTTTAGGATTTATTGAGAAGTGTATGTATTAATAGTATTTATAAATTTTTAGATTAAATATATCAAAAATATTCAAAACATTATGCACCATATCTGGAAAAAAATGATAGTTTATGCATCGGTTCTTTGCATAAAACCGTTGCATAATATCATCATTATGCAACAGTTTTCATTGAACCTTTGCATAATGGTCATCAGAACCGTTGCATAAAGTCATGTCTTTAGTAGTTAGTATTTGTCGGATGGCAATCAAAATACTTGAACCTCTTTAACACTTTTTCAATATAATGAGATTGAGATAGAGCTAGACCTCCTACTCTATTTACTCTTATACCGAGAATAATCTCCGCCTCCCCCATGTCCTTCATGGAAAACTTAGATGATAGAAAGTCATTTGTTTGATTTAAGCACTCTAGATTAGTGCCAAAAATCAACATATCATCTGCATATAGACAAATGATAACTCCATTTCCGGAGCTGTCAAACTTGCTATACACACATTTATCCGATTTATTTAAGATAAATTCATCGGATAGCACCACCTCATCAATTTTTTTATGTCATTGCATAGGTGCTTGTTTAAGCCCATAAAGTGACTTAAAAAACTTGCATACCTTATGCTATTGTCTAGACATAATGAAACCTTATGAACAGATGCTAATGCAGTCTATAGCTGGTAGGAGGTTACTTATACAATCAGTCCTTCAATCAGTGGTTTATTTCTGGGCCAGGATGTGCATCCTTCCTAGGAAAGTCTTGCATACAGTTAGCTCCATTTGTGCAAGATATCTGTGGAAAGGGAATTCTACAGGCAAGAGTGGTTTTCTTGTGAGATGGAATGAGGTGTGCAAGGAGAAAGCCGAGGGAGGTTTGGGTATCAAGGATCTCTCTACTATGAATGAAGCTATCAGGCTTAATCAACTTTGGGAGATGAGTAAGGATGCAGATAGTGTGTGGAAAGCTTGGACTAGAGCCTATTGGACTAAAGGTAAGGAGTGGTGGGAAGCGGAGAATGCTAGTTAAACAACTTGGATTATCAAGGATCTTGAAGATTGTAAGCTGTTGAGTACTAAATGTATTTCCATCCACCAGAACAGATTAATTTGGAAGGGATCTGGTAATGGTTTTACGATTAGAGACACTTATGATACTCTGGTGGCGCATTTGGAGAAGATGGAGTGGTATAAGCTAGTGTGGAATAGATTCAACTCCCCTAGAAGCTCCTTTCACTTGTGGCTGGTTGCGAAGAATAAACTGCTCACCAGGGACAGGATGCGAGACATGGGTTGTGTGTTATGCTGCAGAGCCCATGAGTCAAAGAGATCATCTATTCTTTGATTGTCAATTTGCCAACTAAGTTTTAAAGATTTCTACAGGCTATCTTAAGATGCGCGGGATGCCTACTAAGTGGCACCTTCTGATTCCGTGGTTCAAAAATCTGAATTCTAATGCCTTGAGAACAAGAATGTTGGCAGCTGCTATATCCATGTCGGCTTACGAAATTTGGAGAGCCAGGAATGCTAAAATCTTTAGAGGGGAGGTTTGATGGTTGCACAGTCGTTATGCGCAATCGTCAAGAATAAATTTATAAGTGTCCGCTACTCGCGACTTCACTACTGGGTAGTAAGTGGTAAGTAGGGGTCGAACCCAAAGGAATTAGGGGGATAGTTGTTCTTTGAGGGGATTATTCAGCGAGAGAGCGTGTTTTAGGTTGGTTGGTTGGTTTTAAAGCTACCAGCTAAGTGATTGATTGGTTGGTTGGTTGGTTTTAGTACTGGAAAGTAACTGATAATTATTATAATTAAAAGAAAGCATTCGGTTTCAGGGGCCTTGTATTATATCCTGTTTATCATTGACCTTTAGTGAATCTTCTAAGTATTCAAACATGACTCGAGGCTATTCCTAGCTCAAGACTTGCAACATCGTCTAGCCTTTTTAAGGTCGTAGAGCACTTATTCTACTTCAACTAATTCCTCCTTCCGAAGTATCTTAGCCTTATGTGCATCCATTTGGTCCCTTTGGTCCAGTTTCCAAATGGTTTTTTAGATAGATCGAACTCCTCAGATAAGCTTTGCCCGTCAAAGCATCCACTTACCCGAGTATGTTCACGAATCCCAAGGAAGAGTTTTGCCCGTCAAAGCGTCCACTCAACCTTGGAAGTTCTAATCTTATATATGGCACATAGAATAAGTTTTGAATACAAAGACGAGACACTAAGTTAATAGTCTAAAACATTTTATAATACAAGTCCACCCCTTCTACCGAACGACTAGTTTAGCTACTATTCATCGCGCTAAACATTATAACTAAGGAATTGGAAATTAAAGACAGTAAATAAATATTAAAATACTTACAACCGTTGAAGCGCCAAGGGAGCAATCCTTTATTTCCAAAACCAAACTTACAAAACTTAGAGAGAGAAGTGTTTACAAACTTATGGATTTGATTTTGATTTTTTTGGTGATGCAAATGAGGAGGAGATGAGCTCCATTTATAGGGAGGAGAAGGGGGGAATGGATGGAGGAGATGATGGCATGTGGTTTTTGATCCAAGGGAGGAGAAGGAGGAAGAAGGAGGAGGCGCCACATGGGGGGAGCAAAAGCCGCCGGTTGCCGGTTGTGGGGAGGAGGAGCCGCCGGTCATGGAGGGGAGGAGCTCCTCCCTTGGCCACCTTCTCTTCAAGTGGTCGGTCACCAAGGCAAATGGATGAGTTTTGTGAGTTTTGTGCAGTCTTTTCACAAAACTATCAGTGTGTTTCGTCCCGGGCTGACTTGATTCCTCTTCTGCTTAATTTGTTATGAGTGATTCAACGTCAGGATCCTTGATATTTCTTCAGTCGGCATATGATCTTGACCTCGGAATGACTCGTAACATCTTTTCTGCTTTAAAAGCTCCTCTTTAGCATGTATTCTCTCTAAGCTCTGAAATACCCTGTAGAAATATATCGGAACTAACAAGCAAAAGTTAAATAGACAAAGTGTCTAATTAAGGGGGTTTTACTGTGTTTATGATTCGTATAATTTTGGTCCATCAAGGTTCCATCCATACCCGGTGCTATGAAGAGAATTATATGGTATCTCAAGATGAAAATAGGCGCTTTGGACATTACAAAAATTAACTTAGTTGATAGAAAATGGATTGAATCCATAGGTTACAGTTTGTAAAGCTTTTGGTGTCTTTTGTTTAGGTGATGAGGACGTTGTCTTTGCAGGGTGATGGACCATAATTGTATGAATCATAAACACAGTTAAACCCACCAAATTAGACTCTTTGTCTATTTAACTTTTGCTTGTTAGTTCCGATATTTATCTACAGGGTATTTTGAAGTCTAGAGAGAATACAGGCTAAGGAGGAGTTTTTAAGCTGAAAATGAATTACGAGTCATTCCAAGTCACGACCAGACTCCGACTATACAAATCTCATGAACCTGACATGGAATCACTCAAAACAAGTCCAACCGAAGAGCAACCAGAGTCAGTCCGGAGCTGAAAGGACCGATGGCTTTTGGATGAGATCACAAACTCACTCCACCACTCCTTCTCCTCCACCTAGCCGGCGGCTAAGGGCTTCTCCTCTCCCGTTCCTCCATGTGGCCGGCGGCTTTTGGAGTGATGAGTCACTCCGATGGCTTTTGAAGCCTCCTCCCATCTTGTGCTAAGTGTTGACCTCTCCTCACTCTCCTTAGCCTATAAATAAGACATCTCCTTCCCTTTGTAAATCATCCCACAATCCTCATTTCAAAACATCCTCCATCACAAAGCTCTAGCTTCTCTCTAGATTTTGGGCACTACTCTTGTAAACACTTGTTTTAAATCTATAATACTCTTGTTGGTTCTTGAGTATTCTAGTTGTTCTTGAGTTTACTCCTGTTGGTTCTTGAGTATTCTCCTTTTACTTTACTGTCTTTTGAAAACCTTCAAGTATTTAGCTATGATGTCCTGTTCCATGGATATTCGTAGCTAAACCCTTCATTCGGTTGAAGGGGTGTACTTGTGTCTTAATATGTTTTAGGCCCTACTCTTAATGCCTCTATGTGTTCAAAACTTGTTCTATGTGCCACATATTAGGTTAGAACTTCCAAGGTTGAGTGGATGCTTGGAATGGTGATGGATGCACAGTCGTTGTGTGCAAACGTCAAGAATAAATTTATAATAGTCCGCTACTCGCGACTTCACTACTGGGTAGCAAGTGGTAAGTAGGGGTCGAACCCAAGGGAATTAGGGGGATAGTCGTTCTTTGAGGGGATCGTACAGCGAGGGAGCGTGTTTTAGGTTGATTGGGATTTTACCGCGGTTAACTAAACTACTGTTTTTTGGTTTTGTTGGTTTTTTGCGCGGAAAAGTAAATACAGAAAATTAAATAATGAAAATACAAAGAAGACTTACAGCGGGTGATGCGTGATTGGCAAGTCCTCCGGAAGGTGAGCAGTTAATAGAGCAGTTTACACAAAGAAAGTAAATACGGGTGGTGTTTTTAATTTAAGGAAAGCATTCGGTTTTGAGACTCTTCTTGTGACACATCTATCATTGACTCCAAATGATTTCTTTTACACTTCTAAGTGTGGTTGTCCCGACAAAGGTGACAACCCAAATACCCCGACAAAGGTGGTACTCCACACCCTTAACCTGTCAAGTTGTGATGTGGTTGTCCCGACAAAGGTGACAACCCAAATACCCCGACAAAGGTGGTATTCCACAACAAGCTTGACAAAGCTTTAGGCTTCTAGTCTTTCGCTAGTTTGAACAACCCGACAAAGGTGTTACTCAAACTAGATCTCAAAGACTAGAGAAGTGTAAAATGACATAAGGTGCAAGATTCTCAAGATGTGGGCACAAGGGTGAGAACCCTCAACCGAATATGGGTTTAGCTACTATTTATCGCGCTAAACATTATAACTAAGGAATTGGAAATTAAAAACAGTAAATAAATATTAAAATACTTACTACCGTTGAAGCGCCAAGGGAGCAATCTTTATTTCCAAAGCCAAACTTACAATTTTAGAGAGATAAGTGATTTTTGGATGAGAATGGGATGATACAAATGAGGAGGGGATGCATGGTATTTATAGCCATAAGGGGAGGAGATGGGTGGTGGAGATGGTGGCAAGTGTCTTTGATCCAAGGGAGGAGGAGGAGGAGCAAGGAGGAGCTGCCACATGGGGGAGGAGAAAGCCACCGGTCACATGGAGGAGGAGCCGCCGGTAGCAGGTGGTGGAATGGGGAGGAGCTCCTCCCTTGGCCACCTCCAAGCATGGTGGCCGGTCATCTTGTCCAAGCGTGCATTTTGATAGTTGATTTGGAATGGCCAAGTGATCCTAAGACTAATGGTCGAGCCAGAGTTTCCAAATTCCATGGTTTGGTCGAGCAACTTGGTCTTGGTGCCTATGCGCGAGGCTTTTACTTGGAATTGGGCCAATCTGCTAATCTGCTCAGGCGTTTCGTCTGGGAAGCGAGATTGTCCGACTTGGTGGGCATTCCAAACATCTTGGTCGAGCCAGAATCTCCAGATGCATCGGTTGGGTCGAGCGACTTGGTTTGGGTGCCTAAGCGCGCCGGGCCTTTGCCTTGGAATTGAGCTAACTGCCAATCGGCTCGAGCATTCGCCTTGGAGTCTCGACAACTTCCACCTTATTTTCCATTTGGAACATTTTGGTCGAGGTGGAATTGTCAGATGAGGTGGTTTGCTCGAGCGACTTGAATTGAGTGCTTGGTTAGCTCGGCGGAGAGCCTGGAACTGCCTCAACCGGTCGGGTGGTTTCTGCGACATTTTCTCACCCGGTCGGTTGAGTCTTCAATGCAAATTCCTCTTTGACTTGATTTGTTTGGAGTGATTCCATGTCAGGATCCTTGAGATTTCTTCAGTCAGCGTCTGATCTTGACCTTGGAATAACTCTTAATATCTTTTCAGCGTAAACTCCTCTCCTTAGCATGTTTTCTCTCTAAGCGCCATAATACCCTGTAGAAATATATCAGAACTAACAAGCAAAAGTTAAATAGACAAAGTGTCTAATTAAGGGGGTTTTACGGTGTTTATGATTCGTATAATTTGGGTCCATCATATCACCCCACACTTTTAGTTGTTCGTCCCGAACAATGCTATTAAAGGGCGGCATTCTAAGTTGGCTTTGGAATATGAAAATGAGACTGTGGGACTCCATTTATCCTAGTTCATGCATTACTTACTTATTACCAAATTGAACTGTGTAAATAAATAGAAGTAACTTAATACTTG
Source organism: Rhodiola chrysanthemifolia (assembly GCA_033675395.1). Classification (NCBI taxonomy): domain Eukaryota; kingdom Viridiplantae; phylum Streptophyta; class Magnoliopsida; order Saxifragales; family Crassulaceae; genus Rhodiola; species Rhodiola chrysanthemifolia. The sequence goes on along the minus strand of CM066210.1, from coordinate 29,210,136 downwards.
TACCTCCGTGCTGAGATGCAATTCATATTGGATGTTTCGGGAGATAGCCCTTTTTTGGTTCCTGGACTGCAACTTCGGGATCGGCTAGCACTATATGGTTTCCTTGTAGCTTTCTCTAGCACGTGATTTGGTTCGGGTTTCACTGGTTTGAGTACTTTGATTTTTTCTTTTGGCGAGGGACTGCTTTTGTAGTGAATCGGCCTTTGGCCTTTGATTTGACTCTTTGAGTACTTCACTTTTTTTGTTCGGTTAAAACCTTCACAATTTTGGGCCTTTGGCCTCTTGATTTGCTTCTTCGAGCTTTTCGCCTTTTTGTGGCTTTGATAGTCCATTTTCTCAAGCCTTTTTTGGGAGGTCCAATCATCGCCCGCAAGCCTATGGAAATACCTCCCCGCTCCTCTCATCGTTGTTGTTTCGCGCGGGTCAAGATGAGGGTCGCTCATCTATTTTCTCGGCTACTTTAACTAGAGAGAGGACGGTCTGATTCCCGTCCTCGCCTTTTCTTTTCTTTTTGCATAAACACTGCATGGCGGAGATGACTTCAATCTTCACTGAAACCCGAAGTGCAGCCTCCACTGACTTCGAAAACCATATAGTTTGATAAGATCCTTTGATTGCCTGCCAAGCCTTTCTAGGGCAGTTTATGTCAACTCCACATCTCTAGATAATCTCAGCACAAAGGACAAATGAAAAGTTACGTTCTAAGTTTTTAGACAGTTGAATTTTCACAAGGTAAATGCATGAATTTCGGCCTATCTTTTTCACATTCTTAAGTTCATATTTTCAAAAAGATACTATTACTATAAAAAACAGCAAGCATGTTATTTATATATAACTGTGGTTCTCACCCCACACTTTTGAACGATGGCGTGCCTTAGTTCAAAAGTCATGCAAGCTAATATATATATGTGAGAATGACTAAGACAGAAAATTAAATGACAGAATTTAAATGACAGAAAGTAAGATAGTGTCGGGTTACCTCCCGACCAGTGCACTTGTTTAACGTCGTTGGCTCGACGATACCTCGTTGTGGATTACTGGTTTGGGTCCCATGGGTGGCTCATGTCATATTTTGCCACCGTTCCTGTGTTGCTTTTTGCCTTGCCTTTACCTGATTTCTTGTGCGTGTTAGAACCCCATGGTTTTGGTATTTTTTCTCTCCATTGCTTCTGAGAAGGTGAAGGAACTTTGACCATAGCTGCTGGTCTAATGAGTCGTGCCCGCTTATTACTCCTTCCGGGTTTCCATTCTTTGGGCCCATGTCTTTGCCGCTTCTTCATGTATGGTCGGTTGGCATCCTTGCAGTTTCGGGAGTTCAGTCTTTTGCCAAGCGACCTCAAGCATGCGCCCTTGCTAACCCTCTTCTTTGTGGCAGAGATGATTGGCCATCCTTGGTCCTTACACCTTTCAGGAGGCTCTTCTTGGTTTGTAACGAGTGGGAGCTCCTTCGTTGGCTGTTTTGGCTCATGATTCTCCTTCAACTCGCCTAGCACTGCATCATCATTGATCATCTCATCTCTGGTGGCTGTGATCTTTATAGAACATGAAGGGTTATGTAGGGGCTTCTCGGCCATAAGGACAGGGCCTTTCTCGAGCAGCTCTTCAGTGAGGACCGGGCTTGCCGTGATATTCTCGGTTAGTTCGGCAGTGAGGTCCAGGTATGTCTCGGCTGGTTTGGTAGTGAAGTCCGGGACTTCATTTGGCTCGTCAAGTAGGGCCGGGACTTCCTCGGGCAGGTTGGTGATGAGGACCGGGCCAGATTTGGGCAGTTCGGCAATGCGGTCCCAGATCAGTTGTGTAGCCGCCCAGAATTCCTCATTTTCGACCTCGTCTTGGTGTATCGGGGCACTCATTTGCTGGATGCTAGCTGCTAATTCTTCCCCCTCGATGCCTTCTGTATCTGATTCGTCCATCACTTCAGATGGTTCGGGAGTGATATCCCATGTAGGCTCTTCCTCGTCCCACACTGTATCGATTTCTGGTTCTAAGTCTTCTGATGGCTCGGGAGTGAGATCCCATGTAGGCTCCTCTTCAGTTATCCATGCATCCTCATCCTCTGTCAGCCTTGTGGGCTCCAATGTTGGTTCCTTTAGAGCTGCCTCCACATCCATTACTGCCCTTGTACTGATGTCTTCTCTCGGTTTTGTTGTGGGCAAGCTTATAATGGGTGTGGTGTCGGGCTTGTTCTGTACTGAGTCCACTTTCATCGTTAGCGCCTTATCTTCAGTTTGGTGCATTGGCCCTCGTTTTGTGCTTTTGGCCAAATCATTAATGAGGCCCCAGGCTTCATCTTCGCTTAATTCCATCATTGACCCTCCTGCGGCAGTATCTAGCAAGCAAAGCTCCGGAAATCTCATCCCAATAAGATATGTCCGAAGAAGATATGAATTTGCGAATCCGTGGTGCGGGCAGCTCGCCATAATGGAATCGAAGTACGCCAAGTACTCGTCCAAAGTTTCGTCCCGGGATTGCGTAAGGTTGATGATCTTCTTGCGGATTTCAAGTTCGAAAGATGGTGGGGAAAACTCCTCATAGTACCAAGGCTCGCTTTCGTAGTAGGAAGACATGGCGAATTATGTATAACAGAAAAAAGAACAACTATCCATTTGCTAATTCCCCGGCAACGGCGCCAATTTTTGATGGATGCACAGTCGTTGTGTGCAAACGTCAAGAATAAATTTATAATAGTCCGCTACTCGCGACTTCACTACTGGGTAGCAAGTGGTAAGTAGGGGTCGAACCCAAGGGAATTAAGGGGATAGTCGTTCTTTGAGGGGATCGTACAGCGAGGGAGCGTGTTTTAGGTTGATTGGGATTTTACCGCGGTTAACTAAACTACTGTTTTTTGGTTTTGTTGGTTTTTTGCGCGGAAAAGTAAATACAGAAAATTAAATAATGAAAATACAAAGAAGACTTACAGCGGGTGATGCGTGATTAGCAAGTCCTCCGGAAGGTGAGCAGTTAATAGAGCAGTTTACACAAAGAAAGTAAATACGGGTGGTGTTTTTAATTTAAGGAAAGCATTCGGTTTTGGGACTCTTCTTGTGACACATCTATCATTGACTCCAAATGATTTCTTTTACACTTCTAAGTGTGGTTGTCCCGACAAAGGTGACAACCCAAATACCCCGACAAAGGTGGTACTCCACACCCTTAACCTGTCAAGTTGTGATGTGGTTGTCCCGACAAAGGTGACAACCCAAATACCCCGACAAAGGTGGTATTCCACAACAAGCTTGACAAAGCTTTAGGCTTCTAGTCTTTCGCTAGTTTGAACAACCCGACAAAGGTGTTACTCAAACTAGATCTCAAAGACTAGAGAAGTGTAAAATGACATAAGGTGCAAGATTCTCAAGATGTGGGCACAAGGGTGAGAACCCTCAACCGAATATGGGTTTAGCTACTATTTATCGCGCTAAACATTATAACTAAGGAATTGGAAATTAAAAACAATAAATAAATATTAAAATACTTACTACCGTTGAAGCGCCAAGGGAGCAATCTTTATTTCCAAAGCCAAACTTACAATTTTAGAGAGATAAGTGATTTTTGGATGAGAATGGGATGATACAAATGAGGAGGGGATGCATGGTATTTATAGCCATAAGGGGAGGAGATGGGTGGTGGAGATGGTGGCAAGTGTCTTTGATCCAAGGGAGGAGGAGGAGGAGCAAGGAGGAGCTGCCACATGGGGGAGGAGAAAGCCACCGGTCACATGGAGGAGGAGCCGCCGGTAGCAGGTGGTGGAATGGGGAGGAGCTCCTCCCTTGGCCACCTCCAAGCATGGTGGCCGGTCATCTTGTCCAAGCGTGCATTTTGATAGTTGATTTGGAATAGCCAAGTGATTATAAGACTAATGGTCGAGCCAGATTTTCCAAATTCCATGGTTTGGTCGAGCAACTTGGTCTTGGTGCCTATGCGCGAGGCTTTTACTTGGAATTGGGCCAATCTGCTAATCTGCTCGGGCGTTTCGTCTGGGAAGCCAGATTGTCCGACTTGGTGGGCATTCCAAACATCTTGGTCGAGCCAGAATCTCCAGATGCATCGGTCGGGTCGAGCGACTTGGTTTGGGTGCCTAAGCGCGCCGGGCCTTTGCCTTGGAATTGAGCTAACTGCCAATCTGCTCGAGCATTCGCCTTGGAGTCTCGACAACTTCCACCTTATTTTCCATTTGGAACATTTTGGTCGAGGTGGAATTGTCAGATGAGGTGGTTTGCTCGAGCGACTTGAATTGAGTGCTTGGTTAGCTCGGCGGAGAGCCTGGAACTGCCTCAACCGGTCGGGTGGTTTCTGCGGCATTTTCTCACCCGGTCGGTTGAGTCTTCAATGCAAATTCCTCTTTGACTTGATTTGTTTGGAGTGATTCCATGTCAGGATCCTTGAGATTTCTTCAGTCAGCGTCTGATCTTGACCTTGGAATAACTCTTAATATCTTTTCAGCGTAAACTCCTCTCCTTAGCGTGTTTTCTCTCTAAGCGCCATAATACCCTGTGGAAATGTATCGGAACTAACAAACAAAAGCTAAATAGACAAAGTGTCTAATTAAGGGGGTTTTACGGTGTTTATGATTCGTATAATTTGGGTCCATCAAATGGCAAAACTCTTCCGTGGGGTTCGTAAACATACTCGGATAAGTGGATGCTTGGAATGGCAAAACTTATCTGAGGAGTTTGACCTCTTTAAAACACCATTTTGTTGATCGGGAATGATTGATCAAATGGATGCACATAAGGCCAATATACCTTGGAATGGGGTATTAGTCTGAATAGAACAAGTGCTCTATGTCTTGGAATGGACTAGACAGTGTGGCAAATCAAGTGCTTGGAATGGCCTTGATACACTTTTGAATACATAGTATGATTATTAGAGGTCAATGATAAACAGACTATGATACAAGGCCCCTAAAACCGAATACTTTCCTTAACTTAAAACATCATCTGCACTTTACTTTCAGTGTCAATATCAACTGCAATATCAACCGCTTACTCTCCGCAAGACTTATCCTTCAAGCATCCCACTTGCTGTAAGTCTTCTCCTTTTACTTTCAGTACTTTACTTTCTGCACTAAAATCCCAACCAACCCACTTACTTTTCTGTACTAAAATTAAAACCAACAACCAACCACTCACTTTTCATCGCTAAAACCTCAATCCACCTAAAATCACGCTCCCTCTCAGTACATTCCTCAAAGAACAACTATCCCCCTAATTCCCTTGGGTTCGACCCCTACTTACCACTTGCTACCCAGTAGTAAAGTCGCGAGTAGCGGACTTATAAATATATTCTTGACTTTTGCACACAACGACTGTGCATCCGTCAAAATTGGCGCCGTTGCCGGGGAATTAGAGTTAGAAATTAACAATCGGATAAGTGTTCTTTGAATCGGTACTCGCTTCAATACAACCATGTCTCGCGAAGGAAGCCACCATGACTATCAGGATGACGACGAGATAAACCTGTACGATCGAAATAATGAGGCTCCACCTCCATTTATTGACGATCCGGAACAACTCATCAGAAACCAAAGAGCTCGTAATAGGGAGGCCATTCGAAGAAACCAAGGACCACCCGAGGACCAAAATGAAGCTGGTCCAGTGCAACCCCCTAGACATCCCCCACCTCGACAAATACCGAGGCAAGAACCCATCTTTGATAACTACTATGGGGATAACAACTTCCGCGAACCTACTATGGGAGAACTATCGGTACCATATTTCAGAAATCAACCGTGGTGCATCTACGAGGGCCCAGAGCTGGAAAACATTGCCATCAACACATCAGTAGTCCACAACTTGCCCAAGTTCTCAGGAACTCATGGAGAATCAGCAACAACTCATCTACAACGCTTACATGGCATTTGCCAAAACCTAAAACCCAATGGCGTGAACGTAGACGACTTCAACTTAAAGGCGTTCTACTTTTCCCTCGTTGACTCGGCGAACGACTGGTTCCTTTCTTTGCCTTCCGGTAGCATCAGAACATGGGCTCAGATGCAAAAGAAATTTCGGGACAAATACTACCCAGCGGGAAGAGCAATGCAAGTAAGGAGGCAACTGCAGGAAATCAAACAGGGGCCCAATGAAACCATGTACGATTACCTGGAGAAATTCAATCACCTAGAGAGAAGCTGCTGCACCCTTGGACTGCCCGAGAAACTCATCATCGAATACCTCATTGATGGATTGAGACCCTTAGACAAAATGCTCCTGGATGCCTCAGCTGGAGGATCCATGATGAATCTATCACTGAATGGCATAAGGAATCTCATCACCAACGTTGCTGAAAATGCCCGATTCAGAGAAGAGACAACTCGGCAGGAAGAATTCTCCCGAACAAAGAATGTGGCAAAGGCTGAAGAAACACCAATGAACTCTATGCCAGAGGAGATGAAACAAATGAAGGAAATGATGGTTCAGATCCTTCGAAGGCAGCCAGCTCAAGTAAAACCTTGCGAATTGTGCAGTTCTACAGACCACAAAACTGACGCATGCCCAACATTAATAGTAGAAGAACCAGGAGAAGTGAACGCAGTGGTAGGATACCAAGGATACAACAATAACAACAGTAACGACAGAGCCGGACCAAGCCGACAGTATAATCAAGCGACCAATTCAAGCTGGCGGAACGACAACCATACTCCAAGAGAGACACGACAAGCCGCACCACAATTAGCTCAGTCATTCTACCAACCCCCCACCGGCAGTATAACCAGAACACTCCACCAGCAGGCCAATACCAACAAGAGGGACCGAATCAGTACCAAGCCGGCCCAAACAATCAGCAAGGACCAAATAAGTCGCTCGATGACACAATGAAGGAGCTCGCATGAAGCATAAATCAATTGGGTACTTCGCTACACCAGTACCAGGCGAAAACTGACGGGGCAATTTCAGACTTGACCAAACAAATGTCCCAGCTCGCCACTTCAATATCCACACTCATAAATGAACCTGACAGACTTCCTTCACAAACCATCCAAAACCCAAAGGCGAATGTCAGCATGATAAGAAAGTCAAACATGAAGGTAGCACTGGAAGAAACAGCACGATCCACAACTCACAAACCTACGGTCAAGTACCTCACCCGTAGGCACCGTCCTGAGTGGAATCAAGAAGAAGACCGACCCAATGATGGCAGAACATGGGTCACACATGCTGACAATGGACGTTATGCATTCACGGTTAGCATGACACCTCCACCGATTACACACTTTGACATACCGACATCTGGCTGGGATGACAATGACTCTAATGGTCTCAGATGGGATTCCCCAACTAACATCTATGCATCAGAGCAAAACATTTACCTGGAAGATCAGGAGTTAAAAGGGCCCGATCATACAAATCCAGAGCCAAAGGATGAGCAGAATGGCCCGATAATGGAAAAATCCCTCACCTCAGATCAGGAGTCACAACCGGAAAGGGATAAAGACCCAGGGGCCTTCACAGTCACCTGTGGTATTGGCGAAGCCCAAATTCACAAGTGCTTAATCGATCTTGGGGCTGCCGTCAATGCCATGCCTTACTCCTTATATCACTTATTGGGGCTTGGTCCATTGAAACCACCAAGGTCAAATATCGAGTTGGGAGATAAATCGTGTATCCGACCGGTTGGAGTGCTTGAAGATCTAATACTCCATGTGGGAGAGCTCGTTGTTGCTGCAGACTTTTATGTAATACAAACGGGAGAGACCAGCGAAGGCGACCCTCCAACACTTATATTGGGACGACCTTTTCTCTTCGCCACCAAGGCATGGATCGACATGGGCAAGGGTTTGTTATCACTTACATTTGGCGGCAAAATTTCAGATTTCTACATTGATGATTATGATGGCCGCCCAAGTACAAGGAAACCGCCAAACATTGTGCCTATCTCGGATGTCAATACACAAATTTCTAACCGGCCAAGAGAGACTGTAAGAGTAGCAAGACCAGCAGCTATGGTCAAAAATCCGTCACCTTCTCAGAAACAATGGAAAGAAAAACCACCAAAACCATGGGAACTGGACCCAAGCCCATCATTCCCCAAAAACCCAGTAAAAGTCAAGGCTAGAATCAACGCAGGAGCTGCGGTAAAATTTGACCTGAGCCACCCATGGGATCCAAACTTGTGATCCCCATGCGTCGAGCCAACGACGTTAAACAAAGGCACTGGTCGGGAGGTAACCCGACACCTATCTTACTTTCAGTCATTTATTTTCAGTCATTTAGTTTTTACCTTAATAGTCGCTCTCACCCACTTTTTTGTATAGAAGGAATGACCCCTTGTAGGAATCGATTCTTGGAGCAAGATCAGATCAGCCGGGCAGCTTCCGAGAAATTACCGGGCCCGCGCTGAGAGTTCAAGGCCCCAGCCGAACTCCCTCGATTATCCAGCTCAAGCTAAAGGGAGTTCAGTTCTTCTCTTTTCCTTAATATCATTTCCTTCTCTTGTATATATTTGCATGACTTTTGAACTAAGTCGTGCCGGGGTGAGAACCGCTTGTGTACATAGTTAACATGCTTTTTCTTTTTCCTTTTCCCTTAATATTATCTTTTTGAAAATATGAACTTGAGAATGTGAAAAAGATAGATCTAAATTCATGCATTTACCTTGTGAAAATTCAAATGTTTAAAAATTTAGAATTTAACTTCTCATTTGTCCCTTTGTGCTGAGATATACAGGGGATGTGGAGTTGACATAAACTGCCCTAGAGAGGCTTGGCAAGCACTCGAAGGATCGAATCTAACTATATGGTTTACGAAGTCAGTGGAGGCTGCACTTCGGGTTTCAGTAAAGATTGAAGTCATCTCCGCCATGCAGTGTTTATGCAAGAGGCGGGACGGGAATCAAACCGTCCTATCTCTAGTAAGAGTAGCCGGGAAAATAAATGAGCAACCCTCATTTTGACCCGCGCGAAACGGCGAGGATGAGAAAGAGCGGGGAGGTATTTCCATATGCTTGCGGGCGACGATTGGACCTCCCAAAAAGGCTGAGAAAATGGACTAGCAAGTCACAAAGAAGTAAAAGCTCAAAGAAGCTAATAAAAGGCCAAAGGCCAAAATTGTGAAGGTTTTAACCAAACAAAAGTGAAGAAACTCCAACTCAATATCAAAGGCCAAAGGCCAAAGGCCGATTCGCTACAGAAGCTGTCCCTCGCCAAAAAGAAATCAAAGTGCTCAACTCAGTGAAACCCGAACCGAATCACGTGCTAGAGAAAGCTACAAGGAAACCATATAGTGCGAGTCGATCCCGAGAATGCAGTCCAGGAGCCTGAAAAGGGCTATATCCCGAAACATCCGAATTAATTTGCATCTCGGCACGAAGGTACAAGTATCAAGTTTCTTCTAAGTATTTACACGGTTTAGTTTGGTAATAAGTAAGTAATGCATGAATTTGGATAAATCCAGTCCCATAGTCTCACTTTCATAGTTAAAAGTTTTTACTTAGATTGTGTTCCGCCCTTAAAAAGCATTGTTCGGGACGAACAACTAAAAGTGTGGGGTGATCTGATGGACCATAATTGTATGAATCATAAACACAGTTAAACCCACCAAATTAGACTCTTTGTCTATTTAACTTTTGCTTGTTAGTTCCGATATTTATCTACAGGGTATTTTGAAGTCTAGAGAGAATACAGGCTAAGGAGGAGTTTTTAAGCTGAAAATGAATTACGAGTCATTCCAAGTCACGACCAGACTCCGACTATACAAATCTCATGAACCTGACATGGAATCACTCAAAACAAGTCCAACCGAAGAGCAACCAGAGTCAGTCCGGAGCTGAAAGGACCGATGGCTTTTGGGAATGAGATCACAAACTCACTCCACCACTCCTTCTCCTCCACCTAGCCGGCGGCTAAGGGCTTCTCCTCTCCCCTTCCTCCATGTGGCCGGCGGCTTTTGGAGTGATGAGTCACTCCGATGGCTTTTGAAGCCTCCTCCCATCTTGTGCCAAGTGTTGGCCTCTCCTCACTCTCCTTAGCCTATAAATAAGACATCTCCTTCCCTTTGTAAATCATCCCACAATCCTCATTTCAAAACATCCTCCATCACAAAGCTCTAGCTTCTCTCTAGATTTTGGGCACTACTCTTGTAAACACTTGTTTTAAATCTATAATACTCCTGTTGGTTCTTGAGTATTCTAGTTGTTCTTGAGGTTACTCCTGTTGGTTCTTGAGTATTCTCCTTTTACTTTACTGTCTTTTGAAAACCTTCAAGTATTTAGCTATGATGTCATGTTCCATAGATATTCGTAGCTAAACCCTCCATTCGGTTGAAGGGGTGTACTTGTGTCTTAATATGTTTTAGGCCCTACTCTTAATGCCTCTATGTGTTCAAAACTTGTTCTATGTGCCACATATTAGGTTAGAACTTCCAAGGTTGAGTGGATGCTTGGAATGGCAAAACTCTTCCGTGGGGTTCGTAAACATACTCGTATAAGTGGATGCTTGGAATGGCAAAACTTATCTGAGGAGTTTGACCTCTTTAAAACACCATTTGGTTGATCGGGAATGATTGATCAAATGGATGCACATAAGGCTAATATACTTGGAATGGGGTATTAGTCTGAATAGAACAAGTGCTCTATGTCTTGGAATGGACTAGACAGTGTGGCAAATCAAGTGCTTGGAATGGCCTTGATACACTTTTGAATACATAGTATGATTATTAGAGGTCAATGATAAACAGACTATGATACAAGGCCCCTAAAACCGAATACTTTCCTTAACTTAAAACATCATCTGCACTTTACTTTCAGTCTCAATATCAACTGCAATATCAACCGCTTACTCTCCGCAAGACTTATCCTTCAAGCATCCCACTTGATGTAAGTCTTCTCCTTTTACTTTCAGTACTTTACTTTCTGCACTAAAATCCCAACCAACCCACTTACTTTTCTGTACTAAAACTAAAACCAACAACCAACCACTCACTTTTCATCGCTTAAACGTCAATCCACCTAAAATCACGCTCCCTCTCAGTACATTCCTCAAAGAACAACTATCCCCCTAATTCCCTTGGGTTCGACCCTTACTTACCACTTGCTACCCAGTAGTAAAGTCGCGAGTAGCGGACTTATAAATATATTCTTGACTTTTGCACACAACGACTGTGCATCCGTCACAGGGCTTTTGGTTTTTGTGTGTTAGCCTTGTTGGACCCTTTGTGTTTTGATGATAACAAACACTTAGCTAATATTTGACTTGAGTGTGCAGAAATCGCAAATCTGTCTGAGAAGTCGCAGGGTCCAGACTGTCTGAGAGAAACGTGACTGGACATCTATGAGAGAGCTCAGCGCTACGAGAGAGATGAGATCTGCGTGAGAGACGAGATCAAGCTCAGCAGCAAACATATATGAAGATCCGAGCTGGAGATATTCGAGATATATCAAGATCCGAGCTGGAGATATTCGAGATATATCAGGATCCGAGCTAGAGATATTCGAGATATATCAAGATCCGAGCTGGAGACATTCGAGATATATCAAGACCCGAGATTGAAATATTCAAGAGAGGATATGGAAATATCCAAGCAGATATACTCAAGATATGATATGGAGATATATGAGCAGATATACTCAAGATATGATATGGAAATATACGAGCTGGATATGGAAGGGAAATAGTTGATTGAGTTAAGATATGGCAATATCTTAACAGAATCAGATCTGCAAGATGGAGATAAAATATCTGATGAAGATCGAATCTCTGATGTAGATCAGATCTGTTGGACGACTATAAAAGTGAAGGCAGTTCAACCGATTGAAGGGCGGCTGTTGAGAGAGTGCAAACGGAGAGCAGAGGTTGCGATCAACCTGATAGTCGTCGGAGTACTTGCTGCGGGCGTTTCCACTCTAAATCGTGAGCATTTACTTTCTGCATTGTATTTCCTGTACTAGAGATAATTTCCGCTGCCATCTGTCTGAGGGATACCACTCTGGGATCTCCCTCACAAAGACGGCTAACCTAACGATCCAACAATTGGTATCAGAGCGAGGCTCTAGATTGTGTGTGTTAGCCTTTGCAAGAAATCTTGTCTGGCGGAAACGATTCGTTCTGGAAGCCGCCAATGCACAGCCCGGGAGAGTACGACTGGTGGAAGGATCATTTTGAAGCCCATGTCTGTTCCCTGGATGGGAAGCTGTGGCGTGTGTTTGAAAAGGGTAACTTCCCTATTCTGGATGTGACAGATCCCGCCAATTCGAAAGAGAAGGAGAAAGATAAGTACACAGAAGCTGACTACAAGTCTCTCCAGCAGAATGCCAGAGCTAAGAAGGTTCTGTACATGGCCCTCTCACAAGGAGATCAGGTGAAGATTGCCGTGTACAAAACTGCGAAGGAGCAGTGGGATGGCCTCGCCAGACTGTACGAGGAAAACGAGGATATAAAAAGGAACAGAATTCTAGCAGCCACGAAGGACTACGAAACAGTCGAACAGTGAAAGGACGAATCTCTGGAGGACTTCTACACCAGATTTCAAGTAATCGTCGCACAGCTGAACTCTCTAGATGAGAAGCTTCCACAGGGGAAAATAACCCATCAGTTCATGCAAGCTCTTAGCTCTTGATGGGATACAGTGACTACAGCTCTCCAGGCTCAGAAGGGGATCAAAGATGTCACCTTGGAAGAACTTGTGGCGAATCTGCAAAGCCAAGATGGGATAGCAGAGAGAAAAATGGCTAGGAGGCAAGCAAGCGAATCCCAAGCTATAGGATTGAAAGTTGAGAAGGCTTTGGATATAGCCCAGGTTAGTATGCCATCTAAAGGTGAGGATGAGGAGATTGCTCTTCTCTCGAGGGCCTTCAAGATTGCGAACACAGGGAGAGCGCAGAACAGAGGTTTCTCTGGCAAAGGATGAAATAACCAAAGGGGGAACAAGGGATCTACCTCAGAGGAGGCAGGAGTAAAGGAAGAAAGAATCTGCTATCATTGCCAGAAAAAGGGGCATTTTGCTAGAGATTGCTACAGCAAAAAGAAGCGTGAACCACCTGCTCCAAAGGAAATTCAAGCCATGTTCGCTGCCTGGGGTGACTCAGATGAGGAACGCAGCGATAGGAAGCGAGCTAATGAGCCATGTCTGATGGCGCGAGGGACAACTAGTGAGGTAAATGAATCTGATTCCTTTGTAGATGAAGTTTTCCGTGAATCTGATTTTGCAGAGACTATTGCCGAACTGTTGAAGAAGATTCGCTGTCTTAAAGAACCGCTTGAGATCAAGCAAGATGAACACGAGGACGATATGGAAAAAAATCACCTCTGGTCAACCAAAGCTATGCGACTCGAGAGAGAAATGGTGAAGCATGTCTGCAAGTGTCCCACCTGTGACCGAAGAGATGCACAAATCAGTGATCTAAGTGATGAGCTGAGGTGCATGAGAATTGACGACACCGAGTCGATAGGCATTAGAACCAAAATGGAAGAATCAAACACAGAATTGACCAGACTCCAGTTGGATAATGAGGAACTAGGTAAGACAGTGGCAGATCGCAGACGGGAGGAGACTGGAAAGAAGGAGATCTGGCTGCGAGAACTAGAAGCCAAGAGGTCTGACGAAGAGGGAGAAAATAAAAGGACTGTCAAAGAAAAGGAAGGAATGACTGAAGTCGGTGATAGCTCCCGTCAGGGGAGAAAGCCAAGAGCCACGAGACAGTTGGGAAGAGAAGACACAGCTTCGGAGGAAAGTCACCTCTACGACAATGATTCTGCACCGTTCAAGGCTAGGAAAGCCTTCGAAATTTGGAAGAAACAGAGCTCCAATCGTCAACCATTCAAGATTGACTTTCAGGCACGGAGAAACAGGAGGTCTATTCCCTTAGAGAGAACCAAGAAAACTGGTGGCCTCTACTATCGTGTCTGCTGGCACTGCGGTCACTCTGGCCATTACAGATCAGACTGTAAGAAGTTGAAAGAAGCCAACGAGAGGAATCACAGTTATCAGAGAAAGGTCAGTACCGCTCATGTGTCAGGGAGAAAAGTCTCTCCCCACAGGAGAGAAGACAGAGTTGAGTGGGTTCGTCCACACCATGACACAGCCATCTACAGACGACCCAGAAGAACCCCCAGAAGAAAAATTAATCTTGCTTATAAGAACGATTCTTGCTCTTCAAAATTTCTTCCTGTTGTTAAAACTGTTCCAAAACCCAGTAAGCCCAAGCTTGTCTGGGTTCGTAAAAACTGATCTCTCTCTTACAGGTAGGAGCGAGGTCTTGACCCTGGTATCTGAACAGCGGATGCTCTAGGCACATGACAAGAGATCCAGGGTGGTTCATCTCACTCCAAGAGTTTTTCGGAGAAAGTATCATCTTCGGAAATAAGAGCACAGGTAAGCTCGGTGCAACAGGGAAGGAAAACTAACATCGCTCATTTAAAAGTATTTGGATGCAGGTGCTATGTGCACAATAATGGGAAAGACAATCTGGGCAAGTTCGATCCGAGGAGCGATGAAAGCGTATTCGTAGGCTATTTGAGCCATAGCAGAGCTACAAGGTGTACAACCTGAGATTGGAACAGGTGGAGGAGAGCATTCATGTAACCATTGACGAGCGCGTCATGGCCGGACATCTAGTGAAAGACCCCTCCTCACAGAATGATGGAGAACTTCAGTTTGTGGACAGGTCTGACCCTGATTGGGAACCAACTCAAAGTGAGGCTACAGAACTATCCCAAGGAGTTGCTCAGACAGCATGTCAGGAACCGGTGGAGACCACAACCTGAGAATGCTCGGACGGAGATGCTAGCTTAAGAGCATGTCCCTGTGACCGAAATCAGTGTTGAGCCCCCCAACGAGGAACATGTAGTTGAAAATCTTCCTCCTGCAGGCACTGAGGAGGAACCCAGGACTACAAGCCGCGGGAGAGTTATACAGTCCCCAGCAAGGCTGAGGGACTACCAGTGTTACACATCACAGGATCAGGTAAATCTAGATAATATGTGTCATTTCTGTGGATTTGCGTCCTTTGTCTCTCTTTCAGAACCAACGACAGTAGCAGAAGCGGTCAAGGATCCAGAATGGGTCAATGCCATGCAAGAAGAGCCACATCAGTTCGAGAGGAATAAGGTATGGCGTTTGGCTCCTAGGTCGAAGGAAAAGAATGTAATAGGGACGAGGTGGGTCTTTAGAAACAAGATGGACGACAAGGGAGTCATTGTGAGAAACAAAGCCCACCTGGTAGTCAAAGGGTACAACCAACAAGAGGGGATAGAATACGATGAGACATTCGCCCCAGTTGCAAGGTTAGAAGCAATCAGACTATTAATTGCTTATTTTACTTACCATGGCTTCACTCTACAGCAGATGGATGCGAAAATGACCTTCTTGAACGGAGTTCTGAAAGAGGAGGTATATGTGAGACAGACACCACGTTTGAGGATCGCACTCACCCTGATCATGCCATATCCTGGACAAGGTGCTGTATGGGTTGAAGCAAGCACCCCGCGCATGGTATGAGAGACTGTCACAGTTTCTACTGTCCCACGGATATGCCAGAGGAGAGTGATGGACCATATTTATATGATTCATTAAGACAATTAAACCCACCAAATTAGACTCTTTGTCTATTTAACTTTTGCTTCTTAGTTCCGATACTTATCTACAGGGTATTTTGAAGTCTAGAGAGAATACAAGCTAAGGAGGAGTTTTAAAGCTGAAAATGAATTACAAGTCACTCCAGGACACGACCAGATTCCGACTGTACAACTTTCATAAACCTGACATGGAATCACTCAAAACAAGTCCAACCGAAGAGCAACCAGAGTCTGTCCGGAGCTGAAAGGACCCGATGGCTTTTGGGAAAAGATCTCAACTCACACTCACCCACTCCCCTCCACCTAGCCCGGCGGCTTTGGCCATGGAGAAGCCATGTGGCCGGCGGCTTTTGGGAGGAATGACTCACCTCCGATGGCTTTTGGCTCCTCCACCCATCCCTTGCCATGTGTGAGCTCTTCTCCTCCCTTGTGACAAGTGTATGGCTCTCATCCCTTCACCTTGCCTATAAATACCAAGTCATTCTCACTTGTATCATCATCCCATCCCACAATCCTAAAATCCACAATTACTTATCTCTCTAGATTGAGAGCACAATCCATGTAAACACTTCTCTTTGATATCAAAAGCTTTACAGTTGTTCTTGAGTACTCTTGTCGGTTCTTGAAGTACTCTCCTTTTACTTTCCTGTCTTTACTTTCGAAAACTTTACTTTACTATCTTTCAAAAACCTTTACTTTTCAAGTACTTAGCTATGATGTCCTGCTCCATGGATATTCGTAGCTAAACCCTTCATTCGGTTGAAGGGGTGTACTAGTATCATACAATGTTTTAGACCCTTCTCTTAAATGCCTCTTTGTGTTCAAAACTTGTTCTATGTGCCACATATTAGGTCAGAACTTCCAAGGTTGAGTGGATGCTTGAAATGGCAAAACTCTTCTGTGGGGTTCATGAACATACTCGGGTAAGTGGATGCTTGAAATGGCAAAGCTTATCTGAGGAGTTCGACCTCTTTAAAACACCATTTGGTTGATCGGAAATGATTGATCAAATGGATGCACATAGGCTAATATACCTTGAAATGGGGTATTAGTCTAAATAGAACAAGTGCTCTATGCCTTGAAATGGGCTAGACGGTGTGGCAAATCGAGTGCTTGAAATGACCTTGATACACTTTTAAACACTTAGTATGATCATTAGAGGTCAATGATAAACGGACTATGATACAAGGCCCCTGATACCGAATCTTTCCTTTAATTGCAATATCACCTGTTACTTTACTTTCAGTCCATATCAACTGCTTACTTTCAGCAAGTCTTGTCCTTCAAGCAATTTCTTTCTGCAAGTCTTGTCCTTCAAGCACTTCAATTTCCGCAAGTCTTGTCCTTCAAGCACTTCATTTTTCAGTTATTTACTTCCAGTACTAAAATCACAACCAACCCCCAACTGTCTTAATTTCTATCTTCGAAAGAACAACTATCAACTAATTCCCTTGGGTTCGACCCCTACTTACCACTTTACTACTCAATAGTAGAGTACGAGTAGCGGACTTATAAATTTAGTTTTGCACAGAGACATTGCACCTTAACGACAGTGCAGTGCACTCCGTCAAAATTGGCGCCGTTGCCGGGGAATTAGCTTTCTGACTAGTTGTTCTTTTCTTTCCCTTTTTATTTCTTCATTGCACTATCCACTATGTATGCTTGGATGACTCAACATCTTCCTCAGTTTGGAGGTACAGTTGGAGAGGACCCTGTAATACACTGCCAACACTTTCACCATATATGCCGCTACAGGAAACCTGAAAATGAGGATCTAGAAGAGTTTAAAATGAAATGCTTTAAATTCTCTCTAACCAACTTTGCGACAGTGTGGTATTACTCATCAAATGCTAGTTGTGCAGGTTATTATGAGAACCTTCGTGCTCGATTCCTGAAAGAATTCTCCCCCCCATCTCTACGACATGACACCAGAGAGAGGATCATCCGCCTTCAACAATCCCGGGATGAGACTTTGGACGAATACTACACGTACTTTGACACCATAGTCTCACGCTGCCCGCACCATGGATTCACGAATGTGGTTCTTCTTCAAAAATTCCTTTGTGGAATGAGGGCAGTTGACCAGTCAAGGTTTAACGACGCAGTAGGAGGATCGACCTTGCACTTAACCATGACTCAAATGTGGGATATTATAGATGACTTGGCCGAAGCCACAAAACGAAGGCCAATGCCCCGAGCTAATAGAGGAATACAGATAGTAGAGGCTGGTCCAGAGACGAATAAAGAAGAAACTCCCGAGCCATCAGAAGAATTAGATACAGAAAGTACCGGAAGCAACGAGGAAGAACCTTCATGGGAACTCAAGACCGTGCCAGCAAAGGAAGAAACCCAGAACGCCACTAGCGAGCAACCCGCGACATACCCAACCCTCACCACCGAAGCAGTCGAAGAAATCAATCAAGACCAGTTCCTCATGGACAGTCTGGCCAATATGGATCCGGCGCTTATAATGGAAGCCTCGCAACTTTTCCCTCTGATCAATATGCAAATCGCAGAAAATTATGTGATCAATGGAGAGTCTGAAAGAATGATGGAAGAAGGGTCTAATCAGAACAACTCCCTGATGGAGCAATTTTTCGCCACAACTGAACAAGACAGCCCTAAACATAAGAGAGCCCGACTCAAGAGACCAGCAGCTATGGTCAAAGGTCCCTCGCCTTCTCAGAGGCATTGGAAAGAAGAACATCATCCCACAAGAACTCGGGAAGAGTCAACGCAGGAGCCGCGGCAAAATTCGACCTGAGCCACCCATGGGATCCCACCTTATGATCTAGGAATGAGGTACTGTCGAGCTAACGACGTTAAACAAATGCACTGGTCGGGAGGTAACCCGACACCTATCTTACTTTCAGTCATTTTATTTTGTGTCATTTAGTTTTTGCCTTAAGTCATTCTCACCTTGCCTGTATATATTTGCTTGCAATTGACTTTTGAACTAAGATATGCTGCGAGGCACGCCTTCGTTCAAAAGTGTGGGGTGAGAACCGCCTTTGTACATAATTAGTTTAACATGCTTTTTCTTTTCCTTTTCCTTTTCCCTTAATATTATCTTTTTGAAAATCTGAACTTGAGAATGTGAAAAAGATAGATTTAAATTCATGCAATCACCTTGTGAAAATTCAACTGTATAAAGACTTAGGATGTAACTTCTCATTTGTCCCTTTGTGCTGAGATATACAGGGGATGTGGAGTTGATATAAACTGCCCTAGAGAGGCTTGGCAAGCACTCGAAGGACTGGATTTCACTATATGGTTTACGAAGTCAGTGGAGGCTGCACTTCGGGTTTCAGTTGAGTCAGAGTCATCTCCGCCGTGCAGCGTTTATGCAAGAGGCGGGACGGGAATCAAACCGTCCTATCTCTAGTCCGAGTAGCCGGGAAAAGAGGTGAGCGACCTGATGGACCAAAATTATACGAATCATAAACACAGTAAAACCCCCTTAATTAGACACTTTGTCTATTTAACTTTTGCTTGTTAGTTCCGATATATTTCTACAGGGTATTTCAGAGCTTAGAGAGAATACATGCTAAAGAGGAGCTTTTAAAGCAGAAAAGATGTTACGAGTCATTCCGAGGTCAAGATCATATGCCGACTGAAAAAATATCAAGGATCCTGACGTTGAATCACTCATAACAAATTAAGCAGAAGAGGAATCAAGTCAGCCCGGGACGAAACACACTGATAGTTTTGTGAAAAGACTGCACAAAACTCACAAAACTCATCCATTTGCCTTGGTGACCGACCACTTGAAGAGAAGGTGGCCAAGGGAGGAGCTCCTCCCCTCCATGACCGGCGGCTCCTCCTCCCCACAACCGGCAACCGGCGGCTTTTGCTCCCCCCCATGTGGCGCCTCCTCCTTCTTCCTCCTTCTCCTCCCTTGGATCAAAAACCACATGCCATCATCTCCTCCATCCATTCCCCCCTTCTCCTCCCTATAAATGGAGCTCATCTCCTCCTCATTTGCATCACCAAAAAAATCAAAATCAAATCCATAAGTTTGTAAACACTTCTCTCTCTAAGTTTTGTAAGTTTGGTTTTGGAAATAAAGGATTGCTCCCTTGGCGCTTCAACGGTTGTAAGTATTTTAATATTTATTTACTGTCTTTAATTTCCAATTCCTTAGTTATAATGTTTAGCGCGATGAATAGTAGCTAAACTAGTCGTTCGGTAGAAGGGGTGGACTTGTATTATAAAATGTTTTAGACTATTAACTTAGTGTCTCGTCTTTGTATTCAAAACTTATTCTATGTGCCATATATAAGATTAGAACTTCCAAGGTTGAGTGGACGCTTTGACGGGCAAAGCTCTTCCTTGGGATTCGTGAACATACTCGGGTAAGTGGATGCTTTGACGGGCAAAGCTTATCTGAGGAGTTCGATCTATCTAAAAAACCATTTGGAAACTGGACCAAAGGGACCAAATGGATGCACATAAGGCTAAGATACTTCGGAAGGAGGAATTAGTTGAAGTAGAATAAGTGCTCTACGACCTTAAAAAGGCTAGACGATGTTGCAAGTCTTGAGCTAGGAATAGCCTCGATTCATGTTTGAATACTTAGAAGATTCACTAAAGGTCAATGATAAACAGGATATAATACAAGGCCCCTGAAACCGAATGCTTTCTTTTAATTATAATAATTATCAGTTACTTTCCAGTACTAAAACCAACCAACCAACCAATCAATCACTTAGCTGGTAGCTTTAAAACCAACCAACCTAAAACACGCTCTCTCGCTGAATAATCCCCTCAAAGAACAACTATCCCCCTAATTCCTTTGGGTTCGACCCCTACTTACCACTTACTACCCAGTAGTGAAGTCGCGAGTAGCGGACACTTATAAATTTATTCTTGACGATTGCGCATAACGACTGTGCAACCATCACGACCCTCAACTTGACCCGCGCCGAAACGACTACGATGAGAAAGAGCGAGGAGGTATTTCCATATGCTCTCGGGCGATGATTGGACCTCCCAAAAGTGAAGAAAAATGGACATGCAAATCTCATCAAAGGAGCAAAGCTCAAAGAAGAAAAGAAAAATCAGCCAAAATGGTGAAACCAAACCGAAGCAAAAGTGAAGTACTCAAAGAGTCAAATCAAAGGCCAAAGGCCGATTCACTTCAAAAGCTGTCCCTCACCAAAGGAAATCAAAGTGCTCAACTCAGTGAAACCCGAACCAAGTCACGTGCTAGAAAAAGCTACAAGTTAACCATATAGTGCGAGTCGGTCCAGAGAATGCAGTCCAGGAGCCGAAAAAGGGCTATCTCCCGAAACATCCAAATTAATTTGCATCTCGGCTCGAAGGTACAAGTATCAAGTTTCTTCTAAGTATTTACACAGTTTAGTTTGGTAATAAGTAAGTAATGCATGAATAGGATAAATCTAGTCCCACAATCTCACTTTCATATTTGAAGTTTTTACTTGGATTGTATGCACATCTCTTAAATGGCATTGTTCGGGACGAACAACTAAAAGTGTGGGGTGATCTGATGGACCATATTTATATGATTCATTAAGACAGTTAAACCCACCAAATTAGACTCTTTGTCTATTTAACTTTTGCTTGTTAGTTCCGATACTTATCTACAGGGTATTTTGAAGTCTAGAGAGAATACAAGCTAAGGAGGAGTTTTGAAGCTGAAAATGAATTACAAGTCACTCCAGGACACGACCAGATTCCGACTGTACAACTTTCATAAACCTGACATGGAATCACTGAAAACAATTCCAACCGAAGAGCAACCAGAGTCTGTCCGGAGCTGAAAGAACCCGATGGCTTTTGGGAAAAGATCTCAACTCACACTCACCCACTCCCCTCCACCTAGCCCGGCGGCTTTGGCCATGGAGAAGCCATGTGGCCGGCAGCTTTTGGGAGGAATGACTCACCTCCGATGGCTTTTGGCTCCTCCACCCATCCCTTGCCATGTGTGAGCTCTTCTCCTCCCTTGTGACAAGTGTATGGCTCTCATCCCTTCACCTTGCCTATAAATACCAAGCCATTCTCACTTGTATCATCATCCCATCCCACAATCCTAAAATCCACAATTACTTATCTCTCTAGATTGAGAGCACAATCCATGTAAACACTTCTCTTTGATATCAAAAGCTTTACAGTTGTTCTTGAGTATTCTTGTCGGTTCTTGAAGTACTCTCCTTTTACTTTCCTGTCTTTACTTTCGAAAACTTTACTTTACTATCTTTCAAAAACCTTTACTTTTCAAGTACTTAGCTATGATGTCCTGTTCCATGGATATTCATAGCTAAACCCTTCATTCGGTTGAAGGGGTGTACTAGTATCATACAATGTTTTAGACCCTTCTCTTAAATGCCTCTTTGTGTTCAAAACTTGTTCTATGTGCCACATATTAGGTCAGAACTTCCAAGGTTGAGTGGATGCTTGAAATGGCAAAGCTTATCTGAGGAGTTCGACCTCTTTAAAACACCATTTGGTTGATCGGAAATGATTGATCAAATGGATGCACATAGGCTAATATACCTTGAAATGGGGTATTAGTCTAAATAGAACAAGTGCTCTATGCCTTGAAATGGGCTAGACGGTGTGGCAAATCGAGTGCTTGAAATGGCTTTGATACACTTTTAAACACTTAGTATGATCATTAGAGGTCAATGATAAACGGACTATGATACAAGGCCCCTGATACCGAATCTTTCCTTTAATTGCAATATCACCTCTTACTTTACTTTCAGTTCATATCAACTGCTTACTTTCAGCAAGTCTTTTCCTTCAAGCAAGTTCTTTCTGCAAGTCTTGTCCTTCAAGCACTTTAATTTCCGCAAGTCTTGTCCTTCAAGCACTTCATTTTTCAGTTATTTACTTCCAGTACTAAAATCACAACCAACCCCCAACTGTCTTAATTTCTATCTTCGAAAGAACAACTATCAACTAATTCCCTTGGGTTCGACCCCTACTTACCACTTTACTGCCCAATAGCAGAGTACGAGTAGCGGACTTATAAATTTATTTTTGCACAGAGACATTGCACCTTAACGACAGTGCAGTGCACTCCGTCAGAGAGGTGGACAAGACTCTCTTCCTTCTGAAGGAAGGGAAGGACACTCTAGTGGTTCAGGTTTCAGGCATATCCCAGAGAAACCCACGTGAACTTTGTGAAGAGGATATTGAGATATCTGAAGGGAACAGATGATTTGTGTTTGTTCTATCCGAGGGGAAGAGACTTACGCCTGGTAGCCTACACTGATGCAGATTATGCGGGCTGCAAGATAGACAGGAAGTCCACGTCAGGGATGGCTCAGTATCTTGGACCGTGTCTCATCTCTTGGGCTTCAAAGAAGTAGTCCTCAATTGCACTTTCCACCGCTGAGGTGGAATACATTGCCGCTGCTGCTTGCTGTGCGCAGCTGCTATGGCTCAGGCAACAGCTAAGTGACTATGGTGTTATTACTAATTGTGCTAAAATTCTGTGTGATAACACTAGTGCTACTATTATCTCTAAAAATCTTGTGCAGTTTCCACGCACTAAGCATATAGAGATTCGATATCACTTTTTGCGAGACTGTGTTGAAAAGGGAACAATAGAGATGGAATATTGCAGAACTGAGGAACAGATAGCGGACATATTCACAAAGGCATTGCACAGGGAACCCTACGAGAAGCTGAGGCTTGAACTAGGTATGGTTTCTCTTCCTTAGAGCTATGCTCATATGTTGCTCCCTCAGTGATTGGCTAGACTAGATGCATATAAGTCACGTCTGATGGATAATTTAACATGGATGTTCTGTGCTAGTGAAAAATTAAGTTGTGTTCACACTGTATCCATGCATGCTAGATATGTGATTGATGACTGCATTATGGATTGAAAAACATGAAATTCTGAATCTTCTTTCTGCCCAAAAGAGACCTCCATAGTTGATCCCACATTATAAACTTAGGAGGTACTCTAGACCAACCTTAGCCTATCATCATGTGGAATACTCCTATGAGCCCGTTGATGTGTTGTTTTCTGGAGTTATTCCACATGAGGTATGAAGATGCTAAAAATGTGTTTGGATGATCTTATTTGTTTTTGCCTGATTGTGTGTGGTGTTATTTGTACCATTTGGGTAAAGTTAGCACACCATACCAAAAACCTTGTGTACCCATTAGACAAGTCAGATTGTGTTATCACTTTGGAAGGTTCAACTTTGGCTGGAAAACAATCTCTGCAACAGCTGTGGAGATAAGGAGATCTGTGACAGTTAGATAACGATGATTGTGCATTGGGAAGAGTTTCCCTCAGTTAGCTCTCGGCATAGAGAAATGAACAGTTGATATGACATGCAGCTATCCCGACGGTCTGCAGCAGTTATTGCGTCCAACGCATGCTTCCAGATGGGGCCACGTGCAGCCTTTCTCACTTTTGGGCTAAATTATTATGTGGTTGGGTGCATTTGAGGAATTATTTACGAGGGACCGATTTTGGAAGGGAGGCAATGTTTGGTTCCTTTGGAAATCGCGAAAAATCAGGTGGGAAACAATATCACTACTGAAGAGTAGAGGAGGTCGGGAGGACTATTGCTCAAGAACTAGTTCTTGATCGTGAATGGCTTGTGGAGTACATGCTTGGGGAAGTTCAGGAGTTGCTGCTGGCTCAGGGGTGGAGCAAGTTGTTTAAAAAGCCGGTCATTGTGGATGAGAGGTTGCTCAAGGAGTTCTACTCCAAGATGAAGCTGGTGGAGAAAGCAAAAGGAAATCTGGAGTTGTTGGTGAATATGGGAGGGGAAGTGTTCACACTGAATCAGAGGGAGTTAGCCACCATTCTGAAGGTGCCAAAAGGTGGGTACTCATAGTACTCCAAGGGGACTTGGCCGAGCTCTGTGGCAAAGGCCAATGTGTTGGAACGGCTTGGGATAGATCCCACCGTGAAGGGGCAAAGGGAAATCTCCGGCATGGATGTGCTTCCCAGGATTCTTCACAGGATCTTGGTATCCACATCATTCCGAGGAAGCAGAAGCATAATCTTGTCGTCTTTCAGGACATGTTGCTCATGGACCAGATTATGCAAAAGAAGCCTGTCAGTCTGCCCTTTCAGGTGATGCGTCACATGGATAACAACAAGGAAACCCCCTCGAATGGACTGCCCTATCCTCAGTTTGTGAAGGAAATCCTGCAGTACTGGGAGATCTATAACCCTACCTCTGAGAAAGTGTTATCGTCTGCCTTTGGTGATGAGCAGATCATCAAGCTGGGTCTGGAGTACTCTGCAGGAGAAGGATGGATAGTTCCACGCTCCCCGTCACCGCCCCCTATAGAAGAAGATGTTGTTAAGGTGACTCCCGTTGCTGATCCTGTAAGTGAAGAAGCTGTTCTCCCCACTGATAGTATGGGCGAGATGTTGACGTTGTTGAAAGAGCTTCGGTCTGAGGTGCAGGGAGTTCGGTCTGAGTTGAAGGAGGTGAGATCTGAGCTGCAGGATGTGAAAGGGAGGTTAGCAGCCCTGGAAGTGGCAGCAGAGAAAGCTCTGAAAGTCCCAGAGGAGAATTGGGTGAAAGACTTGGGTGTTGTGGCTGCTATGATTGAGGGGTTCCCAGAGCAGATTGATGAGTCGTAGTTATGCGACTCGTCGAGTCAATTATTCCCATTTAATTCGACACTTTATTATGCGAACAGTTACTTTTTAGTGTTGTTTTGCATTTCAGGTGTTTAGGGAGCTCTGGAAGGAATACGCGCTTAAAGACGGCATTTCGGTGCCAAATACATCGCATGGAGTTCGTGGAGATCAACTCGAGAGCCCAAGCCAAGACTGACGAGCTGCCCAGACCATGCTTCTCAGAGAGGATCGCGGACGTAGGCCATTTTATGGGCGTGTCCCGCGGATGGTAATCTTCTCATGATCCGCGGAGCTAATATGTGCAGCGTCCGCGGCTGACGTCAGCAAGTCGAGATTTAGAAGCCTGGCCCAAACAAAATTAGAAACTCAACTTTCTTAGAAATTAGGGTTCCTGATATGATATTCAGTATCGAAAAATTCCCAGCTTTGAGGAGACACGGCTCGAGAGAAGATCAAGCTTTCAACAAGAGAGAAGAGAATTTCTACTTTCATCCAAAATATTTGTTTATGATTCCCATGGCTATGAGTAGCTAATTCTTCCATTCGGTTTAGGGTTTGTATATTGTGACGAATGTTTGGAGGCTTTTCACTTAATGCTATTTCATGTTCTACTAGTTCTTGTGCCTGTTTATCTCGGACTAAACTGTGAGGCTGAGCGTATTCCCGAAACGGTAAAACTTAACCGAGCAGTTTAGCCCCATATTTCGCTGCTTGTTTAATACTGAAACGTTAGGACAAGTAGTCGCACCTAATCTTGCATAACCTGAAACGGAGTGCTAGATTAACTAGAACTAGAAGTCTGTAACCTGAAACGGAGTAGATTGTGGTGTATTGCTTGCAATGGCGTACTTTAGGTTATAACCTGAAACGGAGTAACCACACTTAGGAACATAAAGTTAGATTATTAGCAACCGAGGATAAACAAGTCACAATAGAAAAACCCTACGCCGAATACTTCTCTGATTGAATTCACTTTCGCATTATTCTCTTTTGCGCTTTGTTACAATTGCTCACACAAAACCCCAACTTTATTTGCTTACAGGACAACTGAACCACACCAGCTCTCTAGGGTTCGACCCCTGCTTGCCACTTTACTAAGTTTCTTGCAGGGAATTATAAATATTAAATTCGACGCGTCAAATGACGCGCGTCAAATTTTGGCGCCGTTGCCGGGGAACTGCGCTTCGGTGAAGTTGTTTGTTTTCGTTTTTATTTTCTGTTTTTTTTATTTAGTTATTTTTCGTGCGTGCTACTTGTTTCACCATGTCTCGCGCAGGTAGTCAGATTGGTGATAATGTCCGCAACAATGAGATCGAGCCAGTCAATGAAAACGAGGATTCTATGATGAGCCGGAACGAGAGTTACATGCCCGCAACAGGGCGAATAATGCAGCCAGGCTAGCTCAACAGCTGAACCAGAGGGCACCTGTTGCACAGAATTATGCTGATGCGAGGCAGCCGCCTCCTCCAACCGCTACGGCAGCCTCTCATCAGGGAAGAGTATAACGAAGAATACTACTACTGAGATCCCACCATGGGGGAACTGTCTGCCTCGAACTTCCGGAACCAGCCATGGTGCATCTACGAAGGGCCTGAGCTAGAGGCAATAGTGGTTAACACGGCAGTCGTGTATCATCTACCCAAGTTCTCGGGAAGCCAGGGCGAGTCGGCCACCACGCACCTGCAGCGTTTCCATGGCATCTGCCAGAAACTTCGGCCACACGGAGTCGAAGTGGAGGACTTTAAGCTGAAAGCCTTTTACTTCTCTTTGATTGATGCAGCTAACGATTGGTTTCTATCTTTGCCTTCAGGTAGCATCCAGACATGGGACCAGATGCAGAAAAAGTTCCTGGCCAAGTACTACCCAGCCGCTAGAGCAACGCAGGTTCGCAAGCAGCTACAGGAGCTTAGACAAGGGCCTAACGAGTCAATGTACGACTACCTAAAGAAGTTCAATAAGTTGGAACGGAGCTGCTGCAACCTCGGACTCCCAGAGAAGCTTATCATAGAATACCTGCTCGATGGCCTGAGACCCCTGGACAACATGCTGCTAGACGCCTCGGCTGGAGGCACAATCATGAACCTTCCCCTAGGTCAAATCAGGAAGCTGATCGCCGACGTGGCTGAAAACGTAAGGTTCAGAGAAGCAATAGATCGTCAAGATGAATGCAGCATGACTAGGAACATCTCAAGGGCCGAAACTGCACCAGCTTCTGATGAGATGAAGGAATTGAGGGAGATGGTGAAACTGCTGGTAACCAATCAGGTAGCTCAGGTGAAGGCCTGTGAATTCTGCTCTGCAACCGACCACAAAACAGATTCGTGCCCTAGTCTACAGGAGGATGAGCATGGAGACGTCAACGTTGTGGGAGGTTATCAGAACTTCGACGACCGCCCACAACAGCGAAAATTCAGGCTAGCAGCTAATGGGTTCAGCTGGAGAGACAACAACAATAACACGACAAAAGAACCAGTTCAGCAGTCCCAACAGCAGCAGCAGTATTATCGGCCTCCGTACCGTCAGCAACAGGGAGGATACAACAGTCAGACCCAGTTTCAGCAACGAGGGCAAAATTACAACCAAGCGAGCTCTAGCAACCACGGTCCTAACAAGTCTTTGGAGGATATAGTGAAGGAGCTGGCAGCTAGCACCCAGCAGTTGGCCACTACGGTACAGCAAAATTAGGCCAAGACCGATGGAGCAATTTCCGAGCTATCAAAGCAGATGTCCCAGATAGCCACTACAGTTTCTGAGCTAAAGCATGATCCGGGAAGGCTGCCGTCGCAGACCATACCTAACCCGAGAGGAAACGTAAATGCAGTCACACTGCGGAGCGGAAAGGATTTGAGTGAAACATCAAAGGAGCCCACCTCAGAGCAGATCGCGGATGAAGCGAATTTTAGCGTCATCCGCGGACAGGTAAAACACACACAACCCGCGGAACTAAACAGTGGAGAACCCGCGGAGAAACTGTCCCCCGCGGACGAAGACAACATTATCACCGCGGACGCTGAGCATATTACTGGTCCGCGGATGGCACACTTAAAGTGTGCACCGTCCGTGATCCCCTCTGCCGAAAATTTCAAAACTGACCGTCTGCTCCTGTTTCCTGTGCAGGTTAAGGCCTCAAAGAAACATATGATTGATAGGGAAGTGTGGGAATTATTTAGCAAGGTGGAGATCAACATCCCGCTCCTCGAGGCGATTAAGCAAATTCCGCGCTACGCGAAGTTCTTAAAGGAGTTGTGCATTAACCGAAGGCGTTCCACTGGCATTGACCAGGAACTACTGAGTAAGAACGTCTCAGCTGTTATTCAGCGAAAGGTACCTCCTAAATGCGGTGACCCTGGTACTTACACTATTCCCTGCACTATTGGTAATATTCGCATTGAGAACTACATGCTCGATCTTGGTGCATCGATTAATGTCTTGCCGTATTCCATATATTCTTGTCTTCGTATTGGTCCTTTAGAACCTGCAGGACTTACCATACAGCTGGCAGACAGATCATGCAAGCAACCAGAAGGGAAAATTGAGGATGTGCTAGTTCAGGTGGGGGAACTCGTGTTCCCCGCTGATTTCTATGTGCTGAAAATGGACGGCAGCGATCCGGCGGATCATGCACCTATCCTACTAGGTCGCCCGTTCTTAAAGACTTCGAAGATGAAGATTGACTGTGACGGTGGCACACTGTCTATGGAGGTGGAGGGCGAAGTAATCCGCTTTGATATTTTTCAGGCTATGAAACACCCACCTGAGTTCGCAACGGTACATGCTTTAGACGCACTGGATGATCTGGTCCAGGAGGTGAAACCGGAGAGGGGCACAGACCCACTCGAACTCGCACTCGAGCGAGCAGTATACTCACATGAGGACTCATACGAGTTCACTGGGGTCGTTCTTGATGTGCTATCTCAGCTGGAGATCGCAAGACCACTGACACCCAGGTATGAAGTTAATGAGGTTCGTTTATTTAAATCTAACATGTTTTTGCCTTCTACTGTGCAGGCACCTGAACTTGAACTGAAACCTCTACCTGAGCACCTGAAATATGCGTTCCTGGGAGAGAACAACACGCTGCCCGTCATCATAAAAAACGGGCTAGAAACAAACCAGGAGAGGCGATTGATCGGGGTGCTGAGTAGCCACAAGCTCGCTATTGGATGGACACTTGCAGACATCAGGGGAATCAGCCCAACTGTGTGCATGCACCGTATCTTGCTAGAGGATGGAGCTAAGCCTTCTAGAGAGCCTCAGAGGAGACTGAACCCGATCATGATGGAGGTAGTACAGAAGGAAATTCAGAAGTTGTTGGACGCTGATGTGATTTACCCGATCTCCGACAGCCAGTGGGTGAGTCCAGTTCATGTAGTCCCGAAGAAGACCGGGATTACAGTTGAGATGAATGCTGCAGGTGAGGTGGTGACTACTAGAGTCAAGAACGGATGGCGCATGTGCGTCGATTACAGGAAACTGAATGCAGTAACGCGCAAGGATCACTTTGCTCTTCCGTTTATTGACCAGATGCTTGACAGGCTGGCAGGTAAGCCTTATTTCTGTTTTCTCGATGGATTTTCTGGTTATAATAAAATTCCCATTGCACCTGAGGACCAGGAAAAGACTACATTCACGTGTCCATTCGGTACGTTTGCTTTTCGACGTATGTCTTTCGGCTTGTGTAATGCACCCGGTACTTTTCAACGGGTGGTTACCAGCATATTCTCTGACATGATATGCACTTTTATTGAGGTGTTTATGGATGATTTTACTGTGTATGGTGACACTTTTGATGCATGCTTGGATAATTTGAGTACAGTATTAGCACGATGTGTTTCTATGAATTTGGTACTCAATTATGAAAAGTGTCACTTTATGGTTACTCATGGGGTGGTTCTTGGTCATATTGTTTCACATGAGGGTATTAAGGTTAACAAGGCCAAAATTGATTTAATTCTTACTCTTCCTTATCCTTCCACGGTGCGTGATATTAAATCTTTTCTTGGGCATGCTGGTTTTTATCGTAGATTCATTAAGGATTTCTCGAAGAAGGCTCTGCCTCTATCTAACCTTTTGCAGAAGGATGTTCCTTTTGAGTTTACAGACTTATGCAGGGAGGCCTTCGACGAGCTGAAACAGGCACTTACCAGCACGCCTATCATTCGAGCACCAGATTGGGACCAGCCATTCGAGATTATGTGTGATGCCAGGGACTATGCTGTAGGAGCTGTATTAGGCCAGCGGGTGGACAAAAAGCCAGTAGTGATTTACTACGCTTCAAGGACTCTGGATGCAGCTCAGCAAAACTACTCGACTACTGAAAAAGAATTATTAGCAGTAGTTTTCGCTTTGGAGAAATTCGGTCTTATTTGCTTGGTACTAAAGTAGTTGTTTTCTCTGATCATGCAGCTATCAGGTACCTAATGACGAAGAAGGAGGCCAAGCCGCGGCTGATCAGATGGATTTTGCTGCTACAGGAATTTGACCTAGAGATCAAAGACAAGAAGGGGATAGAAAACACCGTAGCTGACCACCTGAGTCGATTATTACGAGACGAGGATGCAGGACAGATCACAGAGAACTTCCCAGATGAGCACTTGTATGCTCTCACAGGTAAAGTGCCATGGTATGCTCCCATTGTGAACTACCTGGTAGGAGGTAAATTTCCACCCTCTTACTCAAAAGCTCAGTGGCTGAAACTGAAGCATGATTCGAGATACTATGTGTGGGATGACCCGTATTTATGGAAAATTGGCGTAGACCAAATACTTAGGCGGTGTATTCCTGATGATGAGATTGCTTCTGTGCTTAGTTTCTGTCATGAGCATGCATGCGGTGGTCATTTTGGCCCCAAGAGGACTAGCAGAAATTTTTTGGATAGTGGGTTTTATTGGCCTCATGTGTTTAGGGATGCCTACGATCATTGTAAGAGATGCGATAAATGTCAGAGGGTAGGCAATATTTCTTCTAGGAACGAGATGCCCCAAGTGCCTATTTTAGTCAATGATGTTTTTGACATATGGGGGATTGATTTTATGGGTCCTTTCCCTGCATCGTTTGGTTATTTATATATTCTTGTTGCAGTGGATTATGTGTCTAAATGGGTAGAGGCTAAGGCTACTAGATGTGATGATGCTAAAACTGTTGTGGATTTCCTTCGCACTAACATATTTTGCAGATACGGAGTGCCTAAAGCCATAATCAGTGATCAGGGGATGCATTTCTGCAACAGAATGATGGCCGCAACTTTGAAGCACTACCACGTTCACCACCGTACTTCTACAGCTTATCACCCCCAGACGAATGGACAAGCTGAGATCTCCAACCGAGAGATTAAGGGGATTCTTGAGAAGATGGTGAAACCGTCCAGGAAGGACTGGAGTCAGAGGTTGGATGATGCACTATGGGCGTACAGGACAGCCTACAAGACACCGATAGGCACCTCGCCTTTTCGGCTGGTGTATGGGAAGGCATGTCACCTTCCAGTCGAGCTGGAGCACAAGGCCTTCTGGGCACTTAAGACGTGCAATTCTGACTTGAAGAAAGCAGGTTTGGATAGGAAATTACAGCTGTGTGAGCTTGAGGAGTTACGCCTAGAGGATTATGAGAGCCAATCAGACTACAAGGCGCGGACCAAGCTGTACCATGACAAGT
The DNA here is from genome assembly GCA_033675395.1 of Rhodiola chrysanthemifolia. Classification (NCBI taxonomy): domain Eukaryota; kingdom Viridiplantae; phylum Streptophyta; class Magnoliopsida; order Saxifragales; family Crassulaceae; genus Rhodiola; species Rhodiola chrysanthemifolia. The sequence goes on along the minus strand of CM066210.1, from coordinate 29,178,391 downwards.
TCATCCTACGACACACATTCGAGATTGGCCAACAGGTACTAGTATTTTCATCACGTTTACGATTAATGCCTGGCAAATTGCGGTCTAGATGGACAGGTCCCTACACGGTGACGAAGGTTTTCGAACGGGTGAAGCTCTACCATGGTGAAATCGAAGTACGGGTGAAGCTCTACCATGGTTTTCGAAATTGCCGCCGAATGGAGATCGTTTCAAGGTCAATGGACAACGGGTGAAACTCTACCATGGTGAAATCGAAGTACCTGTTCAGGATTTCGAACTTGCCGAACCTCCCACTGAAGCATAAATGAGGTAACGTCGAGCCAACGACGTAAAACAAAGGCGCTGTGCGGGAGGCAACCCGATGTTTTTTATTCTGTTTTGAGTCTTGTTTTCCACTTCGTATTTGTTTTGTTATCGAGTCTATGTGTTTTGTCAGTGTTTGTTTGGGAATGAAACTTGTTTTGTGCAGGACCTTGGCACGTCTCTCAGAGAGAATCGCGGACGCAATGCATATTAGCTCCGTGGGTCACGTTCATATTAAGGTTTGACCGCGGCGGTAAAATGGTCACGGTCCGCGGTCTGTGTTGACTCCGAACCCTAATTGCCATATCTCATTCTCTTCTCCTCCTTCTCCAAAATACCCACTGCCGTCGTCCCCTCTCCAACCCAGCACCGACTCCGCCGCTCCCCACCGTCGTCCCTGCGCCGTTCGACCCCCTGGACTCCTAACCTCCACGCTGAGTGACATACTCCAAGTGCAACGCTAGTTTGAGGTATTTTTGGGGTTTTTCTCGTCGGAATTCTAGGTTTTTCAAAATCAAGGTGGATCTACTTCGTCCCTTAGACAATTGGCGTTCAATTTTTTCGATATTTGAATCCTCTTATGGTGTATATAATTGCTAAGTAGCCGATTTGGAGCAGAATTTACGGATCCCGATCGAAGGAGTCGATCGCCGATCCTGGACTGAGTTTGCAGGATTTCCGCGGACGATGCCCACTTTAGCTCCGCGGGTGAAGAACACTTTAGGTCCGCGGATGACACACGTAAAGTGTGCATGATCCGCGGCCTGCCTTGACCAGCGTTGATCGGTTCAATTTTTGGTTTGATTTCCTGTCAATGATCTGATTGTGTCCGTGTTTCTTATTTGCAGTGTCATGGCACCCCCAACACTTACATTCGAAGAGTTGTACGCGGGATTGATTGTTCGTAACCATGCAGCGAGCAGATTTGTGGACGCTGAATTTCTAAGGCTTACCGGATTCGAGGATCGAGTTCGCAAGCTGCTGACGATCAGTGGTTGGCCAGGACTCCTGACTTTCCACAGCGAGACCGATGTAGAGGACACCTGTGAGTTTCTAGCCTCCTTTCGCTACATCGGGCAGCAGGATCATGAGGGTATAGCATACAGGCACCGAGGAGTGTGGCACACCATTACCCCTCCCCAGATTCGAGAGGTGTTTGGATGGCAGCCAGGAGGAGAGTGGATTCGCAACGAGTTTGCACTAGTCGATGCTTGGACGAGGATCCAGATTCCTCGTGCCAGTGCAGGAACGTTTACACCTAGCAAGACGAGGGTGAATTTTATTCGTGACCCAGTATTGTTCTACATCCAGATGCTATTAGGGAACACTATATTTGCTCGAGTGAATGGGATCGACAAGCTCACTTATAGCGATATGATCTGCCTCAATGCTATGGATCAGGGGAAGCTTGTTAACTACTGCCACTTGCTGTGCCTTTTCAGGAAGGGCCGACCTGCTGCAGGCCTGGTCGTTTGTGGTGGGATGATCACATATTTGCTGCGCCGTCTGCACGGGCAGCCCGCTCTGGACCACCAGATCATCCCAGCAGAGTTCCTGGACATAAAGGCCTTCAGTGCTATGAAGGCGATCAAGAAGCGACCGACCATCAGAGATCAGTTCGCCTGGACATATCATGCAGTGGCTGAGTATCGTCAGCCATTACCTACAGCTAGGCGTCGCGGCAATGACGCCGAGGCAGGACCTTCTGCACCTCGTCGCCGCCGGCCAGCGGTTCAGCCACAGCCTCCGTCTCAGCCAGCACAGTTTTCTCAAGGAGCAGTTGAACGTAGCGTTCAACACATATCGAGTGTTGTACCATGTGATGCCAGGAGCTCAGCCAGTCCCAGCTCCCCCGGGATGGACACCAGATCAGCCTATTCCCCCGGAGTACATCATTCCACCGCAGGAGCCACTTTCAGATTCAGACTAGGGGAGTCCTGCTGTTCTCTATTTCTTTTTGTTTCTTTCCCGTTCGTAGTATCTGCATTTGTTTGTTTGTCTTTGAATTAAAGTCGTGCCGTGAGGACACGGCTTAGTTCAAAAGTGTGGGGTGGGAGAGTCAGTTGTGTCAGCATGTTTATTTTCCTTGCATATGCACTGTGTCAGCACGTTTCTTGTTTCATTAAAAAAAACAATTGACAGTATGAAATCTATCTTCTGTTCTTGAATATGCAGTACTGGATGTTGATGCGAAATAGATGAGCTGATTAAATGCGTTCCTCTCGTGAATTTGAATTATGCTTTAACTTGTGAATTTAACCCACTACGTGTCTTTTGAGTTGAGATAAACAGGGATGTGGAGTTGATAGAAACGTCCTAGAGAGACTTGACAAAGCACTCAAAGGACCGAGTTTCGAACTATATGGTTATATGGATTTCGTGGAGGCTAGCACTTCGAGGCTACATGGTTAAGAGTCTGCTCCGCCACTGCAGTACTTATGCAGTCAGGTGGGACGGGAAAACAACACACCGTCCAATCTCTGGTCCGAGTAGCCGGGAAAATAGACGAGCGACCCTCGGCTTGACTCGCGTCAAAAGGACGAGGATGAGTGAGAGCAGGGAGGTATTTCCATATGCTTGCGGGCGATGATTGGACCTTCGAATCACAGACAAGCAGTCACAATCAGTAGCAAAAGAAAAGAAAATCAGTTATTTGTGAAGTTTTACACGCAACAAAGTGAAGTACACCGCTGATCCATCAAAAGACAACTCACTACAAAAGCTGTCCAAGCAAAAGAACTCAAGCACCTTGAAAGCTCGAATGAATCACGTGCAAGAAAAAGCAATGAAGTATAACCATATAGCGAGAACCCGGAACCGCGAATGCAGATCATGGGTCTAAGGAGGACTACCTCCCATTCATCCGAATTGATTTGAATCTCAGCTCAAAAGGTAACATGTATCAAGTTAATTCTGTGTTGAGCATGATGATTTTAGTAGCGATTGAGTGATGCATAGAAAAGCGAGTATAGACTAGCAACTCATATTCGTGAGCATGTATTCAAGATGTCGAAGAACGAGTGTGATGTTTCTTTTGTTCCTTCTATGACTTGGTTCTTGTTCGGGACGAACAAGTCTAGGTGTGGGGTGGTTTGATGAGTCGTAGTAATGCGACTCGTCGAGTCAATTATTCCCATTTAATTCGACACTTTATTATGCGAACAGTTACTTTTTAGTGTTGTTTTGCATTTCAGGTGTTTAGGGAGCTCTGGAAGGAATACGCGCTTAAAGACGGCATTTCGGTGCCAAATACATCGCATGGAGTTCGTGGAGATCAACTCGAGAGCCCAAGCCAAGACTGACGAGCTGCCCAGGCCATGCTTCTCAGAGAGGATCGCGGACGTAGGCCATTTTATGGGCGTGTCCCGCGGATGGTAATCTTCTCATGATCCGCGGAGCTAATATGTGCAGCGTCCGCGGCTGACGTCAGCAAGTCGAGATTTAGAAGCCTGGCCCAAGCAAAATTAGAAACTCAACTTTCTTAGAAATTAGGGTTCCTGATATGATATTCAGTATCCAAAAATTCCCAGCTTTGAGGAGACACGGCTCGAGAGAAGATCAAGCTTTCAACAAGAGAAAATAGAATTTCTACTTTCATCCAAAATATTTGTTTATGATTCCCATGGCTATGAGTAGCTAATTCTTCCATTCGGTTTAGGGTTTGTATATTGTGACGAATGTTTTGAGGCTTTTCACTTAATGCTATTTCATGTTCTACTAGTTCTTGTGCCTGTTTATCTCGGACTAAACTGTGAGGCTGAGCGTATTCCCGAAACGGTAAAACTTAGCCGAGCAGTTTAGCCCCATATTTCGCTGCTTGTTTAATACTGAAACGTTAGGACAAGTAGTCGCACCTAATCTTGCATAACCTGAAACGGAGTGCTAGATTAATTAGAACTAGAAGTCTGTAACCTGAAACGGAGTAGATTGTGGTGTATTGCTTGCAATGACGTACTTTAGGTTATAACCTGAAACGGAGTAACCACACTTAGGAACATAAAGTTAGATTATTAGCAGCCGAGGATAAACAAGTCACAATAGAAAAACCCTACGCCGAATACTTCTCTGATTGAATTCACTTTCGCATTATTCTCTTTTGCGCTTTGTTACAATTGCTCACACAAAACCCCAACTTTATTTGCTTACAGGACAACTGAACCACACCAGCTCTCTAGGGTTCGACCCCTGCTTGCCACTTTACTAAGTTTCTTGCAGGGAATTATAAATATTAAATTCGACGCGTCAAACGACGCGCGTCACAGATCAAGAATTTTGCTGCTGAGATTGTGGAACAGTTGAAGGTTCTGTACCAAAATGATGCTTAATCTGAACTGTCTCATGCCCCCCCCCCCTCTTTGCCAACCCTACCACATCTATCTTTGCTAGACGTAAATAAAAACCTCAGTAGACTAAAGTAGCTGCTGCAGGGAATTGTAGATGTGATCTCCGTGTCATAGCTGGATGTGATTTCTCATTTGTGAAGAAGTGTTTGTCATCATCAAAAAGGGGGAATTTGTTGGACCCTTTGTGTTTTGATGATAACAAACACTTAGCTAATATTTGACTTGAGTGTGCAGAAATCACAAATCTGTCTGAGAAGTCGCAGGGTCCAGACTGTCTGAGAGAAACGTGACTGGACATCTCTGAGAGAGCTCAGCGCTACGAGAGAGATGAGATCTGCGTGAGAGACGAGATCAAGCTCAGCAGCAAACATATATCAAGATCCGAGCTGGAGATATTCGAGATATATCAAGATCCGAGCTGGAGATATTCGAGATATATCAAGACCCGAGATTGAAATATTCAAGAGAGGATATGGAAATATCCGAGCAGATATACTCAAGATAAGATATTGAGATATATGAGCAGATATACTCAAGATATGATATGGAAATATACGAGCTGGATAGGTAAGGGAAATAGTTGATTGAGTTAAGATATGACAATATCTTAACAGAATCAGATCTGCAAGATGGAGATAAAATATCTAATGAAGATCGAATCTCTGATGTAGATCAGATCTGTTGGACGACTATAAAAGCGAAGGCAGTTCAACCGATTGAAGGGCGGCTGTAAAGAGAGTGCAAACGGAGAGCAGAGGTTGCGATCAACCTGATAGTCGTCGGAGTACTTGCTGCGGGCGTTTGAGAAAGTCGCCGAAGTGCTCGCTGTGTGCGGACGAGAGTAAGATCTGTTATTTGGTATTCGAATTGAGTAGAATCGGTTCACTGTCACTGAGTGAGACAGATTGTAACATTCTACAAGCATATTCGTCAAGTAATAACATTGATCTTTGAAGCCCTTCTGGAACTGTCCAGAAGGCAAGTGGTTTTCAGCCTGTTGCAAGGATTGCAATAAGGTTTCCACTCTAAATCGTGAGCATTTACTTTCTTCATTGTATTTCCTGTACTAGAGATAATTTCCGCTGCCATCTGTCTGAGGGATACCACTCTGGGATCTCCCTCACATAGACGGCTAACCTAACGATCCAACAAGCCTAGTGGTTTGTTTTGGATTTCTTTCTTTTACAGGGCTCTAGTTGGTTGTTTTCTAGTTTGAGCTAGTTTTGTATCCTCCTTGTTTGGTGGCAATTTGCCACTTTTTACCGTTTGAATAAAATCACTTTTATTCAACAACAACAAAAATTTGACAGTGCATCAGCATCAAATCCGTGTGATATATATGCGTAGGAATGCATCAAATATAAGATGTTAATACGCATAGGGAAATAGAGACATGAGAATCTTAAAGAATTTAAATGGATTAGATTTAGTTGGTGAGAGTTTAATGTCAAATATATAGTTACAACAATGTTTTAATTAATGGAAGATAACAACAAAACCTTTCTAATCTCATTAGATCTCATATGTCACTCAACTTCTATTTATATTGGTTTTCAAGTTATATCACCCACCATGCATTCAACCAGACAACAAATTTCATTTCACTACTGATGCATAACATACTATTATTTCTTCATCAAAAAAAAACATACTACTATTTTTGCTTTATTGATATTCTGACAGGTGCAAAATATAATTTCTCTTCACATTTTTGGAGTCAGATCTCAGGACTAGTGAAATATTTCCTCAACAAAATTAACTATCAACATTTTGAGAAGACTCTACACTGAGGAGGATTAGTAAAGTCCTGAAATAAATGAAACTGGCTTAATTAGTTCAGCATGAAGATTAATGAGTAACACATATATGGTGATTAATTAGTTAGTGGATTTGAGCATCTATATGACTAATGAGCATGCATATGCTAGACATGCACTATAAGTTGGTATTTATGAATGTTGATCTCAACTTGTAAGGCCCTGGGTTTTATTGAGCTATATGGATTGGTGCTTCAGTGTTTTTATGATGTTTTGGTTTGTTAATGAAGCTGGGAAATCTGCTGGGGAGCTTGAGTCAGTTTGGATCAAAACTGAGTTTGTGTTCAGGAGCGAACGGCGACGTTTTAACGAAGAGTCAAGTGGAGCGCGGAGTCCGTGGATGGCAAGTGACTGGTCGTTATTTCGGTTATGTCCAGCTGGCTAGCGGTGCGTCGTCGTTTCGGCAATTGGGATATAAGCTCGGTCCGCGCCTGGGTTTCTTCTTCAGTTCTGCAATTCGAAAGTTAGGGTTCTAGAGCGAAAATACCAGAAAGAGGGTTTTCGAATATAGAGCAAATTAGCTTGTGATTGTTGTTCGTTTCGATTCTCAGTATCATCTGTAATAGCACTGAAGTTGTAATTGTTCTCAAAAGCTCAATAAGATCGGCTCTCATTTGGTTGCTGGAGTAGGGGAAGGAGTCCCCGAACCAGGGTAAATCGATCGTGTTAATTTCGTTTTCGTTCTTCTTATTCTCATCATTGTCGTGTTCGATCGGCGCAAACTCGTAAAATTGGTATCAGAAGCTTGAAGCACAGTGATGGGTCCGATGAAGATTGAGATTGACCGGTTCGATGGCAAGGCAGATTTCAGTTTATGGCGTCAACGGATGCGGGCGATTCTTGTTCAGATGAAGGTGGTTAAAGCACTGGATGGTCAGAAAGATTTCCCGGCGACGATGACACAGGATGAAATTGATGAGGCGAAGGAGCTGGCCTATAGTTCGATTATTCTGCATTTGGGAGATAAAGTCCTTCGAGAGGTGGCCAAGGAGAAGACCGCAGCAGCAGTCTGGCTGAAGTTGGAATCGCTGTACATGACGAAGTCCCTCACCAACAAGGTTTATCTAAAAGGTAAACTATTTGGATTCAAAATTAGTGAGGATAAAGACCTTGATGAAAGTTTGGATGAGTTCTCCAAAATTATACCTGATTTGGAAAATCTGGAAATCAAGATTGATGATGAAGATCAGGCAATCATGATTCTCAATGCATTGCCTCCTTCATATCACTCATTTGTGGAGACCATGAAGTATTCAAGAGATTCCTTATCACTAGAAGAAGTTACATCAGCTTTGAAGTCAAAACAGATTGAGGGAAATAGTTCAAGTTCTGCTGCTGAAGGCCTGAGTGTTCATAGGAAGTTTGACAAAAGGAATTCCCACAAGAAGGCATCTAAGGGAGGCTTTAAACCCAAGGGTCAACACAACTCTTCACAGCAAGGTGGATCTTCACAGCAAGGTGGAGCTAAGAAACTAAATTGTTTCTTCTGCCACAAAGAAGGGCATTTCAGAAAGGATTGTCCTGAAAGGAAGAAGCAGAATCATCACAAAGATGAAGACAAGGGTGAGGCTGCAGTTGCTGAAGAAGGGTATGAAAGTACAGATGTGGTCAGATCATCCAGTTGAGTATGCAAGACTTAAAGTCTTTGGATGTGCAGCGTATGCTCACATTAAGCAGGATAAGCTAGCTGCAAGGGCTCTTAAATGCATTTTCTTGGGATACCCGGAAGGAGTTAAGGGATACAAGCTATGGTGTTTGGAACAGATTGGCAAGAGGTCCATAATCAGCAGAGATGTTACCTTCAATGAGTGCATGTTTCCTTATAAAGATGGGGCAGGGGATGAAACTGAGCCTCAAAGGAATCAAGGGTCAATGAACAGTAGCAGCTCTAGAAATATTATGATTGAGGTGGAGCCTCAACAGACTACAGCAGCTGCTGCCCCTGATCAACCAGTGGAAGAAGCAAATCCAGATGATGAGAGTGATGAATCTCAGCATGAGGAGCAAGCTCAGGGACAAGAGGATCTAAGTAATTACATGTTGGCAAGAGACAGACAAAGGAGGATACCAAAGCCAACCAACAGATTGGCAATGAATAATATGGTGGCCTTTGCTTTCAATATTGCAGCTGAGGTATCAGACTCAGAACCTTACTCTTACCAACAAGCCATTACCTCAACTGATAAGGAATTGTGGATTACGGCAATGGATGGAGAAATGGAATCATTGATAAAGAATGAAACATGGGAACTTGTGAACAGGCCAAAAGGACAGAAACTGGTGGGAAGTAAATGGATATTCAAAAGGAAAGAAGGCATTCCAGGTGTTGAGAAACCAAGACTGAAAGCAAGGCTTGTAGCCAAGGGATTTACTCAACAAGAGGGTGTGGATTTCAATGAGATATTCAGTCCAGTTGTGAAGCATAGATCAATTAGAGTGATGTTGTCTATTGTTGCAAAATTTGATTTGGAACTAGAACAGTTGGATGTCAAGACAACTTTTCTACATGGGAAATTAGATGAAATCATTTATATGAGACAGCCAGATGGATATATAGTTGGAAACAAAGAGGAGAAGGTTTGTTTGCTCAAGAAGTCACTTTATGGATTAAAGCAATCTCCAAGGATGTGGTACAAGAGGTTTGATGAGTTCATGATTACTCAAGGGTATTGCAAATCATCTTATGACTGTTGCATTTATGTAAGCAAGGAAGACAGTGCAGGCCCAAGGGTGTATCTATTACTTTATGTTGATGACATGCTGATTGCAAGTAAAAGTATGAGGAAAATAGAAGATTTGAAAGGTAAGCTCAGCTCAGAATTTGAGATGAAGAATCTGGGAGCAGCCTAAAAGATACTTGGTATGCAGATTGGGAGAAACAGGAAGAAAGGCCTGTTGTATCTAAACCTGAAAGATTATATAGAGAAAGTAGTCTCAAAGTTTGGAATGAGTTCCTCAAAATCAGTTTTGACCCCATTGGCTCAGAATTTCAGATTACACAAGAATCAAAGCTCTCAAACAGATGAAGAAAGCAGACAGATGCAGGAGATCCCATATTCTAATGCAGTTGGTTGTTTGATGTATTCTATGGTATGTACCAGGCCAGATTTAGCTCACTCAGTCAGTGTAGTCAGTAGATTTATGGCAAATCCTGGGAAGGAGCATTGACAAGCAGTAAAGTGGATTCTCAGATACTTAAATGGCAGCTCTGGGAAAGGTCTGGTGTATGGTGGAGCTGAGGAAGAAGCTGAAATGATTATAGGGTATTGTGACTCAGATTACGCAGCAAGTATTGATACAAGGAAATCACAATCAGGCATTGTATTCACAGTCTTTGGAACTGCAGTAAGTTGGAAGGCTACATTACAACCAGTGGTGGCATTGTCTACTACAGAGGCAGAGTATATAGTCATAACTGAGGCAGTAAAGGAAGGCTTGTGGTTGAAAGGTCTGCTTAGTGAACTTGGGTTCAAACAAGAGAGTGTTCAAGTTTGCTGTGATAATCAAGGGGCAATACATCTGTCAAAACACCAGGTTTTTCATGAAAGAAGTAAGCACATAGACATCAGAATGCACTTTGTTAGAGACATCATTGAGTCTGGAGAAGTCAGCATTGAGAAGATCCCGACTGAAGAAAATCCTGCGGATATGCTAACCAAGCCTGTCAACTGGGAAAAGTTCAGACTATGTCTGGACTTAATCCAGCTAAAGACTTGACCAGCTGCAGGTAAACCAAGTGAGAGAGGTTGGGAGTAACAGTTGAGTTCAAGGTGGAGATTATGAATGTGGATCTCAACTTGTTAGGCCCTGGGTTTTATTGAGCTATATGGATTGGTGCTTCAGTGTTTTTATGCTGTTTTGGTTGGTTAATGAAGCTGGGAAATCTGCAGGGGAGCTTGAGTCAGTTTGGATCAAAACATCAGGAGCGAACGGCGTCGTTTTAACGAAGATTCAAGTGGAGCGCGAAGTCCGTGGATGGCACGTGACTGGTCGTTATTTCGGTTATGTCCAGTTGGCTAGCGGTGCGTCGTCGTTTCGGCAATTGGGATATAAGCTCGGTCCGCGCCTGGGTTTCTTCTTCAGTTCTGCAATTCGAAAGTTAGGGTTCTAGAGCGAAAATACCAGAAAGAGGGTTTTCGAATATAGAGCAAATTAGCTTGTGATTGTTGTTCGTTTCGATTCTCAGTATCATCTGTAATAGCACTGAAGTTGTAATTGTTCTCAAAAGCTCAATAAGATCGGCTCTCATTTGGTTGCTGGAGTAGGGGAAGGAGTCCCCGAACCAGGGTAAATCGATCGTGTTAATTTCGTTTTCGTTCTTCTTATTCTCATCATTGTCGTGTTCGATCGGCGCAAACTCGTACAGTATTATATAAAAAAAACTAAATTAGTCAATAATCAGGGTGACAACATATAAGTCCAACAAAACCGATTAAAATACAGTACGACCAATAACCAACATCATCAACGGCAAGATCCTTGGCAATAATGATCTTGTGTTAACATCAAATCAAAGTATGACTTTCTTGTGTTTTGTTTTTAGTTCATGTGTACTTAATTAGACAAAAGCAAATAATCAACTCTTGAACCGAACACTAAATTGATTTTATAACATTATTATTCTTGATTCAGAGCCAATATAATTGAGACAATATATCCAATTGAGAGGTCTCTGCTTCACCGATGGGTTCAGTGAATATCTAAACATGGTATCCGAAATGAATTAATGTCTTATATCTGTCATTGCAAATCTCAGCAATGAAGCCGGCCGCTAAATATTTATGTCCATTGGCATATATAGACAAAAAAAATTAAATCGGAAGCCTTGATTCGGTGGCATTATAAAGATTTGTAACCTAATTAGGCAAAACATTATACTTTTCCCCGTATATTTTGCATGTAATTTGTTACTTTTTTGCCCCAATTACCGATGCAAAAGTCATCTTTCATCCTGAAATACGAAATTTTCAAGCAAACATTATTTCATCAAAAAAAAATCAAGCAAATATTATGTCACGTTTATGCTCACGTACGTGTTGGCTGCCTCCTCTTTAAATATCAAACCACAAATCACCAAAAAAACAAAAAAAACCAATCCCAAACTCAATCATGGCTAGCTGCAGCTCTAATAAGCATTTGCTCTACTTGTCAGCCATTTTCATGATCAACATTTCCTACTTGGAGCTTGTCCTCGGCATCAATCCCAGGAACCTCACCTTGTCTATGGGCTCCAAGCACTGGTTTTCCGCGGGAGCTACCTGGTATGGCAGCCCAAATGGCGCCGGAAGCGATGGTAAGTAACACTTTCCAAATATAATTACCATTGTTTTTTTGTTATCTATATAAATCGTATCGATGATGTTATATCAGGAGGAGCGTGTGGATACGGAGATGCTGTTTCGAAGCCGCCTTTCTCATCTCTCATCACCGGAATTGGCCCTTCTTTGTATGACTCCGGCAAGGAGTGTGGAGCTTGTTACCAGGTATACATTTAATTGTAATTCACATTTATTTTTTATTCAAATAGATATATGATCGATATATAGTTCAAATCAAGATGATAATCTGTAATTTTGTTTCTTTAATTATTTACATTGATATAAGTTTGTGTATAAAAGCGAAATTCTAAATTCAGTTAATTTACATATATTCACTTGTTCAATGCTCAAAAAAGAATTATTATTATTTTACTATTTATATTTTATTCGGTAGTACATGATCTCAATTTCTAGTGTACTTTTAATTTTTTTTTTGTATATGTTATAGGTGAAGTGCACTAACCGCAAATCGTGCTCAGGGAAGCCAGTGAGAGTAGTGATCACAGACTTCTGTCCGGGCGGACCCTGCGCTGAAGGCTTAGCCCATTTTGATCTAAGCGGGACCGCCTTTGGCGCTATGGCCCTCCCTGGCCAAGAAGATGACCTTCGCAATGCCGGTGTCTTAACTATCCGATATGCTCGGTATCACACACCATCCAATAATCATCTGATCACTCTTTGAATGATATAAAAAATAAATCAATCATAAAACTTCGATTCCGTCTTTTTTGTAGGGTGGCGTGTGAATACTCAGGCAAGACGATAGTATTTCATGTGGATCCGGGCTCGAACCCTAACTACATATCAGTGGTGGTGGAATATGAGGGAGGAGACGGAGATCTGTCTGCTGTCTATTTGAAGGAGAGTGATGAGAGTCATGAATGGAGGGAGATGCAGCAGTCATGGGGTGCAGTGTGGAAGCTTGACGCAGGGTCTGAGCTTAAGCCACCGATGTCGTTCCAGTTGACTTCTGGGTACTCAGGCGAGACTGTGGTGGCCAAGAATGTGATTCCTAGTGGATGGAAGCCTGGTGCTACATATATATCACTAGTCAACTTTTAGCTCTATGCAGAGTATATAGAATAAAATAAGTGGCTTGAGGAGGTCTCGTGTATGCAAAAAGAAATGCAGCCGGAATTTGGAATGAAAGATATGAACGAAGCAGTGGTAACCGATCCCGCTTCTCAGGTTATTGCCAATATACATAAATAAATACTTGTTTTCACATATTCTCGGTAAAAAGTTTGAAAAGGAATGAATCTATTCTCTCTTGTGGCTCTGGAGCGAAAATGTTGGTGAAGTGAAACGAGGGACTTCAGGTGTGCTGGTATCATGGGATGATGATTTGTTGCCTTGACCTTATGCTATTGTCTAGACATTATAATGAAACCATATGAATAGATGCTAATGAAACTTGCATACCTTATGCTATTGTCTAGACTTAAAAAAACTTGCATACCTTATTGCATAGGTTGTTTCACGTACATCTCTTCCTCTAAATCACCGTTGAGGAAAGCAGGACTTCACATCCATTTGATGAACTAGCAACTTATGAATAGATGTTAATGCAGTCAACAATCTAATTGTTGAAATTCTTGCAACCGGTACATAAGTGTCAAAGTAGTCCATACCATATTTTTGTCTAAAGCCTTGGATAACCAATCTTGCTTTAAACGTATCAATAGTACCATCTACTTTCATCTACTTTATGAAGATCCACTTATTTCCCAAATGTTTATGCCCTGGTGGTAAATCTAAGTATTATTGCCCATTATAGAGTCAATTTCATCATTTATAGCCTCTTTCCAAAATGATACGTCTTGAGATTTCATGGCGTCATCAAATGTCTTAGGATTATTTTCAATACCATGACAATACATGTATTGTAAGCCAACCTCATCCCTAGTTCCTTCTACTAGGTAGATATGAAAACCGTCACCAAATGATTTTTCTTTCTTGCTATTTTACTCCTAATTTTAGAAATTTGGGTGTCATTTGATTCTTGATTTGCACTAGGCACAAGATTCAAATATTTAGGCACGCTAATTATTGATGAAAATGATCTCTTTTCATCAAATATGACATCTCTTGATTCAATAATTGTATGAATCGATACAAGCCTATTAGGTTCTATGACATAAAATCTATAAGCCAAGGAGTGTTCGGCACATCCTATGAATATGCATCAACTCCTTTTTCTCCTAAAGTTTTATGTTTAGGGATAGGTAGTCTCACTACCGCCCTACTGACGAACTAATTCTTTTTTAGCCTCTAGAATAGTATCAATGAAGAGAGGATCGAATGTAGTGAGTCAAAACATTTATAATGACCGGTAAAGTACTGGGCCGAACCCCAAGGAGCAAGCCAAGCACATGCACTATGTAAGATCGTGCTTCCGTTCGGCTATTCTAAACCAAAAATGTATAAATGGGTAATATATCTTAATCCTATGTGGTGAGTAAGGATAAAAGATAGATACGAGGTGTTTCGAGGGGTTACTCCCCTCCTTGGCAATTGTCCGATGATCACATACATGATATTCAAACATTTCATGGTAGTCAAATAGCAATGAACCTAGTTTAGACTAGGATAGACCATCTGTCACTTGAATCTATTCCTAGCCAAACCCTCTTAACTCGAACCTCACTCAATCGAGGATATCGGTTCATTCCATTGCATTATCGTCCTATGGGTGGGAGATAAATACATTGAACATACGCACTAGCTCACTTCCTACCCATGCATTATCTCTAACCTAGCTTAGGCTAAGGTAGACCAACTTCCGTGTGATCTACTCTTAGTCAAACTCTCTTAATTAGAGCCTCACTCATTCGAGGATGTTGACTCACTCTATAATATTATTATTCTTGGAATGTCTTCCTAAGGTAATAAGTGAAATAGGCATGAAGGACTAGTTAGCAACAAATGCATGTGTTTACTTCCGTAATACACTATATATGATCACATTCTCTATCATTCAAACTATCCCTAAGGTCGTGAGATTCTAAGGTCTAATTTTAAGATTCAACATGCTACTTAGACATTTTATCAAACACTTAGTAACATGACATGTATAAAGTGCATAGTGAACATGAATTTGATACCATTTAATGGGATTACTTGATGATTCGCTTAATGACCAACTCCAATGAATTAAACATTCAATCCTAGTCAATCATCCATATCCTAAGGTTCACTTCCATGATTCAAGATATAGATCACTGTCTCCATCCTAAAACTATTCCCTAGGGTTTCCAAGTCCTCGGTTCAAGTTTTAGTCTAAGTTGTCACTTAAGCATTTTAACAAACACCTAGAGTGCATAACATTCATAATACAAGAGAAAATGAAATCAACAATCATCCATATGAATATCAATGTATATTTGTGATCAAAGAGTACCAAGGAGAGTCATAAGACCCTCAAAACACAAGATCACTACTCACACATCATGTAAGACAACATGGTGTGAGTAGGGTTTATAGCAACAACAAAGAGATAGAAAAAGTGTAGAAGAAGGAGGATTGTTAATCCTTGAATCTCCCTTTTCAGCTTTCTCCTTCTCCTTGGTTAGATGTTTATTGATGACCTTGGATGAGCCTCTTTTCCAGTCTTCTTCTCCCCAAAACCTCCACACCTAGGTCAAAAACCCCTCTTTCTATTTATAGATTCGGCTGAAATTCCGGTACTGTAGCAGTTACAGTCGACCGACTCGATGCTGCTGAGATTGTGAGCCTGCTGCGTTCCTTCCAGTCGACCGACTGGATGTTTGCTTGAGCAAGCCTCTTGGTGCCTTATTCTAGTCACTAGGCTGGGTGATTTCAGTCGGTCGGTTGACACTTCCCAGGGCTTTTTCATGGTCTGAACGTTCGAATTTGGTCTTGGCATAAACTAGAAAGTTGTAGCACTTTGAATGCGCTTTCCAACAAGATAAAGATCAACCAATTTGGACACCGTATGTGATCTGGGAATGCAAAATAAGCCGGAAAGGTCAATCTGCCCTATTTTGCTCTAAATCTTCGGGGTTTTCCCGAGTTTTCGTATTTAGGCTTTGACCTTATGGGAGACTTATTTTCTACCTTAAACGTAGATATAGAGGTCAAATGACATCAAAATATCATCGGAAACGACCCAAAACTATAGTGAATAATGACCATTTATGAGTCGAAAACTCGACTCATCAACACTCCACACTTAAGCTTTGTTCGTCCCGAACAAAATATGAAAATATGTCAAGGTCATACAAATGGTGAAATGCTAGTGGTGCTATGTTTTCCGTCTATTTGCCTCACTAGCTTTCACAAGGTCTCGATCATTATTCCTAAATATGTTATTCAAAGGAAAATGAAAGTATGTACATCCTAACTAGCTCCTTTTCGTAGGCGTTACGAAGGCATTTAGCGTATGCATTCAGCCTTTAAACCCCTAGGCTCCCCTAGTGGACGAGTTATAGTCTCGTGAGAGTTTTCAGAAATGGGGATACTCACAAATCCCAAATTCACCTATCCCATGAGAATGAAGCAAGAGTGCTTAACCGAGGCAAGGATTTCTCAAAACAAATCCCCCACCCCAAGCTAGGACTACCGTCACATTATCATCAAAAGAACTTTTGAACCATTTAAGCATCCCATGTGGTAGTGCATTCAAGATTATCAATACTAGGGCTATCAAAAGTCTCATCCAAAGATCTACTCATTTTCAAGGCAATAGAATAGAGTGATAGTTTAGTTTGCACAAAAGAAGTGTCAATCGCTCACCTATGCTAGCTAGGGCTGGTCCATGGGCTCGCGACACGAAACTCATTCCCAAGTTTTAGGCGCTTAAGCCATAATCCATAAGGGAAGAGGAATTCGACACTAGAGTTCTTAATAAACAAGCATAGACCAAATGATAGCTCCTGTCAAGCACAAGGATCGTCCAAGAGTTAGTCCAACTAGCACACAATGCAAATGATGAATCCGCGCAAAAGTAGAATGTTGGAAGAACATAAAGTCAAGTTTTAAGTGCTCCTTATTTTCTTTTTCAAATGGCCTTTGGCCTAAAAATGCTTTCGAGAGGGAACTTTTCTTCCTAACTCCCGACATTTGTATATTTTGGAGAAAAACTTCTCGTGTACATCGAGAAAGTTTTTAGTCGGGGCTTTGCCCTCTTTTGACCATAAAAATGAAGCATTTTTTTGTTGGGGCCTATTTTTCACCCTCTTTTGTTTTTGACTCCACACTTAAAACTTGACAATATGTTCAAGGAATGTATGGAATGCGCGGCAAACAATCATAAGTAAGGCACTAAGTTAGAAGAACTCAAGTCACCAAGGAGCATACAAGAGGTCTAAGTTTTTCGTGAAAATTTTAAAAGTGCTTGCTAAAACTCAGTCCAAGGTATTTCAATGAAAATACTTAGAAAATTAGATAGACAAGGGATAACAATGATATTGATTCACAAGAATACACATTCAAGGGACTAGGTCGGTTCTAAGTTCAAGATCCAATAAAAATGAAAAGTAGGCTAGATGTGATTTATAGGGATTTAGAATCGATAGTCACAAGCCTAACTGGTTAAAAACACTCTCAATATCCATTCTAAGGTACATGAATGCAAGTGTCCATTCTAAAATTATAAGCATGGCATAATATGAGTGAACTATGTGACTACCCAACCCACACTTAAAACATAGTTTAGTCCCTAAGCGCAAACAATAAAAAGAATGCGAATAAGGCGCATAGGAACTCCCCTCGTTTGTAGATGTGCCCCACTAATAGAAAAGACACCATTGTGCTAAGCTTGATTATATACATGGTGGACATAACTTCCTTGATGACAAGTACACATGAGAGGTTAAAAGCAACAAGTGACATACAAGGTCATGCAAGACTCAAGTATGAGCAAGAGAGCATCACAAGTCACATGATAACATCATGACATAAGTTTCATAGAATTCAAACAAGGAAAGTAATCTACATCCTCCATCATGTGCACAAGGTGTCTTAAGTGCCAATAAGAATGTGAAACTAGCGTCATAGCATGATATAACAAAATAATTCCACTCAAGTCAACTCCAATAAAGCACATGAGCACTAAAGGAAACATCATTATTCATAGATAAATCAAAGGGGAAGTGGATGGTATGGAGGTGTGAAGTGGGATTAGAGTGAGTAGAGCTCACTCCACACTTACAATTTGACCCACTAATCATAAATATCACACTCCACACTTAGAGCCTAAGCTACTCAAAATCATGTCAAGCACTTAGTAATGAAAAACGAGAACGAACAACTTACAAACCGGGTTACCTCCCGCGAGGGCCTAGTTTTTCCCGTCTTGGCAAAGACGTAGCAAAGCGCCCCATAGAATCACTCGTTGAGAAGTCCTATGCTAGGATCCCTTCTCACGGGGCCTTGGGTTTGGCGTGTCAATCCACCTTCAAATCCCATTTCCTCTCATCAAGTCTACAATGAACTTTCCTTTGGGGGCATGACCCCTTCAATAATGACCATCCCTTAAGAAATAAGGGGTCATGGGAGCTTTTTTCAAATGATCTTTCGAAATAGGGTAAGAAGCTCCAAACCTTGTCTCGAGACTTCGTAATGAAGAAAGGATCTTCAAAATTTGTCTCGAGCTTGATGGGCACACCCTCCTTAAGTTTTTCAATGATGTCCATGGTTGCCCATCCCTCAATCTCCCTCATTAAACTTTTGTTTTCTTGCGCGCGAGGACGCTCTTTGGTTTGCTCCATGTATACCTCAACAAAGTCTTCATACCCTCGAGATCCTTTTCTCCCAATAGGCTCTTCTCTATCTTATCCTCGCCAAGAAGTTGGGATTTACATTTAGGCTCTTCTATAGTGGAAGGGAGGAGTTCTTCTTCATCAATAAAAGTTGTTTCCTCTATGTAAGAGGCATCATCATTGAAGAATCCCTCGTTGGAGAGCCGAGGTGTTGATGGAATGGTGAACTCTTGTGTATTCTCATTCAAATTATCTTGAGATGTGCTAGTAGTGAAGGGTGCTTCACTTTCGCATTCCATCTTGTCCTCGTTACAAGATTCAACATCTCATAGCCAAGCTTCGGTGGTGGCTCTCCAAAATTCATCCTCCATTTCTTTGATCCCATTCTTCCCTCGAGGCATTAGGATCA
Source organism: Rhodiola chrysanthemifolia (assembly GCA_033675395.1). Lineage (NCBI taxonomy): Eukaryota > Viridiplantae > Streptophyta > Magnoliopsida > Saxifragales > Crassulaceae > Rhodiola > Rhodiola chrysanthemifolia. The sequence continues at coordinate 29,159,479 of CM066210.1, read as the reverse complement.
AGGACTTCTTTTGCGAGAAATTCTTGCTTCATTTTCTCTTTACGCTCAAGGAGTGTAGCAATTATGGACTCAAACTTAGAGGGTTCACTTGAAGGATGAGGAGGTTGAGGGAATGGAGGGTATGAGTCTTCAACTTCAAAGCGTTGGCTATCATCCCAATTCGGAGTGTAGTACCTTGTCGGATAGCCATGCTCTTGATAATAAGAATTTATGTGCTCCTCCTCTTGGTAGTATCTCTCGTTAGAAAAGACTTGTTGGTTGTGGTTGTACATCCAATAGTCTTCACAATGGGCATTTGGTTGATCCTCTTCATAATAATCTCCATTGTGCATGACTTGTTGGTTGTAGTTATCCATCCTCGCAAGACAAGATAACCGAAGTTAGCAAGGGATATAAGTAGAAAAAGATAATATACAAGTACAAAAAAAGAAGAAAAATATTCACATGAATAGTCGGAATTTCCACACAATCTAGTCTAGGGATGTGCTAACTAGTTGCTCCCCGGCAACGGCGCCATTTGACAAACTAATTCTTTTTTAGCCTCTAGAATAGTATCAATGAAAAGCGGATCGAATGTAGTGAGTCAAAACATTTATAATGACCGGTAAAGTACCGGGACGAACCCAAAGGAGCAAGCCAAGCACTTGCACAATGTAAGATCGTGTTTCCGTTCGGCTATTCTAAACCAAAAATCTATAAAGGGGTAATATATCTAAATCCTATGTGGTGAGTAATTAAGGATAAAAGATAGATACGAGGTATTTCGAGGGGTTACTCCCTTCCTTGGCAATTGCCCGATGATCACATACATGATATTCAAACATTTCATGGTAGTCAAATAGCAATGAACCTAGTTTAGACTAGGATAGACCAACTGTCACTTGAATCTATTCCTAGCCAAACCCTCTTAACTCGAACCTCACTCAATCGAGGATATCGGTTCATTCCATTGCATTATCGTCCTATGGGTGGGAGATAAATACAATGAACATACGCACAAGTTCACTTCCTACCCATGCATGGTCTCTAACCTAGCTTAGGCTAAGGTAGACCATCTTCCGTGTGATCTATTCTTAGTCAAACTCTCTTAATTAGAGCCTCACTCATTCGAGGATGTTGATTCACTCTATAGCACAATTATTCTTGGAATGTCTTCCTTAGGTAATAAGTGAAATAGGCATGAAGGACTAGTTAGTAACAAATGCATGTGTTTACTTCAGTAATACACTAGATAGGATCACATTTTCTATCATCCAAACTATCCCTAAGGTCGTTACTTAGGCATTTTATCAAACACTTAGTAACATGACATGTATAAAGTGCATAGTGAACATGAATTTGACACCATTTAAAAGGATTACTTGATGGTTCTCTTAATAACCAAATCAAATGAATTAAACATTCAATCATAGTCAAGCATCCATATCCTAAGATTCACTTCCATGATTCAAGATATAGATCATTTTCTCCATCTTAGAACTATTCCCTAGGGTTTCCAAGTCCTCGGTTCAAGTTTTAGTCTAAGTAATCACTTAAGCATTTTAACAAACACCTAGAGTGCATAACATTCATAACACAAGAGAAAATGAAATCAACAATCATCCATATGAATATCAATGTATATTTGTGATCAAAGAGTACAAAGGAGAGTCATAAGACCCTCAAAACACAAGATCACTACTCACACATCATGTAAGACAACATGGTGTGAGTAGGGTTTATAGCAACAACAAAGAGATGGAAAAAGTGTAGAAGAAGGAGGATTGTTAATCCTTGAATCTCCCTTTTGAGCTTTCTCCTTCTCCTTGGTTGGATGTTGTTGATGACCTCGGATGAGCCTCTTTTCCAATCTTCTTCTCCCCAAAAACCTCCGCCTTGGATGAGCCTCTTTTCCAATCTTCTTCTTCCCAAAAACCTCAACACCTAGGTCAAAAGCCCCTCTTTCTATTTATAGACTCGGCTGAAATTCCGGTACTGTAGCAGTTCTAGTCGTCCGACTGGACAGGCCAGTCGACCAACTCGATGCTGCTGAGATTGTGAGCCTGCTGAGTTCATTTCCAGTCGACCGACTAGATGTTTGCTTGGGCAAGCCTCCTGATGTCTTATTCCAGTCAGTAGGATGGGTTATTTCAGTCGGACGGCTGATACTTCCCAGGGCTTTTTCATGGTCTGAACGTCCGAATTTGGTCTTGGCATAAACTAGAAAGTTGTAGCCATTTGAATGCACTTTCCAACAAGCTAAAGATCAACCAATTTTGACACCGTATGCGATCTGGGTATGCAAAATAAGCCGTAAAGGTCAATCTGCCCTATTTTGCCCTAAATCTTCGGGTTTTCTCCTAGTTTTCGTATTTAGGTTTTGAACTTATGGGAGACTTGTTTTCTACCTGAAACGTAGAGATAGAGGTCAAATGACATCAAAATATCATCGGAAACGACCCAAAACTATAGTGAAGAATGGCAATTAATGAGTCGAAAACTCGACTCATCACCTACAACCCCAAACTATCTAACATGCTCCAAATTTGGTTTCTTATTGTGCCAAATTTCATAAGGAGTAAGGTTGCTCCTTTTGTTAGGAACCCTATTTAATAAATAGAAAGCCGTTAACATAGCTTCTCCCCAAAATCCTTCATTTAAACCCGGGTAAGAAAGCATGGAATTAACCATCTCTTTCAATGCTCGATTCTTCCTCTCCGAAACACCATTTTGTTGTGGTGTATAGGGAGTCGTTGTTTCACGAATGATACCATCGCTTTGGAAATAACTTGAATTAAAGTATTCCCCACCTCTATCGGTATGCAACCTTTTAATCAAGGTTCCCTTTTGAAGTTCAACTTCGCTCTTATAAATTTTAAATTTATCAAGAGCCTCATCTTTTGAATGCAACAAATAAACATAGCAAAATCTAGAAAAATCACTACAAATTTTTGAAAATTTTCCGTCGACAAATTCCGTCGTAATAACGTCGCCAGAAAAGGTGACGGAAAACTAAAACGTCAAATTTTCGGTACAATTCCGTCACCAAAAAGAAATTCGTTGTAATTCCGGCACAATTCCGTCAACAACATTCCGTCGCGAATGAGTAGTCGGATTATCGACGAAAATTAAGTGACGAAACTTTCACGGAAACTGTCCGCAAATGTTATTCACTCATATTCCGTCGGCGTATACTGTCGCCTAATTCCGTTCAAATTCTGTCATTATTCTGTTACTGATTTATTTACCGTTATTTGGTGACCGTTATCTATTTCAAACTTTTCTGTTGATATTACATTTATTTTCCGTCATCGTCGATGAAAATGTGACGAAAACATGACGGAAAAACAGATTTCTGTTTTGCCGTATATAAGATAACTCTTGACATCATTCAACACATAACATTCATTTCCAACAATTTTCATTTCCAACAATTTTCATTTCCAAACACAATTTTTGCAACATGTACTAGACATGGGGTGCAAGGTGATTCTGAAGAATTTTATGTCTCTTGGCTGAGATGAGTTTCTTACAAGACAATTGAAATTTTATAACAGGTGTCATGAACTCACCTAGTTGAACTGCAACCAGACTGGAGTTGAGAATTCAAACCATAGTAATCTTCTGAGAATTCTCAACATCAGTCTGGTTGCAATTCAACTAGTTGAGTTCATGCCACGTTTTATAAAATTTTACCTTGTCTTGTAAGAAACTCATCTCATTCAAGAGCCATGAAATTCTTTAGAATCATCTTCATCCCATTTCCAGTATATGTTGCAATAATAATCCGTCAACATTTCGGCACAATTCCGTCAACATTTCGGCACAATTCCGTCACTATTCCATTAGACATTACAATTTTTGGTGAAATTATTTTCATATGACCGTCACATTTCCGTCATTATTCCATTACACTTTTAGTTACCGTTATTTATTGACAGTTGCTTATTTCCGTCACAATTCCGTCATTATTCTGTTACCTTTAGTTACCGTTATTTATTGACCGTTGCTTATTTTCGTCATAGTTTCGTCATTATCCCGTTACTTTTAGTTACCGTTATCTTCGACAGTTGCTTATTTCCGTCACTTTTAGTTACCGTTATCTTTGACCGTTGCTTATTTCCAAATTTTGTGTCTAAATTCCATATGTGTTCCGTCGACGTCGACGGAAATGTGAGGGAATTCCGACGGAAAAATTATCAACACATATTTCAGAAAAGTGCCCTATATATGTGAGAACATCATTCCACCCACGACAATCATTTACAACATACTTCCTTCCAATTGAATATTGTCAACATGTCTCCTTCATTTGACCTTGTTGGTTTCGGTGACAATCCACGTGACGTCGATCATAGAGTGCACATTACACCTGTTGGAAGAAATTGGTAAGAACTCATGGTACCCTTCAAATTGACGGTTTTGATAAATCCACCCATTATGTGATCCCAACATTTTGTAACAGTTTCTTCCCATTCGATGTTCATCGAAGGATTGCACAAGAATGCATATCAAAATGCTGGGATGCAACGTGGACATCATGGACCATGGTCCCAGAAAGCGCCAAGGAAATTTGGTACGAGGAGTTTCAGGTACAACGCGGTAACTCAGAAAATGTAATAAATTAATTTTTTGGACAAACGTTAATGGGTATTAAAAATGATTTGGTTGTAGAGTATAGCTACTTGGAATGCAAGGTATTACAGTCGCATTCGGCGTAATTTTATGAAGATATGCAATCTGATCGTCATTGACGAATTGAGTATGCTAAGGAGGGGAAGGATTTGACGCTTATCATGGTCAAGCAACCCTTAAAATTGAAGAATGGTGAACGACTCACGATGTTTTCAATAAATGAGTGACAACTTTATATTCCATGAATTAAATAAATTAGTGATTTACAACGTCTTACAATGTATGTCATAAATTTTATATTACACTTTTCCAATTGAATTTGTAATGCTAATTGACAACGATTGTAACGCAAATTGTGTATATGTTAAAAAAAATTATATTACACGAAATCGAAATTGTAAAATGACAACATCTCTGAAAAATAAGTTTTCAAATAAAATTTTGGAGGGACTTTAGACAGCGCTTAATAATGAAGCGCTGTTTTAGGTTGACTTTACACAGTGCTTCCATATTTAAGCGCTGTTTCAGGCTTACTTAAAACAACGCTTCATTAAAAAGCGTTGTTTAAAGTTTACTATAAACAGCGCCTGACACAGGAAGCGCTGTCTGAAGTTTCAATAAAAGTTGGCAGAATTGATTGATTCAAACAATCCCCATTTGCAACATACATTCCAATTAAAACACCTGTTGGAAAAATACAAATATGCTGAACATCAAATTACATTCATTTGCTCAGCATTATACAAGACATTTTTATTCGTATATGTCCAAATATTTTGATACTGGACACGTCTATGTTACCAAAATATTCGAGCAATAATACATATGACTTAATGTTCACACCGGATTATATGATTGCCGCAAGCAATCTATCAACGCATTTGCAAAGTCGTCCCTCATATCATCTAGGGCATTGTTACCATAGGATTCTTCTCCTGTAGGGAAAAACACTGGGAAAAAATATTCATAGTTACCAAATTTATGGAAACGTAGATTAATTGGTAATGATATATTAATTATCGGTATATAGTTACTTGTGTGATGTCGTCCTCAAGCGATCCATTGGTATGATGAACGAACTTGATTATGTCGCGAATATATTGCAACACATAGTAGCCACACACTTCAGTGTTGAAGGGCTGTTTGGGGCACTGAAATAAGAATTGAGTTATAAACATATCAAACATATTAAGTAATGGAATATAAAATTGTCTTTCCTGTTGTTATTTGTTAAGTCCATACCGTTACAGTCCTCAACTCTATATCTGAATCTGCCGAGATATTGAAGTACATACTCATGCTCCTGCAACATTAAGGTAATTAATATAAGTAAGTTGTAGCACACGAAGTACTGGTAAGTAATAGTGGGGTAGCATAGTAGTTACGTGTTAACAAAATTTGTTGCAACAGGCAACGGTGGTTTTCCAGTTGGAACAAGCCAAAGGACCAATCGCTTCGCATGGAATAGGAAAACTAACATCCAATGCCACCTAATAAACATTTAGTGAACTGTTATATTAGTATACAAGGCATTTCATGGAAAATATAGAACAATACGAAAAATATCAACTTACTTTTTCACATGGATGTAGGGAAGGAAGTAGCAGAAATTATGAACGTAGTCTGGCATTCGCAATCTCCTCTGGAAGAAGTCCACCCTCGTTTCGAATTTCTCGGACGGGGTCATAAAACTCGGTCTGAGGAATCCAAACCGAATGCCCGGTGGGATCTTATCGTGGATAAATCTGTTGGCATTTGAATAAGGTAGTCAAATTTTTTTGAAAGTTAACAACCATTTACAATAATAAATAAATAATTACCTTATGTAAACTTCAGCTGCAGTTGCACTCAAAGCTTTCAAGATGGTGAAATCCATAATGCAATCTTTATCCAGCTGGATATAACAATCTTCACCAAAAACTTCGCTACTAATGTACACCGAATAGATAGTTGGCCATCATGTTCGCTTGGTCGTACAAAAAGCGGCAATGCATTGACCTTCCCACAGTATCATCATTGCTAAAACTGCTACATTGAAGTTTTAAAAATATGAACATGTCATATCCCTGTGCGAAAATAAAAAAATCGATGAAACGATTTACATTAATATACTTATAGGTATTTCTTGTCATATAACTGAATGTACTCAGCTACCTTTTCATCAATGTTTACTACACATTTCGGCCATCCCACAAAAGCACCCAGTGCATCTGATACTTTCTCCATTCCCCCGAACTTCATTGGAAGCTCTACCGATGGTTCAATCACATCCTCTATAACCACCTTCACCATCTCATCATGCAGCTCTTGATACTACACTATTCGTCCTCGCATAACTCTGCCAAGTGCTACAAGTTGCCTCCGTTGATCCGAACCTCCTCGTTCCACGTGCAGTATGCATTTCTTCCCAACCTGAAATGGAAAAATAAAATTGGTAATACATTGTTAACGAAGTCAATTGTACTTTCTTCATTTGAAAATACTACATATTACCTCGGGTATATCTCCAAATGGGTCAGGATTGGGACCACTGTGATGGCTATGAAGCGTAGGAGCGTTCGAAGTGACGGTGGACTGTGTGCTTGACGAAGAAAACTGCTTCCCAAATACCTTCGTCCAACCTACCAAACTCCCCACCGCCCGTGTTCGTCCAGGGTACTCGTCCTTTCCTATAGTCTCTGTTAATATGTCTTGTCGACCATGGCATATAAATGTTCCTTGACTCACTTGCTGTTCCAATTCATCCTGTTTGAAAATAAATTACCTTTCAGCATAGTCAAAGAGAGTTAGGATAATGTTTAATTATTTACTGTAAACATACAACTTACAATTCTGTCGGCCACCTCCCTCATATAGTCACTCACGTACTCTTTATTAATCCTTTGGTGCCCCCTCTTCCATACCTCATGCCTCCCAACATCGATGACAGGGTCATCCCCTGGGGATATTATACCCTGAGCCTCCATCTCTGCTTTCTTTTCCGCGACGACATCCGCCCTCGCCTTCTTGTACCCGCTCCGAGACATTGTATGCTGGTACGTGTTCGATTTTGCTCGCGTAATGTTCGTCTCCCTAAGTTGTAGTGCCTCGGGAGTCAAACGTTGTTCCAGAAAGGTCTTCCATTGATCCGTATCAATGTACAAATACATCTGTCTTGGGTCCTCTCCTTGTTTCGGCCCAAAATATACTTATTTGCGAGCTCACTCTTAAAGTTTCTCCACATAATAGTCGTTGCTCACATATCCGTTTTCTTTAACTCACTAGTTAAGTCATTTTGGGCACATCAAATAATTTTTGCAGAATAAAACAAATGGTTAATAATTGAACGAAATAGAAAATTAACAATCGTGGTACAGTTAATAAACACACCAGCGTCTCTTCCCATACCAACTCCCTCTGCTCCTTAGGTACTGACTTCCAGTTTTCATATGTAATCGGCACTTGCTTTTTGGCAACAAGACCTGCAAATACACAACACAAAACTTATCTATAACTAACACATTTGTCATTCAATATGTAACCAAACAGTATGACATTACCAATGTAGGTTCTGAATGATTTCCCTATTTGACCGTCGATAGTTCCATTTCGCTCTATCGTGACCGGCTCCTTTGTTCCATCCTTATGCTTCTCGATTAATTTTCTCAGAAGGGTTGGCCCCCTTTTCTTACGTGTCGATGAAGAGGCTTCGTCGTCACTACCTGGTGGGTGAACCATCGTCCTGCGATTAAACAACATATGACACCACTTTAAAATGTATACGTAAAAAATTTCATAATATACACAATTTCATAATAATATATTGTTTGTACAATCAGTACCGAAACTGAAACAACTACGGACCTAAACTGACTACCCTAACTAAGTAAATACATACCGACGCCGGAATCAACCGTCTACCCTTACTAATCGAAACCCGTTTTGAATCCAATTCGTAACCCTAACTACGAAATCGACGACAATCGGTAACCAAAATTCAATCTGGGACAAATATTACTGAACACATATGAATAAAAAAGACCAAAAATCGACATACCTGGGCGAATAATTTAATCGACGCTGCGAGTGAGATGCGTAGGCGGGGGAAGACGACAGTATATAGTTGAAGGGAACATTATACTGTGTAAGCAAAATGTGTACAAAACTCAGTTATATGGTAATATTTACGACATTGTTTCCTCTTTAGGCGCTGTCTTAAGTACATATAAGACAGCGCCTTAGGAATTAAGCGTTGTTGTAAATTTTTTACTGAGTTTTACTGAGTTTACGACAGCGCTTATAATGAAAGCGCTGTCTTTAGTTCATCTTCGAAACTGCGCTTTATCCGAACGCTGTTTTAAGAATAACGGACGTTTAACTGAAATAAGACCGGATCAGTCATCGTCCACCCTATAAGTAAAAGTGCTAGCTTGTCTTTAAAACTTCACCCCGAAAATTTCTTATAATGAGTTCCGATTCAGCAGTTGAACGTTTTTTTACTGAGATGTCTGAAGAAGAATCAAGCGGTTCTGAAGGATATGTTTGTTCCGCACAAGATTTTATATATCCTTGTGATAATGGCGCGGGCTGTTTAGGAGAGCATAGCTTCAGTTGGGCAAAATACAGAGAGGACGAAGAAAATAGTAGACAAGGTCCGTCTTCAAAGCCACATCCAGTTAAAGGTGACAAAGAAGTTGACCAGCCATCACCCCGTGGGTCACCTAGAACTCAAGGATCGCATACTTGTTGAATTTATGAAATTAGAGTTGCGCATTATTTGAAATAATCAGTAGCATGTTATGTACTGGAACTTAAGGATTGCAAACTTGTCAACTGGGAAGCAGCATCAAACTCGGGAAGTGTACATGCTTTTTATGCCTGTACTGGAGCCTACCCCAGCGAAACAATTGGGCGAAGACATGCAACATCCACCATCGTCAACCGGGGACAGACGTCCAACTCCGGAAGTATACAGGCCTTCCATGCCTGTACAGGAGCCTACCCATGATCCCATGGATGACGACAGAACCATACCACAAGTGCATGAATACGACTTTGATGAGCTGCTGAATTTCGTGGATGAGTCGGCGGGCAACATGGAGGGTGACAAGGGAGCCGAAGGGAGGGACTCACCCTCGGCAGATTAATATGATCACGATGAGACACTTCTGCCAGAGTTTGTAAGAGGAGGGACTTCGGCCGGTGGCGGACTCGGTGAGGAGACGCCGTTGAGTTCGATGCCAGAGGATGATCGGTCTTGGATCGTTCCAGCTGGCGACGACAAGTGAGTATTTTTTTACACATATTTGGGTACACTTATGTTTTACTAACCATATTGTAAATGTCAAACTTGTATTTTTTTTCAGCTTTGACCCGCCTTCAGCTGTTAACAAAACCCGGCTGCAATGTATTGGGCCTGGTTTTAAGGTTGGCTGGACGACACTCAAGACGTGTGATCCACAAGCTCCGGTGAAGTGGTTTCGACACTTGAAGTTAAAATGTTGCAAAATTTGTATTAACGAAATTTTTCGTTAAAGTTTTCTACATGCAAATTTGTTTTCTATTCCATAGTTTTAGGTTTCCATTAAACTGTTCGTAACACAACTATGTAATGTACATGTAGAGCTTGTACAGGTGGGATCCGATCCACAACGACCACATTGAGGCCAACTTTAGGAAGAAGACGGCTAAGATTCTCCAAGATACCTGGAAAGGCTTGCGATCCGGGAAGACTAAAGGCCCCAAATGGTTGACGGAAGATCACAAAGTTGCGGGAAAAGCTCGATTTAACATGGACCCAGCATTCATAGCACGCCGTGAAAAGAACAAGCAAACTTATTTGGCCCAGCATGCCAGAAACGGCCCAGCCGTGCACGCCTTTGGGTCGAGACCAGCACACTTTCACATGGCAAAGATGGTAATACATAATATTTAAAAATACATCAAGTTTCAATATCATGTATAATAAACCGTTTAGCATTAAATGTGCAGGAAAAGAATACTCAAAGACACGTGTTGCCAACTGATTGTTTGACAAGAAATAGAAGCGGAAGGATGGGACGTATGTGATACCCGGCGCGGAGAACAAAAGGGTATTACACATACCAATTATATTTTCTTAATACACTAATTTCGTAATAAATATAAGTTGTAGTTACAATTAATTTGTTATAAATTTGTTTTTGTTAGTTTCTTATATTCACAAATTTTTGTTTCCTTTGTAACTAAACATTTAATGTTATTTGAAAAATGTGCAGAAAGAGCTCGCTGATGCTGAAGCTTTGGTCATGAAGAATCACGACGGAGAGGAAAGGGTACCGGAGGAGGAGCTGGTAGAGGCCTCTGCGACTGTCATGGGGGTTAACTCGAGGTCGGGAATACCGTATATGTATGGCCCCGCAGCGACATTGGTGTCGGACAAGTTCTCTTCAACGGGCAGCCAGTCGTGTGCGAGCTCGCAGAGATCGAGGGCTCCACCATCGGACGAGTACACTCAGGATCTGAGGCCGCGTTTAGAGAGCATGGAATCCCGACAGAAGGCTGAGATGTGAAGCATGAAGGATAGCATAGATCGATTGACTCAAATGATGCAAATGCAGGCTGATATGCTGAAGATGCTCACTCCTGGATACCAGCCACCCTCCAGTCAAAGCCCGAATGGAAACAACCGCGGTCAGTCTAATCATAGATCGGATGAAGACAACCGCAGAGATTAGACATTTTAATTTTATTTGACTCGACTTCTGTGTTTTTTATTATCGTACAATTTTTATTACATATGGAAATTGAAATTGGGATTTTAATATTTTAAAAAATTGGAAATTAAAATTAATTGGCAATTTCATATTAAAATTGGAAAATTAAATTTAAAACAAATTAATATTGACGTTATATTGACGGAATAAAAATTAAGACGGATTAATGACGGAATAATTGCTAACGAAATTATGACGGAAATAGACGGTAATTATTGATTGGAAATAAACGGAATGTAGACGGAAAATAAGACGACTGGATTTCGATGGAATATCGCCGATAATATATTGTGCCAGAAAGATGACGGAACGTAGAGTAGCGTAACAATGATGGAAATTTCACGGTTTCTTAATAGACGGAATATCGATGGAATATCGCCGATAATATTTTCTGCTGGAACTTTCCCGGAAATATGACGGAATTCTAAGTAGCTTAAAAAAGATGGAATTTTGACGGTTTATTAGTTGACGGACATGTCCCGGAAATTTGTGGAAAACCAGTGTACAAAAATTAAGACGCTTTTGTGATGGAGAATCTCGCCGGATACATGACGGACTTACGACGAAAATTTGTTTAACGGAGATGTGACGGAATGTCTACGAAACAGTGACGGAAACAAAAGACGGAATGTTGACGGAAACTTGATTCCGCTGGAAAAATTGCCGTCAACATCATTTCCGTCGGAAAAGTGACGGAAATTATGGTTTTTCCGGAACAATTCCGTCACTTTTCCGTCGTTTTCCTGACGTCGAAAATTTTCAATAAATTAGTAGTGAATCATCTATGTATGTTACTACATATTTCTTGTTTCCTAGAGATGGTGATGCATGAAAATCACATAAATCGCTATGTATTAATTCAAGTAAATAACTTTCTCTTTTAACCTTATGAAATGGTTGCCTAGTAATTTTAGTAAGCATACAAGTTCTACACTTATCAATATTCATGTCAAATGAAGGTATTAAATCATGCTTGGACATTTTATGCAATCTGTTGTAATGAACATGTCCTAAACGTGTATGCTAAAGTGTAGAAATATCAACATGTGAATTTGTAGACTTAGTAAAAATTCCATGCTCACAATTCATATAAAGAGAAGAAACAACCTTATTAATTCCATTACACCAGTATCCTTTTCCGACAAAAACACCACCTTTTGATAAAATATAGTTATCGGCTTCATACACTTGCCGATAACCTAATTTATTCATAACAATACCTAATACAATATTTTTTTCTAATATTTGGTACAAACAAAACATTAGTAAGAACAATAGTCTTGCCCGAAGAAAACTCTAATTCTACTTGGCCTTGTCCTAGAATAGGGGCGATCTCGTTTCCCATGTGAAGAACTCTTCCTTCAGTTGTAGCGGCAAAGGACTTAAACATTTCTTTGTCTCTACAAACATGTGTCGTAGCACCGGAGTTAACCCACCATGAAATCTCATCATTACGTATAACAAACATTTCAGAAAAAATTAGAAACAAAATTTATAATAGATGATGTATCAAACTTAGTTTCTATGAAACTAAACTTTTCTGACCTTGATGAGATTTTTGCTCTTGGTTTTTAGCACCAAAAGCATTGTCTTGAGCCTTCTCGCTATTCCCCTTTCCTAAACGGCAATCTCGCTTAAAACGCCCCGCTCGTCCGCAAATTCAAAATATGTTTCCTTTAGAAGGTCGTTTCCTGCTCTTGTTCTTGTTCATCTTTTGTAAACTTGCTTCTATCACATTTACCTTAGGTAAATTTGGAACTTCCTCTTTCTTGTCACTTTCTTGTTGACGAAGTTCCACTTTGATTCGCAATTCTTTAGCAAGTTCCACAAGAGACATTTCTTCTTTCTTGTGTTTCAAAGTACGCTTGAAGTCTTTCCAACTTGGTGGTAATTTTTTTATTATACTCGACACCGAGTTGCGCTCGTCCATCTTCAACTTGTGTTGGGAAACTACCCCAAGTTACTTTGTATCTCATGAAACTGTTCCATTACAGGCCGGGAATCCACCATCTTTTAATTATTAAAATTACTTACAAAAAACTTGACGCTAGAAGCGTCCTCAGCCATGTACTTGTATTCTAGAGAATCTCACAGTTCTTTTACAGACTCTACGTTTTGATAAATATCGAAAAGTGCAACGGACATACCATTGCGGATGTGTCCTCTACCGATATAATCATCATTGTCCCACGTGCTTCGATGTCGGAATGCCTCCATGGGTCCACCATCTCCAACTTCAGGGCATGGTGTAGATAGCACATATACCACCCTTCAGATTTGCCAACAAGAAGTGCATCTTCGTCTTCCATAGCCGGAAATTGGTGCCTTCAAATTTGTCCATCTTTTGGAAGTGAGTCATCTCTCGTAAGCTCGCCATCGATTAGAAAATATCGATTTTGTTTGTAGTTGATGGGTAGTCTTTTTCTTCCTTGTAGTCAGGAACAAGTAATCAACAAGGTTTGATGGCAGCTTCTTTTCTCTGATGAATCTTCCGAAAGCAGTCAACTTCAATAGTAGTGATTAGGTCGGTTGGATATCAGATTGGATCGCATAAATTTGCTTTCCGAAATCGATATTTCCACCCTTGTATAATTTGCCTCAGGTTACAAGAAACTCGAAGTGGGATAATCCAATTGAAGTACACTGTTATTCCAGGCAGTAGAATAACAGCAGGCTTAGGGTTTGAGGTGGATTTGAGAATCAATGATGGATGTTGGTGTTTCTAGCAATTGCCCAGTATTTTTTCGTGTCCTTTGCACGAGAAAACATCTCTTATTTATATATGAGTAATCGGACATGAGTAGTGGGTGCCAGGGGCGGATCTACTTAGGCACTAATGGGGGCATATGTCCCCACTGATTTTTTCAAAGTTTGTCTATTACTTGTTAATTGATGTGATAATTTCAATAATTATGATGTTTTGCCCCCCGGTAAATTAATTGGTTTGCCCCCACTGTCCAAACATAACTTTGTTTAAATATATTAGTATATCCATTTAGGAAATAAATCTAATTTGCTGTTATAATTTAGCTTAAATATTTGGTTAGACATATATAAAACCTAATTAATATCTTGATAATTTTGTCATAAAATAAAAATACTTAATTTAATCCATTGATTTTTCTTAATCAACGGCCACGATTAGAGACAAAATTAATTTCCAAAATCAGACTAATCAAGGCTTATGAGGGTAAATTAGTCCCGATAATATCTCAAAAACTTAATATCTCGTATATCACGAAACACAAACAGTAACAGAACCCTAACATGCGGATCGACTGAACCCTGCGGACGAATCGAACCCGAAATCGAAATCGACTGAGACCTGCGGACGAATCGAAACCCAGTAATCCTCGAGCGAGGGCATCTGCCGCCAAGAATTACAACTGCAACTCTACACGACGACGATGGACAACCAGTCGACTCCTCCGGCAAAGAAATCGAGTCAAACTTACGGCGTGTTTCCCTATCTACGTTTTAGGGTTTGATAAATGCATTGTACAATTTGTCGGAAGTGTACATTACAATTGTTAGGGTTAAATGTTACGCAGTTCTACAACTGTGTATCATAATTCGTAGCACAATTCACCGAGTTGCGTAGCTTACTGTGAGTTTTGTTAAGAAGAGATAAACTACGTAGCAATGTGGTTTGTTTATCATGATTCGTAAACAATAACACCCAAAGAAGTACCTGCTAAAATTTGTACTGTGATGTTCATAGTTCGTAGCTTATGATTCATAATTGGTAGTAGTCATATTGGTATTAATTGGTAGTAATTGATCATACTACGTAACTTTCCCTTCATAATTCGTAGCCACCTGCTGCAGGTTAAAACGTCAGTGACTGTTTTTCATACATCAGCATAAATTGTACCTGAACCCCTGGGAGTAATACCGATTATTTCAGCTTGGAACTATCCCTTCCGTAAGTTGCGATGTCATAAAATCTCTATGTTAATACTGAATAGAGCAATGCTAGTGTTCTTTAATAACTTAATTGGTGCATAATTGGTAGCAATCATTAATAACAGTGATTATGAAAATACCTAATTTTTCCTGTGGTCTTTGATGTTTACTGCTTTGGAAAAATCTTTACAGTTCCTATATATTTTACAGGACTACGGAGAGCCATCAGAAGGTCTTCACATTGTTCAGGAATACAGAAATCCCATTGATCCGAGCATGATCACTTTGAAGGCTTTTAGTTTTAGAGATCAAAACTGTTTCTTATTTATCTAGTCAGTTTGAATTTTTTCAACCAGCTTGTACTCAGAATGATCATCCAGTAAAGATGTGTAAACATTTTTGTAAGAGGGTACGAATTATGTGTAAGAGGTTGCGAATTATGTATTACAGGGTACGAATTATGTATTAAATGATGTTGCTACGTATTATAATACACTTGTTCCGTATTATAATGCATAACTGATGCGTCTTATAACATAGTTGTTACGTATTATAGTGCATAACTGCTACGTATTATAACACAGTTGCTACGTATTATAATCCATTTGCTAAGTATTATAATAACACAGTTGTTACGTATTATAATAACACAGTTGCTACGTATTATAATCCATTTGTTACGTATTATAACATAGTTGCTACGTATTATAATAACACAGTGCATAACTGCTACATATTTTAACAAGAAATGCGAATGAAATCATTCAATCAAGATTCGGTTTACAATTCTGGCAACTGGAAACATATACAAACATATGCATGTTTTCCAAGCTAATAGGTAATGTGGATGGCAGAGTAACATTTATCCCAACTTGTGTGGCCTCAACCTCGGTCTGAAACTTTCTCGCAGCAAGGCCTGATGCAATGAAAATAGAAGCTCCACTCCCACTTCTGTCTGCGTTTATAAAATGGATAGTCTGATCTAAGCTTCCAGCCTGGATGCAAAGAAGTACTGGACTCAATATTTCGTCATTGTAACATGTCATGTCACTTGAGATATCCAAGATGGTCGGAGAAAGAAAATTCCCATGCTCATACCCTGGAACCACTGTATGTCTGCCTAAATCGAAATAGAAATTTCAGATTAAGGATCCAGCCATAAGCACCAAAGCTTAACTCAGAAATTTGAAAAGGTGAACGCTTGAATCCAACTCAATGTAAAGCCTAAATCGATCTCAACAAACCAAAAACTGATGATACAGATGAAATTACATACACATTGAAGACTTCAATAACCTCAAATTGATCATCAAACACATTAAATCACAAACATGTCACTGATACAAAACAAGAAGGTGCAGAAGGACTATCAAAGATGATGCCAATATAGAAATTCAAACTAGCGAAGCTTCAGAAGAAGTTATTACCGGAGAAATAGAAGGTGCAGAAGGACTATCACCTCCAACAGATGCTTCAGTTGAGGATGATGGCCACGATTCACCTCCAACAAATGCTTCAGTTGAGGATGATGACCACTTTGCAGGGAAGATACTTTTAAGTGAAGTAATTTTGCAACTTAATGATAACCGAGGCGAGGAGATTTAGCATTTGTCAAGTAAGACTAAAGCAGTGAGTCGGCTGCTTCGAGTGTGAACGATGAAAACATCACCGGCCTTCAATTGCAGCCGGTGGTGAGTAAGAAATCTCACCCTTCCTTCAGATGGAAGCGGTAGCGGAGTCGGCGGAAGAGATGTATGCTGAGCGGCGGACGAGCTCTGACATTTTCTCGTCCTTCCCCGTTCAAATCTCCGCAAATAAGATGAATACAATAAAAACCCTAGATTATATTCCAAATTCACCCTTTAACCTTAATTATCTTTTAATTATATTTCTCATATGTTGTTTATAACAACCGTTTGTCTTAAAAATCAATGAACTAGATAAATTCTTATTTCTCACAAACACACATACTTCTCACCTGATCTTTTTCCTTGCAGTAAGATATAAATTTGTTAGCCAAATTAACATATATTTATTTACAAATAGGGTTAGTTTGACCATAGTACATTACTCTTAAAAAAGAAATTTTTTGCCCCCATTCATAAAAATCCTTGGATCCGCCACAGGTGGGTGCGGCTCTCGACTGAACAGCAGCGTCTGTATAACAGATGTCGTGCGCCCATCGTTGACGTTACACATGTGCTCAGTCAGGGGCGATTTTAGGGGGGGCCTGAATCTCGGTTAAAATTTTCGATGTAATATTATATTCATTATTTAACATTAGAAAACTGATTTTTATTGGGACTGGCCTATTAAAAATTTAAACCTGGCCCATCCAAATCTTTTAGTCATCTTCTTCATCTCAAACACATTCTCGACAGTGACGGCATCGTGGGTTGCGGACCTCCGGTTCTCCTATTTGCGGCACATCTTGTTCATCTCAAAGACTCAAACAAAGATACAAGGTATGATTTTATTTTGTTTATGATGATTTATGTTTCTTTACTGATTCGATTTCTCGTATCTTATTGAAGTCTTAATGTTGTGTGTTTTTTCTGTCAATTGTTTCATGTGAATTTCATTTTTCAATTAGGGTTTATGTTTATCGTTTATGATTCAGGAGATAGCGTTTAAAAGAGGTCGAACAGAGAATGAATGTGAGAGGAACTTGGATATCGTTAATGATCCGGGATTGAGAAAACCGATCAATGATTACGAGCATTCGATTAGAGATGATGTTAGGAGGGCATATGTGGTACAAGGTCCTTGTCAACCGCGTTCACATGCTTTCCCAAAACCTTATATAGACAAAATAAGAAGCTTTCACGCTGACTATTTCGATAAATGGAAATGGATGGAATATAGTGTGTCTAAAGATGGAGCCTACTGCTATTGGTGTTATCTTTTCAAAGGAGGTTCTCGAAATGAAGTGTTTATTTGTCAAGCATTTCGGAATTGGAAGCATGTTACCGATAAATTTAAAGCTCATGTCGGAGCAGCTGGTAGCGCACACAATAATGCTAAGACATTAAGACAAAGTTTGGCAAGAAAAGTATTTGTTGGAAATCGAGCTTTGGAGACTGCATACCGCACTCGTTTGACTGCAGTTGTTGATGTTGTTAGATTGTTACTTCAGCAAGGGTTAGCTTTTCGGGGCCATAATGAAACAGACGATTCACTCAATAAGGGAAATGTTTTGGAAATTCTCGATTGGTATAGTTCAAGAAATCTTGATGTTGGAAAGGTGATGAATGAGAATGCTCCCGGAAATAATAAACTTATTTGTCATGCGGTTCAAAAGGATATTGTAAAGGCATGTGGATCTGAGACAACAAAAGCAATCATTAGTGATATTGGAGACAAATTCTTTTCTTTATTGGTTGATGAGGCTCGCGATTGTTCGGTGAAGAGCAAATGGCTATTGTTTTACGATATGTAAATGATCGTGGAATAGTGATGGAACGTTTCATTGGACTTGTTCATGTTGTTGATACCACATCACTAGCTTTAAAAAGGGGGATTGATGAATTCTTTGCCAAGTATGGATTGTCTTTCTCCAAGCTTAGAGGTCAAGGATATGACGGAGCTTTTAATATGCGAGGTGAACTTAATGGATTGAAGACTCTTATATTGAATGAAAATCCATGTGCAAGGTATATTCATTGTTTTGCTCACCAACTCCAATTAGTTGTTGTGGCCGTTGCACAAAGTAATCAATTTGTGTGTGACTTCTTTGAGTATTTGTCTATGATTACAAATATGGTTGGTGCTTCTTGCAAAAGAAATGATGAATTCCGGCAAACACTACATGAAACTTTGGTGGAGATGTTAGCAAATGGTGAGATTTCTACCTGAAAACGATTGAATCAAGAAACAAGTTTGGCTCGTTCGGGAGCTACACGTTGAGGTTCACACTTTACAACATCGTTATGGCCCTCAACCATCAAAGTTCTTGGGAATATATTTAAAGATGGAACCAACTTGAAAACTCGAGGGGTTCCTTGTAGATTGGTCGAGAAGATAGAGAGTTATCAATTTGTTTTTATTGCCCACTTGATGAAGCTAGTGTTGGGCTTGACAAGTGTTTTGTCACAATTTTTACAAAGAAAGGATCAAAACATCATAGAGGCTGTAAGCTTGATTCAGAACACCAAAGCAAGATTGCTAGCATTGAGGGAGAATGGATGGGATGAGCTTCTGGTTGGTGTAAACAACTTTTGTGCCAAAAATGGTATTACCATTCTTAACATGGAAGATAAAGTTCAAAGTCGCTTTCGTCTGAGTCACGCTAACACAAATGACTCTCACTTTCGAATTGATATATATTATCAAGTACTTCAATTTTTTATAATCTATTGAATTCTTTTTGTTAATATAGAAAGCTAATTCTATGTTACATTTATAGGTGATTGACCGAATTGGTCAAGAGATGGAGAATCGTTTTAGTGATTCAACCACAGAATTACTCACTTGTATTGGATGTCTTAATCCTAAGAACTCATTCTCCAATTTCAATATTTCGAAGATAATTCGACTTGCGGAGTTGTATCCTCAAGAATTCTCAGTGTGTGCTTTGATGGAGCTTGAAGAAGAAGTTAAGGGTTGGATTTGTGAGATGAGGCAAAATGAAAAATTCATTATGCTACAAGATATGGGGGAAGTTGCTAGAAAAATGGTTAAGGTAGGATATCATACCGCATTTCCCTTGGTATATCGTATTGTTGAGTTGGTTTTGGTGTTACCAGTTGCAACCTCTACTGTGGAAAAAGCCTTCTCCGCAATGAAGATTGTCAAAACAGATTTACGTAACAAGATTGGAGATGACTTTCTCACTGATTGTTTGGTATGTTATATTGAGAGGGATGTGTTCAAGGGCATTGATAATGAAGCTATTATGAGTTATTTTCAGAATATGAATACTCGCAAACAAGGTTTACCTCCTCTACCGCAGCCAGAGACCGAATGATTTAGTCGATATGGCCTTTCTTGCAGAAGCTTTTTTTTTGATTTCGTGATCCATTTTGTAGTCCGTCACATTGAATTATCGATCTTTTGTTATATGAAATTTATCGACTTATAGGTCTTTTTTGTATAAAATATATTTTATATTTAATCTTTTTATCACTATCAAAAAAATTTTTGGGACCCCCCTTTCGAGAGCCGCTGGATCCGCCACTGCGCTCAGTGTAGACATTAACGTTAGGACGCGGCTCGGGTAATGTCAACGTGGAACGCGATGGACCTGCAGAATTCGCGCGCCCAGCGTTAACATTACCATCGCGCCCAGTATTAACGTTATCGTCTGCGACCAAACACTTAATGTATTCCTTGGGCGCAAATTTTACTGATGCCGACTCCCCACATTGCTTGATTTTATCCGGGTTTGACTTATTTCGTTAGAACAGATTGTCCTAATCGATTTAAGCATGTTATCCTACCTCATAAACCCTAAAATTACCAACATTGACCGCCTCAAGCTCCCACCGTTGGATAAGAACTTGCTAATTCATGAAAAGCCAAGGTACTCTCCTCTGTCCAGCACCCTTTAATTTGCTCGTCGAATGTGGCAACGGCCATGTTCCCCGGTATCTCTTCAAATTTTACAATGTCCCTTATATCACATGCCTTTATTAGGACTGTTGCCAATGTTGTCTCGTTAAAAAATTTCCCTGTTGTAAGTTTCAGAAACAACCGCCCATCTGGTACTAGCCTCTTTCCACGTCTCCTTTTCCAATCTAATTACTACTATCTCCTCTAGGATCATCCAATCTTTGGCTAATCAGATGTCACTATGTTCTCGAGGCATAAATGATGTGTAAGCAAATGTGACTATGCAACGAGAAAACAACCACAAAGCAAAACAACTCAAGGGCTATGTAGCACGGACACGGAAACTACGAAAATTGAAACCGAAAGACACTATCCAACAATAAGAAAAAAAGAAACCGCAGAAACCGTAGTACTAAATATATATTAATATACAAATAATTTTATGATTTATTAAAATAATCAAATTTTGGTTAAAAATAATTAAATTTATCATTTAAATTCATTTTTTCGGAAATTTTTCTAAAATAAAATTTTTCGAGGTTTCCAAAGGTTTCTTGCTGTGTCTTAGAAGTTTCCGGTTCATTGACCGTTTCAGAAACCTCAAGAAACGGTCAACTGAGGTTTCCAAGTTTCGGATACGGAAACCCTTTGCCATTAGAGGTTTCCATTATGGATGCAAATCCGGTCCGGTGTGGACCGCTTGACCGGATTTTTCTGAAAATATGGACTGGGGATCGTTATTTTATGGACCGATGACTGGACCGGAATTGTTTTTTTAAAAACGGACCACAACCGGGACCGGAATTTCATGTTATTATCACTCAAATTTTACGGTCCGGATCGGACCGGTGGACCGAATTTTTTTTTAAGGATGGACCGTCCGAATCGTAAAATTACGGTCCGATCCGGTCCAATTTTTTGCATCCCTAGTTTCCATACTACATAGCACAAAGGGTTGAAGAAACTCTGTCACCTAGAGAAACAAAACGGGTTTTAGGTGTAAATTAGTCGTCATGATTGTATGTAGTTGAAAACTCATTTAGGAATCGAGATTTTTTCTTATAATGTACCATCCACACTGTCTCCAAGATCATCAATGTTAGCTTTTACGTGCATGGCGTCATCTGTTCCTAAAACTAATCAACAACTCTTAATTGTGCCACTAATTTGTAGTAAATATAAGAAAAATAATAATGTATCATATAATTGTCCTGCACACAAAAATATCTGAAAGAAGCTCAACTTTACTCACATATACAAAGAAAATAATGCAGAAAATAAAACAACCGTGCACAAGTTGGCCGGGAAGGGCAGCAAAATCCTACATATACATGGAGTATAGACAAATTTCACTATTACAGTTTTTGCTGAATGCAACTTGTATTCAAAGACTGACACTATGATACTCTGAAGAATTGTTTGAGAAATCCCAAGTGAGTGACGAGTTCAGTATTCTCGACAAACTTGTTACAACCTCATCCATGCCCAGTCTGGAAGACGGATTATGCTGTGCGCATCGATCAATCAAATGTGCAACAAGAATAGCGAGTTCAAGAGGGTAGTCATCTCCCAAAGCAGGATCGATGAACTCTTTCAAACTCTCCACCTTATTCCCTTCGTGCAGCAACGGCTTTAATATGTCTGTCAATGCTTTCCTTTCCTTCGTGTACAGGGCATCAATTTCTTTTCCAGTTAGAATTTCAAGCAAGAGAATCCCAAATGCGTATACATCTAGCTTCGTTGAGATCAGCCCGTTCTCCAGGTATTCGGGTGCCATGTACCCTTTGGTTCCAACTATGTGCCTTGTTAAGACAAACTGACCGTCTTCCCCTTCTGCCGATCTCACCATATCAAAATGAGCAATCTTAGCCCTGAAATCGCTATCCAAGAAGACATTGTTGCATTTAATATCCTGATGGACATGGGGTGGAGTTGTGTAGCTGTGGAGATAGTTAAGTCCCGTGGCTACATCTAGTGCTATTTGTACTCTCTGTGTCCAGGTTAAATATTTATCATCACTGGCATCCCCGTAGATCCAATCACTCAACGGCCCATTGATCGCGTACTCATATATCAGATATGAATCTCCCTTGTTGAAACAGAATCCTGAAAGGCGAATCAAATTGAGATGATTAATCTTGTTCAATATATTTATCTCCTTGGTAACATCTCCGCTCATTTTCTTGATGGCTGCATAATCCCCGTTGAAGTTACCTCGATAGACATTGCCTTTAATTAGACAATCCGGGTTAAAATCATTGGTTCCTGCTTGCAGCTCCTTGTATGTATACATTTTCAACGACTGAGAAATGCTTGCTAAGCTCTCCATAAACTCCAAAGATTGCGACTCGTCATCAAACTTCTTACTTGGTTTGTCAAACAATTCAAAACTCTCCGACTCAGCATCCTTGTCCGATCTCTTCCTCTTACGTTTGCAACACACAAAAATTCCAACGGCAACCAAAATACCAACCACTACGACAACCCCAACGACAATATAAACCCATGTTAAATTTGATTTTCCAACCGGGGAAGTGACCGCTGGTGGCGGCGGGGGCGGAGGAGGGGAAAGCGGAGATGTATCAGTCTGAGTAACATTGGGCGGTCTTGTTAACGGAACTAACAACGTCGTGAAGAAATATATAAGAGCATTTTCTCCATTTAACTTGTTAGCTTCACGCGTCAAAGAATCATTTGCACCAAACCGAGCACTAATAACTGAAATATCCTCACCCATTGCAATTAAGTAAGTCAGTAGATACTTAACTCCAGATCTCTGCTGACTCGCTGTAGGACAAGCACATCTGAGAGGGACCCTAATAGTGGTACCACCAATCAAATCACGAGCAGAAATGTTGTTCTGCGCTTGGAGAGTCTGGCATGTTGTAAGGGCTTGGAAAGTATTGTTTGCAATTGAGAAGTATGTATCCACCGGCGTAAGAAGATAAGTCGTGTTCTTCTGATAATAAGCACCTGCAAAAGCATCAACACCAGCTAATTTAATTCCTCAATGTTTACATCTTGTTAAGACTTAAGCCAAGTCAATTATACAATCAGGTAGAGTATAATAACACAACTGTAGAGACTGCTGAAGCATCAATTTTGAGTTTTTGTGTAAATAAATCAGATCTGAAATCTCACCGGAACAAGAGCAATTAACAGGCACAATAACCAACTTGTTGGTACTGAAAGCAGCGCTCTCCTGAACATTATTAATCTGGGCGAGTCCAGCTGGATCAGCACCCAGCAGCTTAGAAATCGAAGCGACGGAGTTGTAAGGGGGCAAAGATCTGAACACGAGGTAAGATTGGCAGCTGGAGCTGACTCCATTACAAGTGTAGCCGAAGGATGAGGACGAGTTGTCCAAGTTGTTACAGTCTGTTGTTAGCTTTCCGACGTATGGCTGCTGGGCTTGAATCAGAGCAAGATGCGAAATTGATGATAGGATGAGGATGAAGATGAGATTTGTTGGCAAACCCATCATCAGATTGAAGAGGTTTTTCGTTGGATTGAGAAAATGGATTCAGTGAGGACGGAAAGGAAAATACTCGAGAAAATTGAACGGTGGAGGTTGAAATAAATTTTGGGATGGAATGAATTGAATCTGAATAGAAAAAGTTGACTTTGAATATGGATGGGTATGAAGACGCTCCTTCTGGAGATGTTGCTGCGTTGTGTATGGTTGGATCCGTGTCGTGTTTGACCTGGCAACGCCGCCATAGTCAAACATACGATCTTCGAAGTCGAACTCTTCAAATGGCACCCAATTCTGCATGGAATGAGAAAGTATGCGTACAAAGTGAAAAATAGATGTTTGAAGAAAAGAAAAAAAAGTAGTAATTTGATACGCTACTCTATCCGGAAAAATCGAGTATCCAAGCGCTTCTCGATCCCTTGCACAATCTCCCCACTGGAGGACCAATTCGTCGGTGTGACGTGACGCTTGGCAGACTCTCGTTGAGCGAGAACCGAGATCCCTGAGAAAATAATGTCGCGGCCTCATATAGACAGGGGAGGCCTGACTTGTTCGACACGCCCATGAGAAAAACGTGACGATCGGAGGATCGCCGGAGCATGAACGAAGAACGCCGAAAGAAATGGCGGGGAAATACTGTTCTCATTCTCATTTATTTACAGCTCAACGCTGTGTTTTTATACACACGAGTATATACAATACGACCCCTCTAGTTTACAAAAGATACAAGCCAAGCTTTCACTAAATTACAAACTGACCCCAAAACATAAAACGAAGACGTTTCTTTAATCGGTTTGAAACCAGCTGCGCGCCTCTCTGAACGACGTCGCTTGCTTCAATTCGGATTCGCGCCTACGAGACAAAACGGCAACGTTCTGCTTGGAGCAAAACACAAACCATGCAGATCAACCAAGAATTGCATGGTTGATCTGACATGTTTGAGCTCCAATACCCCCCCCCCCCCTCAAGATGCCGAGTGGAGGAAGTTCGAGACTCCCAGCTTGGAGAGGTGGCGTAAGAGATGGTCTGAGGGCAGTTGCTTCGTGAAAAGATCAGTCGGCTTCTCCAGGGTCGGCACATAAAGTGGACAATGAATCCTGCCTTGAACATGATGCCTGATGAAATGGCAGCCTAACTCTATGTGTTTTGTTCTCTCGTGGAATACAGGATTTTTCGCAATATGAATTGCTGCTTGGTTGTCACAGTAAAGAGACACCGGAGTGGGGATGATGACCTTCATGTCTGCAAAGAGTCTGATCAACCAATGAACTTTAGAAGAGGCTGCGGCCATAGCCCTATACTCGGACTCTGCCGAGGATCTAGAAACAATTGCTCGTTTCTTTGTTTTCCACGATATAAGAGAGTTGCCAAGGATGGTGCAGAAGACAGAAACAGATCTCCGAGTCAAGGGACATGCAGCCCAATCAGCGTCACAATACACCGACAATTTAAGTTGAGAAGAAGCAGAAAAGAAAATGCCCTGCGCAGGAGCATTCTTGATGTATCTCAACAGCCTGTGTGCTGCCTTCAGATGGTCAGCTGTGGGAATGTTCATGAACTGGCTGAGGATGTGCACAGCATGAGACAAGTCTGGTCAGGTTATTGTTAAGTAGATCAGCTTACCTACCAGCCTCCGGTACTCCATTGGATCATCAAGAGGGGCAGCATCTGATAGACTGAGCTGATGCTTGAGAGGTAAGGGTGTCTTGGCTGGCTTACAATCAAGAAGACCACAATTAGTTAACAAATCAACTGAATACTTCCTTTGATGTAGAAATATCCCAGTACAGTTCCTTGCCACTTCAAGCCCAAGAAAGTACTTTAAAGTACCAAGGTCTTTAATTCTAAACTTGTCGTGAATAAAGGATTTTATGGCTTCAATCAGGGAAATGGATGTGCCTGTTAAGACCACATCATCGACATACACCAGCAGAATAATGAAATCACCACCATACTGAATAGTGAATAGACTGTAGTCATTTAGGCTTTGTGTGAATCTAAACTGTAGAATAGCTTCAGTGAATTTAGCAAACCATTGCCTAGGAGCCTGCTTTAAGCCATAAAGACTTTTGGTGAGTTTGCAAACCTTCCCTGCAGCTCTTTCAGATGAGTAGAAGCATGTGGGTAAGTGCATATAAACTTCTTCATCAAGGGAACCATGCAAGAAGGCATTATCCACATCAAGTTGGTATATAGGCCATTTCTTAACAGCTGCAATGGCAAGAAGACACCTGATGGAAGTCATTTTGGCAACTGGAGCAAAGGTTTCTGTATAGTCAATACCTTCTACTTGAGTGAACCCTTTGGCTACCACCCTTGCTTTGTATCTCTCTATAGTGCCATCAGACTTGAGTTTGATCCTGAAGATCCACTTACAGTCAATGACAGGCTGGATTGGAGGCAAATCAGTGATTAACCAAGTGTTATTAGACTCCAAGGCTGATATTTCTTTCTGCATAGCTTCACACCATTTGGGATCTTTACTTGCATGTTTGTAAGTTTTGGGCCCTTTGATTTGAGACACAGATGTAGCAAATGCAGCATGTGTAGGGGAGCAATTTAAAGAGCTCAAGACTTTTGTAAGAGTATGAGGAGAAGTTTTCACCTTAGTTGTATTGCACACATAATAAGTCTGCCATTGAGGAGGATTATGTTGTCTAGTAGACCTTCTATGGGGCACTTGATCAACTTCAACAACTGCAGGCTCAAGCTCAGATTCACCAGTAGCATTGTGAGAAGATGCATCACTAATAACATCAATTTCAAGAACAACAACTGAGAAATCAGGAGACAGTGTGAGGCATAACAGGCACAGGAACACTGACATTTGAAGGCAAATGAACAGTGTTTTCTGTTTCAAATTCTTTTCCTAAATTTTTGTAGGGAAAAATATCTTCAAAAAAGACCACATCTCTGCTTACTAACACTTAATGAGTGTCTAGACAGAATATTTTGTATCCCTTTTGGCCATAAGGATATCCAAGAAATATGCAAGGAGTGGACCTAGGATCCATTTTGTCCTTGGTGTGAGCATGAGTTCCAACATAGCAGAGACAGCCAAATACCCTTAGATGATCAATGTTAGGGGCAGATCCATATATCATTTCAAATGGAGTTTTAAGCTGAATAACAACACTAGGTGATCTATTGATCAAGTAAGTGGCAATAAGCACACAATCACCCCAGGAAACTTTAGGTAGGTTGGACTGAAACCTCAAGGTTCTTGCAATATCAAGGAGATGTCTGTGTTTCCTTTCTACTACACCATTCTGTTGTGGAGTATAAGGGCATGAACTATGTTGTATACATCCATTTTTCTTGAAGAAATTAACCAATGTGTCATTGAAAAACTCAGATCCATTATCTGATCTGAAGATTTTCAGCTTCTTACTGAATTGAGTTTCAATCATAGCATGAAACTGAATAATAAGAGCAGGAACCTCAGATTTTTTCTTCATCAAAAAGGTCCAAGTATTTCTACTAAAATCATCCACCAAAGTGAGAAAGTATTTGCAACCAGACATAGTACAAGTGGAGTAAGGCCCCCAAACATCAGCATGAACAAGTTCAAAAGGTTCAACTGACTTATGTGTACTAGTAGGGAAGGTAAGTCTAGCATGTTTTCCCATTGGACAAACTGAACAATGAAAATTACAATCTGAAGTCTGAACATTTGTGAGCATTTTCTTCAGTTTATTCTCAGGCAAATGTCCCAGTCTTTTGTGCCAAACTTTAGTGGAAATCAACTTTATGCTAGCAGTACAAACAGCTCCTTTCTTGCCATTGTCACTGAGCTGATATAGACCCTTGACCAGCCTACCAATCCCCAAGTTGGTCTTGTGGGCATGGTCCTGAATCACAGACTTTCCTTTAGTAAATGTGACAGTACAACCATCATCATCAACTAGTTTACTGACTGAGATGAGATTAAACTTAAACTCTGGCACATAGAAGACATTATGCAAAACAAGCTTGTTGTTTAATGCAACTTTACCAGCATATTCTATATTAGTAGTAGCACCATTTGGCAATAGAACACTGTAGTTACCAGGCACCTTTTGAATGTCAAACAAAAGATCAATATTGAATGTGAAATGATCAGTAGCCCCACTATCTATGATCCATTCACAGATATTACTATCAACCTTAGTCGAGAGAAGGCAAATACCTGCCATGTGAGTAGTGTCCTCAGCTTCATCACAATCATTCTTCTTCAGTAAAGCAATTAACTGATTGATCTGAGCACTACTAAGTTGAGGTGACTGATTAGTTTTCCCATGCTTTGAAGAATGCTTTGAAGACTCACCAGAATTATGCTCTTTTGTATGTTCAATAGTTGCAACATTAGCAGCTCTACCAACACCACTGCCTCTTCCACCACTTCTTGGATTTCCTTTGTACAACTTATGCCCTGGTGGATAGCCATTCAGTTTATAGCAATATTCCTTGGTATGACCATGCAACTGGCAGTGTGTGCAGAACATTCTGCCTTTATTCTTTCCTTGTTTATCCTGAAGATTACTATAAAGAGCAGATGCTTCAACATGAGGGCTTCTACTAACTGTCTGCTGACTTTCAGCATTCAATGCCATATCATACACAACATCAACATTGGGAAGCTCTTTAAGTGCCAGAATGTGAGTCCTTATATGAACATACTCTTCATTTAGACCCATAAGGAACTCAATCACCCTGTCTTCTTCTCTTTCTTTAGCACAAGTTCTACAATCATTACATTCACTGTCTTCCTCACAACCAGATCTCTTGCTCATACCATCTATTTCTTTCCAGAAACCATTCAATTTCTCAAAGTAATTTGCTATATCCAGATCACCTTGTCTGATATTACTCACTTCCTTCTTTAGATAAAACTTCCTGGACACATTTGATCCAGCATATATATTGTGTAAAATGCACCAAGCACTAGCAACATCTTTAGCATGCAATGTATGACTGACTACTTTCTTAGAAACAGAATTGAGCAACCAGGTCATAATCACATCATTGCATCGCTTCCACTTAGCACTTAGAACAGGATCAATAGGCTTAGGCTGTTTTCCTAACACAAAATAAAGTTTAGATCTTACCGACAGCGCAATCTCCATTGATTTCTCCCAAGTGACGAAGTTCTGTCTTCCTTGAAGAATTTTGTTGACGATCGAAGCACTGGTAATGTCATTGTTGTTGAAATGACAAGGATCCTCTGCCGGATTCTCAGCCACAGCTTCACGAACAACCCTAGCCATTGCGGAATCATAAAAGCGGAAAGTACTCAAAACTCAACCAAATCTCAAGATTCAAAAGCGAATCAACAATCGAAGATGCAGATGGATCGAATCGGCTCTGATACCAAGAAAAACGTGACGATCGGAGGATCGCCGGAGCATGAACGAAGAACGCCGGAAGAAATGGCGGGGAAATACTGTTCTCATTCTCATTGATTTACAACTCAACGCTGTGTTTTTATACACAAGAGTATATACAATACGACCCCTCTAGTTTACATAAGATACAAGCCAAGCTTTCACTAAATTACAAACTGACCCCAAAACATAAAACGAAGCCGTTCCTTTAATCGGTTTGAAACCAGCTGCGCGCCTCTCTGAACGACGTCGCTTGCTTCAATTCGGATTTGCGCCTACGAGACAAAACGGCAACGTTCTGCTTGGAGCAAAACACAAACCATGCAGATCAACCCAGAATTGCATGGTTGATCTGCCATGTTTGAGCTCCAATACCATGACAAACGATGTCACTTCGAATGAGCTCATCCGTGAGTAGTGTATTTGAATTCGAGTGCTTCGCAAACACCTCTGTAGTAGCAAACTCCAACTCCCTATGTACAATTGTGGAAACAAATTAATTCATATAATTATGTGTAACTTATAAAATAAATGCAATAAAGTTAACATAAAACATACTAGTTTCTCTTCCATGTCCATATAACTTCCATCCTTACACATTTTCTGTCTCTTGTATATATCCACGGACAGCACTTGCCACTGTAGCTATTTCTCATGTACATATATAATAACCAAATATGAGTACATGAGGAGTGGGTAAAATACAAATCCTGTCTTTTTATATAAACTATAAATCACTTAAAATCTTGATACGTGTCAAGGGTAATGTGGTCTTTTCTAATTTCCGATTTTATTGTTCAGTGATATAGCCAAATCGTTATTTTTCACTTTAATTCATCAAAATTTAATTTTATATTTACTAAACATTTAGTGGTATCACTGAATATTTAGATATCACTGAACATTTAGATTTGTCACTGAACATTTAGCTTTTTCAAGGTTTATACAATTTTGGCTAAATGTTCCATGTTACAAGACACTGTCAAGTAAATTTTTTAATTTGTCCGCGTATTTTTTGAATTTTCAGTGATTATAGCTAAATGTTTAGTGATAACGCCAAATGTTCAGTGATAAAGGCTAAATGTTCAATGAATAAAAAATTTTTTTTGATGAAATGAAGAGAAAAGTAACGATTTTAAGTATTCTAATTGGTTTATCCCTTAAAGTTGTTCTTATATATGAATTTTGTCGAAATTTACAGTATAAGCAAAACTATATCGTTTCATTAAGTGCCACGTGACAGCTTTCTAAGGAGTTTGAAGTTTATATAAAAACCATGGTTTATACCTGAACTTCACCCTGAGTACATGTTTTGAAACATAACTGTTTATGAAATATAGACCATTTTACATACAAGAACCATCTTGTGGTAGGGTGCTAGTTTTTGGGCCCCTATGTGTCTGTTAGGCCCATACCAGACTTCTCGCCCTTATAGTTTTTCATGTTGCGTCACCGCGGGCCTTCAACATCTCATCCTGTGCAAGAATTTCTCTAGCTTTATATTTAATCTTCGGTTGTGTCTAGTTGCGGCCATTTGTTCTCTCCCCTTCCGCATGTTTACATCCGAACTTATCTTCGTCGTCGTCTTCCTGAACTTCGACTTGATTTGATGAGTGTGAATGGGGTCCCATCGTATAATACACTGCAGTTGAAAAACTAACACAAATTAAATTACAAGAAAGATACTACTAAATAATTTTATTATATAAAATTATAATTTTACCTTAAAAGCTCAAACCAATTCTCGGGGTTTCGTACTCTAACTTTGCTTGTACAAATATTTCCAAAGCTAATATATTTCCAAAAATGTTTGGTACATATATCTAAAATACAAAATATAAAATACTTGTACTCATAAAAATGCACAAAACACACGTCTCCAACGTAGTCTACCCTACCTTAAAGTAGAGAGCAATGCACTCCAACCTATCCTCTTAACTTAAGTGCATGGGTCAAAGGTGTAATATAAAATTAAAAAATGATCAATACAATTTTAAAACATAGTTTAAGACCCGAAAACATTAAATACTCAATTGTCGTCGACGGTTGGAACCACAAATGAACGTTCATCTTCGGCCTTACTATCCAGAGGGGCTTCCTATGATAATTCCCCACCCGCTGAAGTGCCTCCACCTCCACTGATGAATTGCGAAGGAGGCCTCCGTCGTCCTGTGATCTACCACTACGATGGTCGCGTCATGGCTGCGAATCAGTGTCCGTCCTCTGATCCTCTTATTTGTCCCGCTCTATCTCCGCATCATTAGCGTTCTAATACAGTGAGTCAAGGACGACTGACTTTTCTCCAAACATGAAATGCACATCATCGATGTTAATATCATCTTGGCCAAAGTCATGCCGGTCCTCCATCGGGACGTCACCATGTGGGGGTACAATCAGAGACGGAGCCAGGAATGAAATCTTTGTTGGGCAAATATTTTTTTTGAGGTTTGTAACCCAATGAGATTGATTCAAATAATTTGAGGTTTCAAATAATTTAACGCAATCAGGGACGGAGCCAGACATTTTATTTTGAGGTTTCAAATAATTTGATCAAACTTGAAATTGATCGCAAATGTGAACCCCAACGAGTGGCCCCGTGCCGTTGTAAAGTGAAAGCTTGGTTCATACCTGAACCTGTCCCAAGTGAACCAACATCCACTAATTCCAGAATTTCCGCTTCTCTATAAGCTTTTAACATTCCATGTCTTTTTGCTGATGAATCAACAAAATTTACAATCGTAACCAATGTGGAAAAGAACTGCCACACATCTGGCACTCCTTTAGCTGCAGTATTGAACGACAACTGCAAGCGGTGAGCAAAACAATGTACATTATATGCATATGGACACTCTCTTAGAAACAAAGCATGCAAGCCATTAAATTGACCACGCAAGTTACTTGCACCGTTATACCCTTGGCCACGTATGTCGTCTACTTTGATATCATATTCAGCAAGGACTCTACATATCTGATATTTCAAAGTAAGAGAACATGTGTCAACGACATTAATCACTTTGAAAAATTGTTCTCTAATTAACTCATTGGAATCCACAAAATGAATGATGATTGCCATTTGCTCCTTATTTGCCACATCAAGAGCTTCATCAACGAGGATACAAAATTTGGAATCACCAACTTCCTCATGTATCTTGGCCCGAACTTTGTTGCCAAGAATATTTGATTTTGAGTTGTTGGAGATCTATACGTGGCATTTTTGGGACCGCTATCTAACACTTTCTGATAATCTTCATTTACTTTTTTCA
This sequence comes from Rhodiola chrysanthemifolia, assembly GCA_033675395.1. Lineage (NCBI taxonomy): Eukaryota > Viridiplantae > Streptophyta > Magnoliopsida > Saxifragales > Crassulaceae > Rhodiola > Rhodiola chrysanthemifolia. The sequence continues at coordinate 29,126,574 of CM066210.1, read as the reverse complement.
GAAGGTCCAAAATAGCATCAAAATTGCCATTATTAAGAGAGTCGATTGATTCATCATTGCCTCTAAAAGAACATCTTTGTCGTGCCAACACCTTCACAACCTCTATAGTAGCAATAAGTCGAATTCGATTACCTGTCACTTCTTGTGATGATAATGTTCTCATCACTCTTTCGATGTGCTTTGAGGGATTTATTCGATTTTCACACTTGCACATTGAAGAACTATGAATAGAGTTAATCCCTCCCACATGAGATACGATGCCCGAACTCTTGCACATTATATTTTTCCAACCATAAAATCCGTTTTGAGTGAACTGTGGATGACGAGATGGGTAGCTATCAAATAAGAAACAAGGAAAGCAATATGCTTTACCTTTTGCAATACAATACTCAAGCCAAGGCCACTCCAAGAACCAATCTTTATTAAACATTCTCCAGTTAGCTTTGTAAGTTGTTGGATAACACTTCAAATGAGGTGGATTCGGTCCTAATAAAACATAAGCTCTTCGGACGTAGTTACGCTCATTCAAAGGATAGTTGCCTATTGATTGACGTTTTTCGGGATCCCTTTCAAGTGAAGTAGTATCAGAAATTGCTTATCTTCAATTCTTTTGTTTTGATCATCCTTTGATCGAATTAACGAAGACGGGTCTAAATTTCCGGCCTTATGATGCTCACTTTCGCTCACACTTGATGGAGCATCACTTCTTAACCAATGCGATATGGATATACTTTTGCAGCGCTTGGGAATTCTATTATCCGTCATTGGGTTCAAATTACCTATTCCAATAAAACAAGCATTTAAAGATTGAATAATTGTAGAACTCAAATGTAAAATCTACTCTTCTGTAACATGAACTAAAAATAACAGTAAAATATAAAATTCTACTCTTATGGGCTTTGGGCAGTTGATTGCCAATAAGACAATAACATTATTAAGATTGAAAATAATGAGATTAACCATACAACTTTCACTAGAAAAAAACAATAAACAACAGAATTACCTATATTAAAAAATTGAATCAAACAAACAATGAGTCCCTGCTGAAGTTCAAAAAAGATTAAACTAAAAGTATCATAGAACATCGATAACTCAAACAATAAAAAAGACGGCTTCCCTGCCATTTTCTATCAAAAGCATTGGGAGATGAGCAAAGGTAATAATATCATTAAGGAAGTGAAGGCCTTTTGCACAGATGGTCAGTTGGATAAAGAGATTAATAAAACCTTGATTGTTCTCATCCCAAAAAAAGAAGGAAGTTGTCCGCCTTGAAGACTGGAGGCCAATAAGTCTATGCACAGTAGATATGAAGATCATTACAAAGATTTTATCGCAGAGACTGCAACCCATCTTGAATAAGGTTATCTCTATTTTTCGGAGTGCTTTTGTGAAAGGCTGTAATATAATCGATAATTTTGTGGTGGCCATGAAGTAGCCAATTTCCTTAAGAATTGTAGAGATGTGGATAAGTTTTATGCCTCGGTGAAAGTGGATATGAGTAAGGCGTATGACCGCGTGGAGTGGGTATTCCTTGAGAAAGTTCTACTGAGGTTAGAATTTGCAGAGAAATGGGTTGATAGGATAATGAAATGTGTTTGTTCAGTGACGTACCAGATTAGAGTCGATGACAATGTTTCAGATGTGATAGTGCCAACTGTTAAGGATAATTAAATATGCTATCTTCTAGATGTACTATCTTTGACAATATCTTTTATATTTCGTAGATTGCTATATTCTTATATTAGTCATCTTAAGTTAGGTTGATATCTTTGACAAAATCTTTTGCTATCTTTCTCCTTGTATTATATAATGGGATGAATCCCTAATAATAAAGTATCAGCTTTCTCTAAACCTATCATGGTATCAAGAGCCTGATCCACAAAATTCAACTTTTTTTTTCTCTTTCCTTTCTTTTCTTCGTTCCTTTTGCCTCCATGGCCTCCTCAAATCATACCATCCCTAATGATATTGAACCTACTAAACCCTTTATCATGGTCCACTTTCACAATGCCATCAAATTATCCTCTGCCAATTACATCACATGGCAAACCCAGATTCAATCAATTCTTGTTGGATATGGGTTGTTCCAGTTTCTCGATGGTTCCCATCCAGAACCACCAAAAACTCTACCAAACTCTGCCAACCCGGCCGTCACCAACCCGAATCCGGCATATACTACATGGCTCCGCCAAGACAAGCTTCTGTTCGGCGCGCTCGTTGGCACCTTGTCTCCTTCGGTTGCAACGCTCATCACACGTGCCACCACAAGTCAGGAGGCCTGGCAGATTCTTGCCAACACATATGCCAAACCCTCGAGGGGGCATATTCACCAAATCAAAGACAAACTGCGTCACATGAAGAAGGGCTCTCAGACCATTAGTGAGTTAATGCAACAAGTCAAACATTGCATTGACTTGCTTGCCTCTCTTGGGAAAGAACATGATCAAGAGGACATAGTGGACTATGTCTTGAATGGATTAGATGCCTCGTTTCAATCCGTTATTGATGGAGTCTATGCCAGAGACACGACGATCTCGTTTGATGAGTTGCACGAAAAGCTCATTCAAAAGGAACTTCAACTAAAGACGGAAGGCGTGGAGTCCTCTTCTTCGCCTGCTACCGCCTTAACCATGCAGTCCAAGTCTCGTTCCAAAGCAAGGACTAATACTCCGTCGCCTACCTGGATGTCCCAGTCTTCCCCGATCTACAGCCCTCGTCCTCCACAAAACCCTAATTTTTCCAACCCTCCACACCCACATAACCCCTCCTATCAGCCACGTCCCTTTCTTGGCAAATGCCAGTGGTGCGGTGCTCAAGGCCATGTCATGGCTGTATGCCAAGGTTTCCGCCAAGCAGCCCCGCACCTTCGACCCCCTTCCTTAAATCGTTACCAAAACCCACAGTACCCTAGCCCATCATCTTCACCCACCTATGGCCCTCGCCCACCGCCACAAGCCCATGTTGCCACCAACTCTAATCACCCATGGTTGCTAGACAGTGGCTCCTCTCATCATGTCACTTATGACTTGCAAAACCTCTCCGCTCACTACCCTTATGAAGGTCCCGACACCTTACATATTGGTGATGGTAAGGGTCTTTCAATTTCTAGTGTCGGTCGTTTCAATTTCAATACTCCCAAGCACTCCTTTTCCTTCGATAATGTCCTTCATGTTCCACAAATTTCTCAAAATATTATTTCTGCCTCTCAGTTTACGTCTCAAAACAATCTTTCGGTTGAATTCTTACCCTCCTGCTTTCTTGTGAAGGATCTTCCAACGGGAACCGTTCTTCTTAGTGGTCCCTGTGTTGATGGGGTCTATTCCTGGCCTCTTTCCGTCTCGCCTCGAACTCTCACAATACAGTCTTCCTCTGTAGGATCTTCCTGGCACCACAAGTTGGGTCATCCCTCAGAGTCTATCTTAAAGTTTTTGCAATCTAGTTTTCAGTTGGGTCGTTTTGTATCTTCAGATTCATGTCCTTCTTGTTCTATTCACAAAAGCCATAAACTCCCTTTTCATAAATCTTCTATCTCTTCTACTTTTCCTTTGGAAGTTATTTTTTCTGATGTTTGGTCCTCTCCGGTTCCTTCATTTGATGGGTTTCGCTACTATATAATATTTGTTGATCATTTCACTCGGTATATTTGGTTCTACCCATTACGACACAAATCCGACACCAAAGAGGTCTTCATTAAATTCAAAGCTTTAGTTGAAAATTACTTCCAAACCAAGATTAAAATCTTGTATTCCGACAACGGAGGAGAGTACGTTGCTCTCTCTTCGTTTCTCGCCACTCATGGCATCTCCCATCTCACTTCTCCGCCCCATACTCCACAACACAATGGCTTTTCTGAGCGTCGACATCGCCATATAGTTGAGACGGGTCTTTCTCTTATGTCCTTCTCTGGTCTCCCTCAGAAACTTTGGCCCTTTGCTTTCAATACAGCGGTCTATCTTATCAACCGAATGCCTACACCCACACTCCAAAATTCTTCTCCCTATCACTCGCTTTTTCATGTTCATCCCAATTATCAAAAGCTAAAATCTTTTGGATGCTTGTGTTTCCCCTGGTTGAAACCCTATACTAAAAATAAACTTGAGCCCAAATCAACACCATGTGTGTTTGTTGGCTACTCTTTATCTCAAAGTGCCTATTTTTGCCTTGATCCCGACACCTATCGCGTCTACACATCTCGGCATGTCACTTTTGTTGAGCATGTTTATCCTTTCCAATCTCCTAGCCCTTCCGTGTCACCATCTACCCATGGCACGCCTAGCCCCTCTACTGATGGCTCAGCTTGGGCCACGTTGAGCGTCCCGCTTCCACCCAGACCAGCCCTAACTGCGCCGTTACCACCTGCGGGCACGCCTCCTCCATCGCCTGCCACTCCTCATGCAATCCATAACCCTAATTCTCCGTTGCCACTCTCTCATACACATTGTAATAATTCTTCCCCCTCCCCTGATTTTTTCGATGCTATACCAAGTGTTACAAACTCGCCCCACCTCTCACCTTCCGTTTCACCCGCCTCCTCTCCCGAACACCTCGCTTCCGCTTCTACCCAACCTTTCGATTCAAACCCTGAGCCCGACCCTGTCCCTCCCCAGCATGGTATGGCTACACGCGCTCAAAATAATATTTTTAAGCCCATTCAAAAACTAAATCTCCATGTCCAAGCCCTAACCCGTCTCGAGCCTACCAATATTACCCAAGCCCTCAAAGACCCTGATTGGCGTCATGCTATGGCACAGGAATATGACGCTTTGTGTAGGAATGAAACTTGGGATCTTGTTCCTTCCGATCTTGCATCTAATGTAGTTGGCTGTAAATGGGTGTTTCGCGTTAAGTACAAGCCGGATGGGTCTCTTGCCCAATATAAAGCCCGTTTAGTTGCCAAAGGGTTCCATCAACGGCCCGGCTGTGATTTTACTGAGACTTTCAGTCCTGTTATCAAACCCGTTACAGTTCGAACTGTACTGACTTTGGCCGTTTCTTCTGGCTGGCCGCTTCGTCAAATTGACGTTAATAATGCATTCTTGCAAGGGCACCTTTCTGAAGATGTCTTCATGGAGCAGCCACCGGGCTTCCTTGATAAAGCCTTTCCTCATCATGTCTGTAAATTAAAGAAGGCCATCTATGGCCTCAAACAAGCGCCGCGTGCCTGGTACACAGAATTAAGGAATTTTCTGCTTCAAGTTGGTTTTATTAATTCTGTTGCCGATTCGTCTCTATTCATCTATCGTCAGCATCGTCATGTTCTTTATTTGCTTGTATATGTTGATGACATTATTGTCACTGGAAATGACTCTATGGCCCTTGCCGATATGATACAACGCTTGTCTACTCGGTTTTCACTTAAGGATTTGGGTTCTCTCGCCTATTTCCTTGGTGTTGAGGTTCATATGCATCCTAAGGGTCTCTTTTTGAACCAACATAAGTACATAATGGATCTTCTGCAGCGCATGAATATGGTTGATGCTAATCCTATTTCAACGCCAATGTGCTCAACGTCTAGTCTTCAAAAGACTTCGGGTACCATTCTTGACTCACCAACTGAATTTCGGGTTGCTGTTGGTACCTTACAGTATTTGTCGCTCACTCGCCCGGATATTAGCTTTGCCGTGAACAAGCTCTCTCAATTCATGCATGAACCTTCTACAGCTCATTGGAGTGCTTTGAAACGGCTTCTCAGGTATCTTCAAGGCACTAGCTCTCATGGCATTATTATTCATCGTCATGTTCCCCTTTCTCTACATGGTTTCACTGATGCTGATTGGGCGGGTGATAAAGATGACTACACATCCACTACGGGTTACTTGATGTACCTAGGATCCACGCCTATTTCGTGGTCTTCTCGGAAACAGAAATCGGTTGCCCGGTCTTCAACCGAGGCTGAATATCGAGCGTTGGCTGATTCGTGTGCTGAGCTGGTTTGGATCACTTCGCTCCTGGCTGAGCTCGGAGTTCGCCTGCCTAGACAACCGGTTCTGTACTGTGATAATTTGGGGGCCAAAAGTCTAAGTGCTAATCCGGTATTTCATTCTCGTATGAAGCATATTGCTTTAGCGTTTCATTTTGTTCGAGAGCTTGTTCAGAAAGGTTTGCTTCGTGTTGCCTATGTGTCTACTGATGATCAGCTGGCCGATGTGCTTACTAAGCCATTACCTCGGCCGAAGTTTCAGACTCTGGTTCCCAAGCTTGGTCTTTCCGTTCCGACGTCCAGCTTGAGGGGGCATGTTAAGGATAATTAAATATGTTATCTTCTAGATGTACTATCTTTGACAATATCTTTTATATTTCGTAGATTGCTATATTCTTATATTAGTCATCTTAAGTTAGGTTGATATCTTTGACAAAATCTTTTGCTATCTTTCTCCTTGTATTATATAATGGGATGAATCCCTAATAATAAAGTATCAGCTTTCTCTAAACCTATCACCAACTAGAGGTCTTGGACAAGGATACTCCTTGTCGCCATATTTGTTTCTATTCTGTACAGAATTTCTAAATGCGAAGATGCCAGATGGAGTTGAAAGGGGTCAGTTATCTGGTGTTAGAATTTGTAGAAAGGCTCCGGTAGTATCACACCTCTTCTTTGCCGACGATTCCATCTTTTTTCTAAAGGCAGATTCCAGTGACGCTAGTAATCTGAAAAGCATTCTGTAGCAGTATGAAAATGTCTCTGGTTAGTTGATTAACTTTGAGAAATCAGAAGTTTGCTTCAGTAAAAATACACCAGCTGATGTTCGAATGAGTATATGTAATTATTTCTGAATCCCTCAGGTGAGGAGTCAGTCCAAATATTTGGGGTTACCCTTAGGGCATCATTGATAGTGATCTTTAAAAAAAGATCGTCAGCTTTCTTTTTCTCTCTCCTGCGTTCGCACGATCTTTTATAAAAAAACTTCTCTTAATAATGAACATCATCACCACAACAACAAGTCACGAAGTAGTTTATTATAAATTTAATATTGTACAACTTTCTTCACTTACAAGCAACACGTGGCAAGCAAATGAGAGCCACGATCGATCGTCATTCCAATCGTTCCATAATAAATTTTTACGATCTTTCATAGCACAATCTTAGAATTGAGACCTATTAAGGAGAAAAATTAAAAGATTGGGTCTATAATCTTATAATTCTTGAGCTATTAAGGATGGCCTTACATGCGGGCCAAAGGAAGACTGAGATTTTTAGAGACATTGTTGACAAGGTATGGAAGAGAGTCAAGGATTGGAAATGTAGAATGTTATCAGCAGGGGGAAGGGAGATTTTGGTTAAGGTTATCATTCAAGACATTCTGATATATATGATGTCTGTCTACCGTTTTCCTCGAAGAATCATTGAAGAAATCTATAAATTGGTGCAACAATTCTGGTGGGATAAGAAAGAAGGGAGCAGGGGTATTAGCTGGGTGAGACATGAGATTACTCAGAGGAAGAAGTGTGATGGTGGACTGGGCTTCAAAGATCTTACAATTTTTAATGATGCCATGTTGTTAAAGATTGGGTGGAGGATGGTTAAATTCCCGGATTTGTTGATTTCACATATCCTGCTAGCTAAATATTGTAAGGGTGAGAATATATTCATGGTCAAGTTTGGTTCCAGTCCTTCTCATATTTGGTGGGGAATCATGAAATCGCTGGGTTTTCTACTTGAAGGATTATGGTGGGATGAGCGTTGGGCGAGTACTGGTTTTTATACTGTGAAGTCTAGTTATGAAGTTATTAAATCGTTAGTGGATCGGAGCAAAAATGATGCTGGCGAGCAGTCGGATAAAAGTGTGATGGGGAATTTTTGAAGGAAGACATGGTCGGCCAATATTCCTAACAAGGTTAAGATCTTCTGGTGGAGACTCTACTACAACAGCTTACCGGATGCAATTAATCTATGGAAGCGGGGAATTAATGTGGATTTGCAGTGCAAGGATTGCGGCTATCAAAAGAAAACGACATTACAGGTTGTTAAGGAATGCTGGTGCGCTAGAATGTTAGCTGTACATTTTGATATAGTTTTGCCCTGTGTAGAAGCGGAGATGGAGGATCCGGCAGACTGGGCGTGGTGGTGTTCAAGGGCTATGAGCAAGGAGGATTTCTGGAAGCTACTAATTGTTTCGTGGCTATGCTAGAGAAGTGTAATAATATTTGGTATGGTAAGGAGAGCTGGAGCATCAGGAGGGCCGTCATTATTGAAAAGACCATGTTGAGTCTGCTGCTTCACCCTCTCTATCCGAACTCAGAGCTATATTCTAATCTTTTCGACAGTTGGTGTCCTCCAGCTGAAGGAGAGATCAAGGTTAATATTGACGGTGTGTGGGAAGTGTCTAATAGGGAAGCTGGTCTTGGAGTCGTTGTCAGAGATCATAGGGGAAGAACGATACTATGGTGTTGGGCTCTCTATTGGAGGATGGGAATGTGTTGTAGTGAAGTGCAAGGTCAAGCGCTTTTACCGGGCTTGAAGTTGGTAAGACGCCTGGGAGTGAATATGGCCATCTTTGAGACTGAATCCTTGGAGGTTTTCAGAGTGGTTTCCTATGGGATAGGTTTGGCGGATTGGTGCGACTCATGGCTGGAGGTTGCGATTGATCTTCTTCGTCAGAGTCCGGGCTGGAAGGTCGAGCTATCAGAAGAGAGACCAACAGAGTAGCAGATTGGTTGGCTTGCAAGGCGAAGTCGCAGTATTGGCATTGGAACAGATTTGATGCTATTCCTATATTCTCCTGCGCGCTTCTGTAATTTGTTGGTCCTGTTTGTTTGTCATGTGTTGGTCGTAATGGTGTTTCATGATTTTCCAATAATAAAAAATAAAATAAAAAGGGCAGTAAAGAGTAAACAATATAAATAGAAAAGGGACATTAATTCTAATACCGGACAATAAACAAATGTGCAGGCGTGCAATAAAATTAAAAAAATAGTAATTTAAATAAGATTAAGAAACCTATTGATTGAGTGCTTAACAAGATGCAATCTCTTAATCTACATCACAGTCTCACAGACCCCATTGAGAGTTGAGAATAAGATAGGGAGAGTTGTTAGTTGTTACTAATCGTAGAGAGAAATTGAAGCAGCAGGAAAACGATTGAGTAGCAGGACGATTGAAGCAGCCGGCAATCTGATCGGATGAATTATAGGTAATCGCATTGCATCATGTAGTTGTGTAGTGTATTTGTCAGTTGTGACCTAAACTGGCGTATTTTTAATTGGACGACAACTATAAATTTGTGAGTTTGACACAAAAAAAATATATATATATATATAAAATATTTGACCCAAAAATACTTGGGCAGGGGCCGTGACAAATTGTGGCGAACAAAGCTAAATACACTCTCACTAGAAGCATTAAATTAAGTTAAATTATATAAATTTCGATTAAAACGGACCAGTATTTATTAAGCAGACACGTCATTTAATTATTATTTTGTAGATTTCTAGTTTTGATGTTTGACTAAAAAAGAAAATCATTCTTTTGCCATGAATAATAAAAACAATTTCCAAGATTTTCCCTCTCCTTTCTCGTCCGTCCCCCATCTCCCCAAAACCCTTTGAATCAACCCTAAACCCCTTCCTCGATCAATCTCTTCTTCATCCGTAGCCTTCTCGTCCGCATTGGCAGCTTGGCTCGACTCACCGGTTATGGCGGATGTCGACGACGAGCTATTCGACATCCCTGTTTCTCAACCCTCCGATGACAATGTCGGCGCTACTGGAGTTCGGATTGCAGATTTCGACGACCGCGAAAGGGTTATGTACAGTATTGATCGGAACTTGCTGATTGATGCGGCTAAATTGAAGATTCGTGCGGTTATCAGTGAGAGCCCTAATTCGGTTGTGTATGAAGGACTGTGAGTGTCATTCTGATTTCGGGTTCGGCTTAAATTTTTGGTATTTTTATTTATATCTGTTTATATGATTTTGAAATGTGTTTGTTTTCGGGTTTTAATATAGTGAATCTGAGTTTGCTGGGATCAAATACGGCACATTTTGTGTTTGTTTGTAAATTCTATTTAGGTGCAATCCTTAAAAAATTTAGGTTTGCTGTCAATTTCTGTTCTTTATATTAATTTTGGTTTTGAGAACAGCCATTGCCCATCTTCGATGGAAATGTGCATAACATCATCATTCTAGTATTGATCTCTTAGTGTACTGAGCTATGAAAATTGCTCTAATAGGGCCTTGATAAGTTATATTTTGTTTAATAGATACAACTCCTATCCTGTTGCTATAAAGATAGTACAGCAGAACTCGTCATCACCTGCCAGCTGTGAGTCCAAGTGTAACTTCCACCGGGAGGTTATGATGCTATCTAGGGTGAACCATGAAAACATTATCAAGGTATGTGTGATGTGTCTGTACAAATATGCTGAAGGTATAGGATCTGATTGTATAAATTCACATATTTATGGGATGCTAAAGAGATGGGAACTTGACTTTTGGGTTAAAGAAAGAGGACTAACATTCATTAGTTTCTTCAACTGAAGTTTTCAGTTTAAAGTGAGATTTAGTTTATTATTCCACTTTCATGTGCATATTGATATGCTGTTTGATGTAGCCCTCATGATATAATATTCACAATCTTTCTATTTGATACGTTCTTATGAGCATTACATTATTACAGCTCATTGGAGCTTGTATTGAACCATCAATGATGATAATCACTGAGCTGATGCGAGGTGGCACTCTACAAAAGTATCTCTGGGGCATGCGTCCAAGATGTCCAGATTTGAAGCTGTCTATAAGTTTTGCTTTGGAAATATCAAGAGTTATGGATTATTTGCATGGATTGGGCATTATTCACCGCGATCTGAAGCCCAGTAATTACCTTTTACCTATTCAATTTGACCTGTCCTTATGCACACATGCAGTGAATTATTGTAGGTTGGTCTGGTAATTACCATTCATTTTGTTTCCTTAATCATTGAAATTCTTGAAATGGTGTTCCATCTGAAGAATGCTTACCATCTAATTGAGCAAGCAAACTACTTTCAAACGAATAAGTGAAGCGCGAAAAAAGGTCACACACTCTAGCTTTAGGGGCACAGTCTGGAATTTTTCCTTCTTTTGTCTATGTTTACTATAATGCAATGTGATACACATTTGAAGATGTTTTTTTATCAGGCAATGTACTTCTTACTGAAGACAAGAAGCGAATAAAGCTGGCTGATTTTGGGTTGGCTAGAGAAGAAACAGCTGATGAAATGACTTGTGAGGCTGGTACTTATCGCTGGATGGCCCCAGAGGTACACTAGCATTTCTGACATCAAGTGTCTGTCTTCTGTATAATTATCGCTTTGAATCTGATTTAAGAAATTACGGACCAGTTATTTAGTAAAGAAATGCTACTGAAGGGGGTGAAGAAACATTATGATCACAAGGCAGATGTATACAGTTTCTCAATGATTCTCTGGGAGCTGCTAACAAATGAAACTCCTTTCAAGGGAATGAATGAGATATTGGTTGCATATGCCGCATCCAAAGTAAGTTATTGAAATTGGGAGTCCATTCATGATTCCTTTTCATTCTTGCAGCATTTCGTTATCTCTCATTTTCAAATATTGTCAATATGTAAATAGCAGTGGATGGATGTGATTCACTAACTGCATATTAATAGAAGAAAATTTAAATTATGAAAGGAAAACATGGAGCTGAAAAGTAGTTCGACAATATTCCGTGCTGTTAAACTTGACTGCCTCCGGCACTTACAATTTGATAGTGGCATCTATTACTCAAACTTTTGATGATTCTTATAAACCATTTAATCCCCTTGCATTTTTACTCTCAGAAGCAAAGGCCTAGCGTCGAGAAGATCCCGAAGGAAATAGTTCCCCTTATGCAGTCCTGTTGGGCAGAGGATTCCTCAGTGAGACCCGAATTTGCAGAAATCACTGAAACCCTGTCAGTTTTCCTTCAGAAGTTATGTTCTGCACAAGAATCTCCACTCCCATTGGAAATGCACCGTCTCAGTACCAAATCAGATACTAGTGATGTCAAGTTTTCAGCTTATAAACTTGGAGAAAAAAGAAAAAGAGCGGGAAACTGGAAGCTTCTCATGAAATGTTTCCAATCTGGCTATGAGTCCAACTGATGTGAATGGCGTGTGAACCTAGTGGTCAAATTAAGACAGGTAAATGTTGTATAGACTGAAGCATTCCGTGACGAGATGTATGGAGAGGAATCAGTAAAATCAGTTCAGGTGAGAGTAATGAAACAACACACCATAACAGAAGATGACCTTGAAAGCAGGCTCTGTCTTGTTGATTTGTTTGCAACTCGTGTGGAAATGAAATTGCTCTCTTTTATGTTGGTTGCGGGCGGTGGCAGCAGCTTTGTAAAATTTGTAGTGTTAGACTAATAATACAGCTTCTTGTAATTGACTTGAAAATCTTCAAAAGCCGAGGATTACTTGGTAACAAACTTCAAGGAATGATCAACAACACCCTGATACTATTTGAATCGCGTAATTGTTTTCCAAAGTAGATATCTGGCCCCTTATGAACAAGCCTTGTGTTACAGGGAAATTCAAAATGAAATACAACAGATTAATTTGATTCTAATCTAGGCTTTAATTAAGAATCGTACTTTAAGATTCGAAGGCTTCAATCAGTAGACTATTTTCTGTATTTTTACATGGAAACAAGTCTTGTGCATAGTTTAACAGTTACGATGTTTGAGAACCAGAATGATCGCTGCAGGTTTAACAGCTACGATGTTTGAGATCTGGAAGACAAGAAACTTCATTATCTTTAGACAAGAAAGTCTTTTACGGGATAATATTGTAAGATATATTGTTTGGGGTCTTCAAATTAAATTAGCAGGTGTAGATGGTAGAAATTTGTATCAACAGGATAGAAATTGGTTGAATAGTCTGGGTTTTAGAGTGTAGCGCTGTTTTGTCAGGCTATATTGGCCTTGTTTTGGTGTTTGCTCCGTTGCCCTTAGGAGTTTTGTTTGTAAGGCCAATTTGTACTTGAATTTTTTGTGCTCGCTAAGGCGTTGGTGGGCTGTTGGGAGCTTTTTTGTGTACAGTTTTTGATCAATGAAATTCTTCATCTTTTCAAAAAAAAGAGTCTTGTGCATAGTTTATCAACAAAAAAAAGTCGTGTGTATAGTCTACGCTTGAAACTGTGTTTCTGGTAAACATTATGTATATAGAATTAGATCGAGTAATCAAATGAGAATTTCTCTATATTTCGAGAATCCCTTATAATCAGAATCCTTTCGTAATATATTTTCTTCTTTGTTGTGCACTACTGAAACTGCACATATTGTTAACTCAATGTAGTTTTGGCGAAAGAGGTGTTGGTCGGGTGGTTTGATCTCTTGACAATTGTCAAGAGGTCAAAGATTCAACTCCCTTGAGTATCATGTTTCTCCTCAATTTTTATGAATAGTGTTACTCATCCTTGTGGATGATTGATATGTATGAGATGTAAAAACCCACTATAAAAAAAACTGAAAGTGCATCCAAACAAAACTCACCCTGAAAGTGCATAATGAAGGAAAAAATGTGAGTGAAACATGTGACGACTTCGTATTCAAAGATGTAACTTGATTCAACTATCAAATTTGAATTCTCAAATTATAAGAGAATTCTCAATTAAGCGCTTTCTGAATTGTATATTATCAAAATCATAGCGATAAACGAAAAGGATCAAAACATATGACGATCAAGTTTTTTTTTTTTCAAAAAAAAAAGAGTTAATGCGCTCAAGGTAAATTCATCAAACCGAAAAAAAAAGGGTAAATCCCTCGAACCCTAAATTTTCAGCATCTCCAATTCTCTGGTCGTCTGAGTTTCTAATCCCTGAAAGCACAAAAGATGAACGGAATTTCAGAGCTTCTGCCCACAAACTTATTTAAAAACCTGCAAGTCAAACAGCTGATTCAGCGACACTTTTTCTAACATTCAGCTGGCAAGAAAATTTAATTCAAATCCCAGTTTCTAAAACCTCATCAACTGTCACACCCAGCTGCATCTAACAGCTAATAAACTACCAATTAAAACAGGATAATTTATTTAAAATAATTTAATAATTCAGATATTAAATAAACAAAGGACATGTCTGGCTTATAAAAAACTAAATCAAGTCATCAAAATAAAAATCCATAGATCCCCCAGACATGCCGGATTTTTTTATTGTCAGATCTTGCAAATAAATTAATTATCAATTGTTTAAAAAATTCATAGCCTAAATCCAAGAACATGGTAGTCATTACTCAATTCAGAAGCCTCTAATATTTTTGATTATTAATAGTTTCATGTTTTTGTAAATGTCTACGGTGTAGTTTTTGAGCAGGAGTTGTGGAGGATAAAATGGATCATATAGGTGCATCTCCGGAGCTCGTCAGACGAGGGAGCAGGCATTTTGATGCATCGTCGTCCACATCATCTTCCTCGTCAAGCATTTCAACTAGGAATATCAAGAAGAGGGATCGGGTATACAGAAGGGATCAAGAGGACGTGGATCGCATAGAGTGCTCCGGCAGAGGGTGCAAGTCATGCACGACAGGGACCGTAGCGGATTGTGTAGCGGTGTGCTTCTGCCCGTGCGCGGTAGTGAATTTTTTGGCTTTGGCATTGGTGAAAATGCCTTGGAGTATTGGGAAGAAGTGTTTTGGTATAGGGAAGAAAAGGAGGCAAAAGAGGGTGGAAATGAAGGCAAAAATGATGGCATTTAATGCCGAAAATGTTCCGGTGTCTGGGGAATTGACTGAAATGAGAGCCGCTGGGGCCGGAGAGGAGGAAGAGGATAAGAGTGCCGAGATGGAGGCCGATATGATTTGGATGGAGATGGGTCAGCTGGGGTTTGGGAGGGTGTCTTTTCATGGGATTCAGTCCTTTGGGAACAGTAACTCACACAATTTGTAACTGATTATATTACTTGCTTTTTTTCTTTCTTTCATTTGTTTTTGAGAGATGGTTTTTGCATTTGTACAACTGCTTGTAATACAAACTCTCATTTGTTTTAACTGTGCAAAAGTCCAATTGAAATATGATAGATTAGGAATGATCCACAATTCCAGATACCACTACAAATTTTGGGGAGAAATTACGATAAAGCCTATACGATAACAAGTGTTATCGCACTAAGTATACGATAACACTGCCTTAAAATTTGCGATAACATTTATAAGTTTGGCAACAATGCGATAAGAATTTATGCGATAATATATTTGCTATCGCACAATTCAGGTACCATTATCGCAGAATAGCACAAATCAATGTCAGCGATCTCCTTTTCTTTCATTTTTTCATTTTACCCGAACGTAACCCATATTCGGAACATTGCTCGTGTAGCCGCAGTTAAGCGCCCGTGTCGCAGCCGAAAGGACGTCGGCAGTGTCGCCGCCCAGTGCCGAAATGTCGCCCCCTCCAGCCGAGACTCCATTCGGTTTAATCACAGGTAATTTTCCACGATCCAATCTAGTCAATTTCAAGGTGTAGGGTTACGGGCATTGACGGGCGTCGTTGTACCCGTCAAAAATAATATTTTATAATTCCGACTAGCAAGTGGTAAGTCGGGTCGTATCCACAGAGATCGATATAAGAATCTGTTCACTAAGTACACAAGTGATAATGGGGTTGGAAATTTCAAACAAGTAAATAAAAATACAATCAAGCAACAATGATCACTTATCAAGGGAGAAATCGTCACACAGATTCAAGTATAAAATATCAAAGAGATGTGCAAGCTAGAACCTTCGACTGTGATGCAAGACCAAATCATTGACAGATCCGTTTTGATTTCTAATGTTCTACAACTTAGAGCTCCCCCGCTAAGGTTATACTCCCCGTTCTTGTTCTAGTACTTAATCTCGCGCTAGCGATAATCAAGACCCTAACTCGCTAGAGTTGCAAGAAGATTTAAACAAGTTGTCCTAGGGTGTTTAATCCTAGTGGTATATTACTCGTGTCCTAGTTCGCTATCCCTGCTAGGTTGCTAGTAAACTTGACAATCAGAATCAACTAACAAACTAAAGCTCCCCCGCTAAGGTTCCACTCGTGTTAACAAAATCAATTCCATAAACAATGCATAGTAATATGACACAAAACACAGAAATCAATATAGGTCTCAAGTCAAAACATCACAATGTCGAGTTCTAGCCTACACAAATGAGTTTAGCTACTCATCGTAAGGGAATACATCATCAAGTTTTTGAATAGAATGAAACAAAATTACTAATGATGAATTCTCCACCAAGCTGCGGCTCAACTCCAATACTTGAATCCAGCAACGAATCCACGCTCAAGCTTCTTGAATTGGAACCCTACTCCGAGAGTTCTCTTCTCCAATCCTCTACTCCGAACTCCTGTCTTTTCTGATTTTCCTTGCTTAAGTCGAGAGCCAGCCGCCTCTCTTCTGTCTCCTCGAGAAAATGTCTCTTTGAATTCTGCTGTTTTTTCTTCCCGAGATTACAAATCCGAAATTAGTAAATTCGACTGCCAGCTGGACCCGCGGACGTCTGCTGATTTAACTGTCGCGGAGGTCTGAACAATTATCGAAACTCTTCAGATGTGGGCGCTTTTATTCTTTAGACGTAAGTGCTTTTTGTGTTCGTACAGTTCAGACCCGTGGCATGAAAATCTCGTGCGTTCGCACAGTTCTGTGCGCTCGCATGAACATCTCGTGCGTTCGCACAGTTCAGACTTCAAGCACTTCGGACTTCATTTCTTCGACGCAAAACATCTTCTAACAGACTCCCTTTAGCCGATATTCCTTCCATGGTCTCCGAATGCACCTGAGAACGAAAACTACACACAGGTAGTGAAATAATATACAGGCAACCACTAAGAGACGGGGCTTTAACACATAAAATAGTCGTACAACTACGACTTATCAGGCATGTGGATTGAGATTTTTGATTCTCAATGATGGTGGCGGAGGACAAGTGAAGAATTTGTGAGTTCGGAGAGAGCTGGAGACGTTACAGTCGAACGGGTTCGAGCCGGAGAAGGGGAGCGAGGGAAAGGGTGAGACTTTGGTTGAGTACGAGTGGGAGGCGGTGGTTAGGGATTGACCGGTGAGGCATGGGAAGAAAGGGGAAAGTGCTGTTAGGGTTGATGATATGGTTGCGGCAGACGAGAAGAGGTCCGATCTTGAATTTGAGGTATATTCCTTGTCGTGGATTTGCATTGCTTTGTGTTGTTAATCCAATCAGTTTGATTTTGAATAATTCTAGTCTCAATTGCGATGATGTTGCTTTCTATTTCTTGATTCAATTCTCATAAACATGTTATCTTAGCTACAAGTTTGAATGTCTGATGTTGAGGCGTTTTCTTATATGTGTTGATGCTTTGGAGATGCCAGATGGGGCAATTGATCAGGGCTCGGTTTGGGGATCAAGATTCATTGGGTGTGTTTGTCCTTTTAGTAAATGTATTTCTTAGTGCATCCCTGGATGAATAATTAGAATATGGTTTTGGTAAGTCGAGGGATGTGTATTCGTTAGTGATTGAGAATTTTATTTTTCTGTAAGTAAGTTCTAGTCCTAACTCCTAAGACTTTACATTCCACTGAAAGAGGCTCACTTTACTTACTCTGTGTATGTATGTTCGTGGGGAAGCTGTGAGCTTCATCAGGCCAAACGAGAGGGAGCTGCGGTTCTTAGAACCCTCAACCAGACGAGGGGTATGTTGCTTTTGCAAAGTTATATTTTATCTGGAGCCGTTTGTATACAAGTATGTCTTTAGTTTTATACTTTTAGTGCATGAGTGTTTGTTTGGGGCTGAGATGTGAAAAACACTCTTTATGTTTTGTGACATGATTTAAACCAATTTTCTCTTTATGTTTTCAAGTGTGTAGTTGTGCATCAGATGGATTATAAAACACTTGATAATGAGCTGGTAATCATTTTGGTGACTTGTGATGTTTACAATTGTTTAATGTTCTACACTTGTTTTGTACTTGCACGTTATTTTATCATTCTGTATTGTATCTAATGGATTTCTAGTGATGATTTTTGGATTCTTCAATGCAATGTAGGTGAAGTGTTGGCAATTAAAATGTATGGAAAAGATATGATGAAGGAGCGCCCAGAGATGTTCATCTTAATGGGGATTACTACGCCACTTAGTAGCAGGAAACATAGAAAATCACAATATTTGTATTACATTTTTTTATTGCATTTTCAAACATGTTACTGTATTTGTTGAATACTTCTTATTTTGTGAAATGAAAAAAAAGTTTCATCATTTAAATTGTGGTTTAATTTAATTATTTGCAGAGTTTTGTTACATGATTATTAGAGAATAAAAGAGAAACCAAAACCTCCCATTTTAGATTACAGCTGCATTTTGTTACATGATAACTACGGAACATAATCCACATTAACATCCTTGCAAAATGACAAAAGTTTATTTCTTTCAAAATTTTCTCCACATTAAACGCCTCAATTCTTGGAGTGGTAGGTTGTTGTCTAGAGCAGGAAGGTTGGTGTTGATCAACTCGGTTCTTCAAGCCATGGTGTTATACTGGGCAATGGTCTTCATCTTCCCCAAGAAGGTTATAAGAGCCATGAATGCTATCTGTGCCAACTTTCTGTGGAGAGGAGGCAGTGCTAGAAAGGGAGGGCACATGGTATCTTGGGATATGGTGTGCAGGCCAAAGGGGGAAGGAGGTCTAGGGATCAAAGACTTAAAAACCTTCAATGATGCCTTAGTAATGAAGCAGCTCTGGGACCTTCAAGAGAACAAACAGAACTTGTGGGTTGATTGCCTCAAGGCCTATTGGTCTAAGGGGAGGGAGTGGTGGCTGGACAGTGTTGACTCCAGCAGCTCTTGGATTATGCAAAGGCTCTCGTATTGCAAGCAGCTAGGGTTACTCTGCACTAGCTCATGGGATGGAGGTTTGGCCATGAATGATGATGAGAATGGTATCACAGTGAGAGATACCTATGAGAAGTTAAGGGTGCATGGGAGTGAGGTTGATTGGGCTTCCTTCGTGTGGAATAGTTTCAATCCGCCTAGGGATCCTGTTAATGCCTGGCTAGCTTGCCAAGATAGGCTAATGACTAAAGACAGAATTATGAGAATGGGTGGGCTATTGATCCTAGTTGTGTGCTTTGTGGGAAGGTTGAGGAAAGTAGAGATCATTTATTCTTCACCTGTCCCATTGCTGCGGAGTTGTGGAATGAAGCTCTGAATTTCGTCGGGGTGAACAATGGCCCATCACAATGGCACTTGCTCATACCGTGGTTCAAAAGGAGAAGACGAGGAACGCTACAAACAAGGTTCATAAGCCGCGTTCATAGCCGCGGCTGCCACAAGAACTATGTATACGATTTGGAGCTTGAGGAACAAAAAACTTTTTGATGATGAAGAGGTAAATGTAATTAATAGTCGTAGGGAAATTATTGGGGGCCTCAAGATGAAATTGGGCGCCATTGATTATAGGAGAACTAGTGAGATAGATAGGCAGTGGCTTAGCAAAATGGCATGTTGCCATAATTTTTGTTGGTGTTGTGTTTGAGCTCTGTTTATGTGGGAGCTCTCGTATGGCCCTTGGTTTAGGTGGTTTGTTTGGTGTTGTTTGGTCCCTCTTTTGAATAAAATTTTCTTTAATTCAAAAAACAAAATTCTCCACGAATGAAATGAGAAAATTTTGATAGAAAGAATACCAAGGAAACATAATGAGAACAAAAAGAACCATTTCCCTGCTGGCCTGCTGTACTAAATGAACACTTCTTCCCCAAAATATCATTTTGCAGATTTCTTTATGTACATAGAGGTGTCATTGTTGATGTGAGAGTACTGCTGCTGTTACTGCATGTATAAAATCTTCAGAAATATTTCCCAGATGACTTCTAAATTCTTCCTTCCGACACCACCATGACAGTGACATCATCATGGTACTCCCTGCGATCTCCTTGCGGAATATCCAACAGCTCATGAAGGTCCATTCCTGCAAATTGGAAGAAAGTAGGATGAAGTGTCATCATGAATCAGCAAGAAAATGAATTGCTTTGTTCCCAAATACAAACATAGAAAGACGCTACTTTACATCGTGAAATGTTGTTTGAATTAGACTAACGATATGGTTCTAGTAATTATTGAAAGAAACATGAATATTGAAAATTTTGAGATTGCTCAAACTGTGTTCAATTTGGACTATAAGTACCACAAATCAGCCCTAATGAGAAGTCTTTATATTCTGAAAATAATTCACATTTTACACTGCAAATTGGAAGAAAGTTGGATGAAGAGTCATCATGAATCGACAAGAAAATGAATTGCTTTGTTCCCAAATACAAACATAGAAAGACGCTACTGTACATCGTGAAATGTTGTTTGAATTAGACTAAAGATATGGTTCTAGTAATTATTGAAAGAAACATGAATTCAAACTGTGTTCAATTTGGATGATAAGTACCACAAATCAGCCCTAATGAGAAGTCTTTATATTCTGAAAATAATTCACATTTTAAGTCAGCTTACCCTCTTTCTTGGCTGCGCGAGACAGAAGCTCTTCTATCAAATGTTGTGCAGGATCCCCTTCTGGAGACTTCTCCATGAAACTCTCCATATGAGAAACCACTTCTTGGTTGGTTAAATACTGATATAAACCATCAGACGAGAGTACCAAAAACTGATCCCTTTGACAGAGCTTATGGTGGCGCAGAGAAGGTGTACAAGATGCATATGGTGCAGTACCAATATAATCATTGCGGAACATTTCCAGCAATGGATCATTCCACTTGGGCTGCAGCAATGCTTATGAGATATTAGCAAGTATGTTTGCAACTTAAATTACAAGAACTGAAATGTATGCATTCTACATAAATATACTAGACATAGGAAACTATATTGAATTTTCTCCTCTATTACTAGGCACCTTTTGTCAAGTTGGCTTCCTAATAAGATATTTCAATCATTGCGATCACAGAAAGAAAGAATACACGCAGCATAGATAGACTACCCTTGTTGAAAACAATAAAGGGTTTCAAACCAAAAATCAACCATGTAATCACAAACAGTGTTTCTTTCATCACTGATCTTTCCTTAGCCTAACTACATCCTTTTCATAGCACTGCCAAGTAATATTCTACAAGGATCAAATAGTTCATTTTAATTTGTAGATTGTAGAATACAATGAATCAATTACTGAATGAATATTTACAAAATGGCAAACCTGTTTAAAAAACCCAGCTCCAAATGCTCTGGTAACCATAAGCCGGCCCTCAACCCTATCATTAAGAATACATTGGCTGTCATCCGGATGTTCACTTTTTATTCTTAAAACTTCCTGCAGAAAGTAAGAAGGACGTGAATATTCGAAGATGAAATCATGAATAAAATCTGCATTTTTCAATGGTAGCACATGAAAGCAAATTTTCACGTCCGAATGAGGAAATTTAAGTAAAGGTGGTAAAACTAAAAAATCACAGCATATAACAAAAGCTTCTATACAAACTATGTCATTACTTTATCTGCATTGCAAGTAACAGATGCATACTCATCCTATAATTGGATGTTTTACTTGTCAATGATTTTAGTGCATCTCTAATACTGACGAACAAACAGAATATTCAGTTTTCAGCACATAAAAATGCAACCAAATTCTAATGAGATGTAATGATAAATGCAAACGAATTTATTACCAGTTCATGACGAGGATGTTGACACAGCACAACACTAAGAAGAGCTTACCTCTTCGATGCTTGTATTGTGGTCAGTAGACAACTGCAATGCAGTCAGCTTCATAACCTGAACGGAATGATTCTTTACCATCTCATTTACTTTCTCACTTACTGTTTTTGTTGGCTCTTCAACTATCCCCTTTATACTTGATCCATTTTCTG
This sequence comes from Rhodiola chrysanthemifolia, assembly GCA_033675395.1. Lineage (NCBI taxonomy): Eukaryota > Viridiplantae > Streptophyta > Magnoliopsida > Saxifragales > Crassulaceae > Rhodiola > Rhodiola chrysanthemifolia. The sequence goes on along the minus strand of CM066210.1, from coordinate 29,104,779 downwards.
CTTGCTCCTCCAAGTCCACGCTGGGACCAACTTCTTCCTGCTATTCAGACTGAGCAACAATGGCTCGGCTATCACCCACATTCATCACGTATACATCCTCATCTCTCATTAACACGACTAGCAAACATGATCCCATCAATGCCAGCTCTGGATTGCGATCAAGAAACTTATCAGTCATGTCTAAGTAAGCAGCCTCCGTCATGTCAAGCGCTCTTGACATTGCATTCAAAACTAACTCATGATCCACGGGACCAACCTTTCCCCTCTTGCCACTGCGAGGAGGCCTCTCCTCCAGTTTATCCCCAGTCTCTTCTTTAGCTTTGTTAGTCACCAAACCAAATTTCCAAGGAAACAACACTTTCTTACCATGGCCTTCCATATGCTTACTATTCGATAACAACCCTAATCTAAACATTGGCAACAACAACCACCTTCTATTAACAGCGAAGCCTGCTTTATTTACACTGATGGCATCGTCAACTGAAAATGCAAATCTCTCGGATCCTGATAAATCAAGCCCATCATCACGGTCATCTTCAGCTAGCAACTCCCAAAGTCTCCTCCTCCTACTATCAGTTTGCTCGGTGTGAAATGTTACCTTCTTTGCAGCTCCTTGCACCGTTGGTGGCTCCACACTAATATCCTCTACGATCACAGAGGCCACATTCGAAGGTTGCTCCAGCACTACCTCCCAAAACAATCCTTGAAGCTCGTTATACATTGCTCGATAAAATTTAGCCATCAAAAACTCAGGTGCATCAGGACCATTAACCCATCATAAATTCCAACAAACAACCAACCATGCTCTTCAGATACCACCACGTGAACACGATCCTCACCTGCCTTTCCCTGTGCCCACTGTAAATTACTCTCCTCATGAATCCTTACGCCAGTCTCCATCCCATCGCTCAACGCAGGAACCTCTTTTCTACTAACAAAACTAAAGTCAAGCACCTCAGACGAAAATGACTAACTGCTTTCAAACATCCCGTTCACACTCCCATACTTGCACAGATTGCTTGAATCAACCCCATCCTCGTCCACATCCTGCTCCAGCACCGTCCTCACCGTGAAACTGTTAGCACTAACCGACGCACCTGAAATCGCCCTAAAGCTAGTCTCTGGCAAGCTGGTTTGACTCTTATTAGATCCGTCGTGACGAGGCAGAGAGAAGCGAAGCGAATGGGTTGGAGATCGGTACCGATCGGAGGGAGTCGCTGACAGAAACCGAGCCGAAGAGGGAACGTACCAAAACGAGTGGCCTAGGGTTTCGTCCAGCGGCTCGGAAGGTGCCGAACGATGGAAGCAGTTGCAGAGCTGCGAGATATTTCCTCCCATCACAATCTCTCTCGCCGGCGATGGAGACAAAAGAGTTTGTCTCTGAGATTTTGCAGAATGTCTCTATCTTAACGTTAATAAATATTATAGTCAATTTAATCCCAAATTATTATTTTTTGATTAAAAATTTAATCCCAAATTTGTAGTGATATATTCACTTTGTAATTGAAGATATCCGTTTGGCGCTTAAATTAAAAATGTTCGTTGAAAATGACTGTGAAGAATGTCGTGAAGGTTTGTATGTCTTTTAATCAATTTACACGAAATTGTTAATGGAACTAGACAGATCCAGCAAGAACGTTTGGGTATTGATATTGAGAAATCTGAAAAAGGTTATGATGATCACGAAGCGAATCAAATTTGGATACTACTCGGGGACATACATACATTATTGCTGACAGATTCAGGCTTTTTGCTTAGACATTATTTGCGATAACAATAATGCGATAAAAAAATTCCTATATTCTAACCCCCTGTTTGGTTGCAGGAAAATTAATGAGAAAGCAAAATTTTATCGATAGAAAGTTAATTCAGGCTGTTTGGTTACAAAGAAACTAAATAAGAAAGAAAAATAGGTAGAAAAAGGTTCGGAAAATTCGACCAACTTTCCTCAAAATATTACCGCCCGAAACTGAGAGGAAAACGAAAATCCACGATGGACGACTTCGTCCATTTTCTTCAATTGTTCCATCTGCGCAATCGACTAAATCAGGCGTGAGTCGACCACCTGCAACTCGTTCAAATCCTATACATAATCCTTAATCGCGCCTCAACTGCTTCCTCTTTCATCCTCGGTTGCCACTATACTCGCCTATGTTTCAGGTATGATGCACCTGTCGAGTAATATGTGTTATTTTTTACGCCATTGATGGGTATATCTCAGGTTTTGTGCCTTTTCAAACCCTAATTTTTAGCCACTTTTGGATTTGATTTTGTTTGATTGTGACTGATTCTTATGAAATGGGTGTGTAGAGAATGTCGTGAGGAGAGGAGGGTTTGCTAGGGTTTATAAAGGAAAGTTGAGGAGTGGGGAAGCAATTGCAGTCAAGAGATTGACTAAAGTTTGTAAAGATGCTGAGAGGAAGGAGGAGCTTTTGAATGAGACTGGGACAATGGGACATGTCTGTGGTATTCAGTTCGGACTTGTGCTTGTCTGCTTGATGCAGGTTTTGATGAGTTTGTGTTGTGCTGATGTAATTGATTTGGTGGAATGTAGGTGAGAAGTTTCCGGCAATGGACTGGAAAACTGATGTGATTTCTAAGAGACATGACACAACTACGCTTGAAACAGTTGATGGTTTCACCATTGCGCTTGTTGGTTTCATAGACAAAGATCTAACCCAGCAAAATGGCTTCTCTGTTGAGGTGTGTGTGACCCCTTTTTACTTTGATTTTTTGTTGTTATTATCAACTTCAAGCTGATACTCTTTCCAATCCTAGACTGTACTGTCTGTTGTTTACCATGATTTATCCATTTGGTTATGTTCCAATTGATTCTATTCCGTTCTTTAGATATACGTTGCAGTTACTAGGAATCCAAAATAGCTGGATGTTTTTGTTGTTGAAGTTGAGCAATTTAGATATCTCAGAATCAGTGGCTTTGTTTTGATTTCCATGTCCATCAGATTTACTGTAATTTCTATTTTGGGTTTTCATATAGTTGGGAAGAATACATCGTCAAAGGTCTCACCTCAGAATCACTGTGAACCAGGGATTCTATATCATGGGCTTGTATTACACATCACCAACATTTGCAGTTGCTATCCAAAACTTGGTCCCCTGCAATCACCTTTCTGATGGCATCAGCAAATAGGGTTGAATGTCACATAGTTTTATGTCGACAAGAAGCTTTTGTTCGCGTAGTTTTTAATTGATTTCTCGAAATGAATATGATGCGTATTTTGGTAGTAGATAAAAAAACAAGGTTATATGTGAACAAACTCAGTTATGACGTTTGTTTCCGAACTCTTTATTTGGTGTGACGAGGACATTAATTCGAACAACAAGTATATAGAAATCATAATGTATGCAATTAGTTTTGAGAAAAAGTTTAAAATGTTATTTATCATTAAAATCAAACTGGACTTAATTTCTATTTTCTTTCCATGTTATGTTCTTGTGAACCAAACATGCTATCATTTTTCATTAGATTTTTCATTAAAATTTTCCATGTGTAACCAAACACAAAAAAAAAAGAGAAAATTTCAGTTTCCATGAAAAACAAATTCTTATTATTTTTCCCTATGCTTTCTTTCCTCTTTACTTTCTCGCAACCAAACATAGCGTAAATGTACAAAAAAACAACATGTAATGTTGTTGTGGTTCAAATTGGGAAACAACTCGGGGACATACATACATTATTGCTGACAGATTCAAGCTTTTTGCTCTGACATTATTTGCGATAACAATGCGATGCAATTACAATAACTTCACGCACGGTTCATGAAACGTTATCGTAAACTGTATATATTACGATAACTTAACGAGAACTGTGCGTTAACTTTATATTTACGATAACATACTGATACCGCATTGTTATCGCAAAGTGGGCCACCACCAATCACCTATAAATCCTGATTCTCTTTGTGCAATATTATAAGTTTATCTCTCATTTGGCTAAAAATACCCTTATCCGCCACTCTTGAAATCAGGTAAGTTCTAATCTCATTATATAATAGCATACACATACTTTATGCACATGTTAATTATAATATCAATTCATATTGTCATCATAATAGTGCCTAAACCAACCTATCAATGGCGACAATTCGTTATCGTTCGACATATTATTTAAGAAATATGGATGTGAATGGGGTAAAACCTCTAATCCTCATCTATAATGTTGAGTTACTTTACTAGGAGCATCTTCAAAATTTATTTAGACATCTCACTCTGCAACTGTTGTCATTTACAGTTTGGCACAATGGAAACGTTAATTGAACAAAGGTCATGGATGTACAATCGCCGTGACCATGGAAAATTGTACAATAACGACACATTTATGTGGGGCGTCTGAAATTTCATTGAAGTGGCTATTGCTAGAGGCGAACTTCCTAGTGAAATGCGTTGTCCATGTAGGCATTGCAAGAACAAAAAGTGTCGCGTGGCTGGAACGATTGAAAACCACTTGTACAGAAGTGGTTTTATGCCGAATTACTTTAATTGGACGCACCACGGTGAAGGTCGAGTTGATTATAGTTACTCTATTCCCGATTTTCAGGAAAACATCCATATACCGAAGATCACACAGCAACCATTAAAGAAATTTTCTTCAAGAAGTGCCGGAGTAAACTTAATAATGGGTGGTATAACCTGTGGCATGCGAGGACTGCAGATGGCATTAAGTTTCTAAAGCGGCATGAAGTCCAGGCGGGTTTAATGTGGCACTATCAAAATGTGGCATACATAAAAAAGATGTCAGATCGTAACAAGATTAATTCCCAAGGAAAAGATGGCCGCTGTGTTCATATGAGAGGTGCTAAAGCTGCACATATTCACTTCGAAGAATTGGTCAGTGTTACCCTGCCATTCTTTCGGTGTATGCTTTACTCCCTTGTTCTAAAATTTACCAAGGAATTTTTGTATCCGCTAATTGCAGGCAACGAGTGTAGAGATTGTTACTGCATGGACATGTACGACCGCCTCAAGAAAAAGCCCGATGGTACTTATGTGGAGAAGGATGGAGCGGAGAAAGTCGTACGTATCTTACCATATCAAATTTGATGTCCTTTTTTTTGGTTTATTTGCATCGCAAATTATACGTAATTTAGGGGCATATGCATTCATATCACACCTATGAATCTATGATACAAGGACCATCCTTAACAAACAGAAAAATAAGACTTTCAGTAAATAACAATAAGCAAGGCATTTGTTGGTATAGAATAAGTAAACTAGCTTGTATAGAAAGTAAATATGATAGCATAGGTGACAGGGAATGGTTAATAAGTATGGGTTTCGGGGGCTATCTTTGTTGGTCTTGAAGGTATTTTGGTGGGTTGGTCCTGCAGGGGGCTCTCTTTTGTTTTGTTTATTTTGTTGCATGGTTCCTCGGTAGTCTGTAGTGTTCCTGGTTAGTGTTGTGTACCTCCTTTTGTTTGAATGATATCATCTTGTTTCAAAAAAAAATAAGGAAGGTCTTTTTACAGGACTCAAAACCAGATAACAATTCACTTTACCAATCAAAAGGTCGTCAAAGGTAAAAAAGGCAGTTCACGCACAAATTTTGTATACTTATTGCTTATTGCTGTATCGTAGGGTAGTGTTATCTTATAATTAGTGTTAAATAACAATAAGCAAGGCCTATTTAATCGGTTGACAAAGGCCCGTTTGCTAATATTTCCATTCGATTGTTGGCAGCGCAAACTAAAGGAAGCACATGATGCTCTCAAAGAGAATGGACGTCCCGTATCTCAGGCTTTGGATTTCGATGTTGGATCGACTATACTAGGGGTGTGTAAGAGGACACGACTTCCAAATGTCATCGGAACAGCTGTCGCTGTAGTTGAGGGTTCCAAGTTTCATGGCATTGGCAGCCACATTACTGTTTCTTCTCATCCCGAGAGCAGCCCAAAGCTTGATCTTCTTATTCAGCAAGTCTCTCAGCTTCAGCAGCAGCAGCAACAGCTTCAGATGATTAGTCAGTTGACGCAGGCGTATGTTAGAGCTACTGGTTCTCAGCCCATTCGTCGAGAGGTAGATGAGGACATGCCATCGACTGATTAGTTTTGTTATTGGGAATTTGCAGCCCCTGCGATAACCTTTTGGAAATGGTTTTTTGGAGTCCTTCAAGCACTAGAAAACATTCCCATAAAAAAAAGCACTAGAAAACATGTAGTCCAGTTGCTGGTACTGATTTTTGTAGTGCTTCAAGCACTACTTGTAATATTTTAGGTTTTGTACTTATGGTAAACTCTTGCCTTCAGATTTCTGGAAAACATTTTCATAACAGTCTTTTTTTTTAATGTCAGAATTAAAACAATCTGCATGTGCTTTTTCGTCTTTTTTTTATATTCATATTAAAAAAATATCAATTACACTAAATATCTGAATTATCCACGTAAAATTTATTAAAAAATAAATCCACGTATTAAAAAAATAAATATCTGAATAGGTGCCGCAATTGTTATCGTATTATCCACGTAATTAGTTGTGATAACATTACCTGACAATTACGCGGAAAAAAATTTGTTCACGCAAGATTAACGGACGTTATCGCGCGCATTTTACGATAACATTACGTGCTTAATACGGTAACAGAAAATGTGTTGCCGCAATGTTAACGGAAGTTATCGCATAACATTTGCGATAACATTACGTGCGTATACGTTAACAAAAATATGTTGCCGTAATGTCACGGAGGTTATCGCATATGTTTTGCGATAAGCATACGTTGTCAATACGATAACTATATCGTATTTATTGTAAGGTTATCGCAGACTTATCGCACTAAAGTAACGTCGGGTTATCGCAGAGAAATTACGACAAAGTTTTTTGCGATAACTATAATTTTCACGTAATGTTAACATAATTGTTTCATTTTACGATAACCTAACGTTAATTAATGTTATCGTAAATTAAATCCAAAATGTGTAGTGTACATCTAAATCGATATCAATTTGTTTAAATAATACTATTTTATATACATGTTTAATCAAGATTTGAATTTTATATCACATGGATGCACCTAAAATTTACAACAAAAAACCCAATATGGCTATATAGGACCATCTTAATTTAGGGTTGTATATGAATCTAGTCGAGTCAAGTATTAGATAGTTGAAGCTTAACTCATATGTTTATGAGTCAGAGCTTGGGCTGAGTTTTTCTTGTCTGAAAAATACATTTTTGATATTGGCTTATTTAATTTTAAGGAGCTGAAGGCAATCTCAATTGCTTTTTTTGTGTGTGTGTGTGAAACAACATACAGCCAAGGCAAAACAAAGCAAGACAGCAAGAAACCAAGGGAGCTGTCGACTGTTCTTTGCCTTTCTAGCAAGCTCAATTGCTTTAAGTAAGCAATTTGGATACATCTAGTTGGATTATATATATATATATATATATTTGCAATTAACGAGCTTTCAAACAAGTTCGGACAATTTAAACAGGCTAGATATGCAGAAGTGGTACGGTGGTGGTATAATGTCATAGTCTTGGTCGAATGACAAGAAATTCAACGGTTCGAACCCCTGGATTCATCTTATGGCATGAATTTGAAAATTTTCATTCATTGTTTACCATAGTGGCTAGTGAGATTTATTTAATAATAGAAAAAATAGGCTAGATACTTAACTGAATTATTTCTAATTAAATTTGTAACTTATGCGAAAATAAATAATCTAAACAACATCATAAACTAAATCAGGCACAAGTTACAAAGGAACTTTTAGCGAGCTTCTAAATAATAACATACAAAAATAACCAAATGAAGTTCTCCTACTTGTTTACAGAGAAGCGTTCAATTGCAACCCTCTGTCTGCTTGCAACCCTGCATTCCTAGTAGATATCGTTAATTTTTGTTTGAGGAAATGATAAAAAAAGGGGGCATGAGCTACCTTATGATGTCAAGTTACGGGTCTGAACTATCAAAAATGACAATCAATGGTGAAATTCAAATTAAATGACAAAAATGGGTCATGAACTATTCCTTACTGTCAAATTATAGTCTGAACTACCCAAAATGACAATCAGGGTCAAATTTCAAAAATTTCAATAGACATGTTACAATTTGTAATTCTTCCGTCTATAGCAAGATGGTAACCAACAGGTGTTCCGACAGTGACTGTAACATCATAGAGAAAATAACCGATAGAATAGAAACTACACACGACGTAATTCCCAACTCTAGGGGACTTCCTAAGCCCTAATAGAATTGCAAATCTTTATCGAGTTTAGAGTTACAGCGGACTTACGTTTACAAGACTCCCTCTTTAAACTGCATAACCTCTAACACCCTTCAAGACTTGCGATCTAGTCCCCCTAGATCCGAGACTCCCTCTCTTCTTCCGAGCAGATCTTCTCCCAAAGATCAAAGTCTTCTCCCGAAGGCAGACGCTATCGCCCGACAACGCAGTAACAACAACGTGTGTGTGCGTTGGAATGTCTCCTTCAGTCAGTTTGAAATAACACATCGAACAGACTGACTCAGTGCCTTTACTTTCCGGTGAGAAAAGCTCAGGCAGATTGTGTAACCTCCTCCTCTACGTGATGATATGTTCGTGATTTTACTTCTCCGAAAACAATCGTGAATGGGAAACCCTAGCCTCGTATTTATAGGTAATCGGCTGGATTTCCTATTCGGTTAAGAATACCTTAACTAACAAAATACTCTATCTTCAAATATTTAGGAATTTTTCCGAAATATTCTCTTAGTCGCCAAAGCTTCTTTCTTGATAATCAAGCGAGTATCTTCATGGATCCTTTGTATATCTTCCTGAATTATCTTTAATCATCTTCAATATTCTTCAAGATACTTCAACCGCCTCAGATTCATATTGCCGACTTACTCAGATTTGGAAACTCTCGAATAAGGCAACATCCCGTCGTCAGTTATGTGCAGCTCCGAGTTCCAACTTCTCTTGAACAACTCCTTGTCTTCTTTCTTGAACACTCTGAAATCGTTTTGCCAAACTTCATGCCACATAGGAATTAACAATCTCCCCAATGACATTTTTGGCAAAACCATCTCACGGGACTTCTGAACTCGTAATTAGTAAGATTGAGAGGAACACATCCACCCTCAAAATTATTGGCCTTTTTTGCCATAAAATAGGCAAGGAGGGTTAAAACGCAGTTCAAGCATACAATGTAACTAGAGTGCACGACAGGAATTAAAAAGTGTTCAACAAAACAGAGTAATAAAAGTAATATTTAGAGCATCATCGTTCAGGTGGTGGATTCTGCTTCGGCTCCATCCTCAAAGTCATCCTTCCCATCGTCGCTGTGATACGTCAATGCGCGTACCATGCTGGTGACTACCTTCTTCTGCTCCTGGATGACATGCAGCACGTGTTCCAGCATGCTCAGTATCTTTGCTCTATCGCGAGCCGATATCCCAAACGATGTGCTAGATCCGTGAACAGCAGACTCTGGAACATCTCTGCGACGGTTTGCTGGGACACTGGTCTCCCCCTGAAGATTATTCAAATGCTTTCCCTTCAACAGCTTGTGATCTGCCGAATGGAGTGCTATGGCACCAGTGAGCTTATCTCCACTAGTCTTCAGATCTGGGTGCTCAGAGATGATTAGCTCGTAGATGAGCGAGGGGGAACATAATTTGATGAAGCGACTTTGTAGATGTGGCGTGAGTAGCAATTTGGTCCAACATGATCTAAGCCATATTAATCTTCATCTTATTCCCAATCGTGTAGAGCAGTTGATCCATGTTCTTGCTGACAGTGGACCTGTGTGAGGACGACATCCAATTCCTTAGAGCAATGAAGTAAAGGAGCAAAAATTGCGTGGTCATCTCGGTAGTTGGAATAGTTGCCTCTTCCCACTCAGCATATGTTCCAGCAGTCAAACAATCTTCTATTTTATCTTAGTCATCTTCCTCCTGACTTTCTACCAGATTCTCCATCCCATAGTACTCATTGATCAGCTCAGGAGTGATGAGCACCTTTTTTCCTCTCACATACAGCTCTTCATCAGTCTCCAAGTGATCAGTTTCCACCACCTCTGTCTGATCGGTTTCCTCAATAGGCATGTCCTCCACGATATCCATCTTTTTTTTAATTCAGCGACTCGGTTAGATTCTAGATTTGCATCATTAGCTTCCTCTTCTGATTTATCACCAACATCCTTAGTAGTTTTATCAATCTGCACACTTCTTTTACCAGTAGCAGCAGCTTCGCTCTCAGAATATGACATTAAAACCATTCTTACTCTGATTGCACGAAATCGAGCAGCAAATTGCTTTGATTAACCACCCTTATGAGCCGCAGTGTTTCTGCACAACCCTCTTGGCTTGAACACGTATCCATAGACAGCACGAAGCTTCTTCTTCAATCTTGGTCCTTATTTCACCACATCACCAGATTCTACTACTTTCTCAGCTTCAACACGTTCTACTCTTTTCGGAATATCATTCACTATTTCCTTACCCTTTTTAACAGTCTTTGGTGCCTCGATCGTCTCCTTCACACCCTTATCGAGTTTCGCACTCATAGGAGAACCAAATTCAAAGACTGGGAACTTGGGTTTACCATCTTGAGTAATTGTTCAGCTGACAGCTGGTTCTCCTTCGCAGTCTCCTTGCTCACTCCAGTTGTTGCTTGTTTAGGGTGCGGTGCATACAAGAAATCTTTATAGGAGCTTCCTTCGATTTTGATGAATCAACAATCGCTGCCTCCGGCTCAAGCGATTTCCTGATTTTAGCTTTCTTGGTAGTCTTGGGGTTCACCGTCTCTTCTTTAGCCACAACTTTCTTCGCAGTCATCACATCGGACGCTGGAGTAGAGGGGATGTTGATTTCTTGGACATGCGGGTGTTCACCATTGTCTGTGCTTGAGAGAATGCGAGCTAAGGTTTCGAACTGCGAGCAACAATCTTTTGATTTTAAATATTTTGTTTTCTTAACTTTCCAAATTTGTCTCGCGCTTCCCAAGGATATATCAACTCGGTATATTTGGTCCAATCAATCCTTCCTTCGTGGTTTCTCAAACGACTCTCGACTTTTACTTCCTTACACGCTTAACTTGGGAAATTTTTCCAAATTACACACCTTTTTAGATTCAATTCCTATTCTACACATGGTTTAGATTGGTTTCCCAATTTACACTAGTTTTATAAGCCACCGTTATCAACGGCTTCTTAACATTAAGACGCTCTTGTCAACGGCGTCTTAACATTAAGACGCTCTTGTCAACGACGTCTTAAGCCTAGTGGCGTTTTTGCACCAAAATAAGCAGTCATATGACATAATATTGCCAAATAAGCCTAAATCGCTGTCACCAACAGCGTCTTAAGTTAAGACGCTGTTGTTAGCAGCGTCTTAACTTATCAACAGAAAACACAGGCCACATCCCTACACTTGGTCTCTCTAGCAACAATATAACCTTACTAATTTTGTCTTTTTGTTCATCAGTTGGTACATCCATAACAGCCCACATATAACCAGTCAAATAGATCCGAATGACAATACAAGGTATGGAACTTTGTGCAGTCTGCAGATTAGTAGATGTGCAGCATTTTTGATTATTATTATTTTGTATGCATTATTAGTTCCTATACAGACCATATGCTTCAAATCAAAGTTAATGCAAGTGTGGCCTGTGTTTTCTGTTGATAAGTTACGACGCTGCTACCAACAGCGTCTTAACTTAAGACGCTGTTGGTGACAGCAGTTTAGGCTTATTTGGCAATATTATGCCACCATGTCTGGTATTTGGGGCGCAAAAAACCACGTTAGCTTAAGACGCTCTTGTCAACGGCGGCTTACAAAACTAGTGTAAATTGGGAAACCAATCTAAAACATGTGTAGAATAGGAAATGAATCTAAAAATGTGTGTAATTTGGAAAATTTTCCCTTAACTTGAATAACTTAAATTTAACTTGTAAACGTACGAGCTGTCTAAAAATGTTCCAGCTCTCTTCTTTACTTGGTCAGCCTAACTGTATATCTCAATTTGGCTTCTGGTTGACCTCATCCTAGAACATTTAGTTGTCAATGACACACAGACCCAGAGAGGATCTAAGTGTCTAGAGTTGGGCATTATCCAACAGTTTGGTGAAGATATCAGCTAGCTGCTTATCAGTTGTCACGTGCTTCAGAGTAATCGCCTTCTTCTCCACAAGCTCTTGAATGAAGTGGTGTTTGATGTCAATATGCTTAGTTCTAGAGTGCTGAACTGGATTCTTCGATATGTTGATAGCACTCATGTTGTGACAGTACAACGTCATCTCATCCTGTTCTACCATGTATTTGGACAACATCTGCTTTCATTCATAACATCTGCGTACAACAACTCCTAGCAGTTATATACTCCGCTTCATCTTTAGATAGGGATATTCTATTCTGGTTTTTACTGAACCAGGACACCAGGTTATTTCCTAGGAAGAAGTAACCTCCATATGTACTCTTCTGATCTTCAGTGTTTTCAGCTCAGTCAGCATCACAGTATCCCACCAAGCATGAACTCGTATCTTTAGTGTACCGGATTCCGTAGTCACATGTTCCATAGACATACTTGATGATTCTCTTCACTTGTAGCCGATGACTTTCCTTCGAATTTGCCTGGTATCCTGATCATACTGCTACTGCAAAAGCTATATCTAGTCTGTTTGCAGTCAGATAGAGCAACCTACCGACCATACGTTTGTATAGTGTTTGATCAACACTTGTCCTAACTTCGTCTTTTGTGATCTTCACATGTGTAACAGCATGAGTCCTTTTATGACTGACCTTCTCTAGGTCAAACTTTTTTTATTAGATTTCTCGCATACTTACTCTGAGAAATAAAGATGTAATCAGCCTTCTGCTTCACTAGAAGTCCAAGAAAATACGCCTTCTCTCCTACCATATTGATGAGGAGATGTGTGAAAAACTTAGACTCAAGCTGCTACAACATCCCTACCCATACCATGTGCAATGGTTAAGTGATAGTGGTGAGATGAAGATTACACACAAGGTGAAAGTTCAGTTCAAAATTGGTGATTACATCGACGTAGTCGAGTGTGATGTAGTACCAATGAAGGTATGCCACTTGCTATTAGGAAGACCGTGGCAATATGATCTTTTAGCCCAACACTGTGGACGGACTAACCAATACACTATCAAGTGGAAAGGGAAGGATTTGGTGCTTAGACCCATGACGCCGCAATAAATGATGGTTGAACACATGCAAAAGGTTTCCTCACAAAGGAGTCAGAATGAGCGAGAGAAAACGAAATTGAGTGACTTACACACATCTGAGAGTGAGTGTCCCAAACCAAACACGAGAGACAAACAGAAAAGAGAGGGAGAGAACTTAGTCATGCTAGCCACAAAATCTAAGTTGATAGATGTGAGACAAAGCCCAGATTGTGTGATCTTTGTACTCATGTACAAAGATACTTTGGTTTCTACTAACGACTTAACGTGTCTTCCTAGTGTCTTTTCTCTTGTTTTGCAGGATTACAAGGATGTCTTTCCGGAGGAGGTTCCAGCGGGTTTACCACCTTTGCGTGGCATTGAACATCAAATTGATCTCATTCTAGGAGCTTCACTTCCAAACCGACGACCATACCGCACAAATCCCAAAGAAACAAAGGAGATACAAAGGCAGGTACAAGAACTTTTAAATAAAGGCTATGTGCGTGAAAGTTTAAGTCCTTGTGCAGTGCCTGTGATTTTAGTTCATAAGAAAGATGGATCTTGGCGTATGTGTGTTGATTGTAGGGCCATAAATAACATAACTGTTAGATATCGTCATCATATTCCTAGGCTAGAGGATATGCTAGATGAACTAAGTGGCTCTATTATCTTCTCTAAAATTGATTTGCGAAGTGGATATCATCATATTAGGATGAAAGAAGGAGATGAATGGAAAACAGCATTCAAAACAAAATTTGGATTGTATGAATGGTTAGTCATGCTTTTTGGTTTAACTAACGCCCCTAGTACTTTCGTGAGATTAATGAACCATGTTTTGAGAGCATATATTGGCAGATTTGTTGTTGTGTACTTTAATGATATCTTGATATACAGTAGGTCCAAAGAAGAACATCTTGATCATATCAAACAAGTGTTGGACGTTCTTAGGAAAGAAAAGTTCTATATTAACATGGAAAAGTGCTCAATTTGCAGAAACAAGGTTGTGTTTCTTGGCTATGTTGTTTCAAGACAAGGAATTGAAGTTGATGAATCAAAGGTGGAGGCAATCAAGAATTTGCCCACCCCTATCGATGTAAGTCAACGAGAGTTAGAGTCGAAGACGACTCATTTTCAAGAGGGGGAGGATGATGAGGACATCCTTGAGTCACCTATACGCGTACAAGCTGATACATCGACTAAGGATGCTTATCTTGGTCCGATGACTAGGAATCGTGCTAAACAAATTCAGCAAGAGGTGAATTCGCTCCTAACTAACTTTCATGATGTTATTAATGAGAATTACATACTTCCTAAGTCTCGAATGTTTTTTTTACTCAGGTTTTTATCTACGGGTGTAATTCAGGCTAAAGGATCTTACGAGGAGAATCAAAGCTCAGTCGTTGAATGCATTGTTTGCAAACATCAATCTGTAAATAACAAGATATGCTGAATTCAAAGATGGACACAAAGAATGATAGCATGCTTTCCGCGCCATCAATGATTGCACACAATACCCTAAAAGCTCGTCCATCAACACCTCATTATGGACATATCAACCTCATAAAGATGTACGATTCCTAAGCAATTAATGCCGCCGCCAAAGCATTAAATGCTGCCGCCCAAGAATTGAATATTGTGCAAGGCTCAACAATGATGGTTCAAGAACCAAACTTTGCTGCACAAGACATTTTGATTGCACAAGACTCTACATGATTGCACAAGGCTCAATGATGGCTGCACATCAATCCACATCCACAAGACTTTATTGCTTTCCTAGTATAAATACCCCACTTCTTTTTCAGCAACATTACACATTACTTTGAATCTGATTTCTATATGAAAGTTAGCCCAGTGCTATTTCTATCTCAATGAGAGATTTCTCTACCCCATTGCTCTTGTAATTTCCTAGTGATATTGCAGAAGCGGTCATTCGACGGCAACCTTTCTGTGCTTCCAACTTCGTGCGTGGTTGTGTGGTTAGGAAACTTAGTGTGGTTAGGCGTCTACTTGTCGCAGGTCATTGCACTAACAGTGGTTGGCATCAAGAATTGTCGGGTTGCACTATTATCACCCTATGTCTTTGAGTGGCTCCAATAGTTTTTTTTGATTAGGGGGTTAGGTGTTATGTTAGTTGAGTTAGAGGGTCTTCGAACCCGAGCACACTTTGGTGCCGGGTGGAGTGCTCACCACCGAGACACATCATTTCGCCCTGAGTGGCTCCAATAGTTGAAGTTCATCAAAATCCTACGCCGTGAAGATCGAAATCACACCCCCGTATCACATATCCTTGTGCGACCAATCTGGCTTTGTTTCTGGTGATATTGCCCTTCTCACATGACTTGTTCTTGAAATCCACTTGGTTTCAATGTTATTGACTCCGTATGGTTGTGGAACGAGCTCCCACACGTCATTCCTTGTGAACTCATCAAGCTCTTTCTGCATGGCCATTGACAGGCGTCGTCTGACCTCTCAAATTTAAATTTATATTTTCCACTGTAAAACACTTAGTAAAGCGGCAAGCAGGGGTCGAACCCTAGAGAGCTGGTGTGGTTCAGTTGTCCTGTAAACAAATTGATTGGAGGTTTTGTAAAAGAACAATTGTCGCAAGTGCAAGAGTAATAAAACGAAAGGAAATTAATCAGAGAAAGTATTCGGTCTAGTGTTTCCTATTGTGACTCGTTTATCATTGACTTCTAATTATCTGATTTTATGATCCTAAGTGTGGTTACACCGTTTCAGGTTATAACCTAAGGTAGAGCCGTTTCAAGCCACTACGCCACAATCTACTTCGTTTCAGGTTATAGACTTCTAGTTCTAGCAAACCTAATACTCCGTTTCAGGTTATATCAGGTTAAGTGCAACTACTTGTTCTAACGGTTTAGTATCAAACGAGCAGCAAACATGGGGGCTGAATTGCTCGGCTAAGTTTTACCATTGCAAGTCTCCACTTAGCTTCACAATTCAGTCCGGGATAAATATGCACAAGAACTAGTAGAATAAAACAGCATTAAGCAAAGAATCTCAAAACTTCGTCACAATATATTGAACCCTAAACCGAATAGAAGGTTTAGCTACTCATGTCATGGAAAATAAACACAAATATGAATGAAAGTAAAGGAATTCTTCTCTTGCCGAAGCTTAGTGCTTGTCTCCTCCAAGGTCGGTTGGTGATGCTCGAGTTGATTGCTTGCTTCGATGATGATTATGCCCTGACCCAAGAGTCTTATTTATAGCGAAGACTTAGTGTTTCTAAGTCTATACTTGGGCCAGATCCAAATCTTATTCCGTTTCCAAATCTCTCAACCGACTAGGCTTGGTTTGCAAGTTAACTTGGCTTGCAAGTTAACATAGCTTGCCAGCATGCTTAAACCGCCACGGTTGGACGAGCCGAAGAATTGCACCGCCGTGAACTCGGCTTGGCTCGGCTGCAACTCGGACAAGGATGCGGGCCTCGGACGCTGGCCTGGAGCGCGGCCTGGGATATAGTCTCTGCGAAACGCGGTCCCCACTGAGTCCCGACTTCGGCTATTGATTTAACCATCCAAATGACCTCGGATGCTCTCGGTGTGAACTAGAGAGTTGTAGGGAATTGAGTCAGCTACGCAACGGCATGTGGCTCATATTTTGGTGATCAGCGGTCCATTCCCAGCGCTACGTCGAGCGTCCAAAGGTCCGATCTACCATTGTGATGCTTTTGGCA
Organism: Rhodiola chrysanthemifolia; assembly: GCA_033675395.1. NCBI lineage: Eukaryota > Viridiplantae > Streptophyta > Magnoliopsida > Saxifragales > Crassulaceae > Rhodiola > Rhodiola chrysanthemifolia. Next base: position 29,087,950 of record CM066210.1, on the reverse strand, counting down.
TGAAAAGTCATCTTTAATGCGCGTTTCCTCCTAGAGCTTCCAAAACACCTGAAATGCAAAACAACACTAACAAGTAACTTGTTCGCATAATAAAGTGTCGGAATTGGTGGGATTTGTTGACTCGATGAGTCGTATAAATACGGCTCATCAAACCACCCCACACTTAAACTTGTTCGTCCCGAACAAGAACTGGGTCATAGAAAGAAAATAATCGAAACACCACAATTTCTTCGACGTCCTTAATAATGCTACATGAATATGAGTCGCTAGTCTAGACTTGCTTTTCAATGCGTGACTCAATCGTTACTAAGATTATCATGCTCAACATGGAATAAATTCGATACGTGTTACCTTTGAGCCGAGATCCAAATCAATTCGGATGAGTGGGAGATAGTCCCCTTTAGACCCATGATCTGCACTCGCTGGTCCGGGCTCTCGCTATATGGTTATACTTCATTGCTTTTTCTTGCACGTGATTTGTTCGAGCTTTAAGGGTTCTCTGAGTTTTTTCTTTCTTCTTTTGTTGGACAGCTTTTGTAGTGATTTCTTTGGCCTTTAGCTCTTGATGTAACATTGATGTACTTCACTTTTGTTGAGTGTGGAACTTTCACAATTTGACTGATTTTTCTTGAGCTTTGCTCCTTATTGTGAACCGCTTGTCCTTCTTTTCCTTTTCTTTTGAAGGAGGTCCAATCATCGCCCGCAAGCATATGGAAATACCTCCCCGCTCTTTCTCATCCTCGTCCTTTTTGTTGCGAGTCAAGCTGAGGGTCGCTCACCTATTTTCCCGGTTACTCCGAACTAGAGATAGGACGATCTGTTTTCCCGTCCCGCCTGTCTACATAAACGCTGCAGCGGCGGAGCTAACTCTGAATCATAAAATCTCGAAGCATATAGTTTGAATCCGGTCCTTTGAGCGCTTTGTCAAGTCTCTCTAGGACGTTTCTATAAACTCCACATCCCTGTTTATCTCAACTCAAAATCACGTAGTAGGTTAAGCTCACATGTTAAAGCACAACTCAAATTTCACGAAAAAAACGCATCTTATCAGCTCATCTATTTCACATTATCAACATTCAATACCGCATATCCGGGAAATAGAGAGAAATTCATACTTTCAAAAAAAATCAATTTTAAGGGAAACGTGAAGACACTATGCATGTGCAAAAACTAAACATGCTGACACAACTAACTCTCCCACCCCACACTTTTGAACAAAGCCGTGTCCTCACGGCACGACTTAAATTCAAAGACACAACTATGCAAGCAAACAAACGTAGGGAAAAGAAGTAGAGAGTAAAAGGTGAACAGGCACTCCCCTCGTGTGGTCGCGAGATGTGAATCGCTCTTCCAAGGTTATTTGATATTCTAAACACTTCTGTCGAGCCGGAAATTTCAGATGATGAACTTGGGTCGAGGATTTTGGCAGTGTGCCCATTCTATGCGCACAGGGCTCGCAACAGGTTGGGTCTCCGGGCGACTTTCCAGGAGACTATGGTATTTTTCACTTGTCTCCATATATGGGCCATTGTAAGACTATTGGTCGATCCAGAATCTCCAATTGGCCAAGTTTGTCCAAGGATTTCCTCCACGCCCTAATTCTGCGCTCGGGACGCTTCGTGCTGGCTCGGCTCGGTCGGCCGGTGTTTGGGCCTGGCGCGCTCCACACTGAGGTGCATGTTTCCTGCATAAAAAAAACATCTCCTTTCCCAAAAGAAAATGTGAGGAACATGACTCACATAAATGGAAAACGAAATAAAATAAAATAAAGACTGAGAAACAAAACTTTTGCCGGGCTGCCTCCCTGCGAGCGCCTTTGTTTTACGTCGTTGGCTCGACGTTACCTCTTTAGGGATCACAAGTTAGGATCCCATGGGCGTGTGAGGTCAAATTTCACCTCAGCGACTCCTTCAATCCGCCCAAAGCCGTCTTCGAATGGTGTAATCGGTTCTGCTCTCCATTGATCAGGCGGGTTCGCCTTCACATCCTTCCGAGTTGGTGAGGATGCCTTGATCATAGCTACTGGCCCAGTCGCATGCGTCGTTTCATCTGGGTGTCCTCTCGTGTCTCTCCATTCGGGTTTCCATTCAAACGTGCCATGTCTCGGTCGCTTCCTTATGTATGGACGGTCGGAATCCTCGCGAACATGGAAGTTCAATGTCTTACTAGCAAGCGCAAGTGACAGCAAGCGTGTTCCCGTGTCAACCTTGGTCTTTGTGGCAAGGAGGACTGGTCGTTCAAAAGTAGGTGCTGGAAGACCGTTATCTCTAGCATCTCCCATCTGCAAAACATAAGAGTCAATGTCACGGGTGACTGCCACGGCACCTGGGTCTTCACATTTTTCAGGTGGTGCTTCTTGACTCGTAGCGAGTGAGTACTCCATCGTTGGCTCTTCTGGCTCGGGCCTTGCCTTCTGGCTCATCCTTGTCAATCATATGGCCTTTGGGAGCCATTACCTGTATGGAACACGAAGGAGACGAGAGTGGAACGTCAGTGCTGGAATTCTCGGACACGAGGACTGGGCCTGACCTAGGCGGTCCGACCGCGTCCGGCCTGGGCGTTCCGAGTGGGTCCGGCTTGGGCGTTCCGAGCGGGTCTACTTCGGACATTAGCGTCGGGTTGATGTCTTCTGTTGGCCCGATGGGTGCCGACTCCGAGCTAGGCTCTTCCGGATCTCTTACTTCGGGTGCGGACGACTCGCTCGTTGCGTCCTTCTTCAAGGTTGTTGTTGCGTCCGGAATGCATGTTGGCACGGTGCGCTCGGGCGTGAGCTCCTCCTTGGACGTGATGCTCATAGCCTCTGGCTTGTTCTCCTCGTTCTCTGCCCCTGGTTTGTCCATCATGGCCAATGCGATGGCTTGCACGACCTGCACTGAATCAGCTTCTACTGTCTGCGCCTTATCATCTGTTTGGTGCAGCTGACCTCATCTTGGTCTTGATCTCTGTCCCACATCATCTATCAGGTCCCTGAGATCACACATGGTTAAATCCATTACCGAACCTCCTGCTGCAGCATCAAGCATAGAACGCTCAAGTGGCATCATCCCATCAAGAAATCTCTGAAGAAGAAATAAATCTTTGAATCCATGGTGTGGACAGCTTCCCTGAAGGGTATAGAAGCGCACATAGTACTCATAGAATGTTTCGCCCTGGAATTGCTCAGGGGTACAAATTTTCTCGCGGACTTCAAATCGAAGGGATGGCGGAGAAAACTTCTTCAGGAATTGGGCTCGTAGATCCCAATAGTCGCTTTCACAATCTGGACCTGATGAGTAAAACCAAGATATTACGGAGTCAGTTAAAGAAAACTTAAAATATTTTAGCTTGAACCTCTCTAATGACTCGTCTTTAGGCATGATGAGGCCGCAGATGGAGTGAAACGTTTGTACATATCTTACTGGGTCTTCTCCGATGGCACCTCCAAATTGGGGAAGATGCCGAATCATCCAAAAACACTTGGCCTTGCTGCTCTCGTATTCATCCTCCCCATCGTCTTCATCGTCACAAGGTTCTCTACTATAATAAGAAGACATAGCGAACCATAAAACAAAAACAAAAAAACAGAAAAAATAAAAAGAACAACTTCACCGAAGCGCAGCTCCCCGGCAACGGCGCCAAAATTTGACAGGCGTCGTCTGACCTCTCAAATTTAAATTTATTTTCCACTGCAAAACACCTACTAAAGCGGCAAGCAGGGGTCGAACCCTAGAGAGCTGGTGTGGTTCACTTGTCCTGTAAACAAATTGATTGGATGTTTTGTAAAAGAACAATTGTCGCAAGTGCAAGAGTAATAAAACGAAAGGAAATTAATCAGAGAAAGTATTCGGTCTAGGGTTTCCTATTGTGACTCGTTTATCATTGACTTCTAATTATCTGATTTTATGTTCCTAAGTGTGGTTACTCCGTTTCAGGTTATAACCTAAGGTAGAGCCCTTTCAAGCCACTACGCCACAATCTACTCCGTTTCAGGTTATAGACTTCTAGTTTTAGCAAACCTAATACTCCGTTTCAGGTTATATCAGGTTAAGTGCAACTACTTGTTCTAATGGTTTAGTATCAAACGAGCAGCAAACATGGGGGCTGAATTGCTCAGCTAAGTTTTACCATTGCAAGTCTCCATTTAGCTTCACAATTCAATCCGGGATAAATATGCACAAGAACTAGTAGAACATAAAACAGCATTAAGCAAAGAATCTCAAAACTTCGTCACAATATATTGAACCCTAAATCGAATAGAAGGTTTAGCAACTCATGTCCATGGAAAATAAACACAAATATGAATGAAAGTAAAGGAATTCTTCTCTCGCCGAAGCTTAGTGCTTGTCTCCTCCAAGGTCGGTTGGTGATGCTCGAGTTGATTGCTTGCTTCGATGATGATTATGCCCTGACCCAATAGTCTTATTTATAGCAAAGACTTAGGGTTTCTAAGTCTATATTTGGGCCAGATCCAAATCTTGTTCCGTTTACAAATCTGTTTTTGGCCAAAGTCCAAAAACGAATTAGGAAACATGTCCAAATCTCTCAACCGACTTTGCTTGGTTTGCAAGTTAACTTGGCTTGCAAGTTAACTTAGCTTGCAAGCATGCTTAAACCGCCACGCTTGGACGAGCCGAAGAATTGCGCCGCCGTGAACTCGGCTTGGCTCGGCTTGGACTCGGCTGCAACTCGGACGCTGGCCTGGAGCGCGGCCTGGGATATAGTCTCTGCGAAACGCGGTCCCCACTGAGTCCCGACTTCGGCTATTGATTTAACCATCCAAATAACCTCGGATGCTCTTAGTGTGAACTAGAGAGTTGTAGGGAATTGAGTCAGCTACGCAACAGCATGTAGGTCATATTTTTCTGATCAGCGGTCCATTCCCACCGCTCCGTCGAGCGTCCAAAGGTCTGATCTGCCATTGTGATGCTTTTGGCATGAAAAGCCATCTTTAATGCGCGTTTCCTCCTAGAGCTTCCAAAACACCTGAAATGCAAAACAACACTAAAAGTAACTTGTTCGCATAATAAAGTGTCGGAATTGGTGGGATTTGTTGACTCGATGAGTCGTATAAATACGACTCATCAGCCATCACCCAGTATTCTTTAAGTATTGCCTCCTTGATGTTCTTCGGTTCCACAGTGGAAAAGAAACAAGATCCAGCAGCCAGGTCTCGAATGTTAATGTCCTTGCCACGAGTCCGTATTCCTCCAGTTAGTTCACCAATCACCTCAAATATAGGATGGTTCTTTTCGACTCTCCGTGAGGGTTAGAGCACTGGTGCAGGAGTTCCTGAGACTTACGGAGTAGATTCTTCTTTGTCCTGGTCTGAGTCTGAACTGCCCTCATCTCCAACTTGTACTACTTCCGGAATAGCTGCTTGCTCAGCCTGTGGAGGTGAGGTGGAATTGTTAGCCTGTGTTCCACCACTTGCTTCATCATCGCCTGAGACAGAATGTGTTTTGACCTCATCCTTCACAGTCACATTAATCGACTCCATCTCAGCACCAGTACATTTGTTGTATGCTAGATAAGCACGGCTGGTTGTGGAGTAAATTACAAAAATACCTTCATTGCTCTTTTGATCAAGTTTTTGCCTGTACTTGTGATCATTCAGAATGTAGCACACACTACCGAATATGTGAAAGTATTTCACTGTTAGTTTCTTGCCTTTTCACAGCTCCTAGCATCTCTTCTTGGTTCCTTTTCGAACAGTCACCCTATTTTGGATGTAAAAGGTAGTGTTCATAGCTTCTCACCAGAGCTTCAGTGGCACCTTCTTCCATGTAACATCACTCTAGCCGTCTCCTGAATGGTGCCATTCTTCCGCTTTGCAACTCCGTTCTGCTGTGGTTAATGGGTGATGCATACTGATGTGAGATTCCTTGTTGAGCACAGAAGTCAGAGAATGCACTATTCTCAAATTCTCGATCATGATCACTTGGTATTGCCACAGTCGCTCTCCTATGTGAAGCTCGTTATCTTTATAGCTCGTTCTCGTTCTCTTTGCACGTACACACCTCTATTTGTACACTATGTCAAGTTTTAAGTGTGGAGTTAGAAAAAGTCAAAATGGGGCAAAGAAAAAATAGGCCCCAAATAAGAACAAAGTCAAAGTGTGGAGTTTTAAATGTGCTTGATGTGGTGTATTTCTTCCTTTTCATTGCGTGCAGTAATGACTTTTTTTGAGAATCCGTGTAATAGAAACTAAGGGACGATCCTCGTGCTTGCACTGAAATTTTGATGTGGTTTTCATACTATTTTTTTGAAAATTCCTTAGCCGAGCTTTTCTTCTCTTATGGGTCATTGCTTAGTCCTTGGCACTTGCAAATGAGCCTTACGCCGAGAGCTCGTGGACTATCCCTAGATAGCGTAGGTGAATGGCGAGCATGTTTTGTGTAACTAGTTTCTCATTCTTGATAAATTGCTATAAAACTATTTAGAACATGTGATTAGACACTTGTTAGCCGTGTGTATTGACTGTTTGAATTCGTATCTCGTTTAAACTATGATTGTCTGAAAACTCTGATAAGATGTTTGATTTGAAATCGAGATAACACGATGAACCCGATGTATGACATGACTCTACTATGACTTATTGAACATCATATCATGCATACACGTTAGTTAGTTGTCTATGAGATTTGTAGGAAGCCCCATTCTCGAAAATCTTAATGAGACTATACTCGTCCTACTAGGGCAGCCTAGAGGTTTTAGGGCTTGATGCATACACTAAATGCATTCATGTCCTCAACGACAGTGAGTTAGGATTTGCATGTTTAGTTTAGTTAGGATTGATCACATGATACTTGAGACTTGAGTGGGTAACTATTCTGCAATTTATTGACTTGAACTTAATGTTTGTTCGGGTCGAACAAATCCTAAGTCTGGAGTGTTTTGATAGGTCAAATTCTTGGCCTGTTATTCACTTCATTCGATGATAGATTATGTTTGTTTTCCCGACATTTTAGTGTCATTTAATCTCTTTTCTAGTGCTTCATGTCAAATATCACATACCTAAGACTTTTGGATTGATCCGAATTAAAACAAAGCATTTGGTGAAGATTTGGGCAAAAACAGGACAAAATAGGGCAGACTGGCGTTTCCAACTTAATTTGCATGCCCAGATCCCATATGGTGTCCAAATCATGCTATATCTTGTTGGAAATCTAATTCAAAAAGCTACAGCTTTACAGTTTGCACCAAGACCATATTTGGTCGTTAAGACCGTTCAAAAGCCATGAGAAGTCTCTGCTAGTTTGCCGTTCCGTGACGTCATTGACAAAACATTATATCACGGGTGTCACGGCCCCTAAATTGCCCAGAAAGATTTAGGGGGTCGTGACGGCCGTGAAAAAATCATATGTCACGACCCCCGCGAATATTTTGAGTTATAAATAGCAGTTTCGGACCAGATTTTGAGTACGCTAAGTTAAGGGATCAATTTTGACCTAGATTAGAGAATGAGGATGGCCAAGATCTCATGAAAGACCAAGATTCGAGGACACGCTTCATCAAAACAAGGTTTCCTCAATCTAATCTTTAATTATTATGCATTCTTGGTTTATAACCATGAATCGTGAGTAGTCGTTTTGTTCCAGGGTCCTACGGATCACATGCTTGTACCCAACTCTTCATGTGATTTATAGAATTGTTTTTACATTAATGTCATTCAAGTTATTCAATTCTCCTATGTGAAATTTTATCATTCTTGCACGTTATACATTGAATGGATGTTTTCTTGTATGAACTGAATTAGGTTAAACACCAAAAAGATGGATGGGTCTGAGGTAGTTAATCGAGTCAAGAAGAATTGATGTTTGGCCGTAGTAGGTATGCTAATAGTATATGACCAAATAGGAGAGTTAATATCAATTATTTCGCTAGACTACGGTAGCTACGCTGGTAATACGTAGGTATCTGTAAGTATAACGCACGCGCATCCGCGGCGATGGTATAAACAAGTATGTAGTGGAATAGTTAGTGTTTGGAAAACCCTAGGCTCAATAAATAGAAATTGTTGATAATCCGTGGATGGGCGGCGTTCAACAATCTAGGTTATTTTAGACAATGATCCGTGGATGGGCGGCTTGTCTAATGTTATTTTTATTTCCATATTTGATGGCATATTTGAATTACATGACATTATCACATGAATTGTATGGCAGGCACGGGTGAAGTTTGATCTTGGAATTATTTCTCTGATTAAAACAAACGTTTCCTAATTTTAGTGTCACTTAGGATTTAGTAATAACCAAACCTTTTTCCTATACGAGTAGCTGAACACATTACTTGCATACTAGAACACGCATGCGTTTGTTCCTTGGATCGACCATTGGCTTGCCGAGGTTTATAAATTATTTTGACTGCAACTTGACCCCTAAAACTCATAACTTGACAACAATAAAGGGTTAAAAATACGCATGTCAGCTGAAAAAAGGCTTGAGGAGCATCTGATTTTTCATACAAGAAGCTCGTCTATGTGAATCGTGAGAAATCATCTATGCATTCCAGAACATACCTCTTTCCACCATAACTGCATTGGCCCCATCAAATTCATATGAATGAGTTTCAGAGATCTCTTGGTGTTGATCTGATACGTTCCTTTGTGAGAAGCCTTTGTTCGCTTCCCAATCTGACATTCTCCACATACAACATCCAGATCTTTTTGCACTCAAGGAAGGCCTCATACAATACCCCCTGTAAAAACTTTCTTTAGTGCCTTCAAGTGTAAATGTCTCATGTGTTTATGCCACAGTTTCATCTACTCGCTATGACTGATAATGCACGCAGTCTCAAACAGTGTTCCACCAGAACCCACCAGATAACAGTTATTGGATGATCTGGGTCCTTCCATTAGACATCTTCTATTCTTATTTAGTACCTGGCATGAGTCTTAAGTGAACTATTCATGGTGACCTCCTTCACAAAGTTGACGGATGCATATAAGATTTGCCTTTAGTCCATCAACTAGGAGAACATCCTTGAGCTCAGGTAGACCCAGAACCTTCAATGTCTCACAGCCGATCCCCTGGCCCTTTTCTCCTCCTTCAAAAGTAATAAAGCGAGCATTACCCAGTGGTTTAATGTGAGTGAGATGTTCTGAGTTACCTGTCATGTGAGCAGAGCATGCACTGTCAAAGCACCAGCGACCTTATAGAGCTTCCCGAGCTAAATGTAACGAAGCACACTTCCTCCTTTTGCTTCACTCTCCATACTTGTTGGTTCTAAGGGACAGCTTGCTTTCGTGGTCTTCCATACTCAGATAAGAATAATTGACACCTCGGCTTGATATGTCCCTTCTTGTTGCAGTACCAACAGGTTCTTCTGTCTCTACTCCAATTTTGTCGAATCTTCCCTGACTAATCATAGGATACTTGGTCAACTCCATGTTAGTCTGCTGTTCGGTCCTCACAAAGTGTGTCTTGCCTGAACTACTTCCTCCTGTGAATCCGAGACCTTTACTGGTTCCAGCTCTTCTTTGGGACTTAAATATGAAGTCTAGATTAGTGGATCCAGAGTTCAACATCTTCAACGACTTCCTGAACTGATTCAGCTCCTCTACTACATGACCTTCTTTCTCCACTAAATCTGCAGTTCCGGGGATTCAATGGTTTCAAGTATTCGTATCTCTTTTCAGCGCAAAACAACATATTTTTGCTTCAACTCTTCCATGTATACAGGGTGTTTATCTTTGTCTTTCTCTATCTGTATCTTCAAGGAAGACACAACTCCAAGAAGTTCTGCCTTTTGTGCAAGCAATGTTGCCTGCTGATGGACCCAAATTATACGAATCATAAACACCGTAAAACCCACCAAATTAGACTGTTGGTCTATTTAACTTTTGCTTGTTAGTCCCGATATATTTCTACAGGGTATTTTGGCGCTTAGAGAGAAAACACGCTAAGGAGAGGATTTTACGCTGAAAAGATGTTAAGAGTTATTCCAAGGTCAAGATCAGACGCTGACTGAAGAAATCTCAAGGATCCTGACATGGAATCACTCCAAACAAATCAAACCGAAGAGGAATTTGCATTGAAGACTCAACCGACCGGGTGGGAAAATGCCGCAGAAACCACCCGACCGGTTGAAGCAGTTCCAGGCCCTCCGCCGAGCTGACCAAACGCTCAAATCAAGTTGCCCGAGCAAACCATCTCATCTGACAATTCCGCCTCGACAAAGATATTCCAAATGGAAAATAAAGTGGACAATGTCGGAAAACCAAGGAGAATGCTCGAGCAGATTGGCAGTTAGCTCAATTCCAAGGCAAAGGCCCGGCGCGCTTAGGCACCCAAACCAAGTCGCTCGACCCGACCGATGCATCTGGAAAATCTGGCTCGACCAAGATGTTTGGAATGCCCAACAAGTCGGACAATCTCGCTTCCCAGACAAAACGCTCGAGCAGATTGGCAGATTGGCCCAATTCCATAGTAAAGGCCCCGCGCGCATAGGCACCAAAACCAAGTTGCTCGACCAAAACATGGAATTTGAAAAAACTGGCTCGACCATTAGTCTTAGAATCACTTGGCCATTCCAAATCAACTATCAAATGCAAGCATGGACCAAGGTGACCGGCCACCATGCTTGGAGGTGGCCAAGGGAGGAGCTCCTCCCTCCATGGCAACCGGCAACCGGCGGCTCCTCCACTCTTGGTGACCGGCGGCTTTGCTCCTCCCCCATGTGGCGGCTCCTCCTTGCTCCTCCTCCTCCTCCTCCATTGGATCAAAGACACTTGCCCCTCATCTCCACCACCCATTTCTCCTCCCTTAGCCTATAAATACAACCCATCCATCTCATTTGTAAATCATCCACATCTCATACAAAAATCACTTATCTCTCTAAGTTTGTAAGTTTGGCTTTGGAAATAAAAGATTGCTCCCTTGGCGCTTCAACGGTTGTAAGTATTTCAATATTTATTTTCCGTCTTTAATTTCCAATTCCTTAGTTATAATGCTTAGCGCGATAAATAGTAGCTAAACTAGTCGTTCAGTAAAAGGGGTGAACTTGTATTATAAAATGTTTTAGACTATTAACTTAGTGTCTCGTCTGTGTATTCAAAACTTATTCTACGTGCCATATATAAGATTAGAATCTCCAAGGTTGAGTGGACGCTTTGACGGGCAAAGCTCTTCCTTGGGATTCGTGATCATACTCGGGTAAGTGAACCATTTGTAACCGGACCAAGGGGACCAAATGGGCAAGCTTATCCGAGGAGTTCGATCTATCTAAAAAACCATTTGGAAACTGGACCAAAGGGACCAAATGGATGCACATAAAGCTAAGATACTTCGGAAGGAGGAATTAGTTGAAGTAGAATAAGTGCTCTACGACCTTAAAAAGGCTAGACGATGTTGCAAGTCTTGAGCTAGGAATAGCCTCGATTCATGTTTGAATACTTAGAAGGTTCACTAAGAGTCAATGATAAACAGGATATAATACAAGGCCCCTGAAACCGAACGCTTTCTTTTAATTGTAATAATTATCAGTTACTTTCCAATACTAAAACCAACCAATCAACCAATCAATCACTTAGCTGGTAGCTTTAAAACCAACCAACCAATCCCAAAATCGTCCAACTTAAAGAACAACTTATCCCCCTAATTCCTTTGGGTTCGACCCCTACTTACCACTTACTACCCAGTAGTGTAGTCGCGAGTAGCGGACATTATAAATTTATTTGCACGTTTTGCTTCGACGACGAGCATCTCTGTCAAATTGGCGCCGTTGCCGGGGAATTAGCCATCGGATTAGTTGTTCTTTCCCCCCTATGTCCTCATGACGCAACCCCCTTCGTATGCATGGGCAACACGACATCTGCCACTGTTCGGAGGAACGGAGGGAGAAGACCCAGTACAACACTGCCGAGACTTCCACCACGTCTGCTACCACATTAAACCTGCTAATGAAATGTTAGAGGAATTTAAGCTTAAATGCTTCAAATTCTCTCTAACTGATTTCGCAACGATCTGGTACTACACATCCACCGCTTGCAGTGCAGAACGTTACGTAGATCTCTGCGTTCCATTCTTGAAGGAATTCTCCCCACCATCCTTACGCCAAGAAACCCATGAGAGAATCATGTGCCTTCAACAATCCCGGGATGAGACTTTGGATGAATATTACACGAACTATGATGCCATTGTCTCAAGCTGCCCGCACCATGGATTCACGAAGAAGGTTCTTCTCCAAAAATTTCTTCGTGGGATGAGGTCCGAAGAGCTGGGAAGAGTTAACGAAGCAATGAGAAGATCAGCCAGAAACTTCACCATTGCAGACATGTGGTACCTCATAATTGGCCTAGCCGCTGCCACAAGACGAGTACCCCAAACTGACGAGGAAATGCAGATAAATGAAGCCGACCCTGAGGCAGACAAGGAAGAAACCACCGAGCCATCAGAAGAGACTCCTGAACCATCAGAAGAATCAGATATGGAAAGCACCGGAAGCAACGAGGTTGGAGTCCAGAATACCACTGACAAACTGCCCAATTCATACCCGACTCTCATCACCCGGGCAGCCGAGACTATCTACGACCAGTTCCTCACTGACAATCATAACGAGGCAGAACCAAGCCTTAAGATGCAAGCTTCCCGACTTTTCCCTTCGATCAATAGACAAATCGCCGAAAACTATGTGATCCATGAAGAGGCTGAAAAGAGGATGGGAAAAGGGCCTCTGCAGAATGACTCCTCGATAGAGCAGTGTTACACCGTAGCTGGACTAGATAGTCCCAAATACAAAAACGTCAAAGGGCTAGTAGTGAAAGGTCCCTCACCTCCTCCGGGGTATTGGAAAGAAAAGATCCCAAAACAAAGGAGTCCTGACCCAAGCACATCATCTCGCAAGAAATCGGGAAAAGGCAAGGCAAGAAGCAACACGGGAACGGTGGCAAAATTCGACATGAGCCACCCATGGGACCCAAACCAGTAATCCACAATGAGGTATCGTCGAGCCAACGACGTTAAACAAGTGCACTGGTCGGGAGGTAACCCGACACTATCTTACTTTCTGTCATTTAAATTCTGTCATTTAATTTTCGGTCTTAGTCATTCTCACATATATATATTAGCTTGCATGACTTTTGAACTAAGGCACGCCTTCGTTCAAAAGTGTGGGGTGAGAACCACCGTTGTATATAAATAACATGCTTGCTGTTTTCTTTTTTTAGTAATAGTATCTTTTTGAGAATATGAACTTAAGAATGTGAAAAAGATAGACCGAAATTCATGCATTTACCATGTGAAAATTCAACTGTCTAAAAACTTAGGACGTAACTTTTCATTTGTCCTTTGTGCTGAGATAAACTAGGGATGTGGAGTTGACATAAATCGCCCTAGAAAGGCTTGGGAAGCAATCAAAGGATCGGATCAAACTATATGGTTTTCAAAGTCAGTGGAGGCTGCACTTCAGGTTTCAATGAAGATTGAAGTCATCTCCGCCATGCAGTGTTTATGCAAAAAGAAAAGAAAAGGCGAGGACGGGAATCAAACCGCCCTCTCTCTAGTTAAAGTAGCCGAGAAAATAGATGAGCGACCCTCATCTTGACCCGCGCGAAACAACAACGATGAGAGGAGCGGGGAGGTATTTCCATAGGCTTGCGGGCGATGATTGGACCTCCCAAAAAGGCTTGAGAAAATGGACTAGCAAAGCCACAAAAAGGCGAAAAGCTCGAAGAAGCAATTCAAGAGGCCAAAGGCCCAACATTGTGAAGGTTTTAACCGAACAAAAAAGTGAAGTACGCAAAAAAGTCAAATCAAAGGCCAAAGGCCGATTCACTACAAAAGCAGTCCCTCGCCAAAAGAAAAATCAAAGTACTCAAACCAGTGAAACCCGAACCAAATCACGTGCTAGAAAAAGCTACAAGAAAACCATATAGTGCGAGACGGTCCCGAAATTGCAGTCCAGGAACCTAAAAAGGGCTATCTCCCGAGACATCCGGAACAATTTGCATCTCGGCACGGAGGTACAAGTATTAAGTTTCTTCTATTTATTTACACAGTTCAATTTGGTAATAAGTAAGTAATGCATGAATTAGGATAAATCGAGTCCCACAGTCTAATTTTCATATAATCCAAAACCAAACTTAGAGTGCCGCCCTTTAATAGCATTGTTCGGGACGAACAACTAAAAGTGTGGGGTGATATGATGGACCCAAATTATACGAATCATAAACACCGTAAAACCCACCAAATTAGACTGTTGGTCTATTTAACTTTTGCTTGTTAGTCCCGATATATTTCTACAGGGTATTTTGGCGCTTAGAGAGAAAACACGCTAAGGAGAGGATTTTACGCTGAAAAGATGTTAAGAGTTATTCCAAGGTCAAGATCAGACGCTGACTGAAGAAATCTCAAGGATCCTGACATGGAATCACTCCAAACAAATCAAACCGAAGAGGAATTTGCATTGAAGACTCAACCGACCGGGTGGGAAAATGCCGCAGAAACCACCCGACCGGTTGAAGCAGTTCCAGGCCCTCCGCCGAGCTGACCAAACGCTCAAATCAAGTTGCCCGAGCAAACCATCTCATCTGACATTTCCGCCTCGACCAAAATATTCCAAATGGAAAATAAAGTGGACAATGTCGGAAAACCAAGGAGAATGCTCGAGCAGATTGGCAGTTAGCTCAATTCCAAGGCAAAGGCCCGGCGCGCTTAGGCACCCAAACCAAGTCGCTCGACCCGACCGATGCATCTGGAAAATCTGGCTCGACCAAGATTTTTGGAATGCCCAACAAGTCGGACAATCTCGCTTCCCAGACAAACCGCTCGAGCAGATTGGCAGATTGGCCCAATTCCATAGTAAAGGCCCCGCGCGCATAGGCACCAAAACCAAGTTGCTCGACCAAAACATGGAATTTGAAAAAACTGGCTCGACCATTAGTCTTAGAATCACTTGGCTATTCCAAATCAACTATCAAATGCAAGCATGGAGCAAGGTGACCGGCCACCATGCTTGGAGGTGGCCAAGGGAGGAGCTCCTCCTCCATGGCAACCGGCAACCGGCGGCTCCTCCACTCTTGGTGACCGGCGGCTTTGCTCCTCCCCCATGTGGCGGCTCCTCCTTGCTCCTCCTCCTCCTCCATTGGATCAAAGACACTTGCCCCTCATCTCCACCACCCATTTCTCCTCCCTTAGCCTATAAATACAACCCATCCATCTCATTTGTAAATCATCCACATCTCATACAAAAATCACTTATCTCTCTAAGTTTGTAAGTTTGGCTTTGGAAATAAAAGATTGCTCCCTTGGCGCTTCAACGGTTGTAAGTATTTCAATATTTATTTTCCGTCTTTAATTTCCAATTCCTTAGTTATAATGCTTAGCGCGATAAATAGTAGCTAAACTAGTCGTTCGGTAAAAGGGGTGAACTTGTATTATAAAATGTTTTAGACTATTAACTTAGTGTCTCGTCTGTGTATTCAAAACTTATTCTATGTGCCATATATAAGATTAGAATCTCCAAGGTTGAGTGGACGCTTTGACGGGCAAAGCTCTTCCTTGGGATTCGTGATCATACTCGGGTAAGTGAACCATTTGTAACCGGACCAAGGGGACCAAATGGGCAAGCTTATCCGAGGAGTTCGATCTATCTAAAAAACCATTTGGAAACTGGACCAAAGGGACCAAATGGATGCACATAAAGCTAAGATACTTCGGAAGGAGGAATTAGTTGAAGTAGAATAAGTGCTCTACGACCTTAAAAAGGCTAGACGATGTT
Organism: Rhodiola chrysanthemifolia; assembly: GCA_033675395.1. Taxonomy (NCBI): domain Eukaryota; kingdom Viridiplantae; phylum Streptophyta; class Magnoliopsida; order Saxifragales; family Crassulaceae; genus Rhodiola; species Rhodiola chrysanthemifolia. Next base: position 29,072,254 of record CM066210.1, on the reverse strand, counting down.
GCAAGTCTTGAGCTAGGAATAGCCTCGATTCATGTTTGAATACTTAGAAGGTTCACTAAGAGTCAATGATAAACAGGATATAATACAAGGCCCCTGAAACCGAATGCTTTCTTTTAATTGTAATAATTATCAGTTACTTTCCAATACTAAAACCAACCAATCAACCAATCAATCACTTAGCTGGTAGCTTTAAAACCAACCAACCAATCCCAAAATCGTCCAACTTAAAGAACAACTTATCCCCCTAATTCCTTTGGGTTCGACCCCTACTTACCACTTACTACCCAGTAGTGTAGTCGCGAGTAGCGGACATTATAAATTTATTTGCACGTTTTGCTTCGACGACGAGCATCTCTGTCAAATTGGCGCCGTTGCCGGGGAATTAGCCATCGGATTAGTTGTTCTTTCCCCCCTATGTCCTCATGACGCAACCCCCTTCGTATGCATGGGCAACACGACATCTGCCACTATTCGGAGGAACGGAGGGAGAAGACCTAGTACAACACTGCCGAAACTTCCACCACGTCTGCTACCACATTAAACCTGCTAATGAAATGTTAGAGGAATTTAAGCTTAAATGCTTCAAATTCTCTCTAACTGATTTCGCAACGATCTGGTACTACACATCCACCGCTTGCAGTGCAGAACGTTACGTAGATCTCTGCGTTCCATTCCTGAAGGAATTCTCCCCACCATCCTTACGCCAAGAAACCCATGAGAGAATCATGTGCCTTCAACAATCCCGGGATGAGACTTTGGATGAATATTACACGAACTATGATGCCATTGTCTCAAGCTGCCCGCACCATGGATTCACGAAGAAGGTTCTTCTCCAAAAATTTCTTCGTGGGATGAGGTCCGAAGAGCTGGGAAGAGTTAACGAAGCAATGAGAAGATCAGCCAGAAACTTCACCATTGCAGACATGTGGTACCTCATAATTGGCCTAGCCGCTGCCACAAGACGAGTACCCCAAACTGACGAGGAAATGCAGATAAATGAAGCCGACCCTGAGGCAGACAAGGAAGAAACCACCGAGCCATCAGAAGAGACTCCTGAACCATCAGAAGAATCAGATATGGAAAGCACCGGAAGCAACGAGGTTGGAGTCCAGAATACCACTGACGAACTGCCCAATTCATACCCGACTCTCATCACCCGGGCAGCCGAGACTATCTACGACCAGTTCCTCACTGACAATCATAACGAGGCAGAACCAAGCCTTAAGATGCAAGCTTCCCGACTTTTCCCTTCGATCAATAGACAAATCGCCGAAAACTATGTGATCCATGAAGAGGCTGAAAAGAGGATGGGAAAAGGGCCTCTGCAGAATGACTCCTCGATAGAGCAGTGTTACACCGTAGCTGGACTAGATAGTCCTAAATACAAAAACGTCAAAGGGCTAGTAGTGAAAGGTCCCTCACCTCCTCCGGGGTATTGGAAAGAAAAGATCCCAAAACAAAGGAGTCCTGACCCAAGCACATCATCTCGCAAGAAATCGGGAAAAGGCAAGGCAAGAAGCAACATGGGAACGGTGGCAAAATTCGACATGAGCCACCCATGGGACCCAAACCAGTAATCCACAACGAGGTATCGTCGAGCCAACGACGTTAAACAAGTGCACTGGTCGGGAGGTAACCCGACACTATCTTACTTTCTGTCATTTAAATTCTGTCATTTAATTTTCGGTCTTAGTCATTCTCACATATATATATTAGCTTGCATGACTTTTGAACTAAGGCACGCCTTCGTTCAAAAGTGTGGGGTGAGAACCACCGTTGTATATAAATAACATGCTTGCTGTTTTCTTTTTTTAGTAATAGTATCTTTTTGAGAATATGAACTTAAGAATGTGAAAAAGATAGACCGAAATTCATGCATTTACCATGTGAAAATTCAACTGTCTAAAAACTTAGGACGTAACTTTTCATTTGTCCTTTGTGCTGAGATAAACTAGGGATGTGGAGTTGACATAAATCGCCCTAGAAAGGCTTGGGAAGCAATCAAAGGATCGGATCAAACTATATGGTTTTCAAAGTCAGTGGAGGCTGCACTTCGGGTTTCAATGAAGATTGAAGTCATCTCCGCCATGCAGTGTTTATGCAAAAAGAAAAGAAAAGGCGAGGACGGGAATCAAACCGCCCTCTCTCTAGTTAAAGTAGCCGAGAAAATAGATGAGCGACCCTCATCTTGACCCGCGCGAAACAACAACGATGAGAGGAGCGGGGAGGTATTTCCATAGGCTTGCGGGCGATGATTGGACCTCCCAAAAAGGCTTGAGAAAATGGACTAGCAAAGCCACAAAAAGGCGAAAAGCTCGAAGAAGCAATTCAAGAGGCCAAAGGCCCAACATTGTGAAGGTTTTAACCGAACAAAAAAGTGAAGTACTCAAAAAAGTCAAATCAAAGGCCAAAGGCCGATTCACTACAAAAGCAGTCCCTCGCCAAAAGAAAAATCAAAGTACTCAAACCAGTGAAACCCGAACCAAATCACGTGCTAGAAAAAGCTACAAGAAAACCATATAGTGCGAGACGGTCCCGAAATTGCAGTCCAGGAACCTAAAAAGGGCTATCTCCCGAGACATCCGGAACAATTTGCATCTCGGCACAGAGGTACAAGTATTAAGTTTCTTCTATTTATTTACACAGTTCAATTTGGTAATAAGTAAGTAATGCATGAATTAGGATAAATCGAGTCCCACAGTCTAATTTTCATATAATCCAAAACCAAACTTAGAGTGCCGCCCTTTAATAGCATTGTTCGGGACGAACAACTAAAAGTGTGGGGTGATATGATGGACCCAAATTATACGAATCATAAACACCGTAAAACCCACCAAATTAGACTGTTAGTCTATTTAACTTTTGCTTGTTAGTCCCGATATATTTCTACAGGGTATTTTGGCGCTTAGAGAGAAAACACGCTAAGGAGAGGATTTTACGCTGAAAAGATGTTAAGAGTTATTCCAAGGTCAAGATCAGACGCTGACTGAAGAAATCTCAAGGATCCTGACATGGAATCACTCCAAACAAATCAAACCGAAGAGGAATTTGCATTGAAGACTCAACCGACCGGGTGGGAAAATGTCGCAGAAACCACCCGACCGGTTGAAGCAGTTCCAGGCCCTCCGCCGAGCTGACCAAACGCTCAAATCAAGTTGCCCGAGCAAACCATCTCATCTGACAATTCCGCCTCGACCAAAATATTCCAAATGGAAAATAAAGTGGACAATGTCGGAAAACCAAGGAGAATGCTCGAGCAGATTGGCAGTTAGCTCAATTCCAAGGCAAAGGCCCGGCGCGCTTAGGCACCCAAACCAAGTCGCTCGACCCGACCGATGCATCTGGAAAATCTGGCTCGACCAAGATTTTTGGAATGCCCAACAAGTCGGACAATCTCGCTTCCCAGACAAACCGCTCGAGCAGATTGGCAGATTGGCCCAATTCCATAGTAAAGGCCCCGCGCGCATAGGCACCAAAACCAAGTTGCTCAACCAAAACATGGAATTTGAAAAAACTGGCTCGACCATTAGTCTTAGAATCACTTGGCCATTCCAAATCAACTATCAAATGCAAGCATGGACCAAGGTGACCGGCCACCATGCTTGGAGGTGGCCAAGGGAGGAGCTCCTCCCTCCATGGCAACCGGCAACCGGCGGCTCCTCCACTCTTGGTGACCGGCGGCTTTGCTCCTCCCCCATGTGGCGGCTCCTCCTTGCTCCTCCTCCTCCTCCTCCATTGGATCAAAGACACTTGCCCCTCATCTCCACCACCCATTTCTCCTCCCTTAGCCTATAAATACAACCCATCCATCTCATTTGTAAATCATCCACATCTCATACAAAAATCACTTATCTCTCTAAGTTTGTAAGTTTGGCTTTGGAAATAAAAGATTGCTCCCTTGGCGCTTCAACGGTTGTAAGTATTTCAATATTTATTTTCCGTCTTTAATTTCCAATTCCTTAGTTATAATGCTTAGCGCGATAAATAGTAGCTAAACTAGTCGTTCAGTAAAAGGGGTGAACTTGTATTATAAAATGTTTTAGACTATTAACTTAGTGTCTCGTCTGTGTATTCAAAACTTATTCTACGTGCCATATATAAGATTAGAATCTCCAAGGTTGAGTGGACGCTTTGACGGGCAAAGCTCTTCCTTGGGATTCGTGATCATACTCGGGTAAGTGAACCATTTGTAACCGGGCCAAGGGGACCAAATGGGCAAGCTTATCCGAGGAGTTCGATCTATCTAAAAAACCATTTGGAAACTGGACCAAAGGGACCAAATGGATGCACATAAAGCTAAGATACTTCGGAAGGAGGAATTAGTTGAAGTAGAATAAGTGCTCTACGACCTTAAAAAGGCTAGACGATGTTGCAAGTCTTGAGCTAGGAATAGCCTCGATTCATGTTTGAATACTTAGAAGGTTCACTAAGAGTCAATGATAAACAGGATATAATACAAGGCCCCTGAAACCGAACGCTTTCTTTTAATTGTAATAATTATCAGTTACTTTCCAATACTAAAACCAACCAATCAACCAATCAATCACTTAGCTGGTAGCTTTAAAACCAACCAACCAATCCCAAAATCGTCCAACTTACAGAACAACTTATCCCCCTAATTCCTTTGGGTTCGACCCCTACTTACCACTTACTACCCAGTAGTGTAGTCGCGAGTAGCGGACATTATAAATTTATTTGCACGTTTTGCTTCGACGACGAGCATCTCTGTCAAATTGGCGCCGTTGCCGGGGAATTAGCCATCGGATTAGTTGTTCTTTCCCCCCTATGTCCTCATGACGCAACCCCCTTCGTATGCATGGGCAACACGACATCTGCCACTGTTCGGAGGAACGGAGGGAGAAGACCCAGTACAACACTGCCGAGACTTCCACCACGTCTGCTACCACATTAAACCTGCTAATGAAATGTTAGAGGAATTTAAGCTTAAATGCTTCAAATTCTCTCTAACTGATTTCGCAACGATCTGGTACTACACATCCACCGCTTGCAGTGCAGAACGTTACGTAGATCTCTGCGTTCCATTCCTGAAGGAATTCTCCCCACCATCCTTACGCCAAGAAACCCATGAGAGAATCATGTGCCTTCAACAATCCCGGGATGAGACTTTGGATGAATATTACACGAACTATGATGCCATTGTCTCAAGCTGCCCGCACCATGGATTCACGAAGAAGGTTCTTCTCCAAAAATTTCTTCGTGGGATGAGGTCCGAAGAGCTGGGAAGAGTTAACGAAGCAATGAGAAGATCAGCCAGAAACTTCACCATTGCAGACATGTGGTACCTCATAATTGGCCTAGCCGCTGCCACAAGACGAGTACCCCAAACTGACGAGGAAATGCAGATAAATGAAGCCGACCCTGAGGCAGACAAGGAAGAAACCACCGAGCCATCAGAAGAGACTCCTGAACCATCAGAAGAATCAGATATGGAAAGCACCGGAAGCAACGAGGTTGGAGTCCAGAATACCACTGACAAACTGCCCAATTCATACCCGACTCTCATCACCCGGGCAGCCGAGACTATCTACGACCAGTTCCTCACTGACAATCATAACGAGGCAGAACCAAGCCTTAAGATGCAAGCTTCCCGACTTTTCCCTTCGATCAATAGACAAATCGCCGAAAACTATGTGATCCATGAAGAGGCTGAAAAGAGGATGGGAAAAGGGCCTCTGCAGAATGACTCCTCGATAGAGCAGTGTTACACCGTAGCTGGACTAGATAGTCCCAAATACAAAAACGTCAAAGGGCTAGTAGTGAAATGTCCCTCACCTCCTCCGGGGTATTGGAAAGAAAAGATCCCAAAACAAAGGAGTCCTGACCCAAGCACATCATCTCGCAAGAAATCGGGAAAAGGCAAGGCAAGAAGCAACACGGGAACGGTGGCAAAATTCGACATGAGCCACCCATGGGACCCAAACCAGTAATCCACAACGAGGTATCGTCGAGCCAACGACGTTAAACAAGTACACTGGTCGGGAGGTAACCCGACACTATCTTACTTTCTGTCATTTAAATTCTATCATTTAATTTTCGGTCTTAGTCATTCTCACATATATATATTAGCTTGCATGACTTTTGAACTAAGGCACGCCTTCGTTCAAAAGTGTGGGGTGAGAACCACCGTTGTATATAAATAACATGCTTGCTGTTTTCTTTTTTTAGTAATAGTATCTTTTTGAGAATATGAACTTAAGAATGTGAAAAAGATAGACCGAAATTCATGCATTTACCATGTGAAAATTCAACTGTCTAAAAACTTAGGACGTAACTTTTCATTTGTCCTTTGTGCTGAGATAAACTAGGGATGTGGAGTTGACATAAATCGCCCTAGAAAGGCTTGGGAAGCAATCAAAGGATCGGATCAAACTATATGGTTTTCAAAGTCAGTGGAGGCTGCACTTCGGGTTTCAATGAAGATTGAAGTCATCTCCGCCATGCAGTGTTTATGGAAAAAGAAAAGAAAAGGCGAGGACGGGAATCAAACCGTCCTCTCTCTAGTTAAAGTAGCCGAGAAAATAGATGAGCGACCCTCATCTTGACCCGCGCGAAACAACACCGATGAGAGGAGCGGGGAGGTATTTCCATAGGCTTGCGGGCGATGATTGGACCTCCCAAAAAGGCTTGAGAAAATGGACTAGCAAAGCCACAAAAAGGCGAAAAGCTCGAAGAAGCAATTCAAGAGGCCAAAGGCCCAACATTGTGAAGGTTTTAACCGAACAAAAAAGTGAAGTACTCAAAAAAGTCAAATCAAAGGCCAAAGGCCGATTCACTACAAAAGCAGTCCCTCGCCAAAAGAAAAATCAAAGTACTCAAACCAGTGAAACCCGAACCAAATCACGTGCTAGAAAAAGCTACAAGAAAACCATATAGTGCGAGACGGTCCCGAAATTGCAGTCCAGGAACCTAAAAAGGGCTATCTCCCGAGACATCCGGAACAATTTGCATCTCGGCACAGAGGTACAAGTATTAAGTTTCTTCTATTTATTTACACAGTTCAATTTGGTAATAAGTAAGTAATGCATGAATTAGGATAAATCGAGTCCCACAGTCTAATTTTCATATAATCCAAAACCAAACTTAGAGTGCCGCCCTTTAATAGCATTGTTCGGGACGAACAACTAAAAGTGTGGGGTGATATGATGGACCCAAATTATACGAATCATAAACACCGTAAAACCCACCAAATTAGACTGTTGGTCTATTTAACTTTTGCTTGTTAGTCCCGATATATTTCTACAGGGTATTTTGGCGCTTAGAGAGAAAACACGCTAAGGAGAGGATTTTACGCTGAAAAGATGTTAAGAGTTATTCCAAGGTCAAGATCAGACGCTGACTGAAGAAATCTCAAGGATCCTGACATGGAATCACTCCAAACAAATCAAACCGAAGAGGAATTTGCATTGAAGACTCAACCGACCGGGTGGGAAAATGTCGCAGAAACCACCCGACCGGTTGAAGCAGTTCCAGGCCCTCCGCCGAGCTGACCAAACGCTCAAATCAAGTTGCCCGAGCAAACCATCTCATCTGACAATTCCGCCTCGACCAAAATATTCCAAATGGAAAATAAAGTGGACAATGTCGGAAAACCAAGGAGAATGCTCGAGCAGATTGGCAGTTAGCTCAATTCCAAGGCAAAGGCCCGGCGCGCTTAGGCACCCAAACCAAGTCGCTCGACCCGACCGATGCATCTGGAAAATCTGGCTCGACCAAGATTTTTGGAATGCCCAACAAGTCGGACAATCTCGCTTCCCAGACAAACCGCTCGAGCAGATTGGCAGATTGGCCCAATTCCATAGTAAAGGCCCCGCGCGCATAGGCACCAAAACCAAGTTGCTCGACCAAAACATGGAATTTGAAAAAACTGGCTCGACCATTAGTCTTAGAATCACTTGGCCATTCCAAATCAACTATCAAATGCAAGCATGGACCAAGGTGACCGGCCACCATGCTTGGAGGTGGCCAAGGGAGGAGCTCCTCCCTCCATGGCAACCGGCAACCGGCGGCTCCTCCACTCTTGGTGACCGGCGGCTCCTCCACTCTTGGTGACCGGCGGCTTTGCTCCTCCCCCATGTGGCGGCTCCTCCTTGCTCCTCCTCCTCCTCCTCCATTGGATCAAAGACACTTGCCCCTCATCTCCACCACCCATTTCTCCTCCCTTAGCCTATAAATACAACCCATCCATCTCATTTGTAAATCATCCACATCTCATACAAAAATCACTTATCTCTCTAAGTTTGTAAGTTTGGCTTTGGAAATAAAAGATTGCTCCCTTGGCGCTTCAACGGTTGTAAGTATTTCGATATTTATTTTCCGTCTTTAATTTCCAATTCCTTAGTTATAATGCTTAGCGCGATAAATAGTAGCTAAACTAGTCGTTCGGTAAAAGGGGTGAACTTGTATTATAAAATGTTTTAGACTATTAACTTAGTGTCTCGTCTGTGTATTCAAAACTTATTCTATGTGCCATATATAAGATTAGAATCTCCAAGGTTGAGTGGACGCTTTGACGGGCAAAGCTCTTCCTTGGGATTCGTGATCATACTCGGGTAAGTGAACCATTTGTAACCGGACCAAGGGGACCAAATGGGCAAGCTTATCCGAGGAGTTCGATCTATCTAAAAAACCATTTGGAAACTGGACCAAAGGGACCAAATGGATGCACATAAAGCTAAGATACTTCGGAAGGAGGAATTAGTTGAAGTAGAATAAGTGCTCTACGACCTTAAAAAGGCTAGACGATGTTGCAAGTCTTGAGCTAGGAATAGCCTCGATTCATGTTTGAATACTTAGAAGGTTCACTAAGAGTCAATGATAAACAGGATATAATACAAGGCCCCTGAAACCGAACGCTTTCTTTTAATTGTAATAATTATCAGTTACTTTCCAATACTAAAACCAACCAATCAACCAATCAATCACTTAGCTGGTAGCTTTAAAACCAACCAACCAATCCCAAAATCGTCCAACTTAAAGAATAACTTATCCCCCTAATTCCTTTGGGTTCGACCCCTACTTACCACTTACTACCCAGTAGTGTAGTCGCGAGTAGCGGACATTATAAATTTATTTGCACGTTTTGCTTCGACGACGAGCATCTCTGTCACCTGCTCCTCCTTACTTTCCTTCATATGAAATTTCATAGAGTCAAACTCCTTCTGTTGTTCCACCTTCTGTGTAAACAGGATATTAGCATCATCCCATACTTTCTCCCTTTCATCCTTTAGTTCAGTTACTGTCTTACAGAGTTTCTTATTTACCTCAATCACCATCATCCACTTCTCATAGAGCAACTTGCATTTTTCAACTAGTGATTCATCGCTAAACTCTTCACCATCACTACTATATGACTCTTTAGCAGGTTGTTCGAACTTTGCGCTTGAATACTGACTTTCACTTGTTTCGCATTCTTCATCCATCGTGTTGGAGAGTGCAACAAAGTTGTTTAATTCATCCTCCTGTTGATTTACCTCATGTTCACTGTCACTCTAGTTAACAACATAAGCCTTCTTAATTTTCTTTGTGGTATTGACACATTCAGCTTGTATGTGTCTAAAGCCTTCACATTCCATGCACTGAATTCCTTTGCCTTTATCGCCTTTAGACTCTTGGTTATTCTCTCCAGATCTATTTCTCCAGATCCTTGTCCATGTTTGTTCAGCTTCTTAACAATCCTTCCAAAGGTCCTAGCCATCATAGCAAGCTGTTCGGGCAGATCTTTAACATCCTCTTGATCTTCAGTCTCACCTGCCTTCAACGCAATACCTTTTGCGTTCTTTCCTTGAACATCATTTGGAAAGTTCATCTCATACATTCTCAGGGATCCCATGAGTTCGTCAGGCTTCCTCTTAGTAATGTCTTGTGCTTTCTCAATGGCGGTCACCTTCATAGCAAAGCGTTGAGGAAGCGACCTCAGAATTTTCCTCATAAGCTTCTCTTCTTTCATGGAAATTCCCAGTGCAGCTGACTCATTAGACAGATCCAAAACTCTAGCTTTGAACTCAGTAATTGTTTCCTCCTCCTTCATCTTCAGGTCTTTAAACTTTGAGGTGATCATCTACATGCAAGAGTTCCTTGCTTTATCAGTGCCTTCATGAGCGGTTTTGAGTATCTCACATGCATTCTTGACGATCTCACAGTTAGCAATCATCTTAAAGATGTTCTCGTGCACATCTGAGAATATTGTGTTCATAGATTTTGAGTTCCCAACAGTAGCTTTCTCATCAACCTCAATCCACTGCTCTTCCGGCTTAGGCACATCTTTTCCTATAGGGTCCTTCATAGTTGGAGGAGTCCACACAACCACCATAGCTTTCCAAGCCTTCACATCAAGATATTTATGGAAAGCCTTCATCTTGGACTTCTAGTAGCCGTAATTCGGCCCTTCTAGCAGCGGAGGTTTGCTAATGTTCTGCCCTTCCTTCATACTCATTTTGAACAAAAGCCCGATCACACTTGGTATACTCAATGCACTGCTCTAATATTAATGTAATTATTCCGTCTGTAGATGTTCCGACAGTGACTGGAACACCTCAGAGAAAATAACCGATATATTATAAATTGGAACACGATGTAATTTACAGTTTGGAAAACAACCTACTCTGGGGGGCTTCCAAAGCCCTAATGGAATTGCAAATCTTTAATACGCATTCAGTGTTACAGCGGACTTACGTTTACAAGACTCTCTCTTTAAACTGCCTAACCTCTAACACCCTTCAAGGCTTGTGATCTAGGCTCCCTCTAACACCCTTCAAGATCCCTCTTTAAACTGCCTAACCTCCCTCTTTGATGGTCGTGGAAATTTCAGATTGTGGCATCAGTGCATGCGGGAAATTCTTGTTCAGATGAAAGTGGTGAAAGCACTCGAAGGTGAGAAAGAGTTCCCAGCAACGATTACACAATATGAGAAAGAGGAGGCCATGGAGATAGCTTATAGCACCCTGATTCTACATTTAAGTGATAAGGTAGTTCGAGAGGTATCAAAGGAGAAGACTACTGCAAAGGTTTGGTAGAAGCAGGAATAATGTATATGACCAAGTCCCTGACTAACAAGGTCTACCTGAAACGTAAACTATTTGGCTTCAAGATTAGTGAAGATAAGGATCTTGATGAGAGTTTAGATGAATTTGCAAAAATTGTTCTTGACTTGGAAAATATTGAAGTCCAAATTATTGATGAAGATCATGTAACAATGATTTTGAATGCATTACCTCCTTCATATCATTCCTTTGTGGAGACAATGAAATATGCTAGGGAAACACTGCAACTTGAGGAGGTCATATCTGCACTGAAGTCAAAGTAAATTGATACTAACACATCAAATGGGGCTGCTGAAGGCTTGCCAGTACACAAGAAGTTTGATAAGAGAAGTTTTCACAAGAAATCATTCAAAGGGAATTTCAAACCAAAATTCTAACAAGGTGTGCAAGAGTCTCCCAACTCCAAGAAACTAAAATGCTTTCACTGTCATAAGGAAGGTCACTTTAGAAGAGATTGCCTAGAGAGAAAGAAGATGAACCATGAGAGGCAGAGCTAGCTGTGGTAGAAGAGGGCTATGAAAGTGCTGATGTGCTTGTAGCAACTGATGCAGCTGGTGGAGGAGGTTGGAAACTAGACAATGGATGTTCCTATCACATGACACCCCACAAGGCCTGGATACCAAACTATAAAGGAATGGATGGAGGCATGGTGCTGCTTGGAAATAACAAAGCATGCAGAATGCTAGGAGCTGGAGATGTGAAGCTGAAAACAGCTGATGGCCAAGAAGCAGTCCTCGATGATGTCAGGTATGTTTCCTTACCTCAAAAGAAATTTAATTTCCTTAAGTCTCTAGATAGACTTGGATATGTGTTTAAGGCATGAAAAAGGTATTATGAAGACTTTCATGGGGTCCGTATTTGTCACAACAAACTGACGCGCTAGAAGAACGACTTCATAAGATAGAACAAACCCAGAACGAAATCTTCCGATCCATACGCACACTCGAAGACGAAGTTCTCACTAAATGACTTCTCACTCCAAAGGAAGTCCTTTCGATAATTAATGAGACCACCCTGCAGTCAAAATAAGCGGAGCAAAAAGTGCTACGAATCTCAACGAAGATCGAAGAACAACAAGGGCAACTACTCGGCCTTGTCTCAGATCTCAAGAAAGCAGTTATCGGTTGATGTCAAGAAATTCAGCAGCATATCAACACTCGGTAGAAACTGTAGAAGAAATCGACCCGCCGGCAGTCGGATTCTCCAAGACCTCGAACTACAACACCACAAGCTTGCAAGTCCAAGCCATAACCAAGCAAATACGGGATAAGGAAGTCCAGAACTTACAAAGGAAAACCGCACGATACTCACGTCGGGATATTTAAAACAAAGCATGCTGACTAAGTGCGAAAATGCAAGTGCTTCATATGCGGAGATGAAGGACACTTTGTGCGAGAATGCAGCAAACAGCGAGGAAACATTGCTCGAGCAGCCATACTGGAAGGACTCGAACTACCGGAAGACTTGGATGTAGTCTCGGTGGACCTAAACGAACCGGACAGCGATGCAATATGCAGTATCTCAGAAGGAGAAGAAAATTGTCGCTACATTGCATCCATGGCATTATTTCCTGACGAATGGGGGATGATGCTAGGAAAGGAAGGAGGATGGAGGCCCCAAATTAAAGTCAAAGACAAGCAGTTGACCTGCCAACACGACTGAGAAGAAAATAAAGAAGTCAAACCCGACTTCCATAATTGCTCCTTCTGCAAACAAAAGACAAACCCAAAGATGCGATTACACTGCCCCTTATGCTGCATAACGAGCTGCCCCATGTGTGCCCCATTTTATTTGGATAAAGAAATCAGTCCAGCACCACCAACAAAGCAGGAGTATGTCACTACAGATGAACTGCTCAGAGAAGTGTTCGGTTACGTACAGTTCCTTCATGCAGAGATTGACAGGCTAAGTGCCATCATTAACGAAGTACAAAGGACCGAAACAGAATTAGAAAAAGAGGTCGAGGAACAGTTAGCAAAAGACCTGGAGGACCTCACACTCATTGATAAAGGAAAAGGAGTTGATGAAAGCGCAAACTGGCTCAATGAAGGAGCTTCGTCAGCTGCACCCATAACCACAAAAGCTGTAAGCAGGCTGTTTCACATACCGGTGAAATTCACAATCCCTGGGATGCAGCCCTTTACAATAGAAGCAATATTGGACATAGGAGCAACGTGCTGTTGCATCAACAAGGCAGCAGTACAGGAAAAGGCGTTAGAAGATTTAAACTACACGGTCTTCTTTAGCGGCATCAACTCAAGACAACCAGCTAAACTGAAGCTGAAGGATGGACAAATGACCATCGACGAATAAGTATTCCGTATACCGTTCACATACGTATTTGACATGACAATGAAGGACGGAGTACAAATGCTACTAGGATTTAACTTCATCCGAGCGCGAAGCGGTGGGCTAAGAATAGAAGGAAACTCAATTACATTCTACAAACAGTTGACCACCATCAACACCAGCCCACAATTATCGGAATAGGTCAACACATTGATCGAGTTGAGCCCAATGGAAGAAATGGAACTATTAGAACTAGTCTACTATAATATGGGCCAAACAAGCGACCAGCATAACATGGGCCAAACAAACAACAAGCTGCAAAGAAGATTAAGCCCAACTCTCAGCTGGCTCAAGCAATTGGGCTATATAGGAGAAAACCCATTACGACACTGGGCCAAGAACAAAATCACGTGCAAAATCGAGGTAATAAACCCAGATGTAACTATTCAAGACAGGCCCCTCAAGCACGTAACACCGGCAACAGAACAAAGCTTCAAAAGACACGTGGACGCTCTACTCAGCCTCAAGGTCATTAGGGCAAGTAAAAGTCGCCACGGGACAATGGCAATACTGGTCAACTCGGGAACCACAGTGGACCCAAAAACTGCCAAGGAACAAAAGGGTAAAGAGCGAATGGTGTTCAACTACAAATCGCTGAATGACAACACTCACAAAGACCAGTACACACTGCCTGGTATCAACACCATCCTGAAGAAGGTCGGAAACGCAAACATATTCAGCAAGTTCGACCTAAAAAGCGAATTTCACCAAGTGGCAATGGACGAGGAAAGCATACCCTGGACAGCATTCGTGGTCCCAGGAGGACTATATGAATGGCTAGTCACGCCATTTGGCCTCAAGAACGGACCAGCAGTCTTCCAACGAAAAATGGACCACTGTTCAGTTTCAAATATTTCTGATAAAGTTGAAGATAAAATTAACTTGTCGCACTTGAGGTTGGGACATGTCAGTGAACTAGGCTTAAAAAAGTTGTATGAACAAGGTTGCTTTGGTAAAGAAAACTTGGGAAGTTTGAAGTTTCTTGAAAATTGCATTCTTGGTAGATCTAGCAAAGTTAGTTTCGGTAAAGGGGTTCATAGAACTGCTGAGAAGTTTAGAGTGCATACACTCAGATATCTCGGTCCCTCAAGAGTTCCATCCTGTGGTGATAAAAGGTATTTTGTGACATTTATAGATGACTACACCAGAAGAGTTTGGGTATATGTGTTGGGACGGAAAAGTGATGTTTTGCAAATATTTAAAGAGTGGAAAAGTCTGGTTGAAAATCAAACCTGAAATAAAATTAAAAGGCTAAGGACAGACAATAGTTTGGAGTATTTATCTACTATTTTTTGGATGTATGCAACATAGTTGGGATCTCTAGGCATCATACTATAGCAGGTACTCCTCAGCGAAATGGACTTGATGAGAGGTACAATAGAACCATATTAGAGAGGGTAAGATGTATGTTGATTCAAGCAGGACTTCCTAAGTTTTTTGGGCTGAAGCTATCAGCACGGCTTGCTATTTAATTAACAGGTGCCCTTCTTCAGCATTGAACTATAAGACCGCAATGCAGATGTGAAGTGATCATTAGGTAGACATGAAAGACTTAAGGTATTTGGATGTGCAGCATATGCTCACATCAGGCATGACAAGCTGGAGCCAAGGGCATTGAAATGTATATTCTAGGGTTATCCAGATGGAGTCAAAGGGTACAAGCTATGGTACCTTGAAATATTGGGAAGAGGACCATATATATCTATATATCTATATATATAGATATTACATTTAATGAGCTAGTGTTTCTAGAGGAGCGTTCAAATGAGGCAGTGAACAGTAAAGTGAGGCACGTGAGGCACGATCTCAACCACACATCTAACCCCCCGTGCATTTGTGGCGCGCCATGTGTCCCAAATAGTAAACCCCACTAACTTTTGAAAAGTCAACAATTGCGGCTGTGAACGTGGCTGCGCCACGTGTCACAATGAGTGACCCAGATCGTGCCTCACTGCCTCATTCTTACAACTCTGCCTCAACCGAGTGCTCCCCAGTATTTCTATATAGATATATATATAGATATTACATTTAATGAGCTAGTGTTTCCTTGGAAAGGATCAGCTGAAATGATCAGAGTGTGCAAGGGAACAAAGCAGATGAAGGAGAGAAATTGATAATTGAGGTGGAGCCCCAATAAAAGGAAACGGGAACAGTACCAGACCAAGGAACTGAAATTACCAGAGATGAGTCAAGTAGTGATGATTCACAAGACGATGATCAACCAGCTGACCAAAGGGATCTCAGAAATTATATGCTAATCAGTAATAGACAGAAAAGAATCCCAAAGCCTAACACCAGATTGGGCATGAATGATATGGTGGCTTTTCCTTTTAATGTTCAGCAAAACTATCAGATAGTAAACCATGTTCATACAAAGAGGTAGTTAACTCCACTGATAAAGAATTGTGGATCCAAGCCATGAAAGAAGAAATGGATTCTTTGTTGAAAAATGAGACATGGGAATTAGTGGATAGGCCTAAAGTAAAAGGCTGGTAGGTTGTAAATGGATTTACAAGAAAAAGGAAGACCCCAAGAGTGAAAAAGGCAAGGTTAAAAGCCAAACTTATGGTCAAAGGCTTCACCCAGCAAGAAGGTATAGATTTCACTGAGATTTTCAGCCCAGTAGTAAAAGGCTGGTAGGTTGATGCAGGAGGTTTGTAAATTTATGATTAGTTAAGGGTACTCAAGGTCTTCATATTATTGGTGTATCTATGTAAGTAAAACTGAAGATGCAGATGAAAGGGTATTCTACTCCTATATGTAGATGATATCCTAATTGCCAGCAAAAATAAAAGGCTTAACTCGGCTTTTGAGATGGAAGATTTGGGTACAGCTCAGAAGATTATTGGTATGTAGATAGTAAGAAAAAAGACCGAAGGACTTTTATTCTTAAGTTAGCAAGACTACATTGAAAAGGTGCTTACCAAGTTTGGAATGAGCAACTCTAAACATGTCTTGACACCTATGGCTCAGCATTTTAAACTACACAAGGGCCAGTGCCCTTCGACTGATGAAGAAAAAGATAGATAAAAAGTGTACCTTACTCAATTGAAGTTGGCTCACTAATGTATGCCATGGTCTGCACAAGGTCAGGCCTGACTCATGCTGTTAGCTTAGTGAGCAGATTCATGGTCTGTCCAGAGAAGGAACACTAGCATGCTGTCAAATGGGTTCTAAGGTACTTAAAAGGAAATTCTGGTAAGGGTCTTCTTTATGGTGGAACTAAGCATGGATCAGAAATGATAGTTAGCTTTTGTGATTCTGATAATGTTGCCAGCATTGATACAAAAAAACTCAATCTGGAATTGTCTGCACTGTCTTTGAAACTGCAGTCAGCTGGAAAGCAAACCTCCAACCAGTGGTATCTCTATCAACTGCAGAGGCTGAATACATAGCCATAACTCAGGCTGTAAAGGGAGCATTATGGCTGAGAGGGCTGTTAAGTAAACTTGGTCTGACACAGGATAGATTCAAAGTATTTTGTGATAACAAGGGGGCCATTCTTTTGTCTAAACATCAGGTGTTCTATGAGAGGTCAAAGAATATTGACATAAGAATGCATTTTGTGAGAGACATGGTGGAATCTGGGAAGTTAGTATTGAGAAGGTTTCTACTGATGACAATCTGCGGACATGTTAACTAAATCAGTAAGTTGGGACAAGTTTAGGCTGTGCCGGACTTGATTCAAGTGGTTGATAGTTAAGTTGCAGCTGCAGGGAAACCAAAACGAAGGACTTGGTTTAGCAAATATGCGATCAAGGTGGAGATTGTGAATTTTGATCTCACATTTGCTTGTATTATTTTCTGTTTATTGAGCTTGCTTGAATGTTATAGTGATATATGGTGTTTGGGAACCAATGGAGATGGTTGGAAGCAAATGCAGGATCAAGAGGACTTTAGTTTTTGGCACAAACTGATATTTGAAGTTCAGATGATACACGTCGTTTCAGTCAGTGTTAGAAATCGAGCGGGAGAGCTCAAATGGTGTCAACTGCGTTGGCGCTCGAACTGCGACGCGCCTCGACCGCACACATTCGTTTTGTTCGTTGAATCGGATTGGTTCATGCGTCGTCGTTTTGATTTTCGGATTTAAGTCAGCAGTGGCGCGCCTGGTCAGCTTAGTTCAATTTTCTAGGGTTATTGGAACTCGATTTGGGGTTTTCAATTACGATAGAAATTGATCGAATAGGCTGCTTGTCTTCGCTTGAGTGTTCTTAATCTTCTTGTACATTGTATTTGCTCGAAAGCTCAATATAAGTGTCCTTATTTTGATGTTGGAGTAGGCACATCAGGTGCTGAACCAGAGTAATAAATCTATGTCGATTTCTTTAGTTTCATTCTATCATTGCAAGTCGATCGCAGTCGAAATCAATTTTTGGAGAAAAAAAATTAGGGATTGTTTGAATTGAGGGCTTCAAGGAGGGAAAAAATCAAGCGTGAGACGAGGACAATTCAACCACGCGCAAACCAGCACCCTGACTGAAACGACCCGCTCAACTTCGTTTACACAATCAATTGTAAATTGATGTTCCATCTAAATTACAATAACAGAAACTAACAGAAAATCGTGATCAGACCCCATTTTAATCGTGATCAGACCCCATTCGAAACTAATAGAAAATCGTTTACACAATCAATTTAAAATCGTGATCAGACCCCATTAGAAGCCTAGCTTGTCAAGGGCCATGGTGGAGAATTAAAGCAGCTGTCGGTGAGATTTGGAACTCGTCGCTAAAAGCTGGAAGAATTTGTCGATGAAGGCCAAAGGGAGACATCGTTAAAAGAGCATTCAGACAAGGCGGGGGGTTTCAAGTCATTGCTAAAGGAGCTGGGCGGATCCTGTTGTTGGAGCTCAACCATTCAGAGAGCGACACATCAGGGCAATCCGGAGGCGCGGATTCGTTTGAAAGGGACGAACGAGATTAAACGAGACGGACGACTGTGATGGAATCTAGAAAAACGGATATAAGAAGTCGAGTTTGAGTTGGTTTAAGGTTCATCCAAGAGAAAAGCTTCTTTGATTTCGTTCGGCGACAAAACGTGTTTCGATTCCCAAATTGTTTGGGGACTTTTACTCAGTGAGCGATTGCGAGTTGATTTTCATTCAGTTTGAGTGTATACTGTATTGTATCAGTCCATAGAGAGATCGGTACTGGTGGTGCTCGCGGAGGGCGTGTAATTGGATTTCGTAATTCCGGCAGCGTTTTGATAAATTCCGAAGCTTGATATAGTGAATTCGGACTGAGCTAGTGAGTTCGAGTGGATTAGCCTCTCTCACCTAGAGGTGAACCACTATAAATCTCGTGTCCTTGAATTTTTACAATTTCTCAATATTCAAATTGAATTTAGAGTTCTTGAATTCAATCTCAACTTTGGAATTAGCCTTAATAATTCATAGTTAAATTACAACACATGGCATGGGTGCCAATGCCATGTAGAGTGGGACCAGACTATCATTACTTGCAGTATTTAAATCAAGCCTTCGAAGTTGACCTGGTTGGACAGGGCGTTGGGAGTTGCCTCGGTGGTGTGGGTCCCTATAAGCGTAAAAAAAACAGGTACTACAAAGGTTAAAAATGTGCGCTATCAAAAAAAAAAAGTTGACATGGTTGGACAGAAACATAACACTCACACCTTTGTCATTTTTTACGTTTGGATTGAGACCTCGTGATGGAAAACAATTGGGAGACTTTTCAGATATCAAAGTTAGATGCTAATAAGCAATAAAGTAGCCTCAAATTTGTCATATTTGAAGTCCTCACTGTTTGCATATAAAATGAATTCTGCTAAGACTATAGATGAAAATCTGGATGAGTTCTTGAAAATGTCATTAATGCTTAGGGATAATGTTCATGCACTTGATGAAACTAGTCTTGTGATGATCTTGATGAATTCTATTCATGCGTCATACCATGTTGTGAAAGATGTTTTTCAATATACTGGTGATGTGTCTTCATATGACAGTTTTTGTGCTGCTTTGAAAACAAGAGAGTTAGAACTTAAGAATCAACGAGCTAAGTTTGCCACTGGTTTGTTTGTGAAGCCCAGTAAGTCCTCATTTCAAGGTAACAAAAATAAGTTTCAAGCTAAGCCTTAGGGCATGTCCACTTGAACTGAAACTTAACTGAACTTATCTGTAACTGAACTAAAATTAACAGAACTTGACTGAAAGTAACTGAAATTACGGATATTAACTAAAATTAAACAATTTTTATTACGGAGTGTGGTTGGGTTGGGAAGGTGTATCATTGAACCATTTTTATTACAGAGTGTGGTTGGGTTGGTGTATCATTTTTAGAATGGAGGTGTATCATTCTATGAGGTATAATTTGAATTTTTAACCATTTATTTGTAAACTTTTTTAAATTTTCCTTCTAAGCTTTGTACCAGATATTTTGGGAGGTATGTGACTAGGAACAAGCTGTCCGACACGGATCTCTGTGGTCCAGTATGTTCAGCATCATAGGATAGGAACCACCACTAATATTAAAAATATTTATCTAAAGTAAAGTAACTGCTTATCTAAAGTAATTGCATATTTGTAATTCCTATGAACCATCATTTGATAATTTGCATTAAATATGTGGTAAGAAATATATGGAAATACAATTAAATGGAAATGGAAATACAATTAAAATAAAACAATCAAAATATAAATTATAATTGATCATTCAACCAAAATGGAAATACAGATAAAAACAATCAGAATAGAAATACAATTAAAACATGACGATGACGATGGTGGTGGTGGTGGTGGTGGTGATTATATTGGTGATGTGATAATAATAATGATGTTGATGATAGGGATGCACATCCGGTCCGGACCGGTGGACCGAAATTTTTTAAAATCTTGACCGTGGACCGGACCGGATCGGGTATATATGGATCAGGACCGGACCGAGACCGAAATTGTTGTGAAAACTCGGACCGAATACCTTTAATTTTACGGTCCGAACCGAACCCGGACCGGACCGGACCAGAATTTTACGGTCCGGGTCGGACCGATGGACCGGAATTTCTGAAAAGTATGGACCGAGGACCGGACCGGGCCAAAATTTTACGGTCCGGTCTTGGACCGACCCGTAAAATTCGGTCGGGTCCGGTCCGGTTTTTCGGTTCGGTCTGAAAGTATTCATCCCCAGTTGATGATGATGGTCATCATCATGATGTTGTTGATGAAAAATTGATTTAAATCGAAGTTGACTTAACTTAACTTAACTGAAATTATATTAACTTACATTAACCGAAATTAACATACATTAACTGAAATGAACTTACATTAACTGAAAGTAACTTAACTTAACCGTCAAAAATATAAGTTCAAGTAGACAGGGCCTAAGAGTGATAAAAATGGTAATGGTAATAACAGTTCTCAACAAGGTCAATCCTCACAAACTAAATGTTATTTCTGTGGTAAGATAGGTCATCTAAGAAGAAATTGTTATAAATGATTAGCCAAGCCTAAAACCAAGGGAACTCTGAAACTAACTTGGCCTTGACATATGATAAAGCCAGTTCATCACCAGAGGTCCTAACGGTCACCAGTAGGGATCTAAGTGATGAATGGGTATTGGATCCACGTTATTCTTTTCATATATGCCCAAATAAAAATTGGTTTGATGGCCTTGCCCCTACTGCCAGTGAAAATGTTTACATGGGAAATAGCAATGTGTGTAAAGTCATGGGAATAAGTAGTGTGAACCTGAAATTGACAAATGGAAAATTGGTCACCTTAACTAAAGTAAGATATGTCCCTGGCTTAAGAAGAAACTAGATTTCCCTTGGTGCTCTTGATGATTCTGGTTACTCTTACACTGCTAAAAATGGTGTTATTACTATTTTGAAAAATGATAGGCAAGTGTTAACTAAAAATAAGACTGGCAGTATTTATGTGCTTGATGGAACCTACAATGGTGATATTAATGATGCTTGGCCTGCTATTTGTGAAGATGCAACTGTTAAGTGACATCTTAGACTAGGACACATGAGTCAAAAGGGGCTTGAGTGCCTGAGTAAGCAAGGTATCCCTGGTGAAAAGATAACTCAGTTGCCCTTTTGTGAATACCATGTGTCTTGGCCAGACAGCACAGGTTAAAATTCACTTGTGGTGTTCACTCAAGTAAGGGGATTTTAGAGTATCTACATGCTGATTTGTGGGGACCTGAGTCTAATGAAACACATAGGGGAAATAAATAATTTCTGAGCATCGTAGATGATTACTCTAGGAGAGTATGAACCTTCTTACTGAAAACTAAAGATTAGGCTTTTATCAAGTTTAAAAAGTAGAAACTGTTAGAAGAAAATCAGACAAATAAAAAGGTTAAGGCTTTGAGGACTGATAATGATTTGGAATTCTAATGCTGATTGTGATAATTTTTGCAATGATCATGGCATTTTGAGACATAAGACTGTTAAATTAACTCCACAGCAAAATGAAGTGGCTGAAAGAATGAACAGGACATTGCTTGAAAATCTGAGATGCTTATTGTTCACTTCTGGTTTACCTAAGTCTTTTTGGAGTGAAGCCCTTTATACTGCTACTTATCTTGTTAATAGAAGTCCTAATAGGATGCTTGATATTAATTGCTCTATGAAATTGTGGAATCGTAGAAAGCCCGACCTTAGGGAATTTAAAATTTTTGGGTGTGCTACATATGCTAATAACAGGGAGGAAAAATTGGATCCTTGATCAACTAAGTGTATTTTCTTAGGTTATCAAAGATACATGAGTACTAAGGGCTATAGGTTGTGGGATATGAATGCTAGGGGAATTAAAATACTTATCAGTAGAGATGTTATTTTTGACGAGAACACTTTCCCATATAAGAATAATAGTGAAGCTAATAGTGACCTCCCCTGCACTATCACCTGATAGGACCTTATTTGACATAGATCCCCCTGAAACAAATGAGCAACATGACAAGGTAGAGCACACTATAGAACAAGATATGCCCCAACCAGAACCAGGCAATGGCCAGAATGAACATAATGAAAATGCTGAGAATGTAGATCATGTGGAGGAATATCAAAATGCTACCCAAGATGTGTTAGCAGATTGGTAGCTACCCAGAGATAGGCCTAGAAGAGAGCCTAGGATTCTCACTAGATATTCCTTGGTTGACCTGGTTTACACTGCCCTATTATTTGATAAAGAGATTAAGAATGAGCCTGACACTTACGAAGAAGTTATTGAGGCTAGGGACAGTGAGAAGTGAAAAAAGGCTATGTTAGAAGAGATGAAATCTCATAAGGTTAACAACATTTGGGTTCTGGTTAAGAGACCAATACACCACAAGTTGGTTGATTGCAGGTGGCTGTTCAGGATCAAGGAGGAATGACTGATCAAGATCCACCCAGATATAGAGCAAGGTTGGTTGCTAAAGGGTTCACCCAAAAGGCAAGTATTGACTACCATGAAATCTTTGCCCCGGTTGTCAAGTTTAAGACTATTAGGATCATGCTAGCTTTGGTTGCTATACATGACTTAGAACTTGAACAACTAGATGTTAAAATTGCTTTCCTTCATGGAGACCTAGATGAACAAATTTATATGAAGCAAGCACCTGTGATGTTCCCTTGAATGGCATGCCTTTGGCAAAACGGCTTTAGACAGTTCGAGTAGAGTTCAAACACATCCTAGCACTCAAGTACAGCGTGGAGCAGACGCAAGGATGGTTTCCGGAAGGTTCTAAAAGATCTTTTCGATCTGATTGAAGTCGGCCAGCGAGGAATTCGTTGATTGGATCAAAGATACACATCAAATATTTTAGGAATATTTCCTAAAATATTGATGGTGTTATCTGCACTAGATTTGGACATTCGCCTATGCATATAAATACATCACTAGGGCGACCAGATCTGTATCGCTTTTCTGAGAGACACATACGAGAGTGCATCTGTGAGATTGGTAAAGAAGAGCGACGGCTGTTTGATCATTCCTCACCGGAACATCGACGGCGCTGATACAGTCTGTTCAGTGTGCTGTTCAGACTGTCTGTGATCGACCATATTGCTGCACACATCATTGATCACTGCTGGCTTTCGGGAGAAAGCAACCGAGCTTCGGAGTGAAGATCGAGGACGTTTGGACAGGAGGTTCGGACGAAGGGGATCAAGGCAAACTGCGGTGAGCCTAGATTACAAATCTGAGAGACGGAGTATTAGAGGCAAGGCAATTACAAACGAGGAGTTGTGTAAGTGTAAGCCCTCAGTGTTGATATATACTCGTAATAAAGATTTGTGTCCCTTTTAGGGTGTGGGAAACCCCCAGAGTAGGTATAGCCGAACTGGGTATCATACTGTGTGTACTTCTACTTTGATCTGCTTACTGCGCTGTCTCAAAAGTGGTTCAGGTCTGTCTCAAACAGTCCCTGGAACAGTAGCTTGAACAGGTTACTATATTTCAATTGGTATCAGAGCAAACACTCGACACACTGAGTGGGATCCTAGAACTGTTCAAGATGACTCTAAAGGAAGGACAAAGCATCTCCCGACCCCCATTGTTAGAAGGTTCCAACTATGCCTGTTGGAAGCCTAAAATGAAATCCTTTCTGAAATCTCTCGATGAAAAAGCTTGGAAGGCTGTCTTGGTTGGATGGACTCAACCCGTAATGGAAAGTCTCACAGGTGAAGTTGTCCCTAAACCTGAAGCGCTATGGGATGAAGCAGATGAAAAGGCGTCTATTGGGAATTCAAAAGCCATGAACGCTATCTTCTCTAGAGTGGACGAGAATATGCTGAAACTGATCATCAACTATGAAATCGCAAAGGAAGCTTGGGATATCCTTCAAACTGCTTATGAAGGTACAGACAAGGTTCGCAATTCCAGAATGCAGATTGTGACAACCAAGTTCGAGGATATGAAGATGAAGGATAGTGAAACTATCCCAGAGTTCAATGCAAGAGTGCTAGATCTGTCCAACGAAGCTGCTGCTCTAGGAAAGCCCATTGACGGTGAAAGAATGGCCAGCAAGGTACTTAGATCACTCCCTCCGAGATTCGCTATGAAAGTCACTGCCATTGAGGAAATGCACGACATCTCCAAGCTCAAACTAGACGAGCTCATGGGCTCACTCAGAACTTACGAGATGAATCACGAAACTGAGTCCAAAGAGGGAAAGGGAATTGCTCTAAAAGCAGATGTGTCTGAAGACTTGGGTGAAACAGACTGCAACACTGAACAACTGGCTATGATGGCTCAAAACTTCGGCAGAATGGTTCGGAAACTCAACAGACGTGGCCCTGAACAAGGTCAGTCATCCTCAAGTCATTCTCGAAACTGGAAAATAGGCAAGATGAGGCTAAGTGAGAAAAAAGATGATGGTTCTGAAAAAGGGAAAGAGGTTCAATGCCACGAATGTAGGGGATTCGGCCACATCAAGGCAGAATGTGCTAATACCCTCAAGAAAAACAAGGCAGTGGTTGCAAATCTCAGCGACAGTGATGAGGAGGAATGCAATGATCCTACCAGCTTTGTAGCATTTGCTGCAATCACAGAAGAACTCAGTGAAATCAGCAATAACAAGTCTCCTCAACCTGTTCTCCAGTCTGAAGACTCCTCAGACAGCGATAATGAAGAGCTCACGCAAGAGACACTGGCAGAATCTTACAAAGACCTGCATGAGAAGTGGCTGTTGGTAATCAACCTCAACAAGAAACTCAACGAGACAATTGCCACCATGACTGATGAAAAAGGTAAAGTGTGGCAGGAGGTCGAGATTTTGGCTACAGAAAAGGTGGAACTCCAAGGTAAGGTAGATCTGGTGCTTGCCCAACTAACGGAAATGAAACAGGAAAGGTCATGTCTACTTGCACAAAAAACAGAGCTTCTGGGTACCATCTCTTCTCTAAAAATCGACATGGAGAAAGATCGTGAAACTCATCCAGCTGGAATGGTAGGTCTAAGGAAAACGATCACCGATCGGAAACACAAGGAGGTGTATCTCTTGAGGCACGTAGAGTCTCTAGAACTCCAGGTTGAATCTGAAAAAATGGATCATTCAGCGTCCCTGAAAGAGCTCAAACAGCTCAAACAGTCGGTGAAGATGCTGAACTCTGGGACTAAGGATCTAAATGAGATTCTCAGGTCACAAAGACTGAAGTCTGGACACCGGGGATTGGGCTTCACAGAAGAAGGATGCTCAAAAGGTACAACGTTTGTTAAAGCAAAACCAGTGGCTGAACGAAACCCGGAACAGAAAGTGGGACAGAGACTGAATCAGCACCAGGGAAAGAAGGTGAGACAGCACCCGAGACAGAAAGTGGATCTGTCCCAAGGAAAAACCACGGCTGGTCAAAGAAGAACTCGCAATGATCGAACCAGCTCCTTCACAGAACAGAAAGAAGATCTCCGCACATGCTGGTACTGTTTCAAAATCGGACACATCAGACCAAGGTGTCTAATGCAGAGCAAACGTAGAGAAAGCCGAGATTAGGAAAAACCCTAATTCTATTTTTTCATTATTCAAAAGCCCCCGAATGAAATTACATAAGTTTACTTAAATAAGAAAATAAAACGAAGCCCTAATACGAAAATTACTAAAAACCGAAAATTTCTAAAAACATTAAAAATTCGAAATAAAATAGGAAACGATTCCGGATGGCCCAAAAAGCCCATATCTCACAAGCAAAGCTTGTGACTTTCGATCGTCACGCCGTTCTGCTCAAAATAAGGTATTATGGGCGGAAATCTGACACCGGCAACTCCAATCCTGCTATTTCGCCACAATCCTGATTTTTTGCTAATCTGTCTACATCATCCCCTCCCGGGTCGAAAAGATTCGTCCTCGAATCCGAACCCATCCCCGTATCAGAAGATGCACCTTGAAACAGAATCAAATGCTTAACCTTGAACACATCCGAAGTGCGAACATGGCTAGGCAAGGTCAATAAGTCTGAACGCTCGCAGGGAACAGCACCACACACCACCCTAGACACGAATACACGTTTATGAGCCGCTAGTTCTATTGATCTGCCATTAACAAGCAGTTTCTTCGGTGCATCCCCTATGGTTGTGAACTCCGCAGTGTCTTCCACATTATCAATAACCTGCCCAGCTTCCTTAACCACATCATCCTTAATATCATCTATAACCCCCGGTCCCTGCAGATCAACTTTAATATCATCTATAACAACATCACCTTCGCTTGTAAGGTTCACTCCGTCTGCTACAATCAAATCATCATTAGATGGTTTCACCGCTACCAACTGATCCTCTTTCACATTCTCCTCTGATGGAGCTTCCTTCAAAATCTCAACATTATTTTGACTGGGCACCTCATCTTTAGTTTCAACAGAATCTTCTTTAGGATTATCAGAACACAAGCTGGCTTCAAAAACAGGTTCCTTATCGTCCACAATAGCGACACCAAGCTCAACAACATTCACAGCAACATTGACAGACCAAACGAAAAAATCACCTTGTGCCGTTAAATTCACCCCATCAACCTCAAACAAGCGCTCTCCAGGTTTAATAACAGCTGGCTGAATCTCCTCCGCAGCCATGTCATCACCATACACATCAAAAACAGGATCCCCTTCCGGAGCAGGTACATCCTCGGGAGCCTCATGCGTGAACAGTCCACATGAACTCGAAACTTGAGGGCACTCCGCTGGACGATGCCCCATCTCTCCGCAACGGAAACAAAGAAGACCACCGCCAGACCGAGGCTGGGCAGGGTTGGCCGCAGGTCGCTCCACCTGAGAAAGCCAATCAATAAACTCCTCGGCCTTGAGGCCGCCATCAAAGGCAGGAATATCAACCTTGAACCCAAGCTCCCACCGTCGGTCACGCTGATTTTTTTGCTCACCCGCGAACGGGTTATGCTCAGCCACGACCACGACACCTTCACGTTGGGCCACAAAGGCGCCCAAACGATGAGTTAGATATGCAACCTGCCGGCGCAGGTCAACAGTCTCACGATCTCTGAAATCCTCGATATCACGTTCCACAGCCGCAGCAGCGCCGCTTGGTCTACCTCTAGCCATCGCGCAGGACCACCGTAGTCTGATACCAGATAATGCAGAGCAAACGCAGAGAAAGACGGGATTAGGAAAAACCCTAATTCTGTTTTTTCATTATTCAAAAGCTCCCGAATGAAATTACATAAGTTTACTTAAATAAGAAAATAAAACGAAGCCCTAATACGAAAATTACTAAAAACCGAAAATTTCTAAAAACATTAAAAATTCGAAATAAAATAGGAAACGATTCCGGATGGCCCAAAAAGCCCATATCTCACAAGCAAAGCTTGTGACTTTCGATCGTCACGCCGTTCTGCTCAAAATAAGGTATTATGGGCGGAAATCTGACACCGGCAACTCCAATCCTGCTATTTCGCCACAATCCTGATTTTTTGCTAATCTGTCTACATCAGTGTCGCTTGTTCCTTGCTGAACGAATAGCTATGAAACTCAAGAATAAACCTCGAATGCAACAAATCTGGGTACCAAAGGATAGCGAGACCGTATGTCTGGCTGCGATCAACTCATCACGTCACATAGGGAAAGATCACTGGTTCTTCGATAGTGGATGCTCCGCTCATATGACAGGTGACTCTAAATTTCTTACTCATGTTCGACCGGCTGTGAAGAAGCAATTTGTCACCTTTGGTGATGGAGGAAAGGGTCAGGTGATCGGCTGTGGGACACTGAAGGTTCCGGATCTTCCTGCCCTCAAGGATATTCTCCTGGTTGATGGATTGAAGATGAATCTATTTAGCATTAGTCAACTATGTGATGATGGACATCTTGTCACCTTCTCTCAAGACTCATGTCACGTGTTGAATAAGGACGGAAGCTCATTGATGAAAGGCGACAGGTCACCCAACAATTGCTACCTCATTGGTTCCGCTGGACCTGTTGGTTCTTCGGCCAATCTACCAAGTCGACGGCTTGAGATGGGTTTATGGCACAGGCGCATGGGTAATCTTACTCTGAAAAATTCGATGATGCTCGACTCCACTGCACTCATCCAAGGAAGGCACAGGAGGACAGGTGATGTTGATGCCCCAGGCATTGCATACAGAATCAGAACTCAGACAAAGGACTCGTATCCCGACTGCTGTAAGTTCAGTGCCAGCAGACCGGTAGAACAGATTCACTCAAATGCAAGTAGACCGATAAAAGGTAGAAGATATGGAAACTCAAGGTGTGTTCCAGCTTGCATGGGTGATTTTACCAATCTCACACGGTTTAGCTATCTACGAAACAACGGTCCTACTACTCGACAGTTCATCCATACTCCCCAACAGTCGTCCGGCGCTCGGTGTGAGCGCATCATCAATCATGGATATGTTCGAGGGGGAGTAAACAAGACACTGCCACAAGTCGCACGCACTCATGTTGATAATTATAGATCTGTCCGCTACCCTCTTCACCGGGCGTCACAAACGGATATTAGCACCCTCCCCTTCCATAGCGAGTATGCCTCGAAGCCAGCTTGTCTCCAAAGAACGCTACAAGAGAAGGTGTTACGTATGCGATTGAATGCAACAGAGGTTGAGACCCTTAGATCCGCCCTGGGTCTAGGTGGTGTCAAACACTAAAGCCCGACAGGCAGTGGTCAGTCAGAGTCGCACCTCCAGCAAAACAGTTGGACTGACCACTTAAGGAAGTTAGCTGGCTCAGAAGGTACATTTTTGGAAGATGAATATTTTTTAAATCTTTGAAGATTCTTTTTCGTACCGTTATGAAGGAAAAAGGGATATTCTCGAAGGCTCGTTTTTGGGAAGTTGAAAAGGCTGAATGTGTTTTGAAAAATAGAATTACTTCGTCCGCTGTCCTTGCTCTCTCTCATCTGAAACCCTAACGTAGCTGTCACTCGTGATTTCCTCCAAAGCTTCTTCCTTTCGGCAACAATGGTTAACACCAGGAAATCCTCCAAGTCAGATATCAAGCTGTCATCAGAATCAAAGAAGACAGTCAAGAATCCATCCGATTCCCTGGCGGCAAAGTCTCAAATTCCTAAATCGACGAAGCCGAAGATGCCGATAAAGAAAAAGGCGTCGCCTTTAGTTGCTGGAACTACAGCCGCACCTGGTGTCAAAATCTCTGAGGACGAAGCAGCGTCTGCAAACCCTAGAGTTGGGATGGTGGTGAGTAAAGATCGAGAACCTGCTGCAAAGCAGAAGAAAGTGGGTTTGCAACCAGCAGAGAAAAATTCTAAACAAACCGGTGCTAGCTCAACATCAGCAAGTGTTGTTCCTCCACCGTTCTTGCCCCAATCTAAGGTATCTTCCATTCCCAATGCTCCGGTTTGTGTTTCTGTTCCTATGAAAGTTGCTAGTGTTAGTAATAAAGCGGTTGAAAAGGAAGTAGTAGCTGAGAATGAGATGGTTGGTGGAGCCAGTAAGGCTGTTGATTGTTTGGAGGTTGTTGATTCTGTGAAAGTCGGGGAACCCAGTTTGCTTGTCTCTAAAGTTGATGGTTATAAAGGCTGAAAGGAGAAGATTCTCGCATCTGGTTATGTGCGTCCCTCAGGGTTTCGACGGAAGGCCGTTAATCGTAGAAGAATTTCTCCAAGAAAGTGTCTGGCCAAGATAAGTGCCGTAAGTGGAAAAATCATTGCCCAGGGGAAGGTGGCTAATGTTGATAAGACGAAAGGTGTCCCAGTTGAGGAGCAGAAGAGTTTAGATGGTAAGCAGCAAACTGGTGATGTATCTGAAAAATCTGATTCTATCGAGAAGGATGAAGAGCTTGATGATCTGTTCAAAGACATTGATGATGTCATCGAGGATCTACAGAAGGAGGATGCTCCTGTTCCTACTGTGCCAAGGCCAGTTTAGTCGGCTCATGCTCAATAAGTAGGAGTTGAAGATCCATCGCCCTCCAACAGCTCTGAAGGAGAAAAGCAGGCATGTGATCCAAAAGATGTTCCAACATGTGGTCAGCACGCTGCTGTAACGGCCCTATCTCAAGAGTTCTCTGATTCGGAGGCAGAGTCAGTCAAAAAGCCAGTGCCAATCAATGGGCGTGGGAGAGTTGAAGGTAATGCTCTTATGAAGGATGCCTGTGTAGTAGTGAATCCCTCGGTCATGTCTAATGCAGAGATGGAGGCTGGTGCTCAGCATATCCTCGTGCCAGACTCTCCTTTTGAAGATGGTCAAGACACTGTCCCTCTTGCTGAACTGAAAAAATCCAAGGAGAATAAAGGAAAGAAGAAGGTGTCTGTGAAGAGCCCAACAAAGAAAGTTTTTGCTTTGAATGAAGAGGCAAGCCAGCGTGTAGGGGGAGACGATGCTTCCAAAAAGAGGAAACGTGGAGTTCCTACTCCAATTTCAGAAGATCCGAGAAGCTGTGAAGCTCCATCTCGTCTCTCTGATTCTGCTCCAGCTGGCTTGGTCAAGAAGGGAATTTGGTTTGTTAACAAAGCTGCTGCGAGAAAGTGGAAATTCGTGCTAAAGAGGAAAATTATTCCTGAAAGGCTCCTTGAAGAGAAGAGTTATAATGGGAAGGAAGTCATTCATGTCCTAAAGCAATCTTGTTTGATTGGAACCTTAACCAAGAGCAAGCCATTCAATGAGCAACTGGTGCGTGAAGCTATTGCCAATCTTCCTCCTCAGTTTGGGGTGATTGGAGACAAGGATTATGGCGTTGTGTTTGTTCGAGGAAGGAGAATTGAAATTGACTCTGATCTGATCAACAAGTTCTTCCAGATGGACGACCCAGAAATTGATGAGGAAGAGGCAGACTATGACAAAATTGCGGACACTATCACTGCTGGATCTGTCCCATGGTGGCCTAAGACTGTCGTGGCCACAGCTGATTTGTCCACCATCTACTCAATGTTGTTCTTCATTGTCGTGTTCAACTGGAAGCCTTCCTCCCACCGCTCTACAGTCAGCAAAGATGTGGCTCAGCTGATATATCAGATTGGGAACAAAATGATGTTCAATCTGGGAAGAGTCATGTTCAAACAGATTGCGGAACACGCTACTTCAAATCGATCTCTCCACCAGATCTGATTCCCATCTCTGATATATGAACTGATCATCCGTCAATCTCCAGAATTGCGGTCACCAAATGAGCCTCTCTCCAAGCCCCCACGCAAGTTCGATGTGGACCATAAGCTATACAAAGGTCGACATGTGAACGATCTGAAGGAGCCGAGACAGAGAGGTCAAGACGTTCCTGAGACATCAAGGCGAGGGGGAGCCAAGATGAGTCGTGATGAGAGAAGCAAGCTGATCAAGGAGCTGGACATCATCATCACAGCAGACAAGGAGCAACGCATGCGCATTAACAAACTGGCTCGTACTCTTTGCTACCCTAGCGACGATGAAGAAGAAGTTGCGGAGTCTGATAGTGATTCGGATGATATGTCGTCTGCTTAAAGGTCCATTGCTGAATCCTCTCAGTTATCTGAACATTTTTTTTGGTTGGTTACTTGTTTTTGGTGCTTGTTCTGGCACAGATCTAGTCCTGTTTGAACTTAGATTGGACCCCTTGCCAGTTTATGGCAAAAAGGGGGAGTAGTTTGAGGCTAATCTTGTGTTCCCTCATTTGTGTCTAAAGTCTAGATAGTTAGATAGATTAAGCTAGTATCTAGCAGATGTGGTTTTGCCAAAATGCCAAGGGGGAGATTGATGTTCCCTTGAATGGCATGCCTTTGGCAAAACGGCTTTAGACAGTTCGAGTAGAGTTCAAACACATCCTACTACTCAAGTACAGCGTGGAGCAGACGCAAGGATGGTTTCCGGAAGGTTCTAAAAGATCTTTTCGATCTGCTTGAAGTCGGCCAGCGAGGAATTCGTTGATACAGATATTTAAACGAATATCTCCTAAATAGATTGAAGATTGGGCTGGCTGACTTGGCAAGGAAGAAATCCGAATCTTCCCTAAGATTGGATCAAATATACACATCAAATATTTTAGGAATATTTCCTAAAATATTGATGGTGTTATCTGCACCAGATTTGGACATTCGCCTATGCATATAAATACATCAGTAGGGCGACCAAATCTGTATCGCTTTTCTGAGAGACACATACGAGAGTGCATCTGTGAGATTGGTAAAGAAGAGCGACGGCTGTTTGATCATTCCTCATCGAAACATCGACGGCGCTGATACAGTCTGTTCAGTGTGCTGTTCAGACTGTCTGTGATCGACCATATTGCTGCACACATCATTGATCACTGCTGGCTTTCGGGAGAAAGCAACCGAGCTTCGGAGTGAAGATCGAGGACTTTTGGACAGGAGGTTCGGACGAAGGGGATCGAGGCAAACTGCGGTGAGCCTAGATTACAAATCTGAGAGACGGAGTATTAGAGGCAAGGCAATTACAAACGAGGAGTTGTGTAAGTGTAAGCCCTCAGTGTTGATCTATACTCGTAATAAAGATTTATGTCCCTTTTAGGGTGTGGGAAACCCCCCAGAGTAGGCATAGCCGAACTGGGTATCATACTGTGTGTGCTTCTACTTTGATCTGCTTACTGCGCTGTCTCAAAAGTGGTTCAGGTCTGTCTCAAACAGTCCCTGGACCAGTAGCTTGAACAGGTTACTATATTTCAACTTGGCTTTGTAGATAAAAAGTTACCTGAACATGCCTATTATTTGAAAACAAATCCTTGTATGGTTTGTAACAAAGTCCCAGGCTGTGGTATAAAAGGTTTGATTCATATGTTTTGACACTGAGATTTGTTAGAAGCAACTTTGATCCATGTTTCTATTATGCATCTACTGAAAACTGCCATGTCTATATACTACTATATGTGGATGACATGTTGTTAATAAACTAGTCTGCTGATAAATTTAAGGTGTTGAAATCACAATTAAGTTCTGAGTTTGATATGAAGGATTTAGGGAAAGCAAAAAAAATATTGGGCATGGTTATTGATAGAGATAGGAGCAAGTGTTTCTTAAAACTACACCAAAGACCATACTTAGAGAAAAGGTATCTAAGTTTAGTAGTTTTGACTGTAAACTTGTGCACGTTCCCTTGGCTCCTCATTTCATTTTGTCCAAGTCACAATCACGTAAATATGATATTGAGCATGCTAAAATGGAAAATGTGCCTTATGCTAGTGTTATTGGTTCTGTAATGTATGTTATGATTAGCACTAGGCCTGACTTGTCTTATGCCATTTCTCTGCTAAGTAGATTTATGTCTGTCCTGGTACTGAACACTGGTTGGCTTTAAAGCATGTTTTTGCTTATATAAGAAGTACTTTGGATGTTGGACAATGTGGATGCTTTGGATTGGATATGTGGATGCTAACTTTTGGGGTTAAGAGATACAAGGAAATCTACAACTGCATTTTATTTCACCCTTGGTACCTGTTGTGTTTCCTGGAAATCTCAACTGCAATCTATTGTCACTATATCCTCTACCAAGTCTGAATATATTGCCTTGTGTGATGTTGATGAGGAAGCTATGTGGTTGCAGGGTATGCTTAGTGAATCCAAGTTGTTAAATGGGACTACTTTGGTTAAGTATGATAGTCATTCTGTTATATGCTTGAGTAAAAACATGTATATCATGAAAGGTCTAAACATATTAACATTAAGTATCATTTTGTAAGAGATAAAGTAGAGAATAGTGATGTTGTTATCGAGAAAATACGGATTGAATGCAATCTTGCTAATATGGGAACTAAAACAGTGACTCACACAAAGTTCAAGCTTTGCTTGAAACTTTTGTTTTTGGAGTGATTTGTGTTGCAGGTGGTTGAGCATTGAAAGAGCTCAGTTCTGGTTTCACTATGTCATGTCTTTGGAGTCAAGTTAAAGGCCTGAAGTAGCTCAATGGAGCAGATGCTTTAGGTGGAGGATTGAAGAATTAAAGCAGCTGCAGCTGCTGAGATTTGGAACTCGTCGCTAAAAACAGGAAGAATTCATCGCTGAAGGCCGAAGGGAGTCATCGCTAAGAGTGCATTGAAACAAGGCGGGGTTTCAAGTTGTTGCTAAAGGAGCTGGGCGCGTTGTTGTTGCTCGGAAAAGTCGTTACGAGTTCGTTGGAGCTCAACCATTCAGAGAGCAACACGTCAGGGCAATTCGAAGGCGCGGATTCGTTTGAAAGGGACGAACGAGATTAAACGAGACGGATGACTGTGATGGAATCTGGAAAAACGGATATAAGAAGTCAAGTTTGAGATGAGGAAGAAGAAAGAAGTGAAAGGTGTAGGTCTTGGCCTTTTGCCTAGTGTAGAGGAGCAAGAAGACGAGGAAGAAGAAAGAAGAAGACAAATTAGAAAGGAGGCCGAGGAAACTTACCATTTGGCATCTAGAATCGGGATCAGAGGTAACTTACCTGAGGAAGAGATGATTCAGATTTTTGTGAATCTTCATAATGAAAGAAGGTAAGTAGAAGAACCCAGTGGGGGAGGCCGGAGAGCTAGTGATATCTAGAGTGGCTTGGTGTAGGTCCGAGGCTTAGTGATTTCTAGAGTGGCTTGGTGGGCGTAGGTCCGAGGCTTAGTGTCCGTTTCTCAGTGTCGTCTTTTCAGAGTTGCATCGTAGAGGGAGGGTTGGGCTTGAGTTGTTAGCATTAGTGTTTCTCTTCAGTGGTTAGCGAGAGTCTTTTCAGAGTTGGTCGCGTGTGTTTCTTTGCAGTGGTTTTTGTGGTTTTGATCCTTTGTTCCTTAGTGTGTCCTTAGTGTTTGGTCCTTGGGCTGCTGTTCCCTGCGCTCTTTATTTTCGGTGGTGAAAATCCACTCATGAATCAAAAAAAAGATGTATTTTGATGGTGACACGTGTCTCATATGCATGTTCCAAGATGCATTTAATGCAAAGTGAAAGTGACATTTTTTTACTCTACTTTTTGGACATGGGCACCTGCAGATTCAAAGATGTATCATGATCTAATGGTGAGAATTCGGTTCTCAAATTTTTAAGGGTTCTCAACCGAGCACTCCCCTCTAGTAATATATCTCATACATATCGGATACATTTATATTTCTATAACATTTGAAGCACATCATCGCAAAGGGATTTATACTTGAATCACTCGAGGAAGCGCAAGCCATCTTGAGTCTTGACACCTTTCAACTTTGAAAACCCATGACTCGACACTCACCTCTATGGAATGACCTTCGTGTCTAAGTACGCCTTCACGAGATGATAGACCCGAATGTTAGTGGGACTAGGAAAATCCACAAAATTGTGGATGGAAAATGTCATAGTAAAGTTTGAACTCTTGCCTTTACTATTTCAAGCCAAAAGTGTTCAGTAACTTAACCACCATATTACTAAAGTTTATTGTTGATAAAATGTCACAATAAGTAGTTATGAACTTGACGAGATGTTCACTTGCTAGTTTAACTCTCATTTATCAAAAAAAAAAAGAAGCAAAAACTCACTGGAATCTGGATGAACTATTTAGGTAAATCAAAACGAAAATTCATATAACCTCTCCCGGCGTCAGGTGAAGTGGAACATGTTCTTGTTCCCGGCTAGTCTACTCGACCTAGCTTTTAAATCCTCATTATGCCTTTTATGACGTCAAGGTGAGTTCCTACCCTCGACCGGAACGTGGTTTATCGAGAATACCAGTATAGCCTAGATTTGCTTTCAAGGAAATTCGGCCGGGGCTTCAATGTCGTCTTGAAGTGGACTGCTCAGCTGCTTCTTCAGTTTGGCCGATTTGGCATGGATTGACTTTGGAGTTTTTCAGGAGTGCAATTCACGTTTCAGCGACTGACTCGTCTAACGTGGCATGGAATGTGGTTTAATGTTTAGATGTTCTGTTCGCGTTTTCTGTTAGTCGTTTGGTCTGCTGTTGTTCTTTTATCCTGTTGATCCGAGTCTTTGTATGCCTTCTCTTTTATCAAACAAAAAATAAATATTCATACTTTCTTACAAATTCAAACACTACAAATTTTGGCTGAAAAATACGACAGCTCAAAATAATCGTAGAGTTGTCGTATGATTGTCGTATAATCGACGATACGACAACTATACGACAACTCAAAAAAGTTGTCGTAAAAAACATTGTCGTAGGAACTGTACGACAATTGTACGACAATATTTTACGACAAGTATACGACAACTCTATGATAACCCAAAAAAGTTGTCGTACGCTTATCGTATAATCGACGTAGGTGTTATACGACAACTGTACTACAACCATGCGACAAATCCATAAATTAGTATTTTATTTACTATTATTTTAATTTTTTTTACTAATAATTAATTTAATAAAATTAATAAAATATTTCAAATTTTATAAAAACAAATTAAATGAGAAATAATAAGAAACTTATATTAGTATGCGTAAAATCAAATTACCAATAATATTTAGATTTTATAAAATTAAATATTCAAAAATGTATTCCGAAAATTATAATACAAATGGACCAAATTGTAATTTAATTTGTGTTATTCTGCCAATGCAAGGAAGTCTTCAATCAGCAGGCTGTTCAGATGGCAAAAAATAAATTTAATATTATTAATAATAAATTTATTAAATAATATTATTTTCCAATGAAATCACAGAATAATATACAATTATTATGTACAAATTTGTCATTGATAGACCGCCAAATGATGCTTTTACAAAGTTCCAGCACTGTGCAACTTCCCACAAAAATGTAAACAGATAACTAAAACTAGTTTTGAAAACAAGCACATGATCTTAGTCGATTTCTTCATCGGAGCTGACCTCGTCCTCGTCAAGCGAATGCATAGAGCTGGTACTCGCTTTACACGTAAGCTTCTCTAGCTGCTGCGCCTATGCCTCCACCACCATGGGAGTTCAGGTTTCCCTGTGTTGAAATGGCCTGAAAGCGAGAAATGTAACAAATAAACATTGACAAACAAACACATAACAGATAGTAATAACATTACAACAAATATTAATTACTAACATACAAACAATGAAATGTATTAAGAATGTAAAGGTAGTTTCAAAGATTAGTACAACACAAATAATAACACAACATCACCACAACACAAATAACAAAGTACTAACAGATAGTAATAGCATTCAAAAACAAGTTTCTTGAATCAAAACATCAATAAACTAAACTAACGTATGATTCCATTTTAATAACAGTGTTTGAAATGTACTAACAATAACCTCTACAGAAGCACCATCTTGATATATTTCACCAAACAGATAACCTAAAAACAGACAGTTTACAACTACCGAAAACAAGCATAGACTTTTTAGCAGCAAAATAAGATAAGGATGGATTAATTACAGGGAAGGAGGAGGCACCAGGATCGCCGGGGATTGGTATATATGTGTACACTGGGAACATCTTCTTGAAGATGGTCCTCACAATGTCCTTGAAGTTTGCCGGAAAGGGAGCTCTTGCAAAAAAGATGGTCCTCACAATGTCCTTTAGTAATTGTATAACTCTGTTTGATTCATATATATGTGAATGTGATGACAGTCACAAAAATGTCATTCAATATTATTAGACATGTTCTTCATTCAGCCACATACCTATTCAACCACAACCGCAAGACAACGTCTTACCTTCAAATCTACGCGACACTCATCAGCTATGAAAATGTACACGTGTAGAAGCGAAAAGGATGTTGGATCAACCTGTAACACAACTAAAGCTTTTACAAATGAGATATAGAAACTTAACTGGGTATTGTTGAGCATCACCCTACAACTCTAATTGATTATAAATGAGATATAGAAATTTAACTGGGCAGGGCAGGGGACAGATTTTCAGAAACAAGAAATTAGATGAGAACTTGCACACAAAAACCTATCAATGCACAAACAAAACTCAAATCCACTAATAAAACCAACAAAACAGTCATATGCGAGTTCTTGGTAGATAATGGTGCTGGAATTTATACCTCATGGCTGTCTGAAATGTTCCCAACATCATCAACAAAATCCTTCCCAAATCCAGTCGAGTTATCAATCTAAATTACATTGAGACAAACAGCACAACACCCAATCTAAATTTCATTGAGACAAACAGCACAACAAAAGAATATGTTCAAAACCAATTAAATTACCAGCCATTCGCCTCTCTTCACAGCCAAATTCTCAGAGAAAGCTTATCTGCACATACCAAGAACCCAATCAGATTTTCTCAAACAGATCCATCCCCAATCCACCCAATCTCATATTTGGAAACCAGACAACTGCTAGAATAATACCAATAAACAAATTCCACCCAATCCGAATTGAATGGAACGATTTTCATACTCTAAACAACATTACAAACACCCTTTACAACCATGACACATAGTAAAACCGTATACAACATTACCCGTAAGTTACCGATTAGGGTTTAGAAAAGGAACTGACCCCAAATCGAAATTACCTATAGCCGTTAGAAACGAATGAGCGGCCGAGAGTGACAGGCGGGAAGCATGCGACGGTGGGCGGTGAGAGTGTCAGCTGCGGAGGAATTGTAGTCGGTACATCGGTTGTCGAAGGGGTCGGCGGTGAGAGTGGACGGTTCGAGAATGAGAGATAAGTGTTTTTTTTTTGTTGAAGGCAAAGATTGGAGTTGTCCACGGAAATGTACGACAATGATACGATAGTTATACGACAATTTGTTTGTTGTCGTACATAGTGTTGTCGTACATTTATCGTATACTAGTTTTTTATTGTCGTAAATATTGTCGTATAGTTGTCGTATGTTTATACGACAACATATATTGTCGTAAATTTTGTCGTATAGTTGTCGTATGTTTTATACGACAACTTATATTGTCGTACGTTATTGTCGTATTTTTCAGTCAAAATTTGTAGTGAAATTCACTAAAATTAGATTATTACTTCTTCTTCTTCTTTTGTTAGATGGTTCCGTTGATGTCGGTATAGAATCAGCAGAAGCCGCATAACACTTATGAAGTGGGTGCATATGTCCCCATTAATTTGATAATTTACATCACATAGTACTTAATATGTCTAAATCCCCCCATTATTTTAGTTAACCGGTACTTTGTCTTATATACCCCACAAATTTATATGTATCTCCCCACAAAATTGAATATGCCGCCGAGAATCAGTACATATTCTTACTATGGAGTATGTTTTAATTTTTTATTTTTTTAATTGAAGCGCATTATTTCTCATATCGAACTCTTCTTCTCATCCAAAGATTCCAAACATCCATTATCATCATCAAATTTTCGAGACAACACAGGCATAGCGATATCTGGTAGATTTTTAATGGCCTCGCAGACGACAAACTTTCCATTTATACATATCGTCACGTCATCAAGCCTTATCTCTAAAAGCATCCAAGCCACATCCATTTCCCATATTTAGCACAATCAGATGAGGCCCGTGCGGCCGCGAGCTTTTCGGTCAACTGTGCTTCCTAAGTCACCCTCACCAGCTCACTTCTCGACCCCGGTTCGCATGCACAGCACGAATCTGCTGCATGCCTTATCCAAACTTAACAACCAAAATTAATCCAATTATCTCATCACATAAAGTATCAACAACAACAAAAATCCCAAGTTGTTTGACAAAGAGAGTACAGTAGTAGGCTGCTTTCTCATTGGCTGAATCGATTATAAATACTCATCAGATCCTGAAGAGAAGTTTTGCAGACGAGAGAGCTTTGGAAATATGGTTGCAACAATGGGGATTCCAGATGATCAGCAGAGCCGGCCTGGACTCGGCCAGATCAACAAGTACTCGCTCGCCTGTGCATTCGTCGCGTCCATGATCTCCATCATCTTTGGCTACGGTATGTTATAACTAAGTGTCTCGTTATGTAACGATTCGAACGGAGGATTCTAGAGTCTATCATAAAATATCATGATAGATTAGTGACATGATAGTTAGTAGACGAATTTGACATACAATACTCTAAAACGATGTGAGATAGAACTGGAAATATTACACGTTATGATCGATTTTTGTTGTTGTGTATTTTGCAGACACCGGAGTTATGAGTGGAGCAATGATATTCATAAAAGAAGATTTACTTATTAACGACACGCAAGTGTCGGTCTTAGCCGGGATCCTTAACATCTGCGCGCTCTTCGGATCCTTAGCTGCGGGTCGTACCTCGGACTACATAGGCCGACGCTACACCATCTGCCTAGCCTCCATCATCTTCCTCGTCGGCTCGGTCCTAATGGGCTACGGTCCAAACTATACCATCCTCATGATCGGTAGATGCGTAGCCGGAATAGGCGTAGGCTTCGCTCTCATGATCGCTCCGGTCTACTCAGCTGAAATCTCCTCACCAAAAACTCGAGGCTTCCTCACTTCTCTCCCCGAGCTCTGCATCAGCATAGGGATCCTTTCCGGCTACGTATCGAATTATTTATTCGGGAAAATGACTCTCCAGCTCGGATGGCGACTCATGCTTGGCATAGCCGCCATTCCGTCTCTTATACTCGCTTTATGGATTTTGAAAATGCCTGAATCTCCACGCTGGCTCATCCTGCAAGGCCGCGTTGGAGAAGCTAAAAAAATACTTTTGAAAGTCTCCAACACGCCTGAGGAGGCTCATCAGCGCTTCTGCGAGATAAAACTCGCAGCAGGCATACATGATGAAGGAATAAACGACGTCGTTGCAGTGTCTGACAACAACAAAGGACACGGCGTGTGGAAAGAGCTTGTCCTCCACCCGACACCCGCGGTCCGCCGCATCCTCCTGGCTGCTGTCGGTATCCATTTCTTCGAGCACGTGACAGGTATCGAAGCTGTGGTTCTCTACAGCCCGAGGATATTCAAGCTCGCTGGAGTTCGTCAAAAAAGCAAGCTTCTTCTAGCAACAATCGGAGTTGGGGTCACCAAGGTTATCTTCATCTCCGCATCAACGTTTTTAGTAGACCGAACCGGACGAAGGAGGCTCTTGTTAATCAGTCTATCAGGCATGTTCGTCGCGTTGACTTCTCTCGGACTAGGGTTGACCATCGTGTCACGTAGCTCGCACGAGCTTCTTTGGGCTCTCGGGCTTTGTATTGGGTCAACGTATCTGTTCGTTGCCTTTTTCGCTATTGGGCTTTGTCCAGTGACGTGGGTTTACAGCTCGGAAATATTCCCGCTAAAATTGCGGGCCCAAGGAGCTGGAATTGGCGTGGCGGTAAACAGACTGACGAACGCTGTCGTTTCGATAAGTTTCATTCCGCTGTACCAGGCGATCACGATTGGAGGAAGCTTCTTCTTCTTTGCTGGAATGAGCTTGCTGGCTTTGGTGTTCTTTTACTTTTTCTGTCCGGAGACGAAGGGGGTGAACTTGGAGGATATGGAGCTGTTGTTCAAAGACGGGAGAAAAGCGTGGAAGGAACATCACAACAACTCGAAGATCGAGCTTCAGTCCATAAACAAAGTTTAGAATGTATACTGTTAGAAGATAATCGGGCATGTTTCCACAAGCAAGGAAATTATGTAGCCAGATGTTTATTAGTCTCTCTAATTCTATCATGCTTACTCGAATGATTTATCTTTTTGTTTTATAAGGAATCTGTTTAATGCATATGATTGATATCTTAACATTCGTTATGTCAAATGATGTCTGAAACTCCTCATATTTAGGTCGATTTTAGAAATATGAAGACCGGATGAGGGCAATGGATATAATTCGAGAAAAATGTTCAATCATTTTATATTTCATAGTTTGTTTGAATCTCACTCAAATGGGCGATGAAACATATATCTTATTTATAGTCTTAGCTACTGATCTCCGTATAGTTGGAACTCCATTCTGTTGATAGTTGTACCTTTCATTTCAATCCCAGTAGTATGGTAAACACAATTTTGATATTATGCTTAGAAAGCACTAGCCCGTGATGGAATGGTTCTGAAACTCTACCCTGGAAGTTTCAATGCGTGCCTAATGATTTTTAGAACACTATTTGTATGTCATGCAATTGGATTATTTGCCATTGAATCGGACTTGATCAGTTAAAATCAAGTCATTGAGCTCAGTCTCACACTACCAAAATGAAGAGAATTCTATTGAACAGAGTACATGAATGCATGCATCAGTAAGCTCAAGTTACAGTTTACAATCATTAGACTTATGTGTACCAAAAATTGCGCTTCCTCCGTTCCTATAATATTTACCGACAACTGTTACATTGAACCCCTTTCCATCAGATATTTCACCACCGCCTCATGGATTGTCACTAACTAGCTACTTCACATACTGATCACGAAGCACGGTTTCAAAATCAAATGTTCCTGGCCAGCTATGCTCATGCGTGTCTTGTGTTGCAGCCTCAAAGCAAGAATGTGCCTTTATTTCAAACCTGTCAAAACAGTCCAGCTATGAATGCTGGCATGACGAGATTGTAACCTTTCACAGATGAATTGGAAGATATACAGACATAATGGGGTGATATAGAGAAATTTTGGTTATGGTTAGTCTAATAACCGTAGTTATTTGGACAGATTGGAAGGAAACATACTATGAAGAAATGACATTACTTACACTGAAAATGGAAGCACAGTAACAGCATCTTGTTTAGAGTATAGATCAGTTATCTATTACTTTTTGACATCTTGAAGAACTACAGTAGCAGCGTTGCGACCTGGTGCACCCATCACACCACCCCCAGGATGCACGCCACTCCCACATAGATACAAACCCTTTAATGGAGTTCTGTGGTTGGACCTGTGAGATATGAGAAACATGATGTCTTCTTAGTCATAATACTGAAAAACTAAATTTAAAAGGCTCTTTATTGATATTAGGGAGAAGCATGCGTTGTTT
The DNA here is from genome assembly GCA_033675395.1 of Rhodiola chrysanthemifolia. Lineage (NCBI taxonomy): Eukaryota > Viridiplantae > Streptophyta > Magnoliopsida > Saxifragales > Crassulaceae > Rhodiola > Rhodiola chrysanthemifolia. The sequence continues at coordinate 29,029,247 of CM066210.1, read as the reverse complement.
ACCATCCTTTCACGGGTCGCATTAGGAAGAGGGAATCCAAGCCCATAGCACCGTGAAAGATATTACCTCCTGTCAACAAACGATTACTAAATGTCAATGCTTACTGGTTACTACCTCCATTCTAGAGGTTAAAGAGCTCTTGGCTTTGTATGAGAGAAAGTCCAACTATTGAATATTACCTGTTAGACCAATTATCCTCTCCAGATCTGGTGGAGTAAGCATGTCATAACCAATAACTGATGAACTAAATCCAGGAGCATACTCATCGATCAAGTTGAAACATCTCTGTGCAAAAGACTCCTGCAAAGAGCCGATAAAAGTTATTTTGTTCAGCCCGCAAATACGGTTAGATACAATGAACCTTTAAATATGAACTTTTTGACCATTAAAAGAACATAATTTACTGCAACGTATCAGCTCAGTGAAAAGGACCAACCATTCAAAAAGCTAGCATAATTTAAAGTACTCACTCTATACTCTAGATCTTCCCAGCTGCCATCCACAGGTTTATAAGGGGTGTATTGGATAAATAAGTTGACCACATGTTTACCTACTCATTCATTGTTGCATGATATTTTGTAAGTTGAATTGTATGACTCAGACAAATAACAAGGTTTGAATATGTGGAGATGGCTTTGTGTCCAAATGATACCAGGAGGAGAAATAGTCTTGTCCAGAACAGAGGGAATTGTCATCTCAATTACTGGTCGCCGTGATGGCAACCCATTGGCAGCATCTTTGTATGCTAAGTCGATCTCTTCCATCCTTAGGAAGTTGAATTATCATCAATATACAGTATAATTCTAAAACAAGCCTCTTACCAGCAATATAGAAACTTAGTATACTTGCAACTGATTAGGTATTTAGGAATGTTAAAGTTTGCTTTATATCAAATAAAAGAATATGCATCTTGTATTCCTTCTGGACATAGAGTTTACCTCTCTGAACCTATATGTATGGTACCGGTGTGCTGAGGACCTGAATCCGGATGATTCAATTTGCAGCTATGAAACACTGGCAATGTATCAACAGCTAGATTAATTTTGGTAGTGCCCTGTACCAGAATGAAAACCCACATATTATGTGATGCGAGCAGTCTAATCCAAGCATGTTAGATAAGCTATCAACAATGCGCACAAACTACCAGATGAAACATTTTAAAGTTAATTAACAGAACGTCTCTAATCTCTAGCAAGCATTGGAGAGATAATCATTTAAGCAGATAGAAAGTTCAAGAGAAGATTTTTAATGTGATTCAGGAAATGCTTACTGATTTGTAATCCAGCTGCTTAATAGAACAAATAAAATCCTCTGGAAGAACATCTTTAGGCACCAGCTCCTGCAACATGTATAATGAATAGTTAATGTATAACAAACGCCAGAAACGATAAATATGACTGGTCATTCACATGTCTATTCTGTACTTACCATGAATGTTTTATATGGAGTGGCATTTGACAAAACCACCGATGAATATATTTCAGTTCCATCAGCCAACACAACCTATATATCAGAAGATACCCTAAACTTGATCAGTTTCTCTTAGTGAGTTTGATAAGAATATATGGAAGAAGTCAAATAACATCACCAACCCCATCTACAGTGCCCGAATCACCAATCATCAGCTGTGATACCTGACAACAGATGCAGGTAAGCAATAGCTCCACCTCATTACCTTTGTAGTTGGTACTACTACTAGCATAAAACGAGAAGCATTACCTCTCCACCAGTAACAATATGAGCTCCAGCTTCTTCAGCAGCCTGGCTGATAGCCAATGATACAGATCCCATCCCGCCTTCAACATAACTTTACAGGAACGAGTGAAAACAGGTTTTATCAGTAACTTTGTTTTTGCACATGTTTATATGGATGAGATACTTACGACCATACACCGCGGTCACCATCCGTTTCTCCCATAACATGATGCAGCAGAACATATCCACTCCCAGGTGTATGTACACTTGCCTACGCATGTGGGTAAATAAAAAGAAAATCCAAGTAAACAATAAACCAGCATACCATGGTGTCAGCATCTCTTGCAATTAAATTATGATTTAACTGTATTAAGATCAAAGTGTCTTGAAGTTAGCAAGCTGCATGTTGGTGCCAGAAATAGTAAAGAGAGGCAGAACAAAAGGATTATGTGGTTGATTAACAATATACCAAAAAGCGCCTAATATGTGAAAGCCAGATTGTTCTCTTACCAGTGCACCTATGACTGCATCAGTAGCAAGAGTAGCTTTCAGTGCATCGCCCTGTAATATCAGCCACTTATTCAGAAGGACAAAGGGTGACAACGAAAAGCTTACTTACACCAATGAACCCAGATTGAAACTGATGATGAGGTCACAGGCGATGTCAAAGCAATTAAGTTTTTTTTTAATAGTAATAGATAATAGTGTCAGAATAGAATTGCAATGTTCTGATAGCCAAAGGCTTGACATGGCAGACGGCTACTGTTCCTGGACCCTTTTATAAATCAGTTGTCATTTGCGTCACAATGATAGACTTTGGATGAGTGAGTAACAAGAGAGATCATCTAACTAGAGTGACCGCATAGTCAATTCAACGTTAAATGCTATCCAGTGTCAAAAGTACATAACTATTACGAGGCCAAAGGGTAACACACATCAACACAATAAGGATAAACCATGCAAGATGATATATCATACCAACCTCGAACCAGTTATTCAACACCTTCGAAGCTGGAGACAATAAAAGATCCATGAAGTCCCTATCAAAATGGAGTGATACAGGACAATAAACAATATTCAATAACATAAGCTGAATCCTATGAAATTCTGGTAGATGGATTGAAAATATCTATTGCTCTTCAACCCTCGCGAGTCTGTTTTATTTCAAGATGCCAATATTGCATAGAAAGTTTTTTGAAGAGAGAAGAGGGCGTAAAAATCTTACACCATGTCTTTTTGCCCCAATGTAACAGCCTGCTGCAAACAACGGGCCCAGAAAGACGACTTTTCCAACTTGTTCCTCAACCGGTCATTGAAAGATAAACTACCCTGCATATTTTCTGGAGTAGGAGAATCAAGAACCATATCCATAAATTTGCAGAAGTTCTCCAGCTGATGTTCATATCTGAAAATTAAATACATGAGCAGGAACCAAAATTATAAACCGCAAAAACCATTATCTGTTCCTGAGTACTATTAGAACTGGCATGCTTCAATTACAAAACTATAAATGAAGAGAAAATGCAACTTTCTAAAGCTTCAACATCCATAAATCTAATATTCAGCTTTCAGCACAAGAGAGACAGGCGTAACGTAAATACACCTTTATCAATGTTCACATGACCAAAACTGCATCATCAATCAACATTACTCAAAACTAAAACATATTTGGCACTAATACAGCTAAGTTCTAGAATAAAACCTTGGATAAGCCTCAGCATCCTTTTTGGAGAACTTGGAGATTTCGGCACAATTGGCCTCTTTATCAGGTCCAAGAAGCAGATATCTTCCGTCTAGACAAGGAGTAAATGATGATGGATTCCTCTTCAGTAGCTTCAATCCATGTCTGGCCAACTCCAGCTCCCTAAAATTTTCAAAATAAAAATTAAGAAATATAAATATTGATCAGTTACAGAGGCACTCGTGGCTTTATAGAGAAGCGACGTCAATCAGTGAAAAACTGATTTCGAGGCGACGGACGGACTTGATAATTGAAGGACGGAGGAGGCTCTGGAGGTAGCTGCAGCGAGAGAATTTGAATCCAGGAATGATCTCTTCGGTGACGGCAGCGCCGCCCAAGACGTGGCGTCGTTCGAGAACGGCGACGGAGAGTCCAGAGCGAGCGAGGTAAGCCGCTGCGGTGAGGCCGTTGTGACCGCCACCTACGACCAACGCGTCCCATTTCTTACTCTTCAGATCGTGAATAGTTGTCGCGGTGCTGAAACTCTTCCGCCACATTGTTGGCTGCGGTTGATGGGTCCGGCGAGAGAGGGTGATGATGGGACTGGTGGAGTGGACTCACTCGAGACTCGTCAGCACTCGGATTCTAAATCAGATGTATAAAAAAAATCTTAAATTTTTATATTCGTAAGGTTAACAAAAAAAAAATTCTCCTTAATGTTTAAATTTTTTATTTTTCCAATCAAAAATTGATAAATTTTCAAATACCGTAGCAACACCATGATCAAATTACAAGCTCAATCATGTGAACCATTGAAAATAACCTAAAGATCTCATCATAAGCTCCCAATGTAATGATTTGATATTTCTTCTCTAATACATATATATATTTTTATTGAGTGTTATTAATGGGGTTCATACGATTAAGTTTGGAATTTAATCACGGTGTTGTAGTGCTTGGTACTCGAAAATTTGTCAATTTTTCTTTTTTTTAGCATTCATTAAAAATTTTGATAATTTAAACATTCATTTGGAAAATAACTATAGTTTGAGACATCAATAAGTATATTTCCCTAAAAGAAATTGAGAGTGGGTTTTTAGATGGTGTCCAATCCTTAAACTATTGAGTATTTGTCTCGTTCAAAGATACAGTTCAAAACCATTTTCGCGTAAAATTATTAATTTTCAAATAGCTTTGTTTTTTTGCTTTAAAAAAAATTAGCTTTGTTTTACACAGTGTTTTTCAGCTTACCCCATCTGTCAAAAATGAAAATTCAAATTTTATTAAAAAAGCTGTTTTTTTTTTCGATTGAATTAAAAAAGGGGAGCTGCTAATCGCACCCCCCGGCGACAAAAACTCCCCAGCCAAATGACTCTTTTGCCCTCCTCTGTTTTCTTAATTACATTCATATGCCAATAGTTTATATATTCTTTAATTCAATTAAATGATTATTAAAATTCAATTAAATGATAATTAATATTCTATAAATTAATTGTACCATATTTATTTATTATTATTAATCAAAAAATATTCTATAATAATTAATAGTAAAAAATTAAAATAAAAATATAACGGGCGAATAATAATTTATTTCGTTTAGTTTGGATTTAGGACGAATAATAATTGATTGGATAGCTCAACATTAAATTAGATTCAACAAAACATGCAACAGTGCTAAAAATAAATACATAAACAAGTAGACATATTTAATCAATATTTCCTCCAAATTGTGCTCCTGGAGGCCCCATGCTTGTGATTTCGCGCCATAAATCAGCTCGTACTTGATATGAGGATGCCCATCCTTTAGCTTCGTACGATGAATGATTCCACCACCATGTTGGTATAGGTGGCACCGGATGATAAGGGTGCAAAAAAAGTTGTAAGAAGTGATTGCCAACGTGTCCGATAACTATTTCCATGCGCTCATTGTCTCTAATCGGAGGGGATCTTAATGGCAAATGGGTATAACAACTCCAATTAGTTCCGCCAAATATATAAAGTACAATATTATACCTTGATGCTATGACAGTTCCCAAAGTCATAGACTCCATCCAATGCCTCTCAGGTGCTGGTGTCTCAAAGTAATTCAGCAAAATTAGTAGATTGTCTGATGTACTGTTATCTGGGAAAATGACATCATATTGAGCCTTATTTTGCTGAATCTCATCAATAAGCTCCGCTCGTACTTGCATCCAACCCTCTTCGCCGTATCCGATTAGTGCGGCTATCGCCCTAAATCCACAATGACCATCTGGTGCAACGTCAACAATTTTAGAAATATATTGATGCATAACCGCAGGTAATTGATCAATGTAGATGTCATAAGTACTCGGAAATCTAGAGTGGTCATTGTTTGGTGTAGTACTACGAACCCCAGATCCACTCTTATGTCGGCCCCTCTTTGGCTCTATTAAACTTTTTTGATTGACCCCAGATCCTGAAGTTGATATATCCACAAAAGAAGGCATGCGGCGTCTGTTTCGCTCGTCTTTTTTGACAATACATTACGATAGACAACTCACTGATACATCATTTATAGTATATAATATATATTATATTAATGCTAAATTTTAAATATTTTAAAATCATTTGTATATATTAATATGAAATTTTAAATATTTTAAAATCTTTTTTTAGAAATTTTAAATATTTTAAAATCATTTTTTATAATATATATAATACATATAATAAATAGAAGGGCAGAATGGGAATTTTACCTGGGCCCCACATGGGGGGTGTGGGGGGTGGGGGGTGCGATTAGTGGTATACTTAAAAAAGCTGTTTGAAAATTTGTTTTGAACATAGGCCACATCATAGAGCGTTTTGATCAAAAGTACTTGCTGGTATACCACTTTGGGCTAAAGTACTTCTTCATAATGTCAAAATAAGATTTACAAATTTGGAATCAACTGTGAAATATAGTAACCTGTTCAAGCTAGTGTTTCAGGGACTATTTGAGACAGACCTGAAACACTTTTGTGACAGTGGAGTAAGCAGATCAAAGTAGGAGCACACACAGTATGATACCCAGTTCGGCTACGCCTACTCTGGGGGGTTTCCCACACCCTAAAAGGGACACAAATCTTTATTACGAGTATAGAGCAATACTGTGGGCTTACACTTACACAACTCCTCATTTGTAATTGCCTTGCCTCTAATACTTCGTCTCTCAGATTTGTAATCTAGGCTCACCGCAGTTTGCCTCGATCCCCTTCGTCCGAACCTCCTGTCCAAACGTCCTCGATCTTCACTCCGAAGCTCGGTTGCTTTCTCCCGAAAGCCAGCAGTGATCAATGATGTGTGCAGCAGTATGGTCGATCACAGACAGTCTGAACAACACACAGAACAGACTGTATCAGCGTCGTTGATGTTCCGGTGGGGAATGATCAAACAGCCGTCGCTCTTCTTCTCCAATCTCACAGATGGACTCTCGTGTGTGTCACTCAGAAAAGCGATGATTCTCTGGTTGCCCTAGTGTTGTATTTATATGCATGGGCGAGATCCAAATCTGTTTCAAATATCCTCATCAAATATTTAGGAAATATTTCTAAATATTCGATGGATATTTCCAATCCAATCTTTGGGAAGATCTTGATAATTCTTCCACGACAAGTCACCCAATCCAATCGTAAATCAGGTCAGGAGATATTCGTTTGAATATCTGCAGCTCGAATTCTTCGCTGGCCGACTTCAGTTCGAAAAGATCTTCGATCTTTAGAACCTTCCAGAAAACATCCTTGCGTCTGCTTCATGCGGTACATGAGTGCTAGGATGTCGTTGAACACTACTTGAACACCTGTTTGAACTGTCTAAAGCCGTTTTGCTAAACACATGCCATTCATGGGAATATCAATCTCCCCCTTGGCATTTTGGCAAAACCAGATCTACTAAGTACTAGATTATCTATCTAACTATCTATGCTTTAGACGCAATTGAGGGAACAGAAATGTTAGCCTCAAAATACTCCCCCTTTTTGCCATAAACTGGCAAGGGGTGCAATCTAAGTTCAAAACATAACGAAAAGTGTGCCAGAACAAGCACTGAAACAGATACATCAAAAGAATTGTTCAGAGGTCATAGAGTTTATAGCAATGGACCTTTAGGCAGATGACATATCCTCCGAGCCACCATCCGATTCATCATTCTCCTCTTCATCGTCGCTTGGGTAACGAAGAGCACGGGCCAGCCTGTTGATCTGCTTGTGCTGTTCCTTGTCGGCCGCTATGATTGCATCCAACTCCTTCAGCAGATTGGTCCTCTCTTCACAACCCATGCCAGCTCCCCCTCGCTTTGACGACTCTGGGAAATCCTTGCCTCTTTGTCTTGGCTCCTTGAGATCGTTCACATGATGACCTTTGAACAGCTTATGGTCAACAGAGAATTTCTGTGGGGCCTTGGAAAGGTGACCAGCAGAAGACTGCAGTTCTGGAGCTTGAAAGATAATTAACTCATGGATCAAAGACGGGAAGCAAATCTGGTGAAGAGATCGAGTGGAGGTGGCGTGTTCCGCAATCTGTTTGAACATTGCTCTTCCCAGATTGAACCTCAGTTTCATCCCAATCTGGTAGATTAGCTGGGCCATCTCCCTGCTAACTGTAGATCGATGAGAGGATGGCTTCCAATTGAAGACAGCAATGAAGAACAGCATGGAGTAAAAAGTTGACAAGCGAGCTGTAGCAAGATAAGTCTCAGGCCACCACTGGACTGAACCAGCCGTTAGGGTGTCTACAATCTTGTCAAAGTCTTCTTCCTCCTCGTCCACCTCTGGATCATCTATTTGGAAGAATTTGCAGATGAGGTCTGGATTGATTTCAATTCTCCTTCCCCGAACAAACACAACTCCATAATTTTTATCGCCAACCACCCCAAACTGTGAAGGGAGATTTGCAATAGCTTCACGCACCAGTTGCTCATTGAATGATCTGCTCTTGGGCAAGGTCCAAATCAGCCCAGTTTGTTGAAGGACATGAATAACCTCCTTCCCTGAGTATCGCTTCTCATCCAGAAAACGCTCCGGAATAATCTTCCTCTTTAGCACGAACTTCCACTTTCTTGCAGCAGCTTTGTTAACAAACCAAATTCCCTTCTTGACCAAGCCAGTTGGAGCTGCATCAGAGAGAGGAGATGGAGCTTCGCAGCTTCTCGGATCTTCTGAAACTGGAGTAGGAACTCCACGTTTCCTCTTTTTGGAAGCAACAGCTCCCCCTACACGCTGGCTTGCCTCTTCATTCAAAGTAGAGACTTTCTTTGTTGGGCTCTTCACAGACACCTTCTTCTTTCCTTTATTCTTCTTGGATTTTTTCAGTTCAGCAAGAGGGACAGTGTCTTGAGCATCTTCAGAAGGAGAGTCTGACACGAGGATATGCTGATCACCAACCTCCATCTCTGCATTAGACATGACCGAGGGATTCACCACTACACAGGCATCCTTCACAAGAGCATCACCCTCCACTCTGCCACGCCCATTGACTGGCACTGGCTTTTTGACTGACTCTGCCTCCGAATCAGAGAACTCTTGAGATAGGGCTGTTACAGCAGCGTGCTGACCCCCTGTTGCAACATCTTCTGGATCACTTGCCTGCTTTTCTCCTTCAGAACTGTTGGCGGGCGAGGGATCTTCAACTCCTACTTCCTGAGCATGTGCCGACTGAACTGGCATTGGCACAGCAGGAACAGGAACAACCTCCTTCTGAAAATCCTCGATGACATCATCAATGTCCTTGAACGGATCATCAAGCTCTTCATCCTTCTCAATTGAATCAGATTTTTCAGTTACATCACCAGTTTGCTGCTTACCATCTAAACTCTTCTGCTTCTCAACTGGGACACCTTCCGTCTTATCAACATTAGCCACCTTCCCCTGGGCAATGATTTTTCCACTTACGGCACTTATCTTTGCCAGACACTTTCTTGGAGAAATTCTTCTACGATTAACAGCCTTCCGTCGAAACCCTGAGGGACGCACATAACCAGATGCGAGAATCTTCTCCTTCCAGCCTTTATAACCATCAACTTTAGAGACAAGCAAACCGGGTTCCCCGCCTTTCACAGAATCAACAACCTCCAAACAATCAACAGCCCTACTGGCTTCACCGACCTTCTCATTCACAGCTTCTACTTCCTTTTCAACCACTTTATTACTAATAATAGCAACTTTCACAGGAACAGAAACACCAACCGGAGCATTGGGGATGGAAGATACCGTAGATTGGGGCAAGAACGGTGGAGGAACGACACTTGCTGGTGTTGAACTAGCACCGGTTTGTTTAGGATTTTTCTCCGTTGGTTGCGAACCCACTTTCTTCTGCTTTGCAGCAGGTTCTGGACCTTTACTCACCACCATCCCAACTCTAGGGTTTGCAGAAGCTGCTTCGTCCTCAGAGATTTTGACACCAGGTACGGCTGTAGTTCCAGCAACTAAAGGCGACGCCTTTTTCTTCATCGGCATCTTCTGCTTCGTCGATTTAGGAATTTGAGGCTTTGCCGCCAGGGAATCGGACGGATTCTTGACTGTCTTCTTTGATCCCCATGACAACTTGATATCTGACTTGGAGGATTTCCTGGTGTTAACCATTGTTGCCGAAAAGAAGAAGCTTTGGAGGAAATCACGAGGGACAGCTACGTTAGGGTTTCAGATGAGAGAGAGCAAGGACAGCAGACGAAGTAATTCTATTTTTCAAATCACATTCAGCCTTTTCAACTTCCCAAAAACGAGCCTTCGAGAATATAACGGCACGAAAAAGAATCTCCAAATATTTAAAAAAATATTCATCTTCTAAAAATGTACCTTCTGATCCAGCTCACTTCCTTAAGTGGTCAGTCCAACTGTTTTGCTGGAGTTGCGACTCTGATTGACCACTGCCTGTCGGGCTTAGTGATTGATACCACCTAGACCCAGGGCGGATCAAAGGGTCTCAACCTCTGTTGCATTCAACCGCATACGGATCACCTTTTCCTGTAGCGTTCTTTGGAGACTAGCTAGCTCGAGGCATACTCGCTCTGGAAAGGGAGGGTGCTAATATCCATTTGTGGCGCCCGGCGAAGAGGGTAGCGGACAGATCTATAATTATCAACATGGGTGTGTACGACTTCTGGCAGTGTCTTGTTTACTCGCCCTCGAACATATCCATGATTGATGATGCGCTTACACCGAGCTCCGGACGACCGTTGGGGAGTATGGATGAACTGTCGAGCAGTAGGACCCCTGTTTCGTAGAAAACTTGACCGTGTGAGATTGGTAGAATCACCCATGCAAGCTGAAACACACCTTGAGTTTCCATATCTTCTACCTTTTATCGGTCTACTTACATTTGTGTGAATCTGTTCTACCGGTCTGCTGGCACTGAACTTACAGCTGTCGGGATACGAGTCTTTTGTCTGAGTTCTGATTCTGTATGAGACGCCTGGTGCATTAACATCACCTGTCCTCTTGCGCCTTCCTCGGATGAGTGCAGTTGAGTCGAGCATCATCGAATTTTTAAGAGTAAGATTACCCATGCGCCTGTGCCATAAACCCATCTCAAGCCGTCGACTTGGTAGATAGGCCGAAGAACCAACAGGTCCAGCTGAACCAATGAGGTAGCAATTGTTGGGAGACATGTACCCTTTCATTAATGAGCTTCCGTCCTTATTCAACACGTGACATGAGTCCTGAGTGAAGGTGACAGGATGTCCATCATCACATAGTTGACTAATGCTAAAGAGATTCATCTTCAATCCATCAACTAAGAGAATGTCCTTGAGGGCAGGAAGATCCGGAACCTTCAATGTCCCACAGCCGATCACCTGACACTTTCCTCCATCACCAAAGGTGACAAATTGCTTTTTCACAGCCGGTCGAACATGAGTAAGAAATTTAGAGTCACCTGTCATATGAGCGGAGCATCCACTATCGAAGAACCAGTGATCTTTCCCTATATGACGTGATGAGTTGATCGCAGCCAGACATACGGTCTTGCTAGCCTTTGGTACCCAGATCTGTTGCATTCGAGGTTTATTCTTGTGTCTCATAGCTCTTCGTTCAGCAAGGAACAAGCGACACCTTGGTCTGATGTGTCCGATTTTGAAACAGTACCAGCATGTGCGGAGATCTTCTTTCTGTTCTGTGAAGGAGCTGGTTCGATCATTGCGAGTTCTTCTTTGACCATCCGTGGTTTTTCCTTGGGACAGATCCACTTTCTGTCTCGGGTGCTGTCTCACCTTCTTTCCCTGGTGCTGATTCAGTCTCTGTACCACCTTCTGTTCCGGGTTTCGTTCAGCCACTGGTTTTGCTTTAACAAACGTTGTACCTTTTGAGCATCCTTCTTCTATGAAACCCAATCCCCGGTGTCCAGACTCCATTCTTTGTGACCTGAGAATCTCATTTAGATCCTTAGTCCCAGAGTTCAACATCTTCACCGACTGTTTGAGCTGGTTGAGCTCCTTCAAGGAAGCTGAATGATCCATTTTTTCAGATTCAACCCGGAGTTCTAAAGACTCTACGTGCCTCAAGAGATACACCTCCTTGCGCTTCAGATCAGTGATCGTTTTCCTTAGACCTGCCATTCCAGCTGGATGAGTTGTCTTTCTCCATGTCGATTTTCAGTGAAGAGATGGTACCCAGGAGCTCTATTTTTTGTGCAAGCAGACATGACCTTTCCTGTTTCATTTCTGTTAGTTGGGCAAGCAACAGATCTACCTTACCTTGGAGTTCCACCTTTACTGTAGCCAGAATCTCGACCTCCTGCCACACTTTACCTTTTTCATCAGTCATGGTGGCAATTGTCTCGTTGAGTTTCTTGTTGAGATTGATTACCAACAGCAACTTCTCATGCAGGTCTTTGTAAGACTCCGCCAGTGTCTCTTGCGTGAGTTTTTTATTATCGCTGTCTGAGGAGTCTTCAGTCAGGAGAACAGGTTGAGGAGACTTGTTATTGCTGATTTCACTGAATTCTTCTGTGATTGCAGCAAATGCTACAAAGCTGGTAGGATCACCACATCCTCCCCATCACTGTCGCTGAGGTTTGCAACCATTGCCTTATTTTTCTTGAGGTTATTAGCACATTCCGCCTTGATGTGCCGAATCCCCTGCATTCGTGGCATTGAACCTCTTTCCCCTTTTCAGAAGCATCCTCCTTTTTCTCACTGAGCCTCTTCTTGCCTGTTTTCCAGTTTCGAGAATTACTTGAGGATGACTGACCTTGCTCAGGGCCACGTCTGTTGAGCTTCCGAATCATTATGCCGAAGTTTTGAGCCATCATAGCCAGTTGTTCAGTGTTGCAGTTTGTTTCACCCAAGTCTTCAGACACATCTGCTCTTAGAGCAATTCCCTTTCCCTCTCTGGACTCAGTTTCGTGATTCATCTCATAAGTTCTGAGTGAGCCCATGAGCTCGTCTAGTTTGAGCTTGGAGATGTCGTGCATTTCCTCAATGGCAGTGACTTTCATAGCGAATCTCGGAGGGAGCGATCTAAGAACCTTGCTGGCCATTCTTTCACCGTTAATGGGCTTGCCTAGGGCAGCAGCTTCGTTGGACAGATCTAGCACTCTTGCATTGAACTCAGGGATAGTTTCACTGTCCTTCATCTTCATATCCTCGAACTTGGTTGTCACAATCTGCATTCGAGAGTTGCGAACCTTGCATGTACCTTCATAAGCAGTTTGAAGGATATCCCAAGCTTTCTTTGCGATTTCACAGTTGATGATCAGTTTCAGCACATTTTCGTCCACGCCAGAAAAAATGGCGTTCATAGCTTTCGAATTTCCGATAGATGCTTTTTCATCTGCTTCATGCCACAGAGCTTCTGGTTTAGGGACAACTTCTCCTGTGAGACTTTCCATCATGGGTTGAGTCCATCCAACCAAAACAGCCTTCCAAGCTTTTTCATCTAGCGATTTCAAAAAAGATTTCATCTTGGGTTTCCAGCAGGCATAGTTAGATCCTTCTAACAGCGGGGGTCGGGTAATGCTTTGTACTTCCTTCAGAGTCATCTTGAACAGTGCTAGGATCCCACTCAGTGTGTCGAGTGTTTGCTCTGATACCAATTGAAATATAGTAACCTGTTCCAGGGACTGTTTGAGACAGACCTGAAACACTTTTGTGACGGTGGAGTACGCAGATCAAAATAGGAGCACACACAGTATGATACCCAGTTCGGCTACGCCTACTCTGGGGGGTTTCCCACACCCTAAAAGGGACACAAATCTTTATTACGAGTATAGAGCAATACTGTGGGCTTACACTTACACAACTCCTAGTTTGTAATTGTCTTGCCTCTAATACTTCGTCTCTCAGATTTGTAATCTAGGCTCACCGCAGTTTGCCTCGATCCCCTTCGTCCGAACCTCCTGTCCAAACGTCCTCGATCTTCACTCCGAAGCTCGGTTGCTTTCTCCCGAAAGCCAGCAGTGATCAATGATGTGTGCAGCAGTATGGTCGATCACAGACAGTCTGAACAGCACACTGAACAGACTGTATCAGCGCCGTTGATGTTCCGGTGGGGAATGATCAAACAGCCGTCGCTCTTCTTTTCCAATCTTACAGCTGGACTCTCGTGTGTGTCACTCAGAAAAGCGATGATTCTCTGGTTGCCCTAGTGTTGTATTTATATGCATGGGCGAGATCCAAATCTGTTCCAAATATCCTCATCAAATATTTAGGAAATATTCGATGGATATTTCCAATCCAATCTTTGGGAAGATCTTGATAATTCTTCCACGACAAGTCACCCAATCCAATCGTAAATCAGGTCAGGAGATATTCGTTTGAATATCTGCAGCTCGAATTCTTCGCTGGCCGACTTCAGTTCGAAAAGATCTTCGATCTTTAGAACCTTCCAGAAAACATCCTTGCGTCTGCTTCATGCTGTTCATGAGTGCTAGGATGTCGTTGAACACTACTTGAACACCTGTTTGAACTGTCTAAAGCCGTTTTGCCAAACACATGCGATTCATTGGAACATCAAACTGTAAACTTAAATATTATTTAAAATTGTGCTTCGGTTCAATTTCGATTCGACTGTTTGTAAAAAAAATTTTACTATACCAATCCAAAATTTTAAGAAATTCAAGATCAATTTTATGAGGTATTTTACGGACCTGCTTCACCAGATTATATATTCAGGTTATGAAACATAAACAATCAAGTGATTCATACTAAAGTTCAATGGAAAAACAATGTGTGCAAATACGAGATACGACATCATTGCACCTAAACTCATCGACTAGACATTTGAGATGGATTATCCCTCCTTCAAGCCGACAATCCAAAATAACAAAAATAGATAGTCATTACGATCTAGCATTCTATTCCATCAAAACACTAGTTACCTTCGTAAAAACCTTATTCCAATGAAGTCATATTGAGTCCTCATTCCGCATGTTGGGTGATAGTTGAGTTGGTAACCTCTTGGCTTTGTAACCAAGAGGTCAGGATCTCAACACCCACAATGCACCATTCCCACCTAATAGGTGAGGAATTAATGTCTCATTTTATGAGGACTTGAAAGCTTCGCTGCAGGAGGTGCTAGAGACAGTTTTCTCGTTCGCCACAGTGCCGGAGATAACTTCTACCGTGAGCAGGTTGATCGCAAGAAGAGATGCTTCGAAGTGGATGGGTCAAGATGCCGCATGGCTTGTGCTTCAGTAGACATAAATGTACTAGATGATATGCTTAGAATTGAAAGATATAGATTGATCGTGTACAACATGTAAATCCCATCATCAAAAAAAAATATTGAGTCCTCGTTCCAGACTTCACCATTTCAATTTGTTAGTCGTTTACCTAAATGTTAACTTATCTTAATCATTTCGTCAAACACCTAGCATGCTTCAAATCGTAATGGTATTTCAAATAGAATGACACTCACCCTTTGGCCTTTAGTATAATCAAAATGTAGTTCCATATCAAAATAATTTATTCCCGAATGATATTAAATTTGTGTACAATACGATTCGTTAGACCCAAAATAGAGGCACTATTCACACATCATTTTCTAGGTCTTAAAGTATGTTGGATCGTGGTTAGCAATCTGGCAAGTAACGTTCCTTGCCATGTAAACGTTAAGCAGCGGAATAAAACTAAAGACAGATGAAATGTAAAGTGCACAGTGACTTATAGTGGAAACTCCAGTACTCAAATAAGCACTGAAGCAAAACCACTACCTTCTAGCGTGACTAGATGGATTTCAGAATAGCGCCTTGTATTATTAGATGTTGGTTACAACGAGGTAATACAACCCGACCACTATCCAGGGTTTAATGCCTTCCTTTCAGACGAACCTTAGTTGTAGTTACCTCAATTGTCGTCCGCACTACAAATCCAAGTCGCTATCTTTCACTGGTCCAATTGCTACGTCCGTTCCCTCACAGGTTCGCCTCAGCTGAGTCGACCTTCCTTCAGTAATCAGCAGCTTCAGTTTGGAAAGAAACTTTAGCTCCAGTAATTCCTCTGAACGAACGCACTTGAATGGAGGCCGTAGCTTCCAATATATAGGCGTCTTTCCCACGAGGAAACCCTAGATATTCAATGATAAAATCTTCCGAAACTATCTTGAATATCTTTCCAAATTTGCTGCGAATATCCCATACTATACTCAGCAAATCCTCAACACGAATATCCCATAATATTCATGTTGCATATGTCGAATATTCATTCCTTAAATATCGACCGAATCTCTTCTTAAAATATACTCCATATCTTTTGTGATCTTTCCTTGATGGCGGTTGCCTAACTTGTAGGAAAGCCAAATCTGAGATTCCAACTCCATCCACGCCACATCCAGCTGGATCACGAGATCTTTGGGAACTGCAAGATCTTCCAGAATATCTAGACCGATATTCTCTCCCTCCAGTTACACACTGAGGGATTTCAGAGTACCTGTGCATCAACCTGCACGCGCAAGTAACACATCAGTAGAATGTTTGTCATTATCAAAACAGGTGGAGCTCATACTCCAATAAATTCCCCCTTTTTGACGATGACAAACATCCTCTTCACAAGAGATAATATAAGCAACTAGCACATGCAAATATTAAACTCTACCTAAGCAACCGCTACCGAATCTTTGATGAGAGAGATTTTAAACTCCCATAGGCATACTAGTAACACAGCATATGGTGAAAGGTGTAAGCTAATGAATCTTTGATCAGGGAGATTTCAAACTCCCAGATCCCACTGATAAGCTATGTGAATATGAAATAGATAAGTTGTCCACATAGTATTACCATCAGCATGAAAGTTCCCCCTCAGATCGACAACGCATATCACTTAAGTAATGTTCCCCCTCAGATCAATGTCGTACTCATCTTCCCCCTTTTGGCATCATCAAAAAGCTCAACAAGTGAAGTTAGTACATGATGATAAAGACAATAGAAGCCACAGTAGCATGTTTTCAAACATTAAAGAAAAACAATCATTGTTTTAAGACTTGGAAGGGCAAATCAAAATGACAGGAGCAGCAACCAAAAAGAAAGAAAAAACATTGGATAATGTGGCTGGGTTTGGAAGAAAGGGGGTTGGCCACTGTACTAGACAAAACTGTTCCCTGGCGGAGAAGGGGGCTGCACAGCACTTGCATGTATCTCTGCAACAGTGGTGATGGACCATAATTATACGAATCAAAAACACAGTTAAGCCCACTAAATTAGACTGTTTGTCTATTTAACTTTTGCTTGTTAGTTCCGATATATTTCTACAGGGTATTTTGGAGCTTAGAGAGAATACACGCTAATGAGAGGATTTTATGCAGAAAAGATGTTACGAGTCATTCCAAGGTCACGATCAGACGCTGACTGAAGAAATCTAAAGATCCTGACATGGAATCATTCAAAACAAATCCAACCAAGGAACAATCAAAGTCAGACGGAGCGAAATTGGACTGATAGTTTTGTGAAAAAGACTGCACAAAACTGTCAAAATGCACTCATGGACCAAGGTGACCGGCCACCTTGCTTGGAGGTGGCCAAAGCCACCCTTCTCCTCCCCTTGCAACCGGCAACCGGCGGCTCAACCTCCCCCAACCGGCGGCTTTTGGCTCCCCCCATGTGTCATCTCCTCCTTGCTCCTCCCTTGGATCAAAAACACATGCCCCCCATTTGTATTATATCATCCATTTCTCTCAAGTTTGGCTATAAATACCAAGCCAAACCTCATTTGTATCATATCATCCCATTCACAACACAAAATCACTTATCTCTCTAAGTTTGGCAATTTGTAAGTTTGGTTTTGAAATAATACTCTTGTTGGTTCTTGAGTATTATAACGGTTTTAGAGAATACTCATGTTGGTTCTTGAGTATTCAAGTAGAAATTGGGAATACTCCTGTTGGTTCTTGAGTATTCCCCTTTACTTACTGTCTTTCAAAAACCCCCGAGTATTTAGCTATGGTATCCACCTCTATGGATATTCGTAGCTAAACTCTTCATTCGGTTGAAGGGGTGTACTTGTATCATAAAATGTTTTAGACTTTGCTTTAGTGTTTTTTTCTCTGTATTCAAAACTTGTTCTATGTGCCATATATTAGGCCAGAACTTTCAAGGTTGAGTGGATGCTTGGAATGGCAAAGCTCTTCCGTGGAAGTTCGTAAACATACTCGGATAAGTGGATGCTTGGAATGGCAAAGCTTATCTGAGGAGTTTGACCTCTCTCAAACACCATTTGATTGCTCGGGAATGACTGATCAAATGGATGCACACAGGCTAATATACCTTGGAATGGGGTATTAGTCTAAGTAGAACAAGGGCTCTATGTATTTTGCAAAAGTCTAGACAGTGTGTGCAAATCGAGTGCTTGGAATGGCCTTGATACACTTTCGAACATTTTTGCAAAAGACTAGAAAGTTTGGCAAATCGAGTGCTTGGAATGGCCTTGATGCACGTTTGAATACTTAGAAGGATCACTAAAGGTCAATGATAAACAGGCTATGATACAAAGCCCCCAAAACTGAATGTTTTCCTTGAAATCAAACACCACCTGTATTTACTTTCTTAGTATAACTGCCTTAATCAACTGCACTCATCAACCGGAGGACTTGCCAATCACGCATCACCCGCTGTAAGTCTTCTTTGTATTTTCAGTATTTAATTTTCTGTCATTTACTTTTCCGCACAAATAAACCAAAACCAATCAAAAAGTCACGTAGTTGTTAGCGCTAAAACCTCAATCAACCTAAAAACACGCTCCTTCGTTGTACAAATCACCTCAAAGAGCAACTATCCCCCTAATTTCCTTGGGTTCGACCCCTACTTACCACTTGTTACCCAGTAGTGAAGTCGCGAGTAGCGGACTTATAAATATTATTTGTACATTTGCTCTGACGACAAGCATCTGTCAGTGGCATGGAGCCTGAGAAGCTGAGACATCATAATCTCCAGCATTTCCTTCATTGGTTGCAGTTCCCTCATGACCGATGCCTGAGAGGGATCCGGTATGGCATCGCTGTCCGAGGGAACATCTACGGCCCTTGCTGCAGGTGGTGGTATTACTTTCTTGGTCCAGCGACCATGTTCTCCTTTCTCGAACTGCATTCTCCGCAGATTGTCCTTATCCAGGACTTGGATGTATTCCTTATCCTCCTCAGATTCCTCATAAAGGTGGTGGTTCTGGAGGATAGGCCTCACAATGCTCGGAGTTTGTTGCTTCACTGGTGAGGGATACCGAACCAGCTTCTTTCCTTTTATACTCCTCAACCTTCTCTTTCCAAAAACAACTCTTCGTATATTTGAGGTAGAAGCAATTAATTTGGTAACAAAATATCTCCTCATTTAATTTCCATATGCGACCTTCCATGAACCGAGATATGGGGAGAAGCAATCCATGATATGTACACGGCAAGAGTGACCCATATAAATCACATCCGATGTATCTCATGCTCCACCAACAGTTATTCTTCATAATTGCTGAAGCATGTCATTCCACTACTCACACGGATCAATGCTGATTTTACCGCCTAAATTTTCCGTCGTGATCTGTTACCACTGTTATCAATAATTCGCCCAAATCTCCCGCCAAGAGACATTTCCGTCTAGATGCACGTATCCGTTGCAAGGAGGTGGTGTGATGCGGTAAGTGTGTCCAAATGACAGAAAAAGCATCACACACGAATTAAATAACTATTTAGTGAGTGACGTTACCTCAGGCGTGCGTTTCCCCGACTAATGAGAGTTTAAAGGGTTCATAGGGACGTGACACCTGAGCAGGCTTGGGATAGTCTGAGAACCCTTCCTTCATGTAAGGCTTGTAATGAGGGATCAATTATCCGGAAGGGTCTCTTTGGGCCAGAAAAAAATGCAATTCCTGTCATGAGAGTGAGACATACCATACCATACTCTAGACCACAAATGACAGTCATCGAAAATGTTTTAGACTTGCATGCGCGACTAGCTAAGCTTTATGCATACACGAACTTAATTCACATATGAGCTATTCTAGCCAGTTGATCAGTCGATATTTTGACTAATTACTCACTACATTCGATGAAGGATAACACCTGTTCTCCCAAGCTAATTGTCCCCATTTGATGTTTTTCACTAGTGTTTCAAGTCTATCCCTCCTTCAGAGCCGACGAATGACGAAAGGATAAAAAGTCGAAGAATCAAAGAAAAAATGCATGTTTTTCCAACAAAGGGCCAGTCCACCCCGTGACCACACCATAGGCTACGGGCGCTGACCCCGTGACGACTCTATATATCACGGGCGTTACGGACCGACTCAAGAAGTTGTGAAATTTGCAGACCCCATGACGGCCCGTGACGAAGTCAAGTCACGGGCGCGGACCCCGTAACGGCCTCCCGTGTCACGGGTGTCACGGGCACCGCCAGAAGCTAAAATTATCTGCTGATTTCCTAATCCGTTTTTGGCAAGTTCTGATCCTTTTTGGGAATTTATCAATATTTGGGCTATAAAAGGGCAACGACCAGAGTATTCCAAGTGTGCTTGGATAGAGAAAAAAGAACCCTAACTTGGGAGAGAAGACAGAGTTCATCACAGAGATCAAGGATTCAACGAGCCACCGCGTCTTTACGGTTTCCTCGTCCTTAGTTTCTTTTATACACTGCTTTTGGTTAACTTACCATGAGTAGTGAGTAGTCTTCTTATTCAGGGATCCTACGGATCCCGTGCTATGTACCCAACTCTCATGTGATCAATTAAACGTTTTTATTTATGCGATTCGAAAGTTCAATTTCATTGTGCTTAATTTTATCGTTCTTGCAAGTATTTACATTGAATAGGATGTTTGCATGCTATAACGTATTTAGGTTATTTACCGAAAGATGGATGGGTCCTAGGTATTAATCGGATTACATGAAATTGATGTTAGGTCATGTTGCTACAATGGTAGTACATGAATTAATAGGAAAACCTTTAGTTTAACAGTCGAGATCCTTGATAAACTGTGGATGGGCGGCGTTGAACGATTGAGATTAATCTAGACAATGATCCGTGGATGGGCGGCTTGTCTAGTGTTATTTCGGTTTAATTCCATATTTGATAGCATGAATAATTTTCGTGACATGATTGCATGATTAGTGGGGTTAGCACGGGTGAAGCATGGTCCTGAAATTCTTTCTCTAATCAATGACAAACCATTTTATTTTCTGCATTTATTTTCTGCCGATTTCATCACAACAAAACCTCTTGTCAAATGGAATAGCTAAATAGGTGACCTGTTAACTAGTACTCACACACGTCTGTTCCTTGGATCGACCCTTGGCTTACCAAGGTTATAAATATTGTTTGACTGCAATTCGACCCCTAAAACTTATAATTTAACGACTATAAAGGGTTAAAAATACGCTTGTCAAAATGGCGCCGTTGCCGGGGAGCAGCGTTTAGTGTGATATTAGATTTAACGTGTGTAGTTTAGACTATTCCACCTTGTTCGTTACTTGAATTTTTCTGCCTCAATTTCTTCACTCACGGTAATTCTTGGCTCTCGCGGGTACTAGCTAGTTCATGCCAAAAAAACACCCCGACGGAAGAAGAAGATTCAAGTATCAGACAAGGACACACAGGACTAACGGAGAACTCCTCGCGAGGCCCAAAACCAGGCTCGACAACTTCGCGCACTGAATCACAATTTCGCAGCACTGAATATGGCTCAGAACAACCCAACATTACTGAATGAAGTGGTCGAAGATGTGCAGCAACGTCCCGTGCAGCAGCCAGTGCGCAGGACCCTTGGAGATTACACTGCTCCACGTGTCTCATGATTCCAATCTGCTATTGCACCACCTGGGATAGCCAACAACAACTGGGAGCTAAAAATAGGACTTATTCAGATGGTGCAGAACAACCAGTTTTCAGGAAGGATGAATGAAGACCCTCACCAGCACCTCAAACGGTTTATCCAAATGTGCAACACGGTGAAGTCTAATGGTGTACCACCAGAGTCCTACTATCTCAGGCTATTCCCGTTCTCACTCTCTGACAAGGCTAGTAGGTGGCTAGATAGTCATGCAGAGGGCACCTTCACCATGTGGAATAAATTGGCAGAGGCCTTTTTGCAGCAGTATTTCCCACCATCAAAGACAGCACAATTCAGAAACAAGATCATCTCGTTTCGCTCTACTGATGGTGAGACTCTCTACGAGGCTTGGGAGAGATACAAAGAGCTGATGAGGTTGTGCCCTCACCACAATCTGGAGCTGTGGCAGATCATAGATACATTCTACCAGGGAATAGACCAGGGAATGCGTACCCTAATCAATCAATCAACTGGAGGAGGACTTAATGGAGTACCACTGGAGGAAACCTATGATATAATAGAAAAGGCAGCTCAAGACTACCACCTCTGGACCAGCGATCGAGGTAATCCTAAAGACAAGAAGGGTATGCACGATCTCTACCTCGCTGATAGCTCTAATGACATCGCTGACTTGACCAACACCGTAAAGATGCTCGCAGCTGAAATTAAAAATCTGAAGGCAGACTCCTCAATGAAGTCACCCACTGTTGCTAATGTAGCTGTCTACTGTCAGATTTGAGCTCTCCGTCTCACTTCGCAGATGGCTGTCCGGTGATGGGACAAGATGGTAATGAGGAAAGCCAGGAGGATGCCAATTACGTTGGGCAGAATAATCAAGGGGCTGGTTTCGGCTCTGGATCAGCCACTAACAGGTGGGATAACCCGAACCGGAACCATCCCAACCTCTCTTACAAACCGCAGAATCCTACACCGCCTGGTTTCCCCTACATACAGTAGCAGAGCAATGCATTGTACCAGCCACGAGGCCAATACAACAACCAAGCTCCGCAAACGCAAAATAATATTTCCTACCAGCCGAGAGCTCAGTACAACAACCAGTCGCAAGGGCAGCAAAATCAGAGAGGAATTATACCTACCAGCCGCAGCAGCCCAAGCAACATGAGTCTAGCAGCTCGTCTAGCATGGAGTCCATGATGACTAATTTTATGACTGAGCAGGATAGGCGAATAAAAGAACTCGAACAGACGGTCGGACAACTGGCCATTCAGAACAAGATGCTGGAAAATCAGGTAGCACAGCAGGCAAACTCGGCGACAAGAGAACATGGAAAACTCCCATCGAAGCCAGACCCGAATCCTAGGGAATCAGTGAATGCCATCACACTTCGAGGAGGGAAACAGCTCGAGATGCCACCAGCCCAAGCCACTCGACCTCCAGCTACAATTTCAGCACTTGTTTCTACACCTGCTGAAGCGGAGACATCGCAGGAGACTGAACACCGAGCTAAAAATTCTGCGCAGACAGTGGGGCCAGCTCCTTATGTACCACCAGTCCCATTCCCACAGCGACTAAAAGCTATAAGGAGGGACAAGGAGTTCATGCAGTTCGTGGACAAGATTCGCACTCTTTACATCACCATGCCCCTTACTGAAGCAATCACCCAGATTCCTACTTATGCTAAATTCATGAAGGAGATTCTGACTAGGAAAAGAAAGATTGACGGGACCGAGACAGTAGCTCTAAGTGAGGAGTGTAGTGCTGCCATGCACCAGCCCATGCCGCCTAAACTTAAAGATTCAGGGAATTTTTCTATCCCTTGTGATATTGGTGGCATTACTATTCGTCGTGCTTTATGTGATCTTGGTGCTAGTGTGTCTATCATGCCATATTCGTTGTATGCTAAATTGAATTTTGGTGATCTTTGTCCTACTAATGTCACTATTCGCCTTGCAGATCGTTCCTGCAGACTCCCGAAAGGGATTCTAAAGGACATACCCGTCAAGGTGAAGAATATTTACATTCCTGCTGATTTTATTGCGCTGGAAATTTCAGAGGACATAGACATCCCAATCATACTTGGTAGACCATTTCTATACACAGCTAAGGTAGTGATTGACATGGATAGATGGTCTATTGCTTTGCGGGTGGGCAGTGAGCGAGTCGTCTTTTATTTACCTGATATGTGCAAGAGTCCTAGTCTTTTAGCTGACTGTGATGTATTAGACTTTGCTGACGTAGATGACCCTATTACACTGACCTCTGTTGAGTCTTACAGAGTAACACCAGGCTGCCCGATACCGATGGATATATGCGCAGTAGACACTGAGGACGCGGCTGAAGCTGAACAAAGCACCGGCTCCGGTAAGGAACCTTACCAGGTAGAGCTGAAACCTCGACCTGCAAGTCTCGGGTATGAATTTCTTGGCTCTAACTCAACTTACCCGGTGATTGTGAATGCATCCTTGACTGATGTAGAGACCCAGAGATTGCTCGATATCTTGAGAAAGCACAGGCCAGCCCTAGGTTATTCGATAGACGATATTAAGGGGATTAACCCAGATATGTGCATGCATAGAATCCATCTAGAGGGCGATGCTAGGCCTACTAGGGATGCCCTAAGACATGTAAATCCTAAGCTAAATGATGTCGTGAAGAAAGAAATTCTGAAATTATTAGATGCTGGCATTATTTAGTCTATTGCTGATAGTGAATGGGTAAGTCCTGTGCATATTGTCCCTAAGAAGGGAGGTTTGACTGTTGTACGTAATGAGCATAATGACTTGATTCCTACTCGTACGGTGACTGGTTGGTGCATGTGCATACACTATAGGAAGTTGAATAAGGCTACTCGT
The DNA here is from genome assembly GCA_033675395.1 of Rhodiola chrysanthemifolia. Lineage (NCBI taxonomy): Eukaryota > Viridiplantae > Streptophyta > Magnoliopsida > Saxifragales > Crassulaceae > Rhodiola > Rhodiola chrysanthemifolia. Next base: position 29,004,835 of record CM066210.1, on the reverse strand, counting down.
AAGGATCACTTTCCTTTGCCTTTTATTGATCAGATGTTATAGCGTCTTGCGAAGCATAAGTTTTTCTGCTACCTCGACGGTTGTAGTGGGTTCTTTCAGATCCCTATACACCCCGAAGACCAGGAGAAAACTACTTTCACTTGCCCGTTTGGCACATTTGCTTATAGACGCATGCCTTTCGGTCTTTGCAATGCACCAGCTACTTTTCAGCGTTGTATGATGGCCATTTTTTCTGATTTTGTAGAACACACCATGGAAGTATTTATGGACAATTTTTCGGTGTATGGCTCATCATTTGATTCGTGCCTTTCTAACCTTACTGATGTTCTTCGTCGTTGTGTTGACACTAACCTAGTTTTAAACTGGGAGAAGTGTCACTTCATGGTGCAGGAAGGTATTGTGTTGGGACACATGGTCTCCAACCGAGGCATCGAAGTCCATCGCGTGAAAGTGGAGGTGATTGAAAAAATGCCCCCACCAAGAGATGTGAAAGGAATCAGGAGCTTTCTCGGGCACGCAGGATTTTATAGGCGCTTCATAAAGGACTTCTTGAAGAGACCCAAGCCGTTCACTGATCTACTATGCCAGGAAGCTGAATTTAATTTCAATGAATCATGTTTTAATGCTTTCCATACTCTGAAATCTGCTCTTACTTCTGCTCCTGTAGTGCAGCCCCCTAACTGGGAGCTGCCAATTGAAGTAATGTGTGATGCTAGTGATTTTGCAGTAGGAGCAATTTTAGGACAGCGCAGTGACAAGAAGCTACAAATGATTTACTACGCCAGTAAAGTCCTCACCGGGGCAGCAGCAAATTACACTACGACTGAGAAAGAGATACTGGCCATTATTTATGCTTTTGAGAAATTTAGGCAGTATCTGATAGGTTCGAAGACCATAGTGTACACTGATCATGCAGCGATCAAATACTTGTTGTCCAAGAAGGATTCGAAGCCTAGACTGATTCGATGGGTTCTCCTCCTCCAAGAATTTGACATCGAGATTAGAGATAAGAAGGGAGCTGAAAATCTGGTTGCAGATCACCTGTCACGCCTCGAGCTAGGAGAGCTCGACCGCGAAGAGGACAAACTCCCGATGACTGACTCTCTAGCAGGTGAGGAGCTTATGAGTGTACACGTGGACATCGCTCCGTGGTACGTAGATTTCGTCAACTACTTGGCCTGCGGTATCATCCCTCCTGACCTTTCGCACAACCAGAAGATGAAATTTCTGCACGATGTAAAGAGGTATTTCTGGGATGACCCTTTTCTATACAAATTATGTGCCGACGGTCTTTACAGGACTTGTGTGGACGAGGACCAGATAATATGGATCCTAGAGCGCTGCCATTCTTCACGATATGGTGGGCACGGGGCTGGTTCGAAAATAGCTGCAAAAGTTCTGCAGTCCGGTTTCTTTTGGCCAACACTATTCAGAGATGCCCATGAGTTTGTCAAGGCTTGTGATCAGTGCCAGAGGACTGGAAATATTTCAAAGCAGCAAGAGATGCCCCAGCAGAGCATTCTCGCAGTGGAGCTATTCGATGTATGGGGGATCGACTTCATGGGACCATTCCCACCTTCTTATGGAAATCAGTACATCTTGGTAGCTGTCGACTATGTTTCTAAGTGGGTTGAAGCAGTTGCTACTCCTACTTGCGACGCCAAGGTAGTCATGAAGATGTTTCAGAAGGTTATTTTCCCTCGGTTTGGAGTACCCGGAACAGTTATCAGTGATGGAGGATCCCACTTCAAAGAAAGGAATTTCGAGACATTGCTGAAAAATTACGGTGTGTATCACAAGGTTGGCACTCCATATCACCCTCAGACTAGTGGGCAGGTTGAGATCTCTAACCGAGAGATCAAGAGCATATTGGGAAAGACGGTCTCAAGCCACAGGAAAGACTGGGCGTCCAAGCTAGATGACGCTCTGTGGGCATACAGGACTGCATTCAAAACTCCTATCGGAATGAGTCCTTTCCGACTCGTCTATGGAAAAACCTGCCATCTACCAGTTGAGGTCGAGTACAAGGCTCTGTGGGCGATCCGAGAACTAAATATGGACGTGAAAGCAGCTGGGGAGAAGAGATTACTGCAGCTGAACAAGCTCGACGAAATCAGATTAGACTCCTATGAGAATGCTCGCATTTACAAGGAGAGGACGAAGAAATGGCACGACAAGAGGATAGTTCGCATGGAATTCAACGAAGGCGAGCGAGTCCTCCTCTACAACTCCCGCCTTAGATTATTTCCTGGGAAGCTGCGCACCAAATGGAGTGGTCCGTACACAGTTGAAAGAGTTTATCCAGACGACCACGTAAAGCTCAGTGTTGAGGGAGGCAAATAAATGGTAGTCAACGGTCAACGCCTCAAACACTACCACGTACTGAAGCATCTGGCACCTCCCGACGGCATAAATGATAATCTACTTCTCGTGAAGGGATCTCAGCAAGGGACTTCTCGAGAATGCTTCTAGTCCTACCTCCCTGGCTATGTCTCGCCAAGACGTTAAACTATGCCTCTTCGGGGAGTAACCCGCGCTGTAAGTATTAGTTAGTTGCATTTGCATTGTGTGATTTGTGTGTGACCATTGCAGTACCATTCATTGGACTTTTATCACCAAAGGCGTAGCCGTCGCGAAACAGGTCTTGAAAAGCAGAATATTTCTGGTCAGCAGACTGAATCCCGTCCCACCCGTGACCAATGGAAAGTCACGGGCGCTACGGGTGTCACTGGTGTACTCAGAAAGGTTCTCCACTGCGAACCCGTTCACCCCCGTGACCAATGTAACATCACGGGCGCCTTGCCCGTTACTGCCCGTGACGATAAGGAAGCTACGGGCGTCACGGGGTTCTGCTTCTATATAGTTCAAATCGAGGAGCGAAAAAGAGAAAGAAAAAAAAGAGGTCTAGGTTTCTTCAAATTTAAATCGACCGTCCGCCCGATCCGTCCACTCTGTTTGATCCGTCCAATCCGACCATCCTCCGTCCCCGTCCGTCCAATTCCTGACCGCAACCTAAACCCCCAAATTCCAGCCACCTGCAACCCTATGGCCCATCCGAAAACCAGGCAAGCCGATCGGACTCGTGCTGCTAACTCCACAGCAGCCCCATCCGCTCTCGTGCCTCCAGCTCTGCCCGCCCCTCCGTCAGCCACGTCCCGTCCAAAGTATAACCACCGAGTCGACCCGACTTTCCCATCCCAAGAGATGAAGCATGTGTACGACGACCTCTGGAAGTTTAAGCTAATGAGACCCACCTTAGTTCGTCATCTTATTTCATTGAGTAATGCTAGTGTATTGGATCCCGTCCGGGAAATGTTTAGTGCTTCCGGTTTGGATATCATCTTTGCTCGCCAGGCTGCCACACACCAGGCCGCTTTGTTTGAATTTGTGGCTTCTTTTACACCCATTCAGGACGGCGAGCGCATTACTCCCTGATCTTCAACTGAATGGCACCCCGTTCTCATTGGATATAGCCGAGGTGTGTCGCTTTCTGGGGTTCCCTATGGAAGGACGGGACACACACTATACTGATGTCGAGCACACTGAATTCTGGCAGTATATCTCGGGAACCGACTCACCATACTTAGCCACGCATCCAGCTGCCTGCATTAAGCGTGGAGAGTGGAAGGTGATCCACCGTTTGGTTGCTATGGCCGTGAACGTTCGACGCGAGGGTGGCACCGTATGTAATGAGAAGGACATCGACGTGATGATCTCGATGAGTCGTGGCCTCCCCATCGACTAGTTCGCAATCCTGACCTCTCGTTTCTTGGATTGGCGCCAACTCACTGGACTTAATGTTAATGGCGCCATCAGCGGTGGCCTTTATGTCACTATATTGGGAGAGGAGCTGGGTTTTGATTTTGGTTCACCCCCGAGCGCTCGTATCTGGGAATTAGACACCAAGAAAATGATCGCTTGTCACATGCTTACGAAGGACTTTACATGGGATCACAGGCCGACCCCTCCAGACACTGGTATCAAAGGTAAGCGGCTTGAGGCGAAGCGGCGACGCATGGAGCATGGGCAGGGGAACGCTCCAGCAGCACAGCGAGATTTGGGCACCCGAGGCACAGGCGCCTCCGGTACCTGTGCAGTCGCACCCTCATAGGCTCCTACCACCGAGTTTAGAGGCGCGTTTCGCCCGTTTCAAGGCCCAGCAGAGCCAGATCTTAGCCAATCAGACTCAGATTCTCGCTGTCCAAGCTCGGATGGCCTCAGAGATTGCTGATTTCTGGTTTCATACCGATCGCGCCACACAGTGGGAGCATGAGTCCTTCACTGAGTTCTTCCGTCACCAGCAATTTTTCAGGTTCACCAACCCCCCTCCCACTCGATTTTCATACACGAGTCCGGACCCTCCCCTGTACGAGGATGATCTCCCTGCAACAGTCCCCTATGAGGTCGGACCCTCTCACATAGTCGGCTCTGCAGGTTACACTGATTCAGAGGGCAGTGGTGCCGACAATGATGCTAGCGCTACTTTTTGATTGATATTGTCAGCTGTTACTGTCATTCATGACTTTCATTTTGTATGCTGATCTTTTCACCATGACTTTTCATTCTACTTGGTACTTGATGTTTGAGACATGTTTTGTATGTGATCTACGTTTTGCTCGCATCATTTATCATATCATCTATTTGGCACGTTCTGTTTTTGCCTACCCCTCATCACCGATGCTAATCTATCACTTGTGTAGCTCTATGTTTTTCTTTATACATCTACCAGCTCATGAGTCGCATTTCACTCCCCGGGCATCGTTTACACTCCATGGATATCGAGCTATCACACACGAGTGAAGTTCCTATGCGCCTTTTCTTATCCTTTATTTCTTCGCTTAGGGACTAAGCTCAATTTTAAGTGTGGAGTGGGTAGCGCATAGTCACACACATTGCATATCACGCATTCACTCCTGCATATGCTCAACTGTCCATGTATCACGATTGAAATCCTCGTTTTCTACGATACTCCTTGACTGATTGTCATTCTTTTGGATTCAAAGTCTAGGACTTGAAATAGTTTTAATCGTATGTGTATTCTCTCGAGTCAGTATCATTGCTAACCTTTGCCTATCACGTGTTTTATGTATTTCTTGAAGCATGTTTGAGACTCGATATTAGTAGGCACCGGTACAAAATGTCAAAAACTTAAATTGCATATCTTTTTCTAGGTGACCTTAGTACTAGTACGTGCTTCTCTATACTTGTTGTGATTTGCATGCACCCGCCTTTATTCATACACTGTGTCAAACTTTAAGTGTGGAGTTAGAAAAAAATATTTTCGATCAAGAACAAAGTTCTGAATTTTCAAAAGAGGGTGAAAATTGACCCCAAGCATAGTTGTTTTTGAAGAAAAAAAAAAGAGCAGAAAAATACCAAGCGCAAAGTGATAAAAGTCACCCCTTGTGTATAGAAAAAAAATAGAAAAATCATACAAAGGGCAAAGTGAGAAAAGTCACCACTTGTGTATGAAAAAGAAATTGAAAACTTTCTGCCCCCTTTTGCTTGATGTAGTGTAATTCCATCTTCTCATTGCATGCAAATCATGACTTGTCTTGTGAATTCATGTGCTAGAAACTAAGGGACGATCCTCGTGCTTGCACTGAAATTTTGATGTGATTTTAGTACTATTTTTCAGAAAAATTCTTAAGCCAAGCTCCTCTTCTCTTACGGGTCATTGCCTAGTCCTTGGCACTTGAGATTGAGCTTTGCGCCAAGAGCCCGTGGACTATCCCTAGATAGCATAGGTGAATGGCGAGCATGTTTTGTGTAACTATTCATGTTCTTATTGCGTTGTTATGGAACTATTTAGAACATGTGATTAGTCGCTTGCTAGCCGTGTGTACTGACCGTTTGAATGCATGACTCGTTTAATCTATGATTGTCTGACAACTTTGATGAAGATGTTTGACTTGAAGTCGAGGTAACACGGTGAATCCGAGGTATGACATGACTTTACTGTGACTCGTTGAGCATCATTTCATGCATGCACGTTAGATAGTTGTACAGGGGATTTGTAGGTAGTCCCATTCCTGAAAACCTTCACGAGACTATACTCGTCCTACTAGGGTAGCCTAGAGGTTTAAAGGCTTGATGCATATGCTAAATGCATTCGTGTCCTCTACGACAGTGAGTTATCTTTTTATTTTTATTTTAGTTAGAATTGATCGCACAACACTTGAGTGGGTAACTTGGATACTTATGGTCATTGAGCAGTACATTCATTTGAGTATTTATCCTGCCAATTGTTTGACATTTGTTCGGGACGAACAAATCCTAAGTGTGGAATGTTTTGATCAGTCGATATTTTGACTAATTACTAACTACATTCGATGAAGGATAACACCTGTTCTCCCGAGCAAATTGTCCCCATTTGATGTTTTTCCCTAGTGTTTCAGGTCTATCCTTCCTTCAGAGCCGACGAATGACGAAAAGTCAAAGAATCAAAGGAAAAATGCCTGTTTTCCAACAAAGGGCCCGTCCATCCCGTGACCACACCATAGGCTACGGGCGCAGACCCCGTGACGCCTCTATATGTCACGGGCGTTACAGGCGTTACGGACCGACTCAGGAAGTTGTGAAATTTGCAGACCCCGTGACGAAGTCAAGTCACGGGCGCGGACCCCGTAACGGCCTCCCGTGTCACGGGTGTCACGGGCACCGCCAGAAGGAAAAATTATCTGCTGATTTCCTAATCCCTTTTGGCAAGTTCTGATCCTTTTTGAGAATTTATCAATATTTGGGCTATAAAAGGGCAACGACCAGAGTATTCTAGGTGTGCTTGGATAGAGAAAAAAGAACCCTCACTCGGGAGAGAAGACAGAGTTCATCACAGAGATCAAGGATTCTATGAGCCACCGCGTCTTTACGGTTTCCTCGTCCTTAGTTTCTTTTATACACTGCTTTTGGTTAACTTACCAGGAGTAGTGAGTAGTCTTCTTATTCCGGGATCCTACGGATCCCGTGCTATGTACTCGACTCTCATGTGATCAATTAAACGTTTTTATTTATGCGATTCGAATGTTCAATTTCATTGTGCTTAATTTTATCGTTCTTGCAAGTATTTACATTGAATGGGATGTTTGCATGCTAGAACGTATTTAGGTTATTTACCGAAAGATGGATGGGTCCTAGGTATTAATCGGATTACATGAAATTGATGTTAGGTCATGTTGCTACAATGGTAGTACATGAATTAATAGGAAAACCTTTAGTTTAACAGTCGAGATCGTTGATAAACCGTGGATGGGCGGCGTTCAACGATTGAGATTAATCTAGACAATGATCCGTCGATGGGCGGCTTGTCTAGTGTTATTTCGGTTTAATTCCATATTCGATAGCATGAATAATTTACGTGACATGATTGCATGATTAGTGAGGTTAGCACGGGTGAAGCATGGTCCTGGAATTCTTTATCTAATCAATCACAAACCATTTTATTTTCTGCATTTATTTTCTGCCGATTTCATCACAACAAAACCTCTTGTCAATTGGAATAGCTAAATAGATCACCTGTTAACTAGTACTCACACACGTATGTTCCTTGGATCGACCCTTGGCTTACCAAGGTTATAAATTTTGTTTGACTGCAATTCGACCCCTAAAACTTATAATTTGACGACTATAAAGGGTTAAAAATACGCTTGTCACCAGTCATCGGGGGAGCCAGAGGGAACACTTACCTTTCAAGGAAAGTCATACCCAGCTCCATGCGAAGTCTCTTGTAAGGTTCTCTATTCAGCGCCTTGGTAAATATATCTGCGACTTGCTCTTCTATTTTACAGAACTCAACTGTCACCATCCCTTTCTCAACACAATCACTGAGGAAATGATGCTTAATCTCTATTTGTTTCATCCTAGAGTGCTGCACAGGATTCTTAGAGATATTTATTGCACCTGTGTTATCACACAGAATAGGGACTGAATCAAATGAAATATCGTAATTACTTAGCTGTTCTTTTAGTAGCGGTAGCTAAGAACAACAGGCGCCTGCAGCGATGTATTCTGCTTCTGCCGTCGAGAGGGCAATCGAGTTCTGTTTCTTTGAGCCCCACGATACTAGGCAAGTGCCGAAGAACTGGGCCATACTAGAAGTGGACTTACGATCCACCTTGCTTCCTGCAAAGTCCGCATCCGTGTACCCCACCAGTCTGAGATCCCCATTCCTTGGATACCATAAGCATAAGGTGTCTGTACCCTTCAGGTACCTGTACCACGAGGGTATGGTTCCCCTCTCTAAGAAGGAATAGCGTTTTGTCGATCTCACCACGCACGTATCTGTGTCCTAGAAGAAACTGGGACAGTCACTCATACTAGGCTCGGGGTGCGAGAATGTACACGTGGTTAGGATGTGTAGTGTCCTCAAACCCTGGTGTATGTGCCACGTACACTTCCTCCTTAAGTACTCCATTGAGGAAGGCAGTCTTGACGTCCATTTGCTGCAGTTTAAAGCCATGGTAAGTAGAATAAGCGATTAGTAAACGAATTGCTTCTAACCTGGCTACAGGAGCGAACGTCTCACCGTAATCGATTGTTATATCCTTTGAACACCAGACAAGCTTTATTTCTGACCACTTGTCCCTTATCGTCCAGCTTAGTTTTAAATACCCACTTGGTACCGATAATGGTTCACCCTTCTGGTCGAGGTACCAGCCGCCACACTTTGTTTCTCTCAAACTGGTGTAGCTCCTCCTGCATGGCACTTACCCAATCCAGATCTTTCAGTGCTTCTTGGACGTTCTTGGGTTCTGAGAGGCACACGAAGGCGGTGAAGGCGTGACTTCTAAATGTCTCATGTTCCCCCATGACGTCACCTACTGAAGTGTGGCACAGATAGTCTCTCATCCATCCACGGGGAGCATGATCTCTTCTACTCTGTCGTGTGGGTTCGTTTGTCACTTGTGTAGGATTTGGGTCTTCTTCTTCCCTTTGTTCAGTGTCACCTTCAGTTTGTACTTCTGGTGGTTGAGCATCCTGTTCAGTATTCGGTGCTGTGGCGGGTAACGTTCTCTCAGAGGAGTCTGTGTGTGGCTCTTGACCTTCTGAAGTCTCGACTCCGTCCCCCTCAATCATATTGAATTCATCATCTGGCGTGAGAGGAGGAGAATCTTCTTCTCTAATCAAGTCACCTGCCATGACCTCCTCGTCGAAGACACATGTATGCTCTCCTCTATCTTGCTTTGTCGCCGGTTGACACTTTGTATGCTTTGCTATGGTTTGAATAGCCGACGAATACTCCATCACCGCTCCTCGGATCTAGCTTGCCGAGGTTTGTTTTCCCGTTGTTGTGGATATAACAGTTACATCCGAACACTCTGAAGTGAGCAACGCTTGGTTTTCTCCCTCGAATCAGCTCGTAGGGTGTCTTGTTCAGAATAGGTCTCAGGTATGCTCTGTTGAGAACATGACATGCAGCATTGAGTGCTTCACCCCAAAAAATTCTTGGCAATCCATTGTCGATCAGAAGCGTACGCGTCATGTCCTCAAGTGTTCTGTTCTTTCGTTCCACAACTTCGTTTTGCTGAGGTGTCCTTGGAGCAAAGAAGTTGTGTCTGATGCCTCTGTTCCTGCACAGATCAAGAAATAGTGAGTTTTCAAATTTTGTTCCATGATCAGTACATATACCTGCCAGGGGGAGTGACAACTGTCTTTCAGCTTTTTTTAACCAGACCTCAAATTCTGCAAACACCTCATCTTTAGTACTCAAGAAAATATTCCATGTTAATCTGGAGTAATCATCAACAATCACAAATATATAACGGTTAACTCCCCGACTCCTCTCCTTGTCCTGCAAGAAAGAAAAGGATTAGTTTTTACGAACTCAAGCAAGTTTGGGCTTACTTGGCTTTCTGACAGATTTTGTAGATTGGACTTCTTGCCTAGTTCCCTGACGGGGCACAGTTCATGTCGGGTCGTCAATTCTTAGTCCATCTCTTCCTTCCTTCTTAGTATAGGGACATGCTCTCATGTAGTGACCATATTGCCTGCATGCCCAGCACGGCTTCTCTCGTTTGTCAGGGAATCCATACTGTGTTTTGACTTTCAGATCTAGGCTGTGTTTCTTGGTGCATTCAGCTTGTAGATGACCAGCTTCCCCACAATGCCAGCGGACTTTGTGATGTTTCAGGTCCATGTACTTGCTCAGCCCGGGGGGAATGGATTTGTTTGAGATTCTTGCAGCGAAGTCGATTCCAGAAGATCTCGTCCTTTCTTTGTGCTTTGTCCAGAGTGCGTGAGCCTTTGCTCCATTGAAGGGAACTGTTTCCTCCTTCAGCAGAACAGGTTCCTTACCCCCACGGAGTGTTCTGCACAGACAGGGTAGGGCTTGTGTTCTCTCTATTTCTGCTTTCTTCCCTGTCACAGAACCTTTACCATCTGTTTTTCCATCGTAACCCAGACCTGATTTTGCTTTGAATGTCTTACTGAATCCCTCTTTGATTTCTGCGACCGTGGCATCAGTGTACTCCTTCAGCCATATTTTCTTCGTCTCATCTTCCTCAGCTTTGTAGAGCTCTAGCTCCTTGATGTCCGCCTTGCATTCTCTTCTGTCAGTAAGGTAACATTACCCTTCAAGGAGCTAGCTTCAGCAATTTGTATCCTCAGAGTCTCCTACTATGAGTTCATCATTTTATTCTCACTTTCCAAGTGTTTGAGTTTTTCAGCTTCCTTCTTCAGTTGTTGTACTCTTTTCTGTAGTCTAGCATTGCTCCTGGCGAGTTCTTCCTCACGTTTCATGGCCTTCTCTGCCCAGAGGTTTCCATTATCCTCTATACCTATGCATCTTTCATCTAGGTCTACCAGCTCCTTATCAAGATCAGTATTCTTCTTTACCAGTATTTTGATAAATGCTATCAACTGATCGTTAGTTTTACCTGAAAGAGAAGCAAATAGGTCAGTGTCAGTTACCTCGGAGGTGGCCATAATGCATAAAGCTCCAGCATTCTTCTCGCCCTTACTGTCTTCATCTGATTCTCCCCATGCTGCCATTATAGCCTTTACGCTCTTCTGCGCTAGTGGTTCTCCTGCCTTCTTACTGAAGCAACTCTTGGCCATGTGTCTCTTCTTTTGACAGTGGTAGCACACCATCCCCTTGTTCGACGACGTTCCTCGGAAGGAATGTTTCCCAGCAGTGACAGCCATTCTGATAGCTCTAGTTAGTAGTGTTGTCATCTCATCCTCCGGGTCCCCTTCTTCATCATTTTGTGCCAGATCGAACGCACGTTCGACTTTAAGAGCAATGGACCTCATCTTTTCTGGTTCTTTCTTCTCTGTCCTACTTAGATGAATGATCTCATTGCTTTGTAGTTTGGTAACCAGCTCTTCCAGGGTCATTGTCTTGATATCGCTCTGAGGTTGGAGTGCTACTGAGAATACGTCATATTTGTGACTGAGACCTTGAAGAAAGCGATGAGTTACTTTCCACTCAGGGATCTGTTCCCCCAGAAATTGCATTTGACCTACATAGCTCTGGAATCTGGAGTGATAGTCTTCGAGCTATTCATCCTTTCTTTGTATGGCATTATCATAGTCCTTCATGGCAGCAAGGATGCGATTCTTCTTTTGATCATCGTTTTCAGAGTAAAGTCTCTTGAGGGCGTCCCATATGTCTTTGTCTGTCTTATAGTGCAGCATCTTCTTTAGGTCACCCGGTCCTAGTGCCTGGTGCAGGACTTTCTTTGCTCTGCTGTTCTTCTCCAATATTTTGTAATCTGCATCAGTGTAGTTGGCTTTGTCCTTTTCCTTGGTGGGATCTGTTGTGTTGACAATCTTGAGAGGACCTTTCTCAATAATTTGCCACAATTGACCATACAGGGAGCACGTGTGTGCTTCAAACTGTTCTGCCCACCATTCGTACTCTCCTGCCTTCAGAACTGGAGGCTTCCAAAACGAGTCGTTCATTGAAGTCATTTCACCTGCAATGCTAACACAAATCTAAAGCCTTGCTCTGATACAATTATTGGATCGTGGTTAGCAACCTGGCAAGTGACGTTCCTTGCCAGGTAAACGTTAAGCAACGGAATAAAACTAAAGACAGATGAAATGTAAAGTGCACAGTGACTTATAGTGGAAACTCCAGTACTCAAATAAGCACTGAAGAAAAACCACTACCTTCTAGCGTGACTAGAAGGATTTCAGAATAGTGCCTTGTATTATTAGATGTTGGTTACAACGAGGTAATACAACCCTACCACTATCCAGGGTGTAACGCCTTCCTTTCAGACGAACCTTAGTTGTAGTTACCTCAATTGTCGTCCGCACTGCAAATCCAAGTTGCTATCTTTCACTGGTCCGATTGCTACGTCCGTTTTCTCACAGGTGCGCCTCGGCTGAGTCGACCTTCCTTCAGCAATCAGTAGCTTCAGTTTGGCAAGAAACTTTAGCTCCAGTAATTCCTCTGAACGAACACACTTGAATGGAGGTCGTAGCTTCCAATATATAGGCGTCTTTCCCACGAGGAAACCCTAGATATTCAAGGATAAAATCTTCTGAAAATATCTTGAATATCTTTCCAAATTTGCTGCGAATATCCCATACTATACTCAGCAAATCCTCAACACGAATATCTCATAATATTCATGTTGGATATGTCGAATATTCATTCCTTAAATATCGACCGAATCTCTTCTTAAAATATACTCCATATCTTTTGTGATCTTTCCTTGACGGCGGTTGCTTAACTTGTAGGAAAGCCAAATCTGAGATTCCAACTCCATCCACGCCACATCTAGCTAGATCACGAGATCTTTGGGAACTGCAAGATCTTCCAGAATATCTAGACCGATATTCTCTCCTTCCAGTTACACACTGAGAGAACGTTACTTCCAGAGTATCTGTGCATCAACTTGCACGCTCAAGTAACACATCAGAAGAATGTTTGTCATTATCAAAACAAGTGGAGCTCATACTCCAACAAAGTACATGTATGATAATATCGGAACCATAGTACAAGGAGAATAATGAAGAACAAACTTTTGTTGTAATTCTTCTCCTCTCCTTTGTTCTTCTCCTCTTGAAATCTTGATAATACATAAGTTCTCTTTCTCCCACAATGTCTTCAACGACCTAAAATTTTTTATCCCTTTTATCTTTTCTGTGTTGCATCTTAAGCCTTAATTAGTACTATTTGCATTTTTCTTTGGACAGTTTTGGTGACCTCTTTTACCCAGTGCATGTACTAGATTAAGAGCACATTCAACCCTAGACGGTCCGAGTTATAATTTCTAATCCAAGCATTTAGGCCTCCTTAGTGCACTAATTCTTTTGAAGTTTTGGTGATCCAAACGATCCGGACAATCAAATGTTTCCCGGCCACCTACACTTATTTCAAGTCATTTTGGTCTCTTTAGCTATCTTTCGATGACTATTTCCCATTTTCTACTCGAGTTGACTCAAAATTTCATCTTTGACTTAAATTACCTAAAACACTAGGAGAAGAACGTTAAATGGAAAATTAAACTCAGAAATTGAACTAAGTTTAACTATCTACGAAGTTAATATTAAAAATTAAAGCGTATTAATAACTATTTAACTAGCCGTGTCAAACACTCCCGTAAAAAGTGTTCGATTACCTGAGAAAATAATAGCGTACATCACATGTCACTCTCTCTTTTTGACTCAAGTGTTTTCCACTGCTACAAGACTATTCTATTTATACTACTACAACTCCTTGATAAATGGTGGACATTGATCATCTAGAATTTCTCCACAAATATCTTAAATGTGACTAATCTACTTAGTTTTAGGAAATAATTTGAGATATGCCACATTTTAAAGAGTTTGTTGGGAAAATGCCACCTAGTTTGTGTTTATTTGGATTTTGCCACAAACCGCTGATCCTGTTAGCGGTTTGTTTCAAAATCAAACTTAGTGCCAACGTGGCATCCACGTAGGAATTTTTTACATTAGAACAAACCGCTATCCCTATTAGCGGTTTCTTGTGAAATAATAATCGCAGATCTGTTTCTTCGGTTTCTTGTAGAACAAACCGCTACTATGGTTAGCGGGTTGACGTGTCATTCCACGGAGGTGTCAAGTAAACTCCACGTATGCATTAGGTTTGACTCCACCACAAATCGCTATCCTCATTAGCGGTTTGTGGCACAATCCAACTAAAGTTTAGCAGAGTAGCATTTTCTCAACAAACTTTTCATGACATATGCCAAATTATTTCAAGTTTTAGACTTCTTCATACCTTTCTTTCTTCTTCATCTATTCTTTCTTGGAATTTATTCTCCTGGGTCATGTTCTTTGATTGGACTTATTCTTAAATTTGGATTAATTAAGCTCTTTAGCTCAAATTAGACATTAATTATTCTCAATAGAGCACACCAGTGAAGCGATTGATCAAGTCCCTCACTCCACGAACCATATACATCATAAAAACAAGATACAATATATTGGGATTTTACTTTTCATGTTGATAGTTGTTCGCGCCGAAAACGATTTCAAACTAAGACTTGTTTAACGTATGAGAGCATTTTCTCATAGGTCAACTTTTCTTGACATCTCATAGGTCAACTTTTTAAAACCGCAATTCCACATATGTTCTTGATCGGTTAATTTTTTAAATTAATCAATTTATGTGAGGTTATACATATAAATAAAATAAATATGTGTGCTATCATTTAAATAAGTAGAACTAAAATGATTTAGTTATGTATTAACAAATGGGTATATATAGAAGAGGAGGAGCGTTCAAATGAGGCAAGACAAATAAGAATGAGGCAGTGAGGCACGATCTGAGCCACACATCTAAACCCCCGTGCATTTGTGGCGTGACACGTGTCCAAAAGTTGTGTTCACACTACTTTTAACAAAAGTAGTGTGAACACAAATGGCGGCTGTGACACGTGACTTCGCCACGTGCCTCTAATCGTGCCTCACTGCCTCATTCTACCAGCTTAAATGCATCTTTTTTAGTTACAACCTTACATTCCCTTTGAATGCAATTCGTGCCGGCTCAACGGGCGAGGCCAGTGAAGTCTGTGCTTCATGTCGCTATCATTTAAAAAAAATATTAGACTTAAAAGGCCCATTTTAGGTCAGAAAATGCCACATTTCATCTAAAAAAACATGTTCAGAATAAAACAAAGGGCCCATATTTCTTAAATAGTTTAAAAGACTCAAATCATATATTTTACTTCAAACCTTCAAAGGTCCTTGTATCAAAAAAAAAAACCTTCGAAGGTCCTGGGCCTGCCATTCAATATAGCCTAGAATATTATTCTTCAAATTTGAGAGAAGTTTATTACAACCAGGGGTGCGTTCAGTTGAGGACACGTGAATAGTGCGAGGACGTAGGGACAAATTTGAGCATTTAGATCATATTGATCTAATGGTTGAGATTTAAAGGTAGTGGGATTTTACTGTTTTCTTTTTACTGTTGATGGATTTTGGTAGTGGGACACGTGGCGCACCCACAAAGCACGGAGGGTTTAGATGTGTGGTGGAGATTTGTCTCCACGTCCTCGCCATTTTAGAATGTCCTCAACGTAGCGCTCCTCATTACAACCAAACCGATCCAATCCAATTAACTGGTGACAGGTGGGAGACTGTCACTTCCGGTTTATCTTTAAAAATGAATTATAATTGCAAAAAGTAGCGGATGGAGGCAGGCTAATCACTTATGGACCGGTCTGATCTGAAGTGTGGAAAATAAATAAGCGTGAGGGTTGCCCTACACGTTGAGATCAGTCCAAACTTTTTCTACAACAACTTGGAACAATAATTAGACAACCACTATCACTAAGAGGTGCTTAAAATGGATTATAATGTTTTTTTTTTGTTGTTGATAAGAAATGGATTATAATATTGACAATCAGTGCAGGCCAGCCAATGAAATTTTACTGATGCTTTTAGTCACCAGTAACATACATTAATGACCTTTGATTAAAGGATAAGGATCACATACAATACAAACTTCATCTTTTTATATAAACTATAAATTACTTAATAAGTTTGTTTTTCCTTTAATAAGGTTTTGGGTTAATGATAAACTAATTTTGCACTGTTACGAAAAATTCAAATTATGTTTACTCTAAAATTAACTTAAGGGTATACCATTAAAAATGACATGTCCGAATTTAGTATAGTGACTTGCGAGTGAACCCAACTAACGTTTGTTCAGTAAAGAACAAATTATGGTTTCATATGTTGTTCAATTTTTTTTAAAGGATATGTTGTTCAATTAATGTTATGGTTTAATATGTTGTTCAATTAATTTTTTCTTGAATTCCATGTTCTTAATCGTAAGAAAATCTCCAATCGCTTTGCTTGTCCATATTTTCAGTGTTGGTTAAGGTGGATTTGAATCATCTATAAGGTCAGACCGACTCCTCCAAGTCTTGATTTTTTTTTTTAACTGGTCAACAACCACATTTCCAATTAAGCCACCAATTTTGTGTTTTTTTTATTCCATCTTATACTTCACATGGTAATCATATAATATTTCTTGGATATGCAAATCTTTTTTGGGTCCACGAATATCCATTAAAGAAAAAAAAAAGTCCAATGTAAATCTTTCAATAAAAATTTGGAATTTAAAATTCACCTGAATTCTCTATTATTATAGATTAGTTTTCAGATGTGGAGGGCTCTCAAATGAGGTTGGGTACTATTAGTGAGGTCGTGAGGCCCAATCTCACACATTTAAATCATTTTGATCTAATGGTTGAGATTTAAAGGTGCAGAGAATAGTATTTTGCTTTTTGCTTTTGATGGATTTTGGTAGTGTGACACGTGTCGTCACCAGATGAGTTTGATGGAGTTGATCTAATGGTTAAGATTGGGGCCTCACGACCTCACCAACATGGGGAGTCTCATTTGAGTGCTCCTCTTTCAGATGTGAATGGATTTAATTAAAATTTATGGGCCTCTGAAGCTCAATCTGAATAGTTTTAAAAAAAATAGTGGGTGGGTATAACAATTCGGAACATTACAAAGTATATGAGCTTTAACATCTATTATATATAATTATATTGATCTCCGAAGCTCTTAATTAGCAAGACATCTTGATCGGATCCGTAAGCATCTGGTACATCTCTCCACTTTTGAAGTGCATGCCACGTTCGGCACCTTTACCATAAATTCGCAAACATCCACCCAAATCATCGGTACATCTTTGACACTTGGAGCTGAGGGCACCTTTACCGAATATCACCATCACGTGGGAGGAAGAACATATCAAGCGCGAGGCGTGAAGAGGAAGACATCCACGAGGGTTGTAGGAAGCATCCACGCGCGAGGCGGAACGAGAAAGGCATCCGCGAGGGATGTAGGAAGCATCCATGTGCGAGGCGGGACGATGAAGAGGGAAAGAAAAATGAAGAAAGAAAATTGACGGACCAGACTCGAACCGATAGGCATGCATTGCTTGGGAAGTAACAGAGAAATAACTTTGGTGGGCGGAGAACGAGTATTTTTGATGGCTTGTTGAATGATATGACATTAGAGTCTAGAGACAACTTGTTATTCTTTGACATTTTACCCCAAAATTCCAAAATGACTTTTAAAATAGACTATTTGTAACTGGTCCTCAAAACATTGACATGTTCAAATCTAACATTATCTACATACGGCATATATTGATCTTGATGATATACAAAACCTCTCATAAATAGTTATCTATTTTATATTCCCTTTTTTATAATAATATAAGTATAGTTTTAAATAAATATAATATTACAAAATAAAATATAAGTGATTTCATTGGCATTTTAAGACTAGGTTGTGTAAGTCCCCAAAATGCAAATAGGCAAATCAGATACCAATGCATCAAAGTTGGGATAAATATTCGTGTCTTCTTCGATGATTTATGTATGAGGCTTGTTTGACGTTCTAGTTTATAACTTAGCCAACCGAGTCATTCCCTGCACCCTAGGCAACAAATTGTGAGGCAATCAAAGAACATGATGTAGTTCTTCTCGTTGTCCACGTCCTAAACAGTGGCGGATACATGATTTATTCTTACTGGGGGCGACATGTAAAAGTAAATTTTTTATATTATAATTGCCCTCTTCGAGTTTTCATTTTCATTAAACCGTCCCATCACATCTTCGTTACTAACGGAATGAAATAAATCCTTTTCAATATAACAAATGAGACCGTCACACACAAAAAAGAATCTGCCATGCGGTTGCGTAAGCTTGTTTTCACAATTTTCATTGCAGAAAAGCATCTCTCAACAGTTGCAGTTGCTACGGGTAGTGTCAAGACTAGCTTCAAGAGTTGAAAGACCAAAGGATATGCTTGATGCTTTCCCGTATCCACCATCACTCTAGCAAGAGCACAAAGGGCCTTCAAATTTGAAAATCTTTCATCTTCTCGGACATTATCAATATAAAGGTGAAGTTGATGCTCCATAAGATTTTGATCTCCAAAATCGAAGTCGTCGGGATAAAATTTCATCAATCTCATCAACTTCAGATGATTAAAGTGTTGAATTAAATCAATCGGATTCAAAGAAGCCATACAAATTAGCAGCTCAGAATTAACCTCGTTATAACGATCGTTGAACTCTTGAAGGATTAAATCCAACACTGTATAAAAACAGTCCACTTGAAGATGCCGCATATTAGTTATCCCAGATTTTCGTCTGGGTCTTCGTGCATCAACAAACTCTTCCTCTAAGTTTAGGATCTGAATATCATACTTGTCACAAAAAGATGATACTTTTTGCATAAGAGAATTCCAATCATGATCTCTAATCGTTTGTAACTGCCGTTTAGTAGATGTAACCATAGACATGGCGTTCAGAATATCTTGATCTTTCCTTTGAAGAGTCATTGATAAAGACTCCGTAAGACCTATAATAAGCAGCATCAATTGTAAATAAAATACGAAATCAAACGATTGGAAATATCTGAGAAGACCATTTGCTTGACACCTTTTCATACTATCTGGGCCGTCTTCTTCTATATATTCAAGCACTTTTAACACTATCGGAAATAATTCCACCAGACGAAAAAGTGTTCTATAATGAGAACCCCAACGTGTGTTTCTAGGTCTCTGCAAAGTAAGTTCCTGATTAAGTCCACTTCCTGTTCTTATATCACAATTGCCAATAGCCTCTTTTAGTTGCTCTTGATATTTGTCGCGAATCATATCTCTTCTTTTGCAAGATGCTCCAACCACATTCAATAGAAGAGATAATTTATCAAAAAAATCACCGACTTCAAAATGTTTTTTTGAAATTGCAACAACAACAAGCTGAAGTTGATGAGCAAGACAATGAACATAATAAGCTGAGCTATTTTCCTGTGAAATTAAGGTCTTAATCCATTGAACTCACCTTTCATATTACTTGCTCCATCATAACCTTGTCCTCTTACACTTTTCAAACTCAATCCATGTTCGCTAAATAGTGAATCAATAACATTTATCAACGAATCGTAGAATCACAGCCATTTGCTCATTGTAAGAAACATCACTAGACTCATCCACTAATAATGCAAATACGTCGTTGTCAATTTATTAAATAATCCGACAAATTACTTCTTGAGAAAATCAACGCACAATATCCTTTTGAATCATTGGAGAGATCATTTGGTTGTTTCCAAAAGCCTTTTTTAAAACAACATTGTTGCCAGTCTCATTCTGATTAGCAGTATACTTGATCAATTCCATAAAATTACCTTGATTGTATGACTCTTCTGATTCATCATGTCCACGAAAAGGTAATCCTTATTGTAGCAGAAATCTAGAAACATCAATGGAAACATTCAACCGAATACGATGCTCATTATTTGTAATGTCACTTTGCTTATGAACAGCAACAATAATAGATTGAGCATGCCTCATAAAATCATCACTTTTTTTAGCGCTTGATTGTGAAAGATATTAACGTCTCACACATGGAAACATCGTTTTGTTTTTACATCAATCTGTGTGTTGTTTTTATTTAATATAAATTGTTAGTGGAATAAATTAAAAATACAGTGGGGCAAATTCAAAATATCAGTGGGGCAAATTCAAAATATCACACTAAAGCTAGGGTTAATTTGGTAAAATCATTGGGGGCAGCTGCCCCCATTCCCATACACATAGATCCACCCCTGGTCCTAAACCCAAAACTGAGACAACTACTAGTTATCACCCTAAACAGAATAAAAACATGTACAACACGAACGTATACAAAAATTAATTGGACCTCTTGTTTAACCACTTCATTAGTACTCTGGGTTCAAATATTAGGGTAACCAATTTTATGAGAATTTTCTTTCTTCCTCTTTATTTCCCTCTTCTTCGTCCCGCCTCACGCGTGGATGCGTTGTTCCTCTCTTGTGGAGAGTTATTCGGACGTATTGTATCTTCGATGGTAAATGTGTCAAATGTAGCATGTGCTTCAGATTTCAATGAATTGTACCCATGATTTCGAGATCTCCTTGATATAGCTTTGAAAATCACAATATATGTATTACATATACTAGGATATGTATTGAATTGTCATGAATCATTGTACCCACTTGTGGAGAGTTATTCGGACGTATTGTATCTTCGATGGTAAATGTGTCAAATGTAGCATGTGCTTCAGATTTCAATGAATTGTACCCATGATTTCGAGATCTCCTTGATATAGCTTTGAAAATCACAATATATGTATTACATACTAGATGACATGTATTGAATTGTCATGAATCATTATATTATAACCACTCATTTAAAAAAACTTTAAAGACATTAATAAAGATTTGATAAACTGTAAATGAGCCGCCATGATAGAAACGAAGTCAAGTCTCATTTAATTTAAAAGTGGATAACTGTTTGTTAAGAAAATGATCGAATTGAGGTCGTGTCTCATTTAATTTTAAAAGTGGATAATTTCAAAAAAACAATTTTGACGAAGGGTACAACGATTCATATATATAAATCTTTGAAGTTATATCAAGGTATTTCGATAGGATCCTAAAATCATTGGTACATATATTCGCATCTTGAAGCACATGTCAGATCCGACACTTCTACTATGGATCCGCGCACATCTACCTCACAAGAGGGAGCAACACATCCACGCGCCGCGAGTCAGGATGAGGAAAGCATCTTCGAGGGAATTGTGATAAAATTGGTGGCCTCTCGAACCCAGAACATAAGAAATTATGTCTAAATCCTTAACCAACATGGCACCATTTGTCGGCTAATTACGGACGAAAAATTGAAGACATTTAAAAAAGAAAAACAGGAAATCAATTTTGAAATTAAATTCAATTAGAAATAATATAAGTGCATGTACTCTTCTTTTTTTTAATATTTCCATTCCGTTTTTAATATATGAGAGAGAAAATTCCCCACAAAATCGAAAGTCCTTATCTCTCCGTGGCACGACGGCGCTTGAGAAGAAGACGTCAACCTTCGACGACGAAGACTGAGACGTCGGAAGATGGAGCAGTGAAATCGAGCTTCGAGAAGTGGAAGACTGTCAGCTCTGTGTCGTGTTCTTCGGCTTTTCTCAGCAGCGCTGTCTCATATCGTGCGACCTTCAGTTTATTTTGGCGGTCAATTTGGATTGGTCGATCGCTTTCCGGTTTTGGTTTCTCTATTCGGAGGTATTGGGATTAATGAATCTTATGTATGGTAATATCTCGTTTGTGGTGCTGAGTTTTAAAATAGAGATGGTTTGAGGGTTGTTTGAGATGACGATGATGGGCCAGGAAAGTAGAAAATGAGTCCGTGTTGGAGTGTTTTGCTGGTATGTGAGGGTTTAATTTGCGTTAGACGGTTGTGTTTGTATATCTTAGTGTAATTCAGGGCGTACTGATTGTTGAAATTTATGGAATAGTTGGGGTTTCAAATGGAGCTTTTATCACTAGCTTTATATTCTTCAACTGTCTAATTTTAGTTCTAACATTTTCTTCGTTGTTTAGATAGCATAATAAATTGTTCTGCTGAGTATGGGTACTATTGCAGCGGAAGAGGTTGAAATACTTCCAAATATTACTACTGTGAAGGTATGTATGTTTCCAAGCTTTGTTTTTCGGTTGATATTGGAAGCTATGACTTTGAAACCATGAAGTCTTGAGATTTTCTTGACTTCTCCGTTTGTGTGACCAACTGTATGGACTGAAGTTTCGGGGTTCTAATTTATGAATGCAGGTGCATCATTCCATTTGTAAAGAACTTATGAAGTTGGTTGATCAAGTCTCTTTTATCCTACCAAAGATTGAAGCTGCACGACCCGGATGTTCATCAGGTGTACAAGCCCTGTGTCAACTGAGTCGTGCAAATGAAAATTCCAAGTCATTTCTTCAATCTTGCTGCGAGTCCAGCAAGCTTTATTTGGTATGTGCCACTGTTTGCATCCAGTCAGTAGAATTGCATCTGATCAGTTTACTTTTTAAATGTGAGCCGTACTCAATGCTGATCTTTGTCATATATTTAGGCATTTTGCGGAGATAAGTTGGTACCTCGATGTGAAAGATGGAGGAACTTGATGGAGCGAAGTCTAACACAAATTCAAAACATGGTACCTGTATTACTCAGTGCAAAGGTTTGTGTTTTGTTGATCTTATTTCTTGACTCAGGCTTTGACATTGCCAGCATGTTTGCAAATGCTGGAGCCACAGCATGCGATTTTGTATCGAGTATAAATCGCATTGCATTAAGTATTACAAAGTAAGAGCTGATACTAATGAACTGATACTAATTGATTTCATTGAAGTTCCTGCCGTTTTCAGCAGTATTGTTATGCTTCATTTTTAGTGGAACTAAATAGGATGACTATTTGCAGATATCCCGTATACTTGATGTTGTAAAGAGTGCGACATTCACATTAGACTCGTCTGAAGAAGAGGCTGGAAATGCTTTACGAGAACTGATTTACCACAATGCCTTTCTTCCTGATTTAAGAGCGAAGTCTGAGGTAGAAGCTCTTCAAATTGCTGCATCAAGACTTCATATAAATTCTTCGAAAGCTGTATTAGTGGAGAGACGATCGGTTAAAAAACTGCTTGGTAAAGTCCCTGATAGTGACTTGAAGAAGAGGGAGTTGTTGGTGTACCTCGATCGCATTCTTACGAAGCATGGGAAGTTAATGGTGGGAGAACAGATTGAAATGTTATCTCCTCGACATAAAGCAACTAATGCATCTACAACCTCGCAAATTAGTTCTGAATCATATGAGTCTATCGGTACTGAATACCAGAACCCCTACTGGGAAGATAGGTCACAGAGGAGTATTAACACTGTCAATGTGCCCCCCGAGGAACTGACCTGCCCCATTTCTATGAAACTTATGTATGATCCTGTTGTGATTGCATCAGGACAAACTTTTGAAAGAATGTGGATAGAAAAATGGTTTGCTGAGGGCCAGTCAACCTGTCCAAAAACTAAGATGAAGCTATCTCATCTCTCATGGACTCCCAACCTTGCCATTAAGGACCTCACCTTAAAATGGTGTCTGGCACGTGGTATTACAGTTCCCGATCCAAGCATAGCATCAGGTGAGGATGCTTTTTCTGCGTCCTTTGTAAGTCTTGCGAGTTCATTCAGAAGTCTACATCTTCCAAATGATATGAGCAATTTATCAATGGACTCTCTTGGTAGTTATGGTTCTGAACCGGAAGCATCACACGTGAATTTGCACAGTTTAATACTGTCTAGAACTAACAGGGATTCTCCTAGATCCCAATTCGGGGGCACTACACTTGAGAAGATTTTGGAGAAGCTTTCCGAGCTTCCTTTCCATTCTTGGGAATCTCAAGTTCAAATTATTGAAGAGGCTAACAAAAACTTAAAATCAGATAACGCTTCCTTGATGGGTATATCCTCTTCGAGTTTCTTTGACTCAGTTACTAGATTTATTAAGGATGCATGTGACCTTCATGATTTGCAAGCCCAGAAGGCTGGATCTCAATTACTGTTGGTTTTTGTAAAAGAGACGAGGTAATTTAAGTTGTTCAATTCCATGTGATAATTTTTTTTCATTTGATTATTTTATTAAGCCATGCTAAAACTGCTCACACATTTCTTTCAAAGTTGTTTAGAATTTGATTTCTTATTATTAGACTTTTGGAATGCATTTGCAGCCTGATCGACATCTTATTTAGCAACATTACCGCTGAAGTTCAGAAGATGTAGGGCTACATTAGATTTTGAGTAGTTTTGGAATTTGATTCACTGTATAGAAAATAGGCTTCCGTTTTTGCATGAGCCGTGTCCCTTGTATGCTTCTATCTTTATTGAATCAGTACAATTGATATGCTGGTGTTCTTGATCTGCTCAAGTGTAGCCCTAAAGTTTGTAGTACTGCAAATATTTGGTACTGTCTAACCATTTGTCATGGAAATGTAAAGCATTATTAGGTTCTTTGAAGCTCAAATTTTCTGCATTCAACAATGGCTTATCGTATTGTACGAAGTTCAATAATATCCTTTTTCACAAGCTTATTGACGGGTTGCAGGAATGGGATACTTGAGTTGTCCGAAGATGTGTACAATTTATTGGTTGATTTGTTGAACTCCAATTCAACAGAGGAAGTTCTGGACATTATGGAAGTACTGTCTGGTCATAAGCATTGTAGATCGAAACTCCTTGCCTCTGGTGCTTTAAGTTCCTTGGTGAATTTTCTTGACAGCTGGAAAGGAGAATACCATGACCTGGCAGTAAAAATACTATACAATATTTGCTTGGATGAGGAGAACCATTCAGACATTGTTACCTCAGAATCCATCCCCAAATTGGGAAATTTCTTGAGAAATAACTCACTTGCGAAGTTTGCTATATTCATCATGAGAACTTTATGTTATTTGGAGAAGGCTCGGATTTCCATCATGGAGACCTCTGATTGCATTACGTCTATTGCTGAACTACTTGAGGCAGGCACTCGTGAGGACCAAGAAAATGCTGCATTCATTCTCCTTTCTCTGTGCTCTCAGTACACTCACTGCTGTCAGGCAGTCATGAATGAAGGAGTCATCCCTGCCCTTTGTGACATTTCAATCAACGGGAATGATAAAGGAAAAACATATGCTACTGAATTACTCCGTATCTTGAGGGACACCGACTTCAAAGATGAACATGATCACCATGATGAGTCTGATCTCCGTGACAACCACCAGCCTATTAGCTATTCCAATGAGGGCGCAACACCCAAAGAAGGGAATCCGATTTCCAAGGTAGAGAACCCAATCTCCAAACCGTCTGGATTCTTTGGCAAGCGCCTTGCAAAACTTAAACTTAAACCTAGTTTCTTAGCCCCAAAGAGGAAGAAATGACGGACGAGTTCAACAAGTGGATCCATCCTGGCAACCGCTCCTCCTAACTTTTCTCTCTCACTCGATGATTCTTTGTTCTCATAGAAATATGCTCTGTTGTTTTCCAAAGTGGAAGCAGGGAATGAATGGCTGGCCAGCTCAATGGCAGTTGTCTTCTCCATCTGGCAGATGATAGATATGTGGTATTTATAATTTATAGGAATTGTTATCATGTATTTTCTACAGGGAAGTGTATGTTCATAACATAACTATTATCTCCCAGGAGGTGTTGTAAATACTAAATAGTAATGTAATGTATAGTATTAGGATCGCTTCGGCCAAACTGCGTCAAGTTCAACGCTTAATTTTATTTTTTGATCTTTCGAATAAAAATAAATTTTAAACTCATTTCTCTTTTGAAGTCTTTATTGAACACCATTACCCAGCTAGCGAGGTCTTAACTCTTAACAACTTTTTGATTGTTTTCTTAAAAACATAACAAAATACAAACTTAGGTAATCTAAATGACGTCTTTTTTTTATTGTTTTCTAAAATACATTGCAAAATATGAAACTTGGGGTAATCAATAAACATTAACGTTTACTTTATTCCTTGTCGGAATTGATAACAAAGTGTCAACAGTTTGGTGGTCTAGGGGTGTAAACACGTGACTTGTAGTGACAAGGTCAAGATGTGAACTCCACTGTATCATATTTATGATATGAGTCTGTGTATTCAAGTAGTTAAAGGGTGTTTGAGTACATTCATGCAAGTAAAAAATATATCAGAACACTAAAAGTTGAAAGATTGTCCGATGCCTTCCCTTTAAAAAAGAAGAAAAAAATACATTTATAAATGCAGTTATTTTTCTTATACTGATATGTAAGAAAATCTTTTAAATTTAGGAATAGATTAAGACATTAAAGTTGTGACCCAATCAGTTTAGAAAAACTTAACGATCATTTCAACTTGATGATGGGAGAGTGACCTTCATTGTTAAGTGACGATGAGGTGGAGATTTTAGGTAATGATCTTATTGTTGGGCTGTGAAGCCAAATTAGATTATTGGCTGGTCCTGTTTAGGAAGTCTTGGCAGTCAAGTTTAGGATTTCTAGTTCCCAATTAAAAAATTAGGCCTTAAATGTCACACTATTTATACCACGTAATTATTGTAATTGTATCCAGCATCTCATAGTGAAAACTCTAGCAGTCATGTTGAGAGATGAACCGGTGGAGAAATTCGATGGGTCGAATTTCGGATTCTGGAATATGCAGATTGAGGATTACCTATATAGTAGGGAGTTGTACTTACCTATTCACGGGTTACAAGTCGATATAGAACCAGTACATATAAACACTATCTAATACATTTTCGATCAATTGAAATGCACGTCTGTTGTATCAAACTCCTCTTCTCATTCAAAGATCAGACTTTAAAGATGTATCAACGCACGCAACACATAGATCCAGAACTCTATCATCACCATCAGAGTTTCGAGGCGACCTAACTACACTATAGTCGATAGCACAACAAAAGATATATGGACCAAACGGAAACTAATGAAAGTAAGAGAAATAGCAAAAGTCAAAAAAAAAAAAGGGATGTCATCAATAATTACTAAATGTCAACTTGTATTATGATATGTTATGAATTATTAACAAAGTTTTGCATTGCTCGAATTTCAACCAATTTTATTAACCTTTGCTTCATAGTACACTTCAAAGTTCAATCTAAGACCACCTTTTTTTTCTTTATGGCGAGCCGCGTCGTATCCTCAATCATGTTTGGGCACTTGCTCTGAATTTGAAAATCTCATTTCAATTTTCCAAGTTAGAAATTATTCGAGGCTTTCAACAAAAATGGCGACAGATTCGTCCGATGGCGAAGACGACGGGAAGCTTATTGGAGGCATTCCGCAACTTACGATCGAAGAGGATCTGCGGGAGATGGGGAAGAAAGCGGCATGGAGCGTCAGCTCTTGCAAGCCCGGTAACGGTGTCTCCGCTCTTCGCGACGACAATCTCGAAACCTACTGGCAGTAAGAACAGGATGCTCTCAAATTTCGAAACCCTAGATCTTGACGTTCTGACCACGTTGTTGAATATAGGTCGGACGGTGTGCAGCCTCATCTCGTTAATGTTCAGTTTCAGAAGAAAGTCAAACTGCAGGTGCGCATTTTGGATTATTGGTTTCCATTTCATGCTTATTAGTTACTTAGGTAGGTTGTGTCAATGTTTGTCAGTTGGTGGTGATATATGTTGATTTCAAGCTGGATGAGAGTTACACGCCCAGTAAGATCACAATACGAGCAGGTGATGGGTTCCATAACTTGAAGGTAGGTCTTGTTCCAATGCTTAAGTGATCCTTTTTAGAGCAAATCAAAAACTAAGTTTCTGTTTTTGAAACCAAATTTATATGATAACAGGATATAAAAACAGTGGAGCTTGTGAAGCCGACTGGTTGGGTTTATATATCTCTGTCTGGTAAGGATCCTAGGTGAGCTACGGAACTCAAATTTCCTTTTTGATTCCAGTTAAAGTGATAGATATTGGAAACTATTTGACAAATTTTTTAAGTAGCAATTTTGGACTCGAATTCAACTTCTCCATGTAACAAGAGTTAACTTGTGAGTTAAAATCGTAGTGCTTTTTGTCGTTGACCAGTGACAACTGTTTGGTTTCAGTTTCTGAAAGTCATATAAACTTAAATCCTCCAACACGAGAAAGCTTATGCTGATGCACAATCTTAACTTCCCGACTGCTACCAATCTTTCAATTAGATTTTGCCTTAAAAAAATCACTGCAGGGAAACATTTGTGAATACATTTATGCTGCAAATCTCCATTGCATCAAATCATCTTAATGGGAGGGACACTCATGTGCGCCAAATCAAAGTATATGGCCCTCGACCGTAAGTTGTTACTTTCAGAAGATGCTTTTAATTGACACATTATCATGGCAGCTTCATGCAACTGAACGGTTTCTCTCCTTATGTTTTTTTTTATTTTTACAGGAATCCCATTCCTCATCAGCCTTTTCAGTTTACTTCAAGGGAGTTCATCACTTACTCATGTGTACGATGATGTAACTTCGAGAGATCCTACCTCAAAATCGGTTCACACTGACCTTCTATTGTTGTATATCTATGCTGAATGGTTTAACTTAATTAACACATTACTGGTTTAAGATGGCTTTGCTTGATTTATATGGTACACCCGTAAATTGATACGGCTCACGTGTTTAATTGAAAAATGTGTGAATTGTGATCGTTAGAAATTAAAAGATACCAATTCTTCAAATAACTGACTTGATGAGGGACATAGTCCTCAAATAACCCTATCCTATTTTCACTCATAAAGAAATAAGTAGATTACCTTACTTGGGGAGTAAACTGAAATTAAAAAACCTACATCACAAACACCTTTAAATCTTTTAACCCTAACACAAACACAATAGTTTGGTAGATAAGTATCGAGCTACTCAAATCCAATTAATTAATTAATTAATTGCTCATACGAATAATACTCACTGCATAGTAGACGTGAACAAGAAAAATAATCTCGGGATGATCTGTTCTAAAATTATTAAGCATCATCCTACATTTTGAAATTTCAATCAACAACAGTTAATCAGTACATGAATTACCGAAATAGATAACAAACGCAACGGAGCAAAGAAAGAATCAATATGTGTTTCCTGAAGCTGAATGTAATCATTCTTCAGTGTTATAGCATACAAAATTTCAGTCCCCAAATTTAGTTTAAAGTTAGGTTATAGAAGAAATTTCATTAAGTTTTCAGTAAAGAGAAATAATCATCTTTGATTGAAGAAACAAATCTTGCGAAATACTCGATCAACAATATCTAAAGGTAACACTTACTTCTTGTTAAGAGATTCATGGCAAGTTATCCATTTGTATAACTGGTAGATCCAAAGATAATTGTGTGAAGCACTTTCCAAAATCAATATTTCGAAACGATTTGCTTGATTCATTCATCTTGACGTACGTGGTGACAACTTCTCCTGAAATATGTCTTCTTGATTTTGCTCGATAATAGTTCCCCCGTAATCACGTCTTATGAAGTGTTTTTTGCCAGCCTCATTCTCATCCATGTATTTGTCGTCGATGACGTGAAAATGCCTTTGCAAATTCGAGACGACCCCCCATATCAAATTTGACTTCCTTTCGTAAAATGCCTTGACACCGAAATTTGTAGATACGGAAGAAAACAACAATTCATGATAGAGAATATTTGTACTGTGCGGACAAGTAAACTTCTTAACCCTACTATATTTCAGTATTACATTCAGGGTAAGTTACGGTTTCATCACCCATTGGACAACGCTTGATGTCATTCACAAGCTGGTTTGTTGTCAAAGCTGGTCAAGCAAATCACAAAAGCTTGAAACGCAGAAAGAGGGTAGCTATAGTCCATGGTGAAAATGTCCTTCCCAATTTTACCAAATTGCAAAATTACTCTTTCCTGCTCTTCCACTGACACAACATTCTGTGATGATGAATCTACGGCAGCCACCAGCTGGAAGTTTTTGACAGAGGCTACTGTGACTCGGCCCTTAAAATTTAAGCACCAGCATTGTAGCTGTTCATGCCATCTAGGAGGTTTGTTTTTTAGCATCAGTGGTTCATCTGAATTGCCTACAGAATTCACAAGGCTTGCTGAGCCGAAGTTTATAGCTGGATCATCAGCATTTGAAGCTGATGAAGGAATCGGCTCGTTGGACGCTGGAGTCGGGGCAGTCCCACCTTTCTTGATCGAGGACATGGGAATAGAATGCATGACACAATTTATTCTTCTGGGTCCTCTGCTACGTAGAACATTTAACTCATAGGTGATAGTCCCGACCTTTAAGTTTTGAGCTGATACTTTCGAAGACACTTTCTTAGACTGAATCCTTTGATTTGAACATTCATTGAGTTTAACTTTGTTACCAATCGGCAGTTGACCGTCATTAATTGTGAATTTGGTTCCTAAAAAGTTAGACCTGCAAAATAAGTACATAAATTAACAAACTGGGTTATATACTGAGCGATTAAGTAAGATTGTTAGCCCTCACCTCAGTTTTCCAACATATGTACTGCTGCGTCGAGAAAAGTTATCTGATGCCAGTGATATGATATAATCTGTGCAGGTTGCTCGTCTGATCCTCCTTGCCGCAAGCAACAATTTATCACTCTGGAATTCAGCTGTCAAAGCAACATTTTCATTGTTGTTAAGCTAATAATGATCCGCACATCGAGTTAAGGCCTTCATCGGTCCTAACATGATTTTCTTTGACTAAAAAATCGCAGGAGGCTTAGACGATCATACAAATGGAGACAGGAGAATGATTTTTTTTTTTTTTAACTTACTTGGGGTGAGACCGATATGAAGAGAATACGTCGAGGTTGCCCTATCCCTTCTTATGTAACATTGTATAGGAAGCTCACGAGGCCCTGGCTATGCGAAGTGGGAAAACCAAAAATGGCAAAAGACGTTACTACAACGAATTCAAAAACAACAAAATACGAAGAAAAAAAATAACATGCAATTCACCTGCTTCAATGAAATAGGGAACGTTATCCTTCCACATTCCACAGGGGTCTTCACGATCTCCTTCGTGACATCCCTCCATGACTTGCAAACAGAAGCACAGTACACAACCGCTTGCCTAGCACGCCACAAAGTCTCACTTTCTTCCACCCTCTGGATAATATCCCACAGAAGTTCCGGGGGTATATTCTCCCAAGAACCTTGCTGAACCGATTCAGCACTAGATGCTTCGTCAGGAACAACATGGGACCTCACCCTTCTTCCACCGTGCCTACTGTCTTGCCGTGGCTTGTCCTTAAATCTGTCCTTGATATCCCGCAGTTTCCGAAAAATGATTTTGAATGGCATCTCGAAATGTATCAAATTTAGAGCTCTCACTCTTCTATTCAAACTGCAAGACACAATCAGTAACAAGTTAAATTTCGCTACCACAATTGATTCAAACCAGACATTAGACATGTTACGGGAAAATATCATGCGAAAAAGAAGAAGAAGAAAAATCAAAATGTGAAAGAAAATCAAATAAAAATTAAAAACCTAAATAAACGTAAACCTATCGAAGCAGCCAAAACACCGAAACTCAAACCGATTGAAACCACGAATGGATATGGAGATGAATGCTGAAATCTGCGAAAACGACGACGGCGATGGCCGCAATCTTATAATTAAGGAGAAAAAGATTACGGGGGAAGGCCAGGTCGTTTTCGCATTGCAGCGGCTAAGGTCCCAGCTCCCCTATTCGACCTCCACCCATCCGAAATCAGCTCCCCCGCAAGATTCGCATCCTCCGGAGATTTATGCTTCTTAGATTTAACATCGACAGCTTCTCCGAATATAACGGATGTCACTACATTTTTCTTGTATTAGACTATCCTACCCTGACTTTTGGCTCATAAGAAAATGTCATGATAGATATTTAAAAAAAAACATGGACCAAAAATTAGATTTGATCATGAGGCTTGTGTATGAAACTTTTCAGTTTATATTTTGATATTGTAACGAATATATCTTTCAAATTATAAAATAAAAAAAATCAAAATAATTATCAATGTTCATAATTTTTTGAGATCTATAAAACAAAATACACTTTGATATATTTTTATTAATTTTAAGATTTATGAGCTACAATTTATTTAGCGATAAAAGGGATTGAGAGAATGATAATTGCACTTTGATCAAAATAGTCATGAGGCATGACAAAATGAGAGAGAAAATGAATGAGAGAGCGGGATGATATGTTTTTATTTGTTATGGTGAAGGATGCTCTTGTTACAAGAAAAAGAATAACACCACCATGTAATTTGTCTCAATAAAAATATATACCTAAACTAAAGTAATGTTGTAAAATATGCAGTGTTCTAAAAATCCCCGCCTAGAAGGTAAAATTTACGAATCCACCCGATTAATCGATCATTAGAAGGTTTGAAAGGTCACGCGATTTATAGGCGTTGAGCAGCCGTCTAGATCCGCCTAGTCGCTGCCTAGACCCGCCTAGTCGCTGCCTAGACCCGCCTAGTCGCCCTCTAAATCCGTCTAATCGTTAACCAGATGATCAACTTCTTGATCAAAATGGAAAAATTCCTTTATTTTTACATAGTTTACATATGTCTGTTTATCATTTTAATATTTGATAAACTATTAAAATATCTTTATTATCAGATTGCTTTTTATGAATATTAAAATACAATAAAATTTGTATCATAATAATATATTAATTATTTAAAATATTAAAAAAAATACAAGATTGTGAAACGGATTAATCCCCGCTAGGCCCCGATTAATCTTCAGGGACCCTTTCCGCCCGACTAGCGCCTAGCGTTTTTTACAACCTTGAAAATATGTGGTAGTGAAAGAGAGACTCAAAGGACATGAACATGTAAGGGAAGAGAAATGTAGAGAGCGAGAATATTATATTCTCATTGATTGATTTTCATATTTACAAATGACCTCTTTATTTAGGACTAGAAGTACATTGATAAAAGACTAACAATTAAGATAGAAATAAGTGGCACGCCATTAGACATCCAGCAGGCACTTGGTGCACATCATTTCATAATTGGGAACACCATTGAACATTCAGGAAGAGGTAAAAGTCATCCGCATAATATCATGATATTTATAACAAGTACCAACTTATCTACCATCACGTTTTTTTGGCCTAATTTCAACTTTGTTTTGGCCCTTTGTCTCGTTTTAAGTTTCTAATGAAATCAACATCATTTGTTATGTTTTTCAACTAAATGATCTATGACTCACCATTTGATCCAAGGCAAGAACAAGTTCTAAGCCGATCCGTAGTCCGAACATGTCGTAGCGTAATCAGTCCCGATGCATGTCTTAGTCATAGCCCGACCAAAATGGTATAAGGTCGGGCTAAGACTTCAATTATTAGGTCGATCCAAAAGACGAGTCTGCTTAATTTAGAATTGCATATACATTGATCTAAGGACATTTTTACATGAAAAAATAATATGTATTTCCACATCCATTCTATCCCACATCGTCCAATCTAGTAGCATTTGAGTTTAAAAGTTATAAATAAAACTAAAAAAAATCACAAAAGCTTACAATTCAAGCATGACTTTCTCCGCAGTTCAACAACACTCTGAATGAGTGCAACTGATGTGGAATGATAAATAGTTATGCATTGATTCTCTACTAAGTGGTCCTTTCGTAACAAAATTTATTGATTATTTAGTCATCCATTAAGGGCTGAAGTTAGCTCGAGCCTGACCCTAACCCGAGAAACCCTAAGAAATGAAGGGTAGATAGCAGTTTTCGGGTTGATGTATTTTCTCGGGGCCCGATCCGCCCGACCCTAATGCAGAAAGGGCTAGGGCTGGCCTTAGCAAAAGCCTAGCTTAGTCAGCCCTACCCGATAGAGCTTGAGATTACCACGTCCGGCCCTTTGCCAACCCCTCATATGATCTCGTTCCTGGCTGTCAATGTAACATTATTCAATCGAGTTGCACCGATAGATATCACTCCAAGTGACTGTGACATAAGGAATATGACATTGATAGTATTATTATTTTTGGAATAAAGATAATTGTTCTCTTGCTCTATTCTTTTCCTATGATTCTCATTTCACTCAAACCTGATCTTCTCTCCTCAACCCTGAACCTCTTCGAGCAACTCCGTCGTCCTATAAATTTTAATCGATGAAAAGGTAAAATTTTGTTACAAATTCAGTCTGTATTCATTATGGAGTGTTTTTGAATGATTTTTTTATAGAAATTTATGATATGAATATCAACAGGGGACAGACTTGGGGAATTATGGTAGGTGTGACAATGAAAATAGTTCGCGATATTAATCGTCTTTTCAACTTTTTTTCAGAAGGGAAAGTTTCAATCGCAATTCTTTGAGTGCGAACTGTATAAGCCCTTGGTTAACCACAGTAATCTGCAAACTACGTCAATCCAGTGCAACCACACTATTACAGCGTGACAGACTCAGCATGTGACGTTGCACAACCTAATCCACATATCCACCCGTACATATCCTT
This sequence comes from Rhodiola chrysanthemifolia, assembly GCA_033675395.1. NCBI lineage: Eukaryota > Viridiplantae > Streptophyta > Magnoliopsida > Saxifragales > Crassulaceae > Rhodiola > Rhodiola chrysanthemifolia. The sequence goes on along the minus strand of CM066210.1, from coordinate 28,970,591 downwards.
TCATATTTATAACAGTATATCCGATGAAATTTTATTGGCTAAAATTACGTTTAAATTTATCTTATCATCGAAAACAGGTTACTAACTTTAAAATAAATATTATATTAATTTTATCATGTAAATTTTATATCATTTAAACTATAAAATCAAAATTTGAAAAAACTACACGGTGACGTTGTTGGGTGAAACGACCGTCAATAAATCCTATTAACTAGCAACATGTCTACCATTAAGCTCTCGAAGAATCCAGTAATGCACAAAAGGAGTAAGCACATTGACGTCAAGTATCATTTTATTCGTGATTGCGCAGATGAGGGAGTTATAGAATTAGTCTACTGCAATACTCTGAATCAGATAGCTGATATAATGACGAAGCTTTTAACGCTTGGGTTGTATGAGAAGCTGCGTGGTCTGCTGGGCATGTGCGAAGTTCCGAAGGTAAACTGTTGTGTTTAGTTTAGGAGAAGGTTTGTTGGGTGAAACGTTCGTCAATAAATCCTATTAAGTATTTTTATAAAAAAAATCCACTATGATAAGCAAGGAATGGACAAACCCCAAACTCATGCCGGTGCATCCAGAGGGGTTTGAACCGTCGACCTCTTGATCATTCGACAAAGACTATGACCGTTAGACCACTACCCGCCCATGCTATTAACTAGGATAGTTACTGTTTATTTTTATTGGTATTGATTTCCCTTTTTATTAGGTAACGTTAATTGTGTAACAGTCATGTAATTTCCCTTTTAAATAGCCTTTGAGCTTTATTAATAAAGTAATGCAAATTGAGTCCAATAATCATTTGTGTGTATTCTAGCTTAGTTCGTATTCATAGTTGAGTGTAAACCAACAGACGCATGTCACCCCGTAACATGTTGCTTCAGACCCTGAATATGAATGTATTTTTTAGTAGAACTCATGTATATTGTTGAGTATATGAATGTATTTCTGTTCATAGTACGTTTTAATGGTAATTTTATGTTTTTCAGGCAATTCATTATACAAATGAACTCAAATTCGGACACCCTCAAATTTGACCGTATAGTGATGTCGAAGTTGGACATGTTAGATATATATGCTAGCTAGTGAGGGATGAGTTTGATTGGGACGAGTTGGAAACATTAGAAGAAGATTACCGTTAGAATGTGAGTGTTGTTGGCAAATCAAAATATGTATGAGTATTGAGGAGTTTAATGATATTACTGCTTTAAATAGTTATGGCCAGCAAACGAATATGTGGGAATAAACTCCGGTCTATACTATTGTACATGTGGCAAAATGGACGAACGGATAGGTTAATAGATGGATGAAACGGTTAGCGGATTAAACGGATTCAATCTATTAGTGTTAATGTATTAAACAGACGGATCACTAACGGTTGACAGATTAACGGATAAATCTATTTGATCCATTTAACCCATTTAGTTCATTTTCTCATTTAACTCGTGTATTTCTTAATTGATATTAAGAAATTTAAATTGAGTTATTTCTCTAAACATACAAGATCACGTTGTAATGAATAGTAGCATCAAAACTAATTAATTAAAACTGTGAAGTAAACAATTCTTCGAAACAAATCACTCACAAAAAGTAATTGTAAGACATGTAAAATGAACCACTTGATTCCCAAAACTAATTAAAACTATGAAGTAATCATTCTTCAGTACACCAAACAATGTAGGATTTTCATTTAAGCTGAAAGTCACATATTCTATTCAATTATATAAATATATAATTACATAAATTCAAATAATATAAATCATATACTTGTTTTCTGTGTTGAAATCGGGAAATATACTATACTTCATGTGAGAAGCCCATATTAGGTGAGAAATAAGAATTAATTGTCGTCATTCATCTTGTATAATCAACGAACCAGATTAAGCATAATTAATCCTATAAAACTGCCTAATTAATCATATAAAATTGTAATCAGGGGCAAATTAGTACTGTTCTTAATTTCTAAAAATCAAATCACGCGTTTATCGTTCTACCCTAAACCATATTCCCCGTAACTCGCATTCGACGCTCATCTTTCAATATCTGCAATTCCACGGCGACGAGGACACCGGAAAATACAATCAAACAACGAACGACCCAGTTTTACGGTACGTAAATTGCGCGTTTTAGGGATACCGATAATCGGCTAAACATATTTGGTGGACTGAATGAGGCCATCTGCTCTTGCAGGCCACTACCCACTACACAATTTCCATGACAAACACAAGATGCGTTTCCTTCTCTGCCACAATTTCAGACTGGTAGTTTTAGGGTTGATACACGTAGCATCGTGTATCAAGATGCGTAGTATCACATATGAAGTTGTCTGCTTTCATTTTGTGTGAAATGCTAAAATACGTAGCATTGTGCATCATGTTACGTAGCTTCATTTGTTAAGATGCGTAGCTTTATGTTACGACATACGTATTTTACATTTGATTGGAGTTTTAAACATGTAATATCATCAATAAAACTGCGGAGTTTATTGTTAGAAGTGATAAAATACGTAGCCATATGTGTTATATTACGTAGCATTATCAACCAAGATTCGTAGCATCATTGTGTTATATATTGATAGTATTTGCTCATATGGGGGCGTTCGGTTGAGGCAGAGTTGTAAAAATGAGGCACGTGAGTCACGTTGTGAGCCACTCATTTAGATAATGTGGCAGGGAATAGTGCATGAATAGTTGTTTGCTGTTTGCTTTTTGCTTTTTGATGGATTTCGGTAGTGGGACACATGACGCGCCACAAAGCACGGGGGGTTTGAGTGGGACACGTGGTTGGCTCAAATCGTGCATCAATGCCTCACTTTAAGAAGGGGTGCATCATTTGAACGCTCCTCTTGCTCATATTACATAACTTTCCATTCATAATTAGAAGGTGGTAGTGTAACAGTAATATGCATTCCTGAAATGCTAAAATACTTATGATTGTGCAACATGTTACGTAGCTTCATATATCAAGATGCGTAGCTTTATTTTCACGAGTTACGCATTTTATATTAGGTTACGTTGGAGTTTAAAAAACGTAACATCATCTATAAAACTGCATTGTTTCGTTTTTAGAATTGCTAAAATATTTAGTATTATTATTATTATGTTACGTAACGTCATCAACCAAGATGCGTAGCATCATTGTGTTATATATTGATAGTACTTGCTCAAATTACGTAACATTCCATTCATAATTAGTAGGTGGCAGTAAACGTAACATATATTGCCTACGAGAAGCGCTCAAATGAAAACCAATTTTAGGCTAAGAACCTAGGAACCAATCCGAGCCGTTGGATGAGTTTCATCCAACAATCCACAACGCGCCACGTGTCCCACTAACCCCCCGTGCTTTGTGGGCGCGCCACGTGTCTAGACGCGTTCACACTACTTTGTAGATGACGGGACACGTGGCGCGTTGTGGAGCCGTTGGATGAAATCATCCAACGGCTAAGATTGGTTCATAGGTTCTTAGCCTAAGTGGTTCTCATTTGAACGCGCCCCTATTGCCTACTGTTTATAATTGGTATCAAAGATGCTGATTCATTAGAAGCACATTAATTACAATTAGCAAATGCTTGCAAAGATGCATGCTTGCTGTATGATACTTATTAAGTGATAAGAGATAGGAACTCATGACTTTGTTTTTTGCGACAGGGTGATTCAAACTTGATGCTTCTTACCACTAGTTCAGATGCTTTTTATCATCTCGAAGATTGCAGGTAGCATGTAGTATTGTCTTTCCTCGGTCCTCTTTCGCAGATACAAGGTCCGCAAAGTTGTTTCTCTCGAGCAAGTGAAACGTTCCTTCACCAATGTGCATTGTTCCTTTAACTATGAAGAAACAATACTAGGTTGCACCTCAGATACAACTCTTTTGTAAATAGTTCACAAGTATCATTTATAGAGCAAAAACAGATTTTCAATATTCACAAGTACGAGTATCCAATCTCCTACAGTCAAATTTAAGTTCACCGGTATCATGTAAAAGACTACGAATTATGTTAATTGGACTACGAATTATGTGAATAACACTACACATTATATGAACTAAACTACGAGTTTTAAGTAAATGAGCTGCATATTTGGTACTTGAACTTATTTCAATGACGAACAGTTGTTAGTACGAATTTTTACTAGTAATCTACGGATTTTAAAATTAAGGTTCAAGTGGTACAAATTTTGTCTACTATACTACGAATTTAAAAAGGTGCTACGTATTTAGTACTTCACTTAAAACGAAACTAGGCAGCTTCATAGGATGTTACATAACATGATATATAATGTTACGTATTTTAGCATTTCACTTAAAATGAAAATAGACAGCTTCGTAGGATGTTACGTAACATGATAAATAATGTTACGTATTTTAGTACTTCACTTAAAACGAAATTAGGCAGCTTCATAAGATGTTACGTAACATGATATATAATGTTACGTATTTTAGCATTTCCCTTAAAACGAAAAATAGGCAGCTTCATGGGATGTTACTTAACCTGATATATAATTCTACGTATTTTAGCATTTCATTTAAAATGTTACGTATTTCAGTGATATATAATGCTACATATTTTAAATCATAATCTACGTATTTTAAGCCGAAATCAACTATGAACGAGCTTTATTATGGACAAAATTCCTCACATTGCTTCGTTGTAGCATTCCACATTTGCATCTACAGTTTTAAGAACAAGCTACAAGTACTGGATGCATCACCACTTCCTAGGTTGTTCTGTTTTAATTTTGATCCGAAATTTTGGAGGAGCAGAACTTGCATTCGCTGGATTTGTTACTGTTACACTAGTTGTTGGTCCTCTGCTTGCTATTTTGCTAGTTCCTTGTTCAATTGATGGCATCACTTGAATTCCAACAGATTCACAGACACAACTTGGATCCAAGACACCTCCGTTAGAGTTCAAACTCTCTTCAATTGTAATAGATGAGCATGTCGGATTTTCAAATGACTGGGATGACTTGCAAACTGTTGCTTTGCAGCGCAGTTCCTCCTTTGCATCTTTAATAATCATTTCCATCTGTTTCCTCAACTCCATCTTATCAAGCTCACTTTTACTCGATCGCTGCCAAAACCAACGCAAGACCGAGGCCAGCTCCCAGTCTGAATGAGTCCATCTGCTCTTGCATGCTACCCACCCACTACACAATTTCCATGACAAACACAACCAAAGTGGTGCATAACCATGCCAGATAACATCAGACAACAAAACCAACCAAAACATCAAAATTGAAAGGAAAAAAAAAAATCAAAATATCATAACAATAAAAAAATCAAAAAAACACAAAATCAAAATTGACCATCACCTGATTCCTTGGGCGTTTCACAGTTTTCCTCAACTACCGTACACCTAAAGGGTTTTTGTCTTGAGTATTTTGTCAAACACTCAGACTGCATCTTCCGATCATTATCAACTTCACCTCCATTCTTCCTCGCCGTCCCAGACTTTCCCTTTCAATTGATGGCATCACTTGAATTCCAACAAATTCACCGACACCGCCTACGCCGTCAACTCCACCTACCTCTTCTTCTTCGTCTACCTCGTCTTCGCAATGCAACTCGGCTTCGCCCTCTCTTCCGATCCCATGGCGGGTGTCGCTGGAATTACCTGTGAGCGGCCATGTCCAGCTACGTATCGGTCGTCGGCTAGCGTTTCAATTACAACATATGATTTAATGTATAATGACATATATGCCCTTATGCAATTATTAAATAGATATTCTAGATTTAGTAAGATACAAAAAATGAGGATCGTTGGATGAAAAATTAGACGGTTTAGATTAATTCTTATTTCTCATATTATATGACACTTCTCATATGATCCTCTTCCTGTAGAAGAAAATCATTTTAGAATAATTAGGGTTAGTTTAAGGACATGTTTGATTCAAAGGTGACGTGGAATTAGGATTTCTTTTTATATCTAGACGTTCCAGCAATCTTTTTTTTCTTCTTCTTATTTTAATTATTTAATTTTGATACTATTTTTCTGCATTTTTAGAATTTTTTGTGATATTAATTGGTTTTTAAATATTACCGTAAGTAGAGATTCAAACATTTTAGGTAAGTTTCATGGGCATGCTTAATGGATTAAACCGTTTAATCCGTTTACTAATGGATTGTTAATGGATATGGATTAATTCAATCAATTTACTAAATAAATGGATAACGGATGGATTTTCGCGGATGGTTACCTGACGGATAGTGGATAATTTTGACACCTCCTCCATATGTTCAGCAACAAAGAAGACGTAGTCCTTGCATCTCAGAAGTATGTATTGCTGAAAGGGTTGAATATCAGGAATCAAAGCTCAAATGTTAGGTCCTTCGATCTCAAGAGGCAAGTTTCGGTTGATAAAACGGTAAAAAAAATCTTGGTAATCGGATTGAATTTCTTAATTCGGTAATTTGCAGATTTGTTAAATTTAACGAATAAGAATTTTAAAAATTTTAAATTAATAATTATTAGAAATATAAAAATTATTTGTCTTAATTGGGTAATTTTTCACGTATTTAAATAACGTTTGTGATGAAATTTTGTTTGATAAATTTGTTTGATGTTGAATTGTACTGATGGGAAAAGATCAGGTGCAAACTACAAAATTCGTCAAACGTGACCTATATTCGTCGCCGAGAAACCAACATTACGACATAGTTCGTCAAAGTAGTCTATAATTCGTTGACGAGAAACTAACCATATAACGCGAGATTTAATCACATCCGTCCAAATAACCAGATCCAGAATTATCATTGGTTTGTATTTCTACAACAAAAGAAAAGGCTGCTTGAACGAGATCATGTACTAATATCTTGGATTTTTCCATCACTTGATGATTAGTTGATCCTAAAAAGTTGAATTTTTTAATAAAATATTATAAAAAAATAATTCGATTGGTTCGATAAAGGAATTTTTTTCCAATTTAGCATAAATTGGAATTTCATTTTCTCCGCTAGCCGATTTCCAAATTGGTTTTCCGAAATGACCACTTTCTCTTAGGCGCCGTCGGTAGCGAACAGCGCCTAATGCCCAGTGTCGTATTTTTCTTATGCAATGATGAGTCAGCAGGCTGACATGTCAAAATTAACATTAGGCGCTCCTCGGAACAGCGCTCAACGTAAGGCGCTATATTTATCACATCGCTTAATGCGCACTGGACAAGAATAGTGTGATAATTAAATTATTTATATATGGAGAACTGATTCAAGAAAGAAATTATGAGTAAGGGGGAATCGGAGGCATTGAGAGGCTCATGGTGTTGGAGATTTTAGGGTATAATTGTTGTAAAACATGTATATACCTTGTAAAGATGTTTTGTGAAATAAACAAAACACTTTGGAACTCATTTGAGCTGATTATCGCGCTAGCCGGTCGGCTGAAAGGTTGGTCTCAAGCCAACCGGTCGGCTGGTCTGAGGACAACATAAGAGTACCTCTGAAGTTTTAGTGTGCCTGTCGGTTGGGAAGTTTCATGCGTCGCGTCCAATGATGGCTTTAAGCTGGGTCGCGACCAGCGTTTAAAGTCTTCGCTGGGCGCGAAGATAATGTCTTTGTCGGGCGCGCGACACGTCAGTTCAGGTTTTGAATCGGCATTATTATCCGATCGAAAACCGTCGATTGAGAAGATGTTCTGAGTTCGAAATCGTAAATCGAAAGACACGACCAAGCTCAGGCGATAATCTCCTTCAATTTGAGATCGATTCGTTTGATTGATTTTACTCGTTCCCGTTTCAATATTCCAGTGCAAATCACTTGTTTTATCTCAGTTCATATTTCGAATTTCCTAACCGGAAGAAATATTGAATTTGGAAAGCGACAATTGATTGTGACTCAAGCAGAATCCAAGTCCCAATTATTTGAAGCATCGACATGAGTTATCCGGGGAAATACAATCAAATTCAATATTTACTAAGATTTCTGCTGCTTTAGTGAGGGAGATGACTACAAACTTTGGAAAACTGGAAAAGTTCAAAGGAGTAAATTTCAGAAGATGGCAGAAGAAAATGCATTTTTTGCTGACAAGTTTGAAGGTGGTGCATGTCCTCTCTACCCCTATTCCGGAAGTGAGTGACAATGCTCCAATTGATGTAATCAGGAAGAGGAGTAATGGGAGAATGATGACTACATCTGCCGTGGTCACATTCTGAATGGTATGTCTGATTCCCTATTTGATCTTTATCAAAATGTGGAATCCGCAAAGGATATGTGGAATGTGAAAAGTCGATTTCTCGGCGATCTTTCCTCTATTTTTACTAGATGTTTTGATTTGTTCCAAGTTTCTTTCGAGGTCATCTAACCCTTTTACTTGCTATTTCAAGTGAGAAATTGAGTCTACGGTTCCCGGGCTTGAGAAGATCAATTCTCGCAGAAAACCGAAGTTTTAGGCCGAAAATGGAGGAAATCCCATGCAAAGCAGAAATAGCTCGGCCGGGCCAAAGAAAGCTCGCCCGAGCCCGCATTTGACCAAATGCATCTGCCGGAATCAGCTCGACCGAGAAAAGCGAAGAACGCCCGAGCTCCGGGCCCTTTATACTTATGCAAGCTGGCGTGAATCGAAGAAACCGACGCCTGAGCTCGGAAAGGCTCGACCGAGCCTTCATCCTTCTACCCATTCTAGCTCGACCGAGCTATATGGAGCTCCCCGTGGCTCCCAGACATCATCTCATCTTTCCAAGCAAAAGAGAGACCGAGCTCGAGTAAGCTCGACCGAGCCTCGCCCTCGTGGTGTCACACTGCCCAATTCTGCTCGAATGAGCCTGGCCACGCTCGCTCCGGACCTCGACCACTCCTTCTCCCTTGCTGCACCGAGCTCGGCCGAGCATCATGGAAAAGCCTGGATTTTTACTCCTGGCTATAAATAGAAAGCTTGAGTTTGGGGCACATCTATCGAGGGTTTTGGAGAGAAGACAAGGTTTTTGAAGATCATCAATCAAGTTTGGAGCTACTCTAAGGATAGAAGGGAGACTTTCATCCTAGTTTCTTCATCTTCTTTGTTTCTACTTCATCATCCTTGTAAAAACTACTTTTGATCATTGTTGAACATGACTTGTGAGTAGTCCCTTCTAGTTTCTAGGGGTCCTATGGACCTCCTTGGTGTATAAACTCTATCATCTATTGAATTTATGTTTGAATGGAGCTTTTGTCATAGTTGTGAATCTACTTTGATCAAATGTCAACTCTATGACAAAAGCTCCATTCAAACATAAATTCAAGCTTTGAAAGGCAAGGAAAAAGTGAAACATGTCTAGGTGGTCTAGAAACATGAACTTTTGTCACTTTTTCCTCTAAGTGTTTGATAAAAATGTCTAGGTGGTCTAGAAACATGAACTTGAAGTTGTGTATTCGAGAGAATGAGACTAGGAGTTCTAGAATGCAAGTAGATTCACCCTTGTTAGGTGATGCTCACTAGCGTGACTCATCCTAGCATCGAGATAGGCTTGGTCTTCACCGCTCTTGGATATTGGTAATTCAACTAGCGTTGATGATTGAGAAACTTGAGTCGGACGTGAGCTAAAAATATCGGGAGATTGAAGCTCACGTGCGAGGTGCCTCTCCCTTAAATCAACAAAAATATCGAGAGATTGACTTTGATTTAATAGTCGCACGCCTTAATCTAACCACTACATCGCTTGTTCTTGCATGGATTTGTGCCTATTGAGAGTCTAGTACACCAAGGAGGGATGTAGTACCCTAGGAATGCTTTTTAAACCCTTGAAAACACCCTCTTTCATTTTATTGTTACTGCTTAGTCATTGATAATCAACTGTTCGAACAATCACTTTATGAATAGACTTATTGGAGTAAAATCAAATAGTGATCTTAGGTTTACACTTGCTCCTTGGACGACCCGATACTTACCGGTCTATAAATTGTTTTCACCAAATATCTTGCTTTTAATCACATCGATTGAAGTGCAAATATTGCAACGATCAAAATGGCGCCATTTCCGGGGAGCAACGAATTAACTTAAGGAACTAAAGTAGATTTTACGAGATTTGGACTATTCCGCTTGGTCTTTTTGCTATATTACTTGTGTTGCATTTGTGGCTTAACGGATTCCTTTGTTCTTGTAGGCTTCGGTTGAATGCAAACGAGGTCCAAAGGCAAGGAAAAAGTGAACCCGGGATTTGATCAAGCTTTGAAACATTTTTTGGATCAAGAGAAAGCAAAGGCCAAGGCTCTCGCAACAAAAGGCAACCTCGTAAGCGAAGACCACCACCAATGGACAACAACCCTCCTCCCAATGGGGAGAAACCCTTTAAGGACTATTCTACTCCAAGCCTAGCCAATTTTCAATCGCCAGTAGCTCCAACGGGAGTTAATGCCCCTCAATTTGAACTCAAACCGGCGTTGATAAATATGGTGGGCAACAACGCATTCACCGGGATAGGAAATCCCAATGCTCATTTGACCTCTTTCCTTGAGCTATACGAAACCTTCAAGATCAACAACGTGCCGAAGGAAGCAATATACCTAAGGCTCTTCCCTTTCTCTCTAATGGGGAAAGCCAAAGATTGGCTATAGAGCCATGAAGCTAGTACTTTCACAACGTGGGACGAGTTAGCTCAAGCTTTTCTTCTACAATACTTTCCACCGGCAAAGACCCAAAGGCTCAAGAATTTGATCAACTCATTTGTGCAAGGGGAAGATGAACGTTCCACGAGGCATGGGAAAGATTCAAAGAACTCCAAAGAGAATGCCCCCACCACAACATAGACAAGCCATCCCTCATCCAAATTTTCTATCTAGGCATGGACGCCGACTCAAAGAGGCAAATGGATCGAGCCGCGGGTGGGGCATTTATGGAGCTTCATCCCACCAATGGAGGATCAATCATAGATAAAATTGCAAGGAATTCCCATCTATGGGGAAGTGAGAGGAGCACCCCAAGAGGCAAAGCAAGACAAGAGAGATGGATGAAGTAGATTCAAGAGAGGATGTTCGTGCCCTCAACAAGAAGATAGACGCTCTAGCCACTTCCCTTAGTGCGCTTCATGTGAAACAATCTCAAAAGCAACCTCGAGTATGCGCCATTTTCACAAGCCCCTCTCATAAAGAAGATGATTGCCCTCATACCTTCCCACAAGAAGAGACGCAAGATGATGAGGACGTTAATTTCCTGCAAAGAAATCAAGTGAACTATGGGAGAGACCGGGACCACCCCAATGTTTCATACAAGACAGCCGAACCAATCAAATATGATGCAAATTGGCGCCAAAAGAGCAATCCTCCTCTCGGTTTAACCCAAAGGCAAAACCAAGATTACCAAAGGCAAAATCAAGGCTATCAAAAGCAAGCATATTAAGGACAATCAAGCCAACCTCAACAACAAATTCAAGTTCAACCACCACCTATGGAAGACTCTACTATGACCCAATTGTTGGATACACTTGTTGCGGGGCAAACCAAGAACGCTCAAGATAAAATCAAGGCCGCCCAAGAAAATAAATTCATGTTCCAAACAATCAACCAAAGGCTAGATGAAATGTCCACTCACCACAAGATGTTGGAGACTCAAATTGCCCAACAAGCTAGTTCCTCGCAAGATATCAAGGGAAACTTCCCTCTAAGCCGGATTTTCATCAAAATGAGCACGTAAATGCTATAACCTTGAGGAGTGGAAACACTTACACACCTCCCTCGCCCAAGCCAAAGGACACTAGCACAAAGTTGCCTATTCTTATTGAAGAAGGCGAAGAGGAGGTCGAAGAAGAAATCCCCACGCCAAAAGAATAAGTTCCCTCTACGAACCCAACAAAGGAAGTTGCTAAGGATGCAACGAAGGAGCCTCCCCCTTACAAGCCTCCCATTCCTTTCCCTCAAAGACAATTAAAGAAAAACAATGAATCACACTTCCAAAAATTCGCGGAAATGATGAAGAAGATCATGTGACACTACCAATCTCTGAAGTAATATCCCAAATGCCCCTTTATAATAAATTTCTCAAGGATATAATCTCTCATAGGCGTGAAATTTCTGAAATTAGCTCGGTAAATCTAAATGCGGAATGTAGTGCTATTGTGGAAAATCCTATGCCTAAGAAAGAGAAAGATCCGGGGTCGTTTTCCATTCCTATCTCTATTGGCGATGTTAACATAAGCAAAGTATTGTGTGATCTAGGTGCTAGTATTTCATTAATGCCTTACTCTCTATATAAGAAACCTGATATGGAAACTCTTGTGCCTACTTCCATTAGTCTACGCCTTGCGGATCGCTCCTCTAGGATCCCAAGTGGAATCCTAGAAGATGTGCCCGTGAAGGTGGGGAAATTTTACATCCCCGTGGATTTCTTTGTCCGGAGGAGCGAGAGATCCCAATCATTTTGGGAATGCCATTTTTGAAAACTACTAAGGCAGTGATAAGTTGCATAAATGATTCACTAGAGTTTGAAATAGGGGGAGCGAAAATCAAGTTGTATCTAGGACAAGCATGTAGCGCCCCTAGTAATTCATTGGATTACAATTCGCTTGATGTTTGCAATGATTTTTCTTGTGATGAACTAACTTCTATTGAGTAAGAGCTATTGAGTGATGAAAGCATAGGTGACTCTATGATGGACCTTTTGAAGATGGACGAGGAGGAACAAAAGGAGGAAAAAGAAGATGGGAAGGAGAGAACGGAGAAAGGAGAAGGTAAGGGACCTTGTGGGATAGAGCTTAAGGCTCTACCTACAAGTCTAAGGTACGAATGTCTAGGTCCTAACTCTACTTTTCCCGTAATAGTGAATGCATCTTTGAATGAGCTTGAGACTTATAAACTATTGCATGTGCTTAGAACGCGTAGGGGGGCTATTGGGTATTCCATTGATGACCTTAAAGGGATTAGCCCCGATATATGCATGCATAGAATTAAATTGGATGATGATGCTAGACCAACCCGAGAGAGGTTGAGGAGGTTGAACCCTACGTTAGGGGAAGTTGTCTTCAATGAGATAACCAAGTTAAGGGAAGCGGGAATCATTTATGTCGTTCCCAACTCGTAATGTGTGAGCCCAATCCACGTAGTCCCTAAGAAAGGTGTCTTGATGGTAGTCAAGAATGAAAAAAATGAGCTAATCCCTACACGCACAGTCACGGGGTGACGGATGTGTGTTGATTACCATAGGCTAAACAAGGCCACTAAGAAAGATCATTTCCCTCTACCTTTCATTGATCAAATACTCGAAAGGCTTGCTAACCATGTATACTTTTGTTATTTGGATGGGTATATCGGATTCTTCCAAATCCCTATACATCCTTCGGACCAAGTGAAAACAACTTTCACATGCCCCTATGGGACCTATGCGTATAGGCGTATGCCCTTTGGGCCATGTAATGTGCCGAGAACCTTCCAAAGGTGCATGATGGCCATTTTCTCCGAATTCATTGAAAATACAATGGAAGTATTAATGGTTGACTTTTCGATTTATGGCTCCTCATTTGACTTGTCTAGAAAACCTCTCAAGGGTTCTTGATAAATGCATTGAGACTGACTTAGTCTTGAATTGGGAGAAGTGCCATTTTATGGTACAAAAGGGAATTGTGCTTGGGTATCTTGTCTCTAATAGGGGAATTGAGGTGGATAAAGTCAAGATTGAAGTCATTGAAAAACTTCCACCCCCTAGAGACGTTAAGGGAATTCGAAGCTTCCTTGGGCATGTCGGGTTCTACCGGCGCTTCATTAAAGATTTCTCTAAGATTGCCAAGCCATTAACCGATCTTTTTCATAATGATACACCTTTTGTATTTTATGATCCTTGTGTTGAAGCTTTCAAGAAGCTAAAGTTGGCCCTCACATCCGCTCCTATAATCCAACCTCCCAATTGGGAACTTGCCTTTGAGCTAATGTGCGACGCAAGTGACTATGCCATTGGAGCCATTTAGGGCAAAGGGTAGACAAGAAGCTACATGTGATCTATTACACGAGCAAGGTCTTGTACCAAGCTCAATCAAACTATACTCCACCACGGAGAAGGAGATGCTAGCTATTATCTACGCCTTCAAGCATAAGAAAGAGGAGATTACTTTTGAAGAACTCGGTGATCAGTTGTGTGTAGAGGAATCAATTCGGATGCAAGAGGATGTGAAACGGAAAGAGACTATTGAGTCCTCTTCTTTGCATATGGTGGAGGACAAGGGAGGTCTTCGGAAATTCAAGGGGAAGAAACGTCACAATGAGAACTTTGATAATAAGTTCAACAAGAAACCTAAGGGTTGTTGTTGGATTTGTGGTAAACCGGGACACTACAAAAATGATTGTAGGATGGCTAAGAATGAGAAAGGAAATACGAAAGTGAATGTTAGGGATAAGGGCAAAGAAAAATACCCTTCCAACTTTCAAGGTCAGTTTTTTTTTTCTGATTGTAATTCTAATATGAATTATGTGTCACTTATCACTGAAGCATTTTATGTTCGGGATGATGAAGTGGCGTGGTGGATTGACTCGGGTGCTAACAAGCACGTGTGCAAAGATCGTCATAGTTTCAAGACTTATGAAACGGTGAAAGAAGGAGTTGTCCTTCATATGGGAAACGAGTCAACCGCACCAATACTTGGCCAAGGAACTGTAGTGTTAGAGTTCAGTTCGGGAAAGACCCTTGAGTTGTTAAATGTTTTACATGTACCTCTTATTCGGAAAAACTTGGTTTCCGGTAGTTTGTTGAACAAATTTGGTTTTAAGCAAGTGTATGAATCCGACAAATATGTATTGTCGAAGTGTGGTGTCTTTGTGGGATTTGACTACTTTTGTAATGGCATGTTTCTGTTGAATGTAAATAAAGTGGTGAATTCTGTTTACATGTATTCTACTAGCTATGATTCTATTTTGTGGCATGCTAGATTAGGACATGTTCATTATCAGCGATTGAAATTAATGTCTAAGGAAGGTTTAATACCTACAGTTGACATGAATGTTAATAGATGTACTACATGCATGCTTACAAAAATCACTAGGTTGTCATTCAAAAGTATTTCAAGAACATCAAACTTGCTTGAACTTGTTCATGGTGATTTGGGTGATTTGCATTCTACTCCATCTTTAGGGAATAAGAAGTACTACATAACTTTTATAGATGATTGTTCTAGATATTGTTATGTGTACTTGATGCATGCTAAAGATGAAGCTTTAGACAAGTTTAAAGTGTATAAAGCTGAAGTAGAATTGATGCATGATTTGATTAAGAGACTTAGAACCGACAGAGGTGGGGAATATTACGATCCTGTATATTTCCAGATGAATGGTATCATTCATGAGACTACAACACCTTATACACCACAGCAAAATGGTGTAGCTGAAAGGAAGAATAGAATCATGAAAGAGATGGTTAATTCCATGTTGTCCTACTCTGGTTTGAGTAATTGATTTTGGGGTGAGGCTATGTTGACAGCCTGTTATTTACTTAACAGAGTTCCTAACAAAAGGAACAACACTACCCCATATGAGCTTTGGCACAAAAAGAAACCAAATCTGAATTATCTCCGAGTTTGGGGATGTAGAGCGACATTGAGATTACCGGCTCCCAAAATAAATCTTTGGGAGAAAGAGGTGTTGATTGCATCTTCATTGGATATGCTGAACATTCTAAAGCATATAGGTTCTATGTGACTAGAACGAATGATTCTATTTCGGCACACACCGTAATTGAATCAAGGGATGCAATATTCGATGAGAATCGTTTCTCTTCGATGCCTAGACCTCAAGATTTGATTTCTAGCTCCTCAAGGGCTGAGCTGGAAGATGATGTGAGCACATCTTCTAAAAGCACATCGTTTGAGCCTTGTAGAAGCAAACGAGGAAGGATTGAAAAATCCTTTGGACCGGATTATCAAGTTTAGTTGATTGAGGGTTCTAGAGATGATATTGAGTATCAAAACTCATATTGTTATCATATTGATGATGATCCTAGAACCTATGATGAGGCTATGAGGTCTCAAGATGTGTCCTTCTGGAAAGAGGCGATAAACGATGAAATGGATTCTATCGTGGGGAATAATACATGGATATTATCTGATCTCCCACCGGGTTGCAAGCCGTTAGGTTGCAAATGGATTTTCAAAAGGAAAATGAAGATTGATGGATCGGTTGATAAGTTTAAAGCTCGTTTGGTTATCCAAGGCTTTAGACAAAAGGAGGGTATTGATTTCTTCGATACTTATGCTCCGGTTGCTAGGATTTCCACTATTAGATTGTTGATTGCACTTGCTGCAATTAACAATCTGGTTGTACACCAAATGGATGTCAAGACAGCGTTCTTGAATGGTGATTTGGATGAGGAAATCTATATGAAACAACCGAAAGGATTCATAATGCCGGGAAATGAAAACAAGGTTTGTAAGTTGATCAAATCATTATATGGGCTGAAACAAGCACCCAAACAGTGGCATCAAAAGTTTGATGAGGTAATCTTGTCTAGTGGATTCAAGTTGAATCAAGCAGACAAGTGCATTTACAGCAAGTTTGATAACTCCGGTAATGGAGTATTCATTTGTCTGTATGTTGATGATATGCTGATTTTTGGTACTAACCAAAAACAAGTAGATCTCGTCAAGGATTTCTTATCATCAAGTTCCGCTATGAAAGATATGGGAGAAGCGGATGTGATTCTTGGTATTAGAATCAAGCGTGAGAACAAGGGTATAGCACTGTCACAGTCTAACTACGTTGAGAAACTGTTTAAGAAATTCAATTATTTGAATTGTTCTCTGGTTAGCACTCTCATGGACACAAGTGTGAAGCTTTTACCTAATATGGGTGAAGCAGTTTCACAACTTGAGTACTCTCAAGTCATTGGTTGCCTAATGTATGCAATGACGAGTACAAGGCCTAATATAGCTTATACAGTGGGCAAATTGAGTAGGTATACTAGTAACCCTAGTACTCATCACTGGGAAGCTATTAAGCGGGTACTCAAATACCTTAAGGGAACCATGAATCATGGCTTGACTTATGCTGGTTTTCCCTCGGTCTTTGAGGGATATACCGATGCAAGTTGGATTACCAATTTAGAAGATCATTCTTCTACAAGTGGTTGGGTATTTGATCGGTTGTAGATGTAGTGATTGTAAATGCAACACAGATCAAACAAATAATCTGAGTGTGACTCAGGTCGAATCCACAGGGAACTAGCTTGCTACTTTCTGTAAATGATTGTTTATGTTAGTACTGAAATGGGGGTTTTAAAATGAAAGTACAGTACAGCGAAATGAATAAACTAAATAACGAAATGATTAACACAGAATTGGAGATTTGATTTGTTGTTGCATGCGGTTGTTGTTTGGTTGTTTTTAATTTGATGAAACATTGGGAATCAATGACTCCCCAAAAACAAACAGATTATAACACAAGTTACTGCAGACTCAACTTTCGCTTCTTGCCTAACAGTAGATCTTCATACAAGATAGTCATTTATTTCTCTAGGTCAGTTGTTTTCTTACATGCTCAACTTTCGCTTCTTGCATAATAACAAAACTAGATGCACAAATCATCAAGACTCAACTTTCGCTTCTCGCCTATCAGATTTCATCTCATTACATGCATAGACTCAACTTTCGCTTCTTGCCTATCATGCAACTATGTAAACCTACTGTGATATGTTACTGCAAACACAGACAATAGATACAAACAATCCTCACACAAACATTATTGATATCACGCGAAAATACCAAATACAGGATGTACGAATTGAACCATTCATATCTAATGTAAAGAAATAAATTGCAATCATATAAAAAGACATGTGTTACAACTGCAGATGTTTCTGGGGATCCATTGGATCCCAATAAACGGACTACTCACTCATGGTGAGTTGATACATGACAACAGATTAAAATGAAAGTAGAGATACAAGATTAGGTTAAGAGAAACCCTGATGCTGAACTCTTTTCTCCGGATGTTGTTGTTGCCAGTATCTTCTTGCTGATGGATGATGCCTTTGTCTCGTACGATTTTTCTTCTTTGTATTGCTCGTAGCCGTTCTAGCAATAACTGTCTTTGGCTCTGTGTTTCTCAATGTAGGCTTCCCAGTCTCCAATTGCTCTTTTGCGTTTTCCATAATCTCACATTGCTCGATGGAAATAAATGCGGGTTGGGTGTACGAGATGGAGCTCGGATGGCCGGTCGTGCGTGCGAGCGGCTATGCGAGCGGGTGTGCGGGCGGGACTCGGAGGCGCGAGCGTGTGTGCGAGCGCATGGAGATCGGGTATGCGAGCGGCTATGCGAGCGCATGAGGTCGGGTAGGCGAGCGGCTATGCGAGCGCATGAGGTCGGGTAGTCGATCGGATGTGCGAGCGGCTGGCCGAGGGATGGTCGAGTGTGCGAGCGCATGGTGCTTTTCACGCAGCTTAAGCTCAATTTTGCCATTTACTTCTCAAATTGATATGTCACTGAAACACTAAGTAAAACCATTAAATCTGCATAATATTATATGGATATGGAGCTCAAAGTCACTGGACTTGTACATCAAAGTTCATCAAATAATTGCTCATCAGTATTCTTGCTTGGGGGAGGTGCCATATCTTGGGCATCGAAGAAGCAAACTTGCATCACCAGCTCGACTATAGAATCTGAATTCATAGCCTTAGCGGCTTCCGGTAGAGGCAGAATGGCTAAGGAATTTGGTATATGAAATTCCACTGTGGCCGAAACCGATAGCGCCTATTTCTATCCATTGTGATAGTAAGGCAACTTTGGGTAAGGCATAGAGCCAAATGTATAATGGTAAATCAAGACACCTGGGCATTAGACATAGCGTGGTTCGTGAACTGATCACTCACGGGGTCATATCGATTGACTATGTTCGGACACAGCATAATCTAGCTGATCATTTGACAAAAGGATTAGCTAAGGACTTGGTAAAGAAGTCGTGTTTAGGGATGAGCTTAAAGCACATCTAAATCGCTTATCGTAGGACACCTTAATTCCCTCTTAGTATGACGCTAAGAGCTGAGTTGTGGAAAGCCTATTCTCAGAGATTTGAAGCACATGGTTATATCCGTCCCAAAGTTGTGCTTGTTTCCTGCAGAGAAAGGGAGGATGAAGTTTATCTTCTTAATGGATCTTTTGGAAAAGTGCATTGCAGGTGCATGCGAAAAGAATCCACCTATGTAAGTGTGAAGTGAGCCGCTTCAGTTAGCTTGTGCTTGACTAAGTATACACTTATGAATGGATAGGAACACATGACTAAAATAGTGTCAAGTTGTACTTGGAATAGTAGTATAACCCTAAAATGGGTGAGGATTGTTGGAGATTTTAGGGTATAATTGTTGTAAAACATGTATATACCTTGTAAAGATGTTTTGTGAAATAAACAAAACACTTTGGAACTCATTTGAGCTGATTATCGCGCCAGCCGGTCGGCTGAAAGGTTGGTCTCAAAGCCAAACGGTCGGTTGGTCTGAGGACAAAATAAGAGTACCTCTGAAGTTTTAGTGTGCCGATCGGCTCATTAGTCAACCGGTCGGCTGGGAAGTTTCATGTGGCGCGTCCAATGAAGACTTTAAGCTGGGTCGCGACCATCGTTTAAAGTCTTCGCTGGGCGCGACGATAATGTCTTCGCCGGGCGCGCGACACGTCAGTTCAGGTTTTGAATCAGCATTATTATCCGATCGAAAACCGTCAATTGAGAAGATGTTCTGAGTTGGAAATTATAGATCGAAAGACACTATTGTATAGGCGACCAAGCTCAGGCGATAATCTCCTTCAATTTAAGATCGATTCGTTCGATTGATTTTACTCGTTCCCATTTCAATATTCCAGTGCAAATCACTTATTTTATCTCATTTCATATTTCGGATTTCCTAATCGGATGAAATATAGAATTTGGAAAGCGACAATTGATCGTGACTCAAGCAGAATCCAAGTTCCAATTATTTAAAGCATCGATATCAGGTATCCGGGGAACTACACATGGAGTCCCGAAGAGGACGCCGCGTTGGTTAAGCTGGTCCAACAACACGTCCCTCGCAACTGGTCCATCATCAGCAGTTCAGCACTGCCATTCCTGGACGTACATGCAAATCCTGCAGACTCCGCTGGTGTAACCAACTCAGCCCCTCCGTCGACCACCGCCTTTTTTCACCTTCTGAAGATAAAGTCAACATCAGAGCTCATTGTCACGCCCCGCCCAGTCTCGCCCGCCTAGATAGTCCGCCCAAGGCCTTCCTAGCCGACTCATGCTCAATAGGTGTCGCTCTTGGCCAATGAGAAGAGGAGGTTTAACCTTGTCTCAAGAAGCTTCCGGAGGACACATGGATCCAATGAGGCATGACGGTTTAGCTTGGGCAAATATCTAGCTAAATATCCCTTAGTTTAGATGACTCATTAGTTGGGTCTTGTGCATAATATCCCACTGCCAGCTGTGGCGGTTTAGGCATAAATATCCGTCCTTGAATGGCGGTTTAGATGTGTATAAGTAGGGGGAGACCCTTCCCATAGGTGGGTATCGATCACCTTGTAATCTCTCTACAATTGTGAATACAAGCTTTAGGCAAGAAGCTTCGACACATTGTGTTTTCCGCACGAGAGATTGAGAGAGTTGAGAGGCTGACTTAGCACGAGGTGTTAAGGCCGCACGCGTCTTATTAGCCGAGAGAAATAAGGGCGTGACAGTTGGTATCAGCGCAAGGTTCGACGTGCGTACTTTGCTCGAACAAGATGGTGCGTGGACATGCGAAAGGCGCCAAGGGATCTGCTCGTAGTGTCGAGGCAGGATCCGGCCAAGAGGATGTTCCAGTCGGGACAGTCCAGGCGGAAGTAGCGCAGACGACTCGGGAGACCTCGCAGGGTCATCCTCGAAGGGAGAGGTCGAGGGATTGGATCCCGATCTTCGACTCTCGCCTTGCTCATTTGGAGGAGAAGGACGGCGAGTTGGGTGACCAGTTCGAGGAACTGGAAGCCAAGGTGGACACCTTAGGCGCTCGGAGCGATCGTCTAGAGGAGGAGGTCCCAGCCATCCACGAGTCGCTGAATTTGCTGCTATCGTCTTTCAAAGCTGAGGTTCGGGGCGAGTTCATGGGTGAGCTTGCCAAGCTGCGCGGAGCGTTCGACTCGGAGATTCGCGTAGCGCACGAACGACTCGAGGGCCTTGTCGCGGAGATGGCCTCGATGCGCGAAGACCACGAGCACGAGACCAATGTCGTTCTCAAGCACCTGGAGGACACGCACAAGGAACGTAGGTTCGGTGCTCCTTCAGGCCCGATGAACCAGACTTCGGAGATTCGACCGATCGATACGCCGAAGCCGAAAAGCTTTGGTGGCACGCGCAACGCTCGAGACATTGACAACTTCTTATGGGGGTTGGAGCAATACTTCGAGGCAACGGGTGTGGAGAATGAGTCCGTGAAGATAAGGACTGCGGCCTTGTATCTTACGGACACAGCCATGCTGTGGTGGCGTAGGCGGCGTGGAGACATCGAGAAAGGTACTTGTTCTATCGATCTCTTTGTCGATTTCAAAAAGGATCTTAAGCGGCAGTTTTATCCGGAGGATGCGGACGAGGAGGCATGGTCTCGACTCCGCAACCTTAAGCAAAGAGGGTCGATCCGAGAGTATGTCAAAGAGTTCACGACACTGATTCTGGAGGTCTCGGATTTGTCCGACAAGGAGGCCTTGCGGTACTTTAAAGACGGTCTTCTGTCGGGGCCCAAAATGGAGCTGAAGCGCCGAGGGGTCCAGGACCTGGCGTCTGCAATAGCTACGGCCGAGGGCCTAGCTGATTATTCAGTTGCCGCATCAGCCATGGCAAGACCAGTGCCGAGAAGGACGTATCCAGCGAAGAGTGTGGGAGAGAGGACCCAGCGCCCGGATACGTCGCATGGCTCGAACTTGTCCCGACCCACAGACAAGGGCAAAGCCAAGGAGACTGTCCGCAGTCCAGCCAAGCCAAACAACAATCAGTGTTTCCTGTGCGACGGGCCTCACTGGGCGAGAGATTGTCCGTAAAAGAAGGCGCTCAGCGCAATTTTCTCGAGCCAGGCCGAGGCGCCGAAGAAGAGAGCGACCGGATCGCACATGGGGTCGATGCGACTGCTCAACGCAATCCACTCGACGCCCAAGGTCCAGGACAGAGGGTTACTCTTTGTCGACGTGGTACTCGAAGGTCTGCGTACCTTGGCCATGCTCGACACTGGGGCGACTCACAACTTTCTGTCGAGCAAAGAGGCGGCGAGACTTGGAGTCAAGACGACTGAAGGCAAAGGCTCGGTCAAGACCGTCAACTCGCCTGCCAAACCCATCCTAGGAGTTGCTAGGGGTGTCGAGACCCGGGTGGGGACTTGGTCGGGGAAGCTCGACTTCACTATAGTACCGATGGATGACTTCGAGGTCGTCCTTGGGCTAGAGTTTCACGACCAAGTCAAGGCGTTCACGGTGCCATTTAACAACATGATGTGCATCTTGGACGGGCAGCAGGCGTGCGTTGTGCCGACAACGAGGAGCGAAGTAACTCAAGGCAATATGCTGTCAGCCATGCAGTTCAAGAAGGGCGTTCGAAGGGACGAAGAGTGCTACTTGGCCGTTCTCAAGGAGTATGACGACGAGGCTGTCGAGGGTCAAGTTGAGCTGCTTCCGCCCGTGGCGAAAGTCCTCGAGGAGTTCGAGGATGTTATGCCGAGCGAACTGCCCAAGAAGCTGCCGCCCAGACGAGAAGTTGATCATGCGATCGAGCTGGAGCCTGGAGCAAGACCACCTGCCATGGCTCCCTACCGCATGGCGCCTCCCGAGCTGGCAGAATTACGAAGGCAACTCAAGGAGCTGCTCGAGGCGGGTTTTGTTCGACCTTCGAAGGCCCCGTTCGGTGCCCCAGTTCTTTTCCAAAAGAAGAACGATGGAGCGCTGAGGATGTGTATCGAGTATCGGGCGCTCAACAAGGTCACCATCAAGAACAAGTACCCCATCCCTCTCATTGCCGACCTGTTTGACCAGCTGGGTCATGCTCGAGTCTTCACCAAGCTCGACCTACGCTCGGGTTACTATCAGGTGCAGATTGTCGAGGGCGACGAGCCGAAGACTGCTTGCGTGACGAGGTATGGCTAATTCGAGTATCTTGTCATGCCGTTTGGTCTAACAAATGCGCCATCCACGTTTTGTACTTTGATGAATAAGGTGTTTCACCCTTATTTGGATCGATTTGTGGTGGTCTATTTGGACGATATCGTGGTGTACAGCCGGACCTTGGGCGAGCATCTCCAACATTTACGCAAGTGTTTCGGGTGCTAAGGGAAAACGAGTTGTACGTCAAGAAGGAGAAGTGCTCCTTTGCCCAGCCGGAAGTGCTGTTCTTAGGGCACAAAATTTGCGACGGCCAACTTATGATGGAAGACTGCAAGATTCAAGCCATCCAGAGTTGGGAACCTCCTACCAAGGTCCCAGAATTGCGCTCTTTCTTGGGGCTTGTGAATTACTATCGTCGGTTCATCAAGGGCTACTCAGCGCGCGCCGCACCTCTCACTGATCTGCTTAAGAAAGCGAAGGCGTGGGCGTGGACCGAGCAGTGCCAAGAGGCCTTCGACAGTTTAAAGAGGGCCATCTGCGAAGACCCGGTGCTGAGGTTGGCTGACCACACCAAACCCTTCGAGCTGCAAACGGATGCTTCGGATTTTGCTATAGGCGGTGTGCTGATGCAAGACGGACATCCGATAGCCTACGAGAGTCGGAAGCTCAACGACACTGAGCGGCGCTACACGGTGCAAGAGAAGGAAATGACGGCCATCATCCATTGCCTAAGGGTATGGCGACATTACTTGCTCGGAGCCCAGTGCCTAATCCTTACCGACAACGTAGCTACTAGCTATTTTCAGACCCAGAAAAAGCTAAGTCCCAAGCAAGCTCGATGGCAAGACTTTTTGGCGGAGTTCGACTACGTCATGGAATATAAGCCGAGCAAGACGAATGTGGTCGCAGATGCCCTGAGCCGCAAGGCGGAACTGGCGAGTATTTCCCGAGTCACGAGTCCATTGCTGGAGAAGATCAAGGAAGGGCTTGGAGCTGATGAACAAGCACAAACCATCCTGACCTTGATCAACGAGGGAAAGACTAGGCGGTTCTGGTCAGAAGATGGGCTGATTTACACCAAAGGTCGCCGCATCTTCGTGCCTCGATGGAGTAATCTGCGGCGAGAGCTTATCAAGGAATGCCATGATTCTTTGTGGGCTGGCCATCCGGGATTCAGGCGCACTCTTGCTCTACTGAAGGCTGCCTACTACTGGCCGAGAATGCGCGAGGGAGTTGAAGAGTATGTACGGACTTGCCTCGTGTGTCAGCAAGACAAGTCGGTACAACATCGGCCGGGAGGCCTGCTGAACCCTCTATCTATTCCAGAGAAACCCTTCGAGAGTGTCTCGATGGACTTCATCACGAGCTTGCCGAAATCCGAGGGATTTGGAAGTATCATCGTCGTGATCGACCGGTTCAGCAAATACGCAACTTTCATCGCCGCATCTTCGGAGTGTTCAGCCGAGGAAACTGCGCGTCTGTTTTTGGCCCATGTCGTCAAATTGTGGGGCGTCCCGAAGGACATCGTCAGCGACCGAGACCCAAGGTTCACTGGGTGATTCTGGACGGAGCTGTTTAGAATGCTCGGGACAGATTTGAATTTCTCGACGAGCTTCCACCCCCAAAGCGACGGACAGACGGAGAGGTTCAACGCGCTCCTGGAGCAATATTTGCGACACTATGTGAGCGCTAACCAGAAGGACTGGGCCAAACTGTTGGACATCGCGCAGTTCTCCTTCAACCTGCAGCGGAGCGAGGCTACTAACAAGAGTCCATTTGAGGTTGTCCTAGGCCAACAGCCCAACACGCATATCTCCGTGGCCTCGCCTTACCGAGGGACAAGCCCCGCAGCCTTCAAGTTCGCCAAAGCATGGCACGAGCAAGCGGAGTTGGCTCGCGCATCTTTGCACAAGGCTGCGTCGAGGATGAAGAAATGGGCGGACAAAAAGCGGCGAGACGTGGAATTCAAAGTCGGGGACCTTGTACTCGAAAAGCTTTGCCACTACAATTCAAAGCTTTCCGAAGGGATCATAAGGGGCTAATCCGGAAGTACGAGGGGCCCTTTGAAGTGATCAAGCCAGTGGGCAACGTCTCGTACAAGCTCAATCTGCCGCCCAAGTTGAAGATTCACCCGGTCTTTCATGTGAGTATGTTGAAGCCATATCATGAAGACGTCGGGGAGTCTTCAAGAGGAGTCTCGCATCGGGCTCCAACCGCAGTCATCACGTCCTTCGACAAGGAAGTGGAGCAGATTCTGGCGGATCGTCTCGTGCGACGATCGGGCATTCCAAGTTACAAGGAGTACCTCGTCAAATGGAAGGGTTTGCCCGACAGTGAAGCTAGCTGGGAGTCCGAGGACTTGTTGTGGCAGTTCAAGGACAAGATCTGGGGCTACCATGAAGTCGCGACGAGGGCGTCGCGAGATTGAGTGTGGGAGAATGTCACGCCCCGCCCAGTCTCGCCCGCCTAGATAGTCCGCCCAAGGCCTTCCTAGCCGACTCATGCTCAATAGGTGTCGCTCTTGGCCAATGAGAAGAGGAGGTTTAACCTTGTCTCAAGAAGCTTCCGGAGGACACATGGATCCAATGAGGCATGGCGGTTTAGCTTGGGCAAATATCTAGCTAAATATCCCTTAGTTTAGATGACTCACTAGTTGGGTCTTGTGCATAATATCCCACTGCCAGCTGTGGCGGTTTAGGCATAAATATCCGTCCTTGAGTGGCGGTTTAGATGTGTATAAGTAGGGGGAGACCCTTCCCATAGGTGGGCATCGATCACCTTGTAATCTCTCTACAATTGTGAATACAAGCTTTAGGCAAGAAGCTTCGACACATTGTGTTTTCCGCACGAGAGATTGAGAGAGTTGAGAGGCTGACTTAGCACGAGGTGTTAAGGCCGCACGCGTCTTATTAGCCGAGAGAAATAAGGGCGTGACATCATGCTCTCCATGGAAATAGACGGGCCACCATTGCCAGGATGCTTCCCGGAAGGACGGACAACTCCATTAAAAATTATTGGAACTCGACGCTCAGGAGGAAGAGGAGAATGGCCCTGGCCGCCGAGATGTCTTCTTCGTCTGAGTCTGATTGCAAGACCACTTTGCTGACGTCAGAGTGTGGTGATCATAAGTGTAGTTGCTGGGTCGTTTGCTTCTTGTCTTCACAGATACAAGTATGGACAGGGTCTTCAATGGCACCAATGTAGATTAGCTTGAATGCGTCTGACTTCTTGATTGTAATAAAATGGTCACTTGGATATCAGAATGGATCCCGTTGTCGCTTTCCGAAATCAATATTTCCACCCTAATCAGAATTGCCTTGGGTTGCAGGAAATTTGAAGTGGGATAATCCAACTGAAGAACAGTGTGTTTTAGACAATGAAAAACACAGAAGGCTTAATGGTTTGAGATAATTTGGAAATCAGAGTTGGGATTGTAGTATCTAGCAATTGCTCAGCAATTTTTCGTCTCCCATATATCAGATATCATCTGGTATATATAGAGAGTGAAGAGAGACGAAGAACAGATGTCTCCGGAGCTAAAAGATGCGACTGTGTCCGCCCGTCGCGCGCCTGGTGTAGACATTAGGTCACCGCGTCTGCCCTTGACATTACGTTAATGTCTGAAGCAAACACGGCCTGACTTAATGTCAAGACGAAACGCGGTGATCACTGATGGGCAGAGCCGGCCGGTGCAGCTTAGTGCTATTTCTGGAGCCGGCCGGTTCGGGACAGTCCAAAGGGTCCGAAACCCTAAAATCACCAACAATCCTCCCCCATTTTTGGGTTTCACTTTGATCCACAAAGTACCTTTGTTTTTAAGAAAAACATGCATAAACAGAAATGTCGTAAACGATTGAATTTCCGCTTAGTGTAGCCACGCATACAAAATACTCGAAAATCATGGTGCTCGTAAACGTTTGAACCAATCAATCCATTTAAGTACTTGACGGTGACACACGCATGTGTTACTTCACAAACCGTTAAGCTAACTTGACTCTTAAATGGCCCTTGAGTCCCTATCCATTCATAAACGCATTGAGATTAAACCCGATACTCATGAAGCAACCAGAAACTTCGCGTTTATATAGGTAGATTCTCTAGTGGCACACCGCCCGATTGTGCTCCTACAATTAGCACTTTTTCAAAGAATCTATTAAGAAGAGTCTATCTTCAACCTTGCACTTGTAGGTGCTGAACATATACTTGGGGATGCATATTTGTGTTCATCAATCTTCTAGGAATGGGCTTTCCACATTGAATTCAGCTCTAACGCTAGTTAGATGTGAATTGGGTGTCCCACGACAAGATGATTATATGGGTTTTAGTCTCATCCCCTTCACAGACTTCGTGATTAAATCTCTAGCTAATCCCTTCGTCAAGTGATTGGCTAGATTCTGCTGTGACTTAACAAAGTCCACAGATATCACCCCATGTGTAATGAGCTCTCTTACTGCACTATGTCTAACACCCAAGTGTCTAGACTTCCCATTGTATACATGGCTATATACTTTAGCCAATGTTGCAGCGCTATCACAATGAATCGATGTGGGTGATATCGGTCTCTCCCACAATGGAATTTCATGTATCATGTTCTTTAACCATTCCGATTCCATTGTTGAACTACTGATGCAAGTTTGTTTCTTAGATGCCCATGAGATGGCACCTCCCCCAAGTAGAAACACCCATCCACTTGTAGAAGAATGATCCTCTTCGTTTGAGATCCAACTTGCATCCGAATATCCTTCAATGACCGAAGGAAATTCTGAATATACAAGACCTAGGTTCATCGTTCCCTTAAGATACCGAAGTACCATATGAACCGCTTGCCAGTGATCCACACTAGGATTACTTGTATATCGACTTAGCTTGCCCACCGCAAAAGCTATGTCTGGTCTTGTACTTGTCATGGCATACATCAAACTTCCAATGACCCTTGAATATTCAAGTTGTGACACGGGGTCTCCCTCATTAGGAAGATGGTGTTTGGAGGAATCAAAAGGGGTAACCACCGGATGACCGTCCAAATACTTGTACTTCTTTAGCACTTTCTCAATATAATGAGATTGAGTCAAGGCTAGACCTCCGTCTACTCTTTCTATTCTTATACCAAGAATGACTTCTGCCTCCCCCATGTCCTTCATGGAAAATTTAGATGATAAGAATTCCTTTGTCTGATTTATGCACTTTAGGTTAGTGCCAAAAATCAACATATCATCTACATATAGACAAATGATAACTCCATTTCCAGAGTTGTCAAATTTGCTATACACACATTTATCCGGTTGATTTAAGATAAATCCATCGGAAAGCACCACCTCATCAAACTTTTGATGCCATTGCATAGGCGCCTGTTTAAGTCCATACAGTGACTTAACAATCTTGCATACCTTGTGCTCTTGTCCTGTCACAACGAAACCTTCCGGTTTCTTCATGTATATCTCTTCCTCTCTAAATCACCGTTTAGGAAAGCAGTTTTCACATCCATTTGATGTACTAGCAACTTATGTATAGATGCTAAAGCAATCAACAATCTGATTGTAGAAATTCTTGCAACCGGTGCATAAGTATCAAAGTAGTCCATACCATATTTCTGTCTAAAGCCTTGGATTACCAATCTTGCTTTAAATTTATCAATGGTACCATCCACTTTCATCTTTTTTCTGAAGATCCATTTATTTCCCAATGCTTTATGTCCTGGTGGTAAATCTACCAAAATCCAAGTGTTGTTACCCACTAAAGAGTCCATTTCATCATTAATGGCCTCTTTCCAAAATGAAACATCTTGGGATTTCATGGCTTTATCAAATGTCTTAGGATCATTTCCAATGATATGGCAATATAAATATTGCGAGCCAATGTCTTTCCAAGTCCCTTCCACTAGGTACATTTGAAAATCATTACCAAATGATTTTTCTTTCCTAGCCCTTTTACTCCTTCTATTTTCTGAAATTTGGGGGTCACTTGATCCTTGAACTGTACTAGGTGCAAGAATCAAATCTTTAGGCATGCTAATTGATGAAAATCTCTTTTCATCAAATATGGCATCTCTCGATTCAATGATAGTATGAATCGATACGTGCTTATTGGGTTCTATAACATAGAATCTATAAGCCAAGGAGTGTTGGGCATAGCCTATGAATATGCATTCAACTCCCTTTTCTCGTAAAGTTTTAAGTTTAGGTAGAGGTAGTCTCACTACTGCTCTACAACCCCAAACTCTAACATGTGCCAAATTTGGCTTCTTATTATGTCAAATTTCATAAGGAGTAATGTTGCTTATACTATTAGGAACCCTATTTAGTAAGTAGCAAGCTGTTAACATAGCTTCTCCCCAAAATCCGTCATTTAGACCCGAGTAAGAAAGCATAGCATTCACCATTTCTTTCAAAACTCTATTCTTCCTCTCCGATACACCATTTTGTTGTGGTGTGTAGGGAGCTGTGGTTTCATGAATGATGCCAACACTTTGGAAATAACTTGGATTAAAGTATTCCCCACCTCTATCGGTGCGCAACTTCTTAATAGGAGTTCCCTTTTGAAGTTCAACTTCACTCTTATAAATCTTAAATTTATCAAGAGCTTCATCTTTGGAATGTAATAAATAAACATAGCAAAATCTAGAACAATCATCTATGTATGTAACTACATATTTCTTGTTTCCTAGAGATGGTGATGCATGAAAATCACATAAATCGCTATGTATCAAATCAAGTATATTGCTTTCTCTAGTAACCTTATAGAATGGTTGCCTAGTAATCTTAGTAAGCATACAAGTTCTACATTTATCAATATTCATGTTGAATGAAGGAATTAAATCATGCTTAGACATGTTATGCAATCTTTTATAATGAACATGTCCTAAACGTGCATGCCATAGTGTAGATATATCAACATGTGAATTCATAGATTGAGTAGAGATTCCATGCTCACAATTCATGTAAAGAGAAGAAACAATTTTATTAAGACTTAACTTGAACATTCCATTACACAAGTATCCTTTACCCACAAATATACCACCCTTTGATAACACATAGTTATCGGCTTCATACACTTGCCGATAACCTTGTTTATTCAAAACAGTACCCGACACAATATTTTTTTCTAATATTTGGTACAAATAGAACATTACTAAGAACAACAGTTTTTCCCTAAGAGAATTCTAACTCTACTCGGCCTAGACCAAGGATTGGGGCAGTTGAGTCGTCTCCCATGTGAAGAACTCTTCCTTTGCTTGTATTGGCAAATGATTTGAATAATCCCTTGTCTCTACAAACATGTGCCGTAGCACCGGAGTCAACCCACCATGAAGTCTCATCATCCTGCATAGCAAAGATTTCAGAAAAGTTAGAAACATAAACTATATTAGAGTATGTATCTATCCCAGTTTCCAAACTTGAAACTAACGATTTCTGACCTTGAGATTTCTGCTCTTGGTTTTTAGTACCAAAAGCATTGCCTTGAGCCTTCTCGCTCTTCCCCTTTCCTACGCGGCAATCACGCTTGAAGTGCCCCGCTTTTCCACAAGTCCAACAAACATTCCCTTTCGAAGGATGCTTCTTGTTCGGACCTTTGCTAGCATAATCATTTGGCCTTTTCTTGCCCTTGTTCTTGTTCATCTTTTGAGAACCAGCCTCCATCACATTCACTTTAGGTGAAGTTTCATCCACTTCCATTGTGTCCTTTTCCCGCACACGAAGTTCCACTTCCATTCGCAACTCCTTTGCGAGTTCCACAAGAGACATCTCTTCCTTTTTGTGCTTCAAGGTACATCGGAAGTCCTTCCATGCCGGTGGTAATTTGTCAATTACACTTGACACCGAGATGGCATCATCCATCTTCAATTTTATTGAGCAAATTGCCCCAAGATACACTGTATCTCATGGAACTGTTTCATCACAGGACGAGAATCCACCATCTTGTAGTTGTTGAAATTACTCACAAGAAACTTGACGCTCGAGGCATCCTCAGCCATATATTTGGATTCAAGTGTGTCCCATAACTCTT
Source organism: Rhodiola chrysanthemifolia (assembly GCA_033675395.1). Classification (NCBI taxonomy): domain Eukaryota; kingdom Viridiplantae; phylum Streptophyta; class Magnoliopsida; order Saxifragales; family Crassulaceae; genus Rhodiola; species Rhodiola chrysanthemifolia. The sequence goes on along the minus strand of CM066210.1, from coordinate 28,939,625 downwards.
TTGCAGACTCAACGTTTTGATATAAATCAAATAGAGGATCAGACATACCGTTGAGGATATGTCCTCTTGCGATGTAGTCATCGTTTTCCCATCTGCTTCAATCACGGAATGCAACCACCGGTGCGTCATCTCCAACTTCAGGGCATGGTGTAGACAGCACGTACACCACCTTCAAATTCGTTAGTAGAAAGTGCATCTTCCTCCTCCAACGCCGAAAATCGGTTCCTTCAAATTTGTCTAACTTCTAGAACTGATACATCATGTCTCTCACGCTCGCCATTAATTATCGAGATATTGATTTCGTTTGTAGTTGCTGGGTCGTTTGCTTCTTGTCTTCACAGCAACAAGTATGGACATGGTCTTCAATGGCAGCAATGTAGATTAGCTTGAATGCGTCTGACTTCTTGATTGTAATAAAATGGTCGCTTAGATATCAGAATGGATCGCGTTGTCGCTTTCCGAAATCAATATTTTCACCCTAATCAGAATTGCCTTGGGTTGCAGGAAATTTGAAGTGGGATAATCCAACTGAAGAACACTGTGTTTTAGACGATGAAAAACACAACAGGCTTAATGGTTTGAGATAATTTGGAAATCAGAGTTGGGATTGTAGTATCTAGCAATTGCTCAGCAATTTTTCGTCTCCCATATATCAGATATCATCTGGTATATATAGAGAGTGAAGAGAGACGAAGAAAAGATGTCTCCGGAGCTAAAAGATGCGATTGTGTCCGTCCGCCGCGCGCCTGGTGTAGACATTAGGTCGCCGCGTCTGCTCTTGACATTACGTTAATGTCTGAAGCAAACACGGCCTGACTTAATGTCAAGACGAAACGCGGTGATCACTGATGGGCAGAGCCGGCCGGTGCAGCTTAGTGCTGTTTCCGATGCCGGCCGGTTCGGGACAGTCCTAAGGGTCCGAAACCCTAAAATCACCAACAATAAGAGGGTGAGGACATCTTTAGGTGTCTCAGTTTCATCCCAACAACGACCGGTGATCAACAGCAGCTATGATGACCGTGTGGCTGAGGATTCTCGAGATGGGCGCTGTCCTCTGGAGCGTTTTTCTTTTTAGACGCTATATCCAGGGACGCCTTAGTTTAAATTGTCATATAGGCACGTGACTCAGCATGATATATTGATGTAATCAAGACACTTTGAAAATGGGGGATGAAATTCCAATTTTTATTAAATTGGAAATTTTTCTCGATAAAGTGTAAATTCGGTGAAAGTCATAGTCCAGACATAAAAAATGACACTCAAAATGGCGATGTATTTTACGGAGTAGCAAGAAATTGGAATACGTTTCCTTTGAGATAGATCAAGCTGCGACCTACCACTTTTGAAACCCGGTCGTTATGTTTCATTTGTTCTCTGGTAGCAGCAGCTCGATCCCAGTCCCCTACTAGAGCATACATGCTAGCCAGTTGAACATAGCGACCAGCCTTATCGGGTTCGAGCTCGATCAGCTTCTTCCCAATCTTTTGCCCGAGTTCGATGTGTTTACCGCCGGTACAGCAAGCCTGCGCCATAGCTCCCCAGATGGCTGCATTAGGTTCTATGGGCATGTTGTTGATCAAATTCATTGCCTGTTCGACTAGGCCTGCTCGAGCCATCAGGTCCACCATGCACCCGTAGTGCTCAATAGAAGGCTTGAGTTCGTAAACCGTCTCCATGGACCTAAAAATAATTTCGCCCTCTTTTACTAGCCCGGCGTGACTACAAGCAGTTAAAATTGATGTGAATGTGATCGAGTTAGGCCTCACTCCAGCCTCCTGCATTCTGTAAAACCACTTAAGGGATTCTTGGGCACGGCCGTGTGCCCCAAACCCGCTGATCATCGCAGTCCATGTTGCAACACTTTTCTCGTTGTTGATCTGATTAAAAACCTCCTCAGCTCTGTCCAATGCACCGCATTTGGCATACATATCAATTAAGACGCAGCGAAGCGTGCTATCAACCTCAATTTTGTTCCTTTTAATGTACGAATGAATCCACTCACCTTGCATTAACGAACCCGATTCGCCACAAGCAGCGACCACCCCTGCCAGAGCCACCTTATCCGGCCTAACCCCTGAATCCATCATGTCCTGGAAAAGACCCAAAGCCTCATCCACCAGGCCAAGCTCCACACACCCATGTATCATTGTAGTCCAAGAAACTACACTTTTCTCCGACATACACAAAAAAACACTAAAAGCCTCATCCACACGGCCACAATTCATCAAACCATTTAACATCAAATTGCCGGACACAACATCCTTCTCCACCATACTACCAAAAACTCCACTGGCGGATTCCATTTCCCCAACTGCAGCATAAGCGTGGATCAAAGCATTCATAGCGTGCGTCTCAGACGCATACCCTGTCTTCAAAACATGTGTATGGACCTGCTCGATCTCTGGAACGCCTTTAAAGCCGCGACAAGCCTTCAAAACATAAGGCAATGTGTAGCCATTACATTGAACTTCATCAGTTAGCATTCGAGTATATAACACCAAGGCCTTCCTTGGCCTGGCGCTTGTACAACATGCTTTGATCATCACATTATATGTAAAAACATCTGGCTTTTCAATTCTGTTAAAGAGCAGCCAAGCCTCGGTCAAGCTCCGATCTCGGTCGTGACTAAGTTTTATGTATAGTTTCAAGAGCTTGGCAGAGTGTTGAGTAAGGCCTACCTTGTGGATGTGGCCATGGACTTGCTTGAGATGGTCCATGTCGGAGCACCGATCGAGGAGGCCGTGAGTCATTGCAGAATTTGGGTCCGTAGAGAATATGTGAGAGCTCATTGCTGCCATTTTTTGTGAATCAGATGATGCTGAAGGATGAATGAAGATGTCACTGAGATAAGGTTTTCAATGTTGTTGTGTGATCGTGTTATGAGTAAAACATCACATGAGAAGTGGTAGTAGTTATGGTGAGAAATGAGAACTAATCTCATCCGTTCATCTTTGTTATCAATGGTTAGGATTAGATTTAATTAGATTTAATTAAATTACATTAAATTACATAATTTGTACCTTTGAATAAATTACATAAATTACATGAAGTTACGAAGAATCCTTTGAAAGATACGAATAATAAAATACTTCTCATTTCTCACCGTAACTATCACTTCTCACCGAAACCAAATCTTAGTAAAATAAACAAATAAATAACAGAAAATGAAGATGGAAATTTAGCGACGGGTTTTCTGTTTTGGCGACGAGCGAACTCGTAGCCAAGAAGTAAAATGAAGATGGATGTAGCAGGGCTGGGAACCCTATTTCGCTTCAACATCTCGCTACTGCAGTGACGTCATCAATCAGAGAGATTCAGGAGGCCGGTAGGGAGGAGACGTTGAAGATGGGGACGCTCGGGAAGGCGATCTACAGTGTCGGATTTTGGATCCGAGAGACCGGCCAGGCACTCGATCGCCTAGGCTGCCGTCTCCAAGGAAATTACTACTTCCAGGAACAACGTAACTTTTCTGATTCGTTTGTCTGTTGATCGATGTTTTATTTGATTTCGTGACTGTCTTGTGTTTCAGTTTCTAGGTTGCGTGCTGTTTCTGATTGTGTTTTTTAGTGTTGGGTGCTGTTACTGATTGTGATTATTGTTTAGTTTCCAGGCATAGAACGCTTATGAACATATTTGACAAAGCACCAGTGGTGGATAGGGATGCATTTGTCGCTCCTAGTGCATCTATAATCGGGGATGTGCGAGTGGGACGAGGGTCGTCTATTTGGTATGGTTGTGTTGTAAGAGGTGAGCTGCTTTGGATTGATTGTATTAGGGATTTTAATCTAATGGTCATTCATTATGAGACATTGCTTTGTCATCATCCTTTGTTGATAAGGAACAATTTGCAAGACTTTTGGATATCGAGTGTTTTCCTTCATATCAACTCAATAAATCAGCATACCGAAATTAATCTTAGCATCATGGACACTTACTTTTAAACCAAAATTTGAGATAGATCTTAAAACCCTTTCAAATGGGCCACAGATGGACTGGTTAGGAGTTTGATTGCTTATTTTCCTTCATCTTCTTGAACGGAAGATGTGTCATGAAAGTACGTTGGTTTCACTTCAAGCTTTCTCGTACACGTCTGAATATAATGTCTGGCTATGCTAGTATTTGATCTTTGTTTTTAATTCAATGAGATTTTCATTTTTTCGTCACACTTTCTAGTTACTTCTCATTCGCTAGGAGTGTTATTTTCTAACTTCTTTGTATGATATTTCCAGAACCACATTGCTATAGACTTTGCGCTCCTTCTCTTATAGTCTACTCCTTGGTGTTTCCTGTCTAACCATTTTTGGCTTAGGTGACGTGAACAGTGTCTCCATTGGCTCTGGAACAAATATACAAGATAATTCTCTTGTTCACGTAGCGAAATCCAATTTAAGTGGGAAGGTCCTACCCACTACTATCGGTAACAATGTAACTGTAGGTGAGTAATATATAACAGTATAACAAGCATGTTTGCAATAGTTTGTATTTGGCAGATTGCACAACCATGTGATTTTACATTGACATTCTGCTATGCAGGTCACAGCGCTGTATTACACGGATGTACTGTTGAAGATGAGGCTTTTGTTGGCATGGGTGCGACCCTTCTAGATGGTGTGTACGTGGAGAAGCACTCAATGGTTGCTGCCGGGGCACTTGTAAGGCAGAACACAAGGATTCCATGCGGAGAGGTCTACCATATATTTCAACTGTTTTGTGTATCTTAAAGTGTTTTTGTTTTCTTTACATGATATCTTACATGGGAAAAGGGGTGTCGGGGGCTCAGGCAGGTCCTTCACTCACGTGGATGCAACATGTATCTTAGAGTGTTTTCGTTGACTTTATTTGAAGCTTATATAAAGTTTATGTGGCTGTTATAACAACATTGATTTAAGCAACGCACAAATGATGTGATAAACTTTAGCTGTATCCTTGCTGTAGTCAGAATTTTTATAGCAACTTGATCCGTGACATGCCTAGATTAGAGTAGATTCAGAGCCTCCGAGGTCATATTTGTATGTTGTATTAGATGAAAGCACAATGGCTTCGTCAAGCCTTGCAAAATTAAGGGTAATTCCAAATTTATATGTAGCAAGAATTCGCCTTCCCTCGATAGGCATGATTAGTGTACCAATTTTTAAATTTATCTGTGGAAAAAAAAACCCCTTTGTAGAACTATGGAAGGAAAAATTATGCCTTGTAAAGAAATTTTGAAATGTCAGCTTAGGAAGTACTAATTCAGTTAAATGATTCTGTTTGACATGGCAGGTCTGGGGAGGAAATCCAGCTAAGTTCCTTAGGAAACTGACCGAAGAAGAGATGGCTTTCATCACCCAATCCGCCACAAACTACACCAACCTAGCACAAGTTCATGCAGCTGAAAATGCCAAAGGTTTTGAGGAAATTGAGTTTGAGAAAGTACTTCGCAAGAAGTTTGCCCGCCGTGATGAAGACTACGAGTCAATGATTGGTGTAGTCCGCGAAACACCTCCAGAGCTCATCCTCCCTGACAACATCCTGGCAGAGAAAGCACAAAAGGCTACATAAACCATGATTTGTTCCAGGTAAAGTTTGAAAGACATTCACTTCTAAGGATACTGAACTCCTTGGCCTGGTCGTGTATCATTTCCTATAAGATCCTTTTCTGTCGCCTTTTTCCATTTTTTGAATCCCAGACCTGACTTCCAATGTCTTTTCCAAGAGAGAGTCTTTTACAGGATGCTGATCTCCTTTGTTTTATTATCTCCTCTTTTTATCAGACATCATTTGATTCAAAATTGTAGAAAGAGAAACGTATCTGAAAGTCAAAATAAATTATCTTTCGCCATTTGTACTGTTTCCATAATTTTCTGTTTGTTCTCGATTTTTTATTATATATAATATTGGGAAAAAGATGCGGTGCAAATAACAATTTTTGTAAAAAATATAAATTAATAACAGTCCTGGTTGATTTGGTTATTTAGACGGATGAGATTAAGTTTCGGCGTATGAACGATTTTTCGGTGACATATTATAAATCACTTTTGACGAACGATGTCGTGCTTTTGATTTTTCGATGACGAATTATAATCATTTTTTAACGAGATTTTTTACAATTTGCACCAAAATTATGATTTGCACCTAATCTTTATTCTTTATTATAGTGTACTTTCTCTTAATAACAAATAATTGTATTTAAGGAAAAAATGATGTCTCCGGTCTCCCTCTTGATTTTCAGAACAAAGTGTTCGATCATCCATACTGTTCATATCAAGTATAAGGGTTGAGATCTCATGAGAAGTAATAAATTTGGTGAGAAATGAGAAGTAATCATAATCATTCAATTTTTTATCCAACAACTCTTATTGTTCGGATTTTTTAATCATAATATCTATATTATATTCATAAGGGCATTTGTGTAATTTTGTATCATGTAATTATCGATGGTACGAATTTTATTCTTTAAGTCTACGAATTTTGATATTTGAGTTTTACTATTTTTACATTACGAATTTTGTTTTTTATGTCTACGAATTTTGATTTTTTAAATTTTATTTACATTACGAATTTTATTCTTTTAAACTACGAATTTTAATTTTTTAAATTTTATTTACACTACGAATTTTATTCTTTTAAACATTACTCACTAAATTTGTTACTTCTAATGGAATCTTTTCACTCCGGTATAAAAGTAAAACGTTGCATTTTATTTTTATGTTTGAATGTATATACGCACCGTTTAAACTTTAAATGGACTACTGCTGTCGTTTATTAACGTTCCTAGCAATCACTACACGTGGACAAATGATTATTGCCCGTGTGGCCACTTGTCTTCCTCTGGAGCCTTCCATCCTTCTTGGGCCTCGCGCGATCCAGCTTTGTCAGTCATGGCGACTATCATGTCATGTCTGATATGACAAACTCAACCATCACAGCGACACCGTTTCAGTACACCCTTGTTTCAAATCCCCTTTATAACCACGATATCTTTTCTACGTCTCAGATCTCTGGAGGTCAAAATCGTCTTTAGCCATATATAGTGCCCTAGAATCAAATCGATCGTCATCGTATACAAACTCGCTCAAATGTCAAAATCTACAACAACGTCAGTCACGGAGACCGTAGCGTAGCGATGAATTAGCGAACGCCTCCGACGTAGAGATCCGGTTCATCACAATCGCGTCAATGGATGGAAGCGATATTCACCGCTTCGATGATTTCGTCGATCGTATTGCTTACTGCTTTGTTCCTCCCGTTATACTCCGCAGATACTTCTAGTAGTCTCACCGGGTTATCGATTTGTGAAACTTTTTAGGTAATTTATATTTTTTATCCGGTGTCAAATTATGTTCAAGCTATCTAGGAGAAAAAAATGCTTGTGTTGATTTTAATCTATTTATTCCGATTATATGCTCGTTTTGTGACGTGTTGAAGCTGAGGCATGGGGAGGTGGTAAAGTTACGTGGATATATGAATCATGCAAAGAGTCATTTGGTCGGCAAATGTCAGCAATTAAGTTGATCAAGTTTTTGAAAAGACTTTTTACTGTGAGGAGGAGGGAAAATAATTGTTTAGCATGACGTTATGTGGTCTAGATGGGTGCTTTTGATGGTGTATGAACTAGTTTTTGACATTGTTAGTTTGTGATTTAGCAGGGTCATGCCAACATTTACCTCAATTGCTTTGGATAGATTGTTGGAGCCTGGGGGAACAAAATCCATGGCTACTGATCCGAAATCAGTTCCTCGTCCAAAAGGGGACATATATAAACTTAATAGGAGAAATGGTGTTACAGCAATGCCAACCGTGGAGAAACCAGTTTCTGAGAGGAAATATCACTGGGCTCAAATAACTCCAGCTTTGTATACCACACCAGAGACTACTCCGCTGCCTGATTCTCCGTCGTCCTTCCCACCATCACCGTATATTATTAATCACAAGAGGCGTGGTCCACGCCTGCTGAAAAGCCATTCGGTGGCTAGTGTATCAGCTGCTGAACAGGGGTCAGATGTAGTAAAGGTTAATGGATGTGTGATGGATGGAATAAGTGATTCATCCAGAGCACATATTGATGTTTTTGTTTCAGCTACTCAGGTTATATCTCCTAACAAGAAGGAGCGTGGGAGTGGCTGTATTGATGGAAGAGCGGATGGCACGCCATTTTTGGACGGCACCGGTCTGGAGCATGAGAATAGTTTCAATGATAGAAAAGCTGATGTCAACCAAGTCTCCAAGGGAATGATCACTATGAATGGTAATGGTTCTCATGAGGCGGAGCATGTTGCAAACTGTGAAGCTTCTAATGATATGGTTGTAAATGGTAATCTTTCCAAATCGCGCTTGCTTAGCCCAGGCAGGGATGGGTCAGAGGGATTTGTGGATCCCCAGGATTCGTTGAGCTTTTCGAGCAATTGTGAAGTAGATGATTTTGGCGTAGAAAGTTCAGTGAAACTTCCAACGCCTGGAGCAGAGTTTTTTGATGCTTGGGAAGGTATATTTGTTTCTCTTTGTTTGCCAATCTTTAGATATTAGTTAATTCCATAAGTTGCATTACATGTTTGGGAAGCTTCCATTATTCACACATTGCATTTATGTCTTCCATTTTTTACATGTTCCATATGTGACATCCAGCTTGACAGTGTTGTTAATTTGAATGACAAAAATACACCAAATAACTGATGTATATTATCTCTGATTTCTTAGGCGAAATTGCAATACCATGTTAATGTCAAATTGTAGCCACAACCTGAAGTACAGTTTCTTTTTTTTCATTTTTTTTTCAGTGTAATTCATGACTGCTGGTTTATAGCATTTGATTAAGATATTGGTTACGACTTCATGATACTCGGTCCATTCCTGATGTCCACTGTGTTCATATTTCTGATCATAAATACTACTTCAATATTAAACATTTCCAGTTATCATTCCTTTTGAGGCGTTTCCTTAAACAATATGAAAAATTTTACTTGCTCAGAACTATCTTCTGAGGGTGGTGCAGTACCTCCTCATCGTGACTTTGAAGCTGAATTGCGTGAAATGAGGCTGAGCTTATTGTTGGAGGTGGAGAAACGGAAGCAAGCAGAAGATGCTACTAATAACATGCAACTGGCTTGGGAAAGAATTAGTGAAGAGTTATCCCAAGTGGGCATTGTACTTCCTTTGTACCTCACTCAAGCCACGGAGGATGAGCATTCTTCTTCGTATCTTGTGGAAGATCTCTCCCAACAGGTCCATGTTGCTCGGTTTGTTTCACAATCTATAGGAAGAGGGCTGGCTAAAGCAGAAGCTCAAGTGGAGCTGGAAGCCCAACTGCAAGCAAAAAACTTTGAGATTGCGAGATTATGCGACCGCCTGAATTACTATGAAACTGTCAACCGAGAAATGTCGCAGAGAAACCAGGAATCTGTGGGTAAGAACTCTTTACCTCTCAGTGTCTATGTTCTTTTGATTGTTTACATGTAGTTTAATTTCAATGGTCACTTGCTAGTTAGGAGATGTTTTGATTCGACTCAAACAGCTATTGCGTTTGATGTAAGAATTTGAAAAGGATTAGAACGTGTAAACTTCGTTTGTGTTTGAGATGTTCATCCTAATCTTTGTGTCTTGTGCCATCTAATTTGGCTGGTAGAGGATGTAAGTTCTAGACTGATATGGGGGTGTGCCTTCAGTTGTAAACTTACTATACGATGATTTTATATAATGACTTTCTTTGATTTGCCGAACTTTACAGAACTCGCTCGGCGTCTGAGGCGAAAGAGGAAGACTAAGAGGAGATGGGTTTGGGCCTCAATCACTGCAGCAGTTGCCATTGGAACTGTAGCCTTAACATGGGCTTACACCCCAGCCAGCAGGGGATCCGCAGCATCTTCAACAAGCAATTCCGGAACACATGGAAACAACTTTGCTGGAAATTGACAAGCTGTCAAGGTATTAAGCCACTGGACTGGTATCAAAATAAGTATGATGCTCGGTTATCGAGCAGAGGAAGCCATCATCAATGCCATAATCCAAATCCACATATCCTGGTTGGCCAAATGCAGACTGTCTCTTTAGAAGCCAATAAATAAGCTTAATGTTGGAGTCACCAGTTGATACGGATACGTGGATAATTATATTGTGGTTGAGTTGGGGAGGAATGGCACACACATATCCCAGTGCCACCACGGGTCCGGCTGTCCGTTTTGGTTGCGTCTTTGTTTGATCTCACATTACTCGTGCAAAAACACATAAATACACAGAAATATAGACAGAAAATAATCTATTGTTTTCCGATTTCAAGAGAAGTCCGTATGTTCATGATTGACCGGGCGGACCACTGGATTTTGAAACTTTCAAACTTGTCGGATTTTGAGTTGTACGCTGTCAAGAGATTTCGATCGGATCAGAGAGAGCTGAAGTGATTTTTTTGTTTGCTTTTTGGCGACTGGTTTAGTTAGGGCATCCGCACCCGTTGGAGCTTATTATCTCCTTGAGAACTTCCTCACGGAGATCTTCCTATTACTAATCAGTGAACAGTAACAGCATTTCTGTATATTCTGTGCCGCAATGCAATCCTGCGGAGATCTACCTATTACTATTTCTGAATAAAAAATTATTATTTTTGAATTTTTTTGAAATCTGATTTGTTCTTTATGTGAATTATTGATCAAGATTTGAATTGGTTTTTCATGACATTAATTAAAAAGGAATTGAAATTACAATAATGCAAAATACAAAACATAATGCATAGCAAACGGCGAGATTAGGGAAAACCCTAATTTTTTTTATTATTCAAAAACTGCTAATGAAGATTACATGAGTTTACTTAAATAGGAAAATAAAACGAAACCCTAATACGAAAATGACTAAAAACTGAAAATTTCTAAAAACATTAAAAATTCAAAATAAAATAGGAAACGACTCCGGATGCCCAAAAAAGGCCATACGTCACGAGCGAAGCTCGTGGTTTCTGACCGTCACGTCGTTCTGCTCAAAATAAGATATTATGGACAGAAATCAGACACCAGCAACTCAAGAAATATCAGTGCAAATCGCGTCCGGCTTCAACGTTAACTGTCTCGTTCTCTTCAGACATTATTCTTAATGTCTGAAGCGAACGCGGTAATAACGTTTACTGCGATAGCGCGAAACTTCCCCAACGCGTTCGGTGGAAACATTATGCCTTCGCCGCGCCCGCTAAAGACATTAGTGTCTAATGTCAAGGTCGAACGTGACCTAATGTAGCTACCGAACGCGCGGAAGGTCGAGTAATGTTCATCATCTTCTCAAATCGATCGACTATTTGTTCCGATCGTTTTTTATGCTTCCATTGATGTCGAAAAGCATGGCAAGTGAGTTTTGAATGTTCAATTTAATCGATTTTGTTCAATTGGATTACATATCACGCGACTCACGCGCGACCTTCACTCGCGGAGATCGTCCGCTCAGCCGATCTCGTCGAGCATTTCTCGGAGGACGATCTCGTCGAGAAAATCTCGCCAAGCATACGACCTCGTCAAGCATTTATCGCTGCACGAGGATGTCGCTTGAGGACGACCCCAAATCCTCCCCGAGATCGCACAGCTGCAGATGCTCTTATAGTCGGCAAGTAAGATTTAAGAATCCATTCTTTTACTTTTGGTTATATATTTTGAATTCAGATGACTTTGCCTCTACGACAGTGTACTTCCACCTTTGCCAGCTAGAAAATGGACTTCAATTTTATTTTTATTTTTAAGTTGAGTGTAGAACTCATCTTTGTGATAATCAAGTTCAAGTTCAAGTTCAATTTCACTTTAGCGAAAGAGTGCTTTCTTCTGAGTCATACGCTTGGAAGTGTTTTTGCCAGAGATTTCTTTCGGTTCTTTCGGCAAGTCAGTTTGTGGAGTTCATCGTTTCTTTCGAGCAAGAGTGGATTTCACTAGGAGTCTTGTTTAGAGACTGAAGACTGAGGTTAAGAATGAGTCAGGCTCAGCTGGAGGAGGAGGTTGAAACCATTACGGACAAGCTCAAGGACAAAATGGTAGTATCTTTGGAAGAAAATGACTGGAGGAAAATGTCAGAGGAATGCAAGTGGGCCATTGTTCTCAAGTTAGCGAGCGGGATGCCGTTCAATATCACCGGGCTATCAAATGTGCTGACAAAGATATGGAATATGGAGAACAGGGTTGTCTTTGTGGAGCTTGCAAATAATATGGCATTAGCTAGATTCAGGAACGAGAGTGATATGCGGAAGATACGAGATGGAGGACCTTGGCTCTGTATGGAGTCTTTTGTTCTGATGCACGAGTGGTGTCCGGAATTGTCACCTGAAGAATTCGAGATGAAGCGGCTAGGAGTTTGGGCTCAATTGCATAACTTACCCGTGGGAGCAACTTTAAATGAGAAGGAAATTGGAGAGAAATTGGCGGTCAACATAGGCAGGTTCGTAAAGGTGAGTCAATCTGGTCTGGAAGGAGCAAGGAGGAGATATATCAGGGTGAGGGTGGAGATTGAGATTGATAAACCTTTAATCACAGGATTTTTCTTGGAACGTCCGAATAGAAACCCTTTGTGGGTGACAGTTAAGTATGAAAGGCTTCCGGGGAACTGCTCGAAATGCGGGAGGTTGAACCATGAGGCGGGTGACTGTAGTTACGGCGATGAGAAGGAGGAAGCCCAGAATAGAGAAGTTATTGTCTCAGAGCTAGGTAAGATAACGCAGGAGAATGAAGGGACGATTGGTTGTAAAAATGCAGGATTGGAGATGGGAAGAACTAAAGGAAATCAACAAATAAGTATAAAGGATAGAGATGGTCGGAAGAAGCATGAAGTGGAAGGAGATCCGGCGGTCGGAGAGATGGACGTTGAGGAGATGTTTCAGAGTAACAAAGTACATGACAAGACTCAATTGCAGGCGGCGCATGGGGAAAGCAAATTCAGCTGCTGGCAGAAGGAAGGACACAGTCAAGAGGAGCTTAGGGTGGCTGATAGAGTGGCGCATGAGGGTCTAGGTAGAGGTGATGAAAGGCGAGCTCAAGATGAAAGTACAGAGAAAAGTAATTGGGCTTTGGTAGACAATTTTGTCCATCAAGATTTTGATGTGGGGTTTATGAGCACAGGTGTTGGGCCAATGGATCTGTCTAGCAATTTTCAAAGGAAGCCCAATAAAGGCAAGAGTCAAGTGAGCTTTAGCAGAGAAGAAAGGGGAGCGTCGAGGTCTAAGGTTGGTAAAGTTCGATTTCATCCGTATCATTTGTCAACAGCATGGATGAGGGATGAAGCAAGACATTTGGCTAAAGTTGCGGAGGAAGGTGAGGGAGTTCGACATGATTCTAACTGTATTCAGATTCGAGCGGCGGGGACTGCAGAGCAGCCCTGCCGACAGCCATGAATGGGGTAGTGTGGAACTGTCGTGGTTTAGGAGGAGCTGCGACAGTTCGGGCTCTCACTGATCTGGTGAGGGTAAACAATCCTCTTTGGGTGGGGCTTCTGGAAACAAAGTCAAAAGAAAGTAGATTGCAGCAAGTTCAAAAGAGGTTAGGGTTTCAAAATGGTTTCGGAGTTGATTGTAGAGGTAAGGCAGGAGGGTTGGCCCTCTGGTGGAAGTCGGAAGTTGATATCACAATCAAGAGTTACTCGGATTACCACATCGATGCGGTAATGGAGGGTTTTGAAGAGGTCCGAATCACAATTTTTTACGGACACCCGATGTCTTGTAGAAGGAAAGAGTCGTGGGATTTGTTAAGAAGACTGAATGCGTTATTGGATCTTCCCTGGGTGATAGCAGGAGACTTTAACGAGGTGCTGTTTGGGTGGGAAGTCAGAGGGCGTTGCTTGAGAGGAGAATGGCAAATGAGGAAGTTTAGAGAGGTGTTGCAAGACTGTGACTTATCTGATTTGAGTTTTAGAGGCTCTCAATTTACTTATTCGAATAGGAGGAAAGGGATTTGGGAGACTAAAGCTAGATTGGATAGGGTGGTGGCGAATCAACGTTGGAGAACAATTTTTCCGGAGGCTGAGGTGTTTCATGGGATTACAGGAGTCTCGGACCACTTGCCCCTAATAATAAAAGGAAAAGGGAAAAGGACAGCAGCGAGGTTTAAACTTTTTAGATATGAGCCTATGTGGCTTCGGCATCAAGATTTTGGGGAGGTGGTGAGAAAGGCTTGGGAAGAGAATGGGAGACCCAGTGATAATATTTCAGCCAAATTGGAGAATTGTGCTACATCTCTTGAGACGTGGAACCGGAGGAACTTTGGGAAGGTGAGAAAGAAGATTTCTGATCTTAAGTCGGAGTTAGGGAGAATAAAAGATTTAGTCAGATCGGAGGAAACAGCCAATCAGGAAGCAAGGTTGAGTATGGAAATAGATGAATGGCTTCTTCGGGAGGAGTTGTTATGGAGACAGAGGTCAAGGGCAGATTGGTTGAAAGAAGGTGATAGGAATACTCGGTTTTTCCATTTGAGGGCTTCCCATAGGCGTGAAGTGAATAGGATAGAGAAGTTGAAGGATAATTCAAATGAATGGGTGGTAGAAGAAGAGAAATTGTGCGAGTTAGTGGTGAATCATTTTAGTAGTATTTTCAAATCCACCAAGTGCTGCTCATCCAGCCAGCTTTGGGAATCTCTTCAAGTGGTATCCAGGAAAGTTTCTGATCATCATCAAAATTTTCTATTGTCTCCATACACTGAATTAGAAGTGAAGGATGCAGTTTTTCAGATGTGCCCTACTAAAGCTCCTGGCCTTGATGGTTTCTCAGCCATTTTCTTTCAGAAGCATTGGGGAGTGGTAAAGAATGAGGTAACTCAGAGTGTTCTTAGAATGCTCCAGGAAGGGAGGGTGGAGGTTGACATCAACAAAACTCTGATCACTTTGGTTCCCAAGAAGTTGAGGCCGGAAAGTATTGGAGATTATCGTCCTATTAGCCTTTGCAACACAGTGGTGAAGATTGTCACGAAAGTCATTGCAAATCGTCTCAAGGAAGTTCTGCCGACGGTGATTTCGGAGACCCAGAGCGCTTTTGTTCCAGGTAGACTAATATCTGATAATATCCTAGCAGCACAAGAGCTGGTGCATTTCATCAGAACAAGAAACAGACAGAAGAGAGGGTTTTTTGCATTAAAACTTGATATGAGTAAAGCGTATGATAGGGTAGAGTGGGATTTTCTTGAAATAATGATGTGGAGATTGGGCTTTCCTGAGAAGTGGATTAAATGTGTGATGGCGGTGGTGAAGTCTGTTTCTTATAAGGTGAGGGTGAATGACTTGGTGACTGAGGAAATATGGCCTGAAAGAGGTGTGAGGCAGGGTGATCCTCTATCGCCATACTTATTTTTGATATGCACAGAATGGTTGATTGCGAAGTTGAAGGAATTGCAAGGGAGGAAAAGAATTAAAGGGATAAAGATTAGTAGGGGAGCTCCCGAAATTACGCATCTCTTTTTTGCGGATGATAGTATGATCTTTTTGAAAGCGTCAGTGGAGAATGCAAGCATCCTGAGAGAGACGCTGAGGCAGTATGAAAGTATATCTGGTCAGATTATTAATTTTGAGAAGTCTGAAATATTTTTTAGCAAGAATATCCCTGGTGAGCTGAGAAATAGGATATCCAATCTGCTAAGTGTCAGACAAGTAGACCAAGTCTCTAAATATTTGGGCTTACCAATCTCTTTCAGCCATAACAGAACGGAGCTTTTTCGCTTTATCATAGAAAAGGTTTGGAAGAAGGTGCAAGGGTGGAAAGAAAAAACGTTGTCAATGGCAGGTAAGGAGGTGATGATTAAGGCAGTTATACAGGTAATTCCTATGTATGCGATGATGTGTTACAGATTACCGGAGAGCTTAATTAAGAGAATAGTAAGTATAGTCAGCAAATTTTGGTGGAGCAATAACAAAGATGGAAAAGGAGTGCACTGGTGTAGCTTTGACAAGTTATGCAGAAGTAAATTGGACGGTGGGCTTGGTTTTAGGGATCTACGAATTTTCAATGAAGCCTTATTAGCTAAACAAGTTTGGAGAGTAATGGTTTCTGAGAACAGCTTAGTGTCTAAATTGTTGAAGGCAAAGTACTATAGAAATTCGAATGTTCTCAGCTGTCAGCTGGCAGGAAGACCGTCTCTAGCGTGGAGATGCATTTGGAATGTAGGAAGGAAGATGATTGAGTGGATAGATATGGAGGATAGAAATAGAGGGCCGGTGTGGAAGCTGGAAAGCAGTGGTATCTTCACAGCTAAGTCAGCTTACCTAAAGTTGAAGGAGGCGGAGGATAGGAAAATAAAAGACAGAATTGGAGAGCAGTCAGATGGAAGAAGATTGAAATATTTCTGGAAAGTTATTTGGCGTCTTAAGGTGCAGCCTAAAGTTAAAATTTTTGCCTGGCGTCTATATTATGACTTCTTACCTTCTGCTGCCAATTTATACAAAAGAGGCTGTGCTGAGGAGGCAAAATGCATGTTATGTGGGAAGCAAGGGGAGACTACTGTCCACACTCTTCTGCAGTGCTGGTGGGCTTCGTGTTTCTGGAGCGAGCTAGGGTTTCAAAGGCATTTTCTAGATTTGGATTTCTCAAACTCAGGTGATTGGTTATGGTATTGCTATCTCAAGTATGACCCAAGGGAGCTGGCTATGATTGTGCAGGGAGCGAGGCAGATATGGTTCAATAGAAATTTGGTGGTGAATGGGAAGGATTCTTATAATCCATATGTGGCAGCTCGAATATTGAAGCAGCAAGTGGAGCATTTCCAGAATTCTGCAAATAAATTTGTTGTTACGGACTTCAGTGGAGATATCAGCTGGAGATTGCCAGGTAGAGACTTTGTGAAGATCAATGTTGATCGAGCTTGGGACGAGCGAACTAAAGTAGCAGGGTTGGGTGTTTGCGCAAGAAATGATGAAGGTCTTATAGTGTTCGTGGAAGCAGACTGGAAAGAGGACCTATTGTCTAGTAGAGATGCGGAGGAATGGGCGCTTTTCAGAGGTATGAAGCGGGCGGAGGAAAAGGGGCTCATAAAAGCTGTTTTTGAGATGGACAACGCAGGGGTTTTCATCAGTTTGCTTCAAGGAGCAAAATCAGGCTACCAAGTTTCGTCCATGCTGGATCAATGTCGGAATCTTCTGGAGAAGAATGGCGATTGGGAGGTTAACCTCTCGTGCAGGGAGGCAAATGTTTATGCTGATCGTCTAGCAAGGAAAGCGAGAGAAGAGCATTGGAGTTGGTCTAACACTGAAGCTATTCCAAGATGTATCTCTAGATAGAGTGTTTGTTCTGCTTCAGTGTGGTTTCTGTTTCCTGGGTTTTTGCCCGGTGCTTTTGTTGACAGTTTGTTGTCTCTATCAAAAAAAAAAAAAAAAGTTCAATTTCACTTTGATCTTTGGTTTCCAGCTGAATTGGGGTTCTCTTTGTTGTCAAGAATATGCTCGTTTTGAGTTGATGGTCCAATCTATAACCTGTATATTAAATTTTTCTGCACCAATGTTTCAGTCTAGGCAATTGTGGTTTATAGAGCAGGATCATGTCAGCTTTGGCGCAGCCCCAGAACAAGGCCGAGTTGCGGGGGGAAGCATTTTATACCATGTCGCAGACACTGTTTGAGATTGATATCAAGTATGTGTTGACTAAGCCTGTGGGGAGAGGAGCTTACTGCTTGGTGTGTTCAGGGTTGAACAGGGAAACAAATGAGAAGGGTTGCTATTAAAAAGATACATAAGGTGTTTCAGAACAGGGTTGAGGGCTGCTGCGGCTGATTAGGCACGAGAATGTGATTTTTTTGAAGGATGTTATGTTGCCTGCTAATAAAAGCTTTAAGGATGTTTATCTAGTTTATGAGCTGATGGATACTGATTTGCATCATATCATTAAGTCGCCCGCATCCACTTTCTGCTGATCATTGCAAGTATTTCATTTTCCAGGTATTGATTCAATAAGGTCCTATGATTTGCTTACCTGCTCATATCTAGTTTTTACTTCAAGTCATGTACTGGTAGATGACTTTCCTTTTTCGCTGATGGAATGTCTCAATAGTCAATCTTCATTTGATAAATACAATATAGTGTTGACTCATTATTTTTCTTTGGAAGTGAATTATAAGATGATGAAGGGTGCTACATTGTGAATGATTTATTTAATCATTATTTCTGATTGATATTTCTTTTTTATCATGAAAAAGAGTCATGGGAGGTGATTGAAAAAATCATGCATCCCCATCATGATTTTTCTAGTCATAGAAAAGATCAACTCATGATCTTTTTTTAGTTTTAATTATGAGAATTGAACCAATCATAATGCGACACCAGTCACGCGTGAGAACTTTATCAGTTTAATTTCAGATTTTGTAACGAATATATCTTGAAAATTACAAAGTATTCAAAAATAAAATTATCACCAATATTCATAATTTTTGAAGACCTATAAATAGAGATATATTTTGATATTTATATGCTTGTATTTATGTAGAAATAAGAGAGAGAGTGATGATGAACTTTATGTTTGATCATGAGTGAGATGTTCATGACCAAATAGATCAGGTGCGATGACTAAATGAGAGATAAGTGGATGAGAGAGACGGATAACATGGTTTTTTTTAGTCATGGTGGGGATGCTCTAACTACTTATACAAGAGAACATTTGAGTAGTAACTCCACATCTTTGTACCGACTCCTTGTGATCTTTGCATCCGTTTATTGACTCCTTATATCTTCACTTTTTGTGTTGACTTTGTATGTCTTTGCATATTTGCATCAACTGTGTAGTAACTGCACTCATAATCTTTGATGATCGGTGGAGGCGGGGAACCAAGCTGATACAATCCATTCTCAATGGTGCCTTTTAGGAAGGTCCGTCCCGGTAGGTCCTTCACAAAACAACAGGTGGGATAAAAGATCATATACACATTATTATCTTTTGTGAGCTGAGAAACACTGAGAAGATGTTTCTTAATTTGAGGAACAAATAGGATATTATAAAGATGAATAGGCTTATGCACAGCAGGTAGAGTTTTGTTACCCAAATGAGTAATGGGAAGAGACATACCATTATCAACTTGTAAGCCGTCATTGCCAGAGTAATCAGATGTGACAGAGAGATTACCAAAGTCAGACGTCACATGGTTTGTAGCACCCGTGTCAAAATACCATGCCGGGTCAACAAGCTGCGAAGGCGGCACATCAACTGTGAATGCAGACCGCTGCTGATATCGTGGATGCTGCTGGAAAGATGATTATATAACCACGATGGTTGGAACCACCACGACCAGATCTGTCATGTCGATTCTGACGACGTCGCGTAGGAAAATCATCAGTGTTGAGGCGCTGCCAGCAGTTGAGAGCATCATGCCCTGATTTGGCGCAAATCTGACATTGCATCTTAGAGGAATGCGGAGCATCAGCCGTTGAATTCAAAGCCACACCATCAGACTGGCTCAAGAGCGGCTGTTGGTGGATCCTTTACGAGCAAAATTGGCGGAGAGTTGGTTTGACTCGAGTGACAAAGAGGCAGCCTGATGACGTTCTTCCTCACAGCGAAGGAGGCCAAGTAACTCATCAGATGAAACAGGTTCAGTCTTCATGTTGATGGCCGTGCGAAAAGCGGCATACGAAGCATCCAAACCATGAAGGATGCATTCAACAAACTCCTCATCCGGTACCAAAAGAGAGCACTCAGCGAGAGCATTTGAAAAACTTCTTTTTTGTTAAAAATATTCCAAGATGGAAAGGTTACCTTTTGAAAAGGTTTGCATCTGCTGTTTCAGATGCTGCGCCCGGGTCTGCGCATGAAACATCTTTTCAAGGATGAGCCATGCTTCGGAAGCCGGTGGTGGCCCTAGCAACATGAGCAAGAAGTGGTGTTGAGTGATACGGGTCTAGAATAAGTAACTCCATTAAGAGAATTATTATCATTAAATAATTCTATTTGGCTTTGTATAAAAGCCCTGCTTGTAAAAGGAAACATCAACAAATAAATTAATCAAATATCTATTCTTCATTCTCATGTCTTCTCATCTCCTTTCTTCTCCAAACCCTAACCTTCATCTTCCTCTTCTCATCTTCAAACCCATCTTTACATTCGTAATATTTGTTGCAGACTATCAAGTCTGCATCATTGAGAGGGTAGATCGAACCCAGAGTAGCACAAGTCGGTATTTCTTCTTCCAGACGGCATAGGCAGGGTTCGCGGCCTCGGCTGCTGGTGGTTCGATTGTGGCCGGCAGTTTTGTCGGAGGAGCATCAGACGACTGCAGGAGGGAGTCAAGATCATAGGCTTCAAGAGCGAACTTGACAGTGTTTCGCCACAACGTATAATTTGTACGTTCGAGGCGAATCTGGATGCTGGGAAATTGCAATGAACTGGGATGAATGGAATTAGATGCGGCGGCCAGGATATTGCCAGTGGAAGAGCCGCTAGATTCGGTGGTATTGCTGGCAGTGGACATGACGGCTGAAAAAAGGGTTTCTGAAAAATGGGGAAGAAGATCGGGTTAGGCTGATACCATATAAACTTATAAGAGTTCTGTGTATAATTGTTTTGCCTACGGTTTTCATTCAGTAAACAATAATACATATAGTGTTACACTGTGTCTTTTGGGTTACAAGGTATTTACTAAATTAATAATGAGTGTGTCTCTTTGAGTTCCTAATACTAATAGTTGTTTTGGTTCTTTCTTTGTATGAGTTTATGTGTGCAGTTAAAAAATGACTAGCATAATGCACATATGTGCTTCCTTCTCCTCACTGCTTACCTTAGAAAACATCATTTGTTCTTGCATTAGGTTCCTTTTCGCAACTCTGCTGGATTGTGTTATTACTGGTTGCCGAATTCCATTAGACACTAACTGATATTGTTATTGTTGTTGTTTTTATTTGCTCAAACTAGCTGTTACGAGGATTGAAGTATCTGCATTCAGCTAATATCCTCCACCGGGACTTAAAACCTGGAAATCTTCTCATCAACGCTAATTGTGAGTTAAAGATATGTGATTTTGGGCTGGCAAGAACAAGCAGAAGCAATGGCCAATTCATGACTGGGTATGTTGTTACTCGCTGGTACAGAGCGCCTGAATTACTTCTATGCTTCGACAATTATGGAACATCCATTGATGTCTGGTCAGTCGGGTGCATTTTCGCCAAGATTCTTGGACGGAAACCCATATTCCCCGGAACTGAGTGCCTCAACCAGCTTAAACTAATCATCAATGTTCTTGGTAGCCAGCAAGATGCTGATATTGAATTCATTCACAATTCAAAGGCCAGAATGTACATCCTTATACCAGATGGGTTCATTTGTCTCGTCTGTATCCCCAGGCAGATACTTTAGCGATAGACTTGCTGCAGAAGATGCATGTATTCGATCCGACTAAAAGAATATCTGTCACTGAAGCGCTCCAACATCCATACTTGGCTGGTTTATATGATCTACACCAGAACCCTCCCTCTGATCAGGTCCCAATAGCCCTTGAGCTAGACGATAACGTGGACGAAACGACAATCAGGGAAATGATTTGGCAGGAAATGCTTCATTATCAGCCTCAAGCTACGTCAGCCGTCCCTTAGGTAATGGTGGTCTCTCTGTGGAGCTTATTCTACTAAAGCATCTTTATCCTAAGAATATGCTTTGCCATGACTGGTACCGTGTTATATTTAAAATTTTGTATGAGTGAATCTGGTAAGGAAAGTCGGGGTCTGAGAACAGACTTTGTGTTTCTATTTTATGTATATCTCATGAATCAGCTGATGGAGTATCATTTATATACCTGTGGTTTTCTGTCCAAACTGTTAGGGAAACCAACAAAATCAACCACTTGTAATATTTTAAACTCAACTTGTATGCAAGATTAATGTTCAATTCGAGTTATGTAGTTCAAACACAAAACAAGAATAAAGGGAGCACACAAGAATTTTTACGTGGTTCGGGAAATCCCTACTCCACGGGACCTCAACATGAGGAGATCCGTCTCAACAATCCACTATCAGCAATCAACGATTCGAGTACACACAGCACAATCCAGAAATAGGGCAATTTCAAGTCTAGGCTAATAGGGAATCCTAAATACAAGGTTAAAGGAATGGAGGGATCAAAGCCCCCTCCGAAGCCCCTGGGATGTGCAGAATCGTTGCAGACGCCTTGCGGACGAAACCCCCTTGATCCAGCAACTCCAATCGAACGTTGATGCTTCGCTCAGTCTCGGACTCCAATCCAGGTGACCGACTGAAATCGAAAGCCTGTTGACGAATTCGTTAAGCCACGAAGTTCGTCAACGTCCGGCGAGCCTTCCGCTTACCTGTCTGAACCGAATCGCTTCGTCGCTCTCGAAATCGCTCCGTCGCTCTTTGATTCTGGGTTTTCGACTTAGAACCCTAATTCCCAATTTGAACCCTTATAACCCCGCTCCCCAGTTCGTCCAATACGCTGCGTTCCAGCTGTAACGAACCTAACGAACTCCAGGCTAGAAAACGACGACGTCCTCTTTGTTCGGTCTTCAGCTCAAAAACGACGCAGCTCGAGTAACGGAAGTAACGAACTCTCGCGCCTCGAATCTCTTCTCCAAACGCTGTCGTTCTAATAACTCCAGCTCCTTCCTTTAAGCAAAACGCTGCCGTTCCAAACCGAGCTCAAACTCACTTGCTTCCCGCTTGACCAAAACGACGTAGCTTTAACCCTGATCTGAGATAGACTTCAGCAGAGCTGCAACTCCTCTTCAGTCTTCATTCTGATCTTCAAGCTTTGATGTCATGAGGTTAAGGGTGCTAAGTGTGGCTAGATTACCTAACCTATCCTAACAATTGCCCTCCTAATCTAGACGTGCTGAGTACCCAAATACAATTGATTGCTATTAAGTGGACGTTGAGAGGATCATCACCCATGTATCATTGGTCCAACCCTTCTTCAAGGGTCACATTGTGCCTCCTCAATATGCAGGAAGTTCCTGCAAAATTCAAACTTGTTAGTTGGCACAACCTTGGTTCCAAAATCTGCAGGATTGACATCACCCAAGATTTTCTTCATTTCAAACTCTTTCATTTCTATCTTATCTCTTATGAAATGCAACCTTACATCTATATGCTTGCTTCTTTCATGGTAAACTGGATCATGGCACAAATGCAATGCACTTTGACTATCAGTGTAAACAATAGGCACATATCATTCATTCTCAAGTTCAAACAATAGACCCTTAAGCCATAAGGCCTCCTTGGCTGCTTCAGTAGCTGCAATGTACTCTGCCTCAGTTGAGGAGAGTGCCACCACAACTGACTGGAGCTGAGCCTTCCATGATATGCAGTTCCCACACCAAGTGAAGAACAGGCCACTTGTGGACTTTCTATTTGTCTCTATTGCTAGCATAATCAGAACAACAAAGCCAAACAAATCAGATTTCAGTCCATAACCAGAATAAACCAAACCTAATGACTTAGTACCACACATGTATCTAAGCAAGTATTTCATGGCCAACCAGTGAGGTTCACCAGGATTAGACATGAACCTGCTTAGAACTGATATGCCAAAGGCCAAGTCAGGCCTTGTGCATAACATACAATACATGACTGAGCCAACAGCCACATCATAGGGGATATTAGCCATATTTTCTTGTTCAGTTTTAGTCTTAGGACAATCATCTTTGGATAGCATTAGGTGCCCTCCTAAGGGCACATCAGTAGGCCTAGAACAGTTCATACCAAACATATCAAGCACTTTTACAAGGTAATCATGCTGAGACAAATACATTTTCTTGTTCTTCCTATCTCTGTTTATACTTATGCCTAGGATTCTTTTAGCAAGTCCCAAATCTTTCATGTCAAAATTAGCTTTAAGTTCCCTTTTTATCTTCTCTACTTCAGTTTTATAATTACTCATAATGAGTATATCATCAACATACAAAAGCAGATAGACATTCAAATCAGGTTGTGGCCTTTTCAGATACAAGCAAGCATCATACTTACTTCTCATAAAGCCTAAAGCTAACATGCATGTGTTAAATTTAATGTTCCACTGCCTTGGTGACTATTTTAAACCATATATAGATTTTAGAAGCATGCAAACATGATCAGGATGTGTTTTATCAATAAAACCAGGAGGTTGACTCATATAGATTGTTTCATTTAAGTTCCCATGCAAAAATGCAGTTTTAACATCCATTTGATGCAATTCCCAATCATAAACTGTTGTCATAGCAAGTAACAATCTCAATGTTTTATATTTAACCACAGGAGCAAATATTTCATTGTAATCTATGCCTTCTCTTTGATTATAACCCTTAGCTACTAGTCTTGCTTTGAATCTTGGAGGATCAGTTGGTGTACTGCCCTCCTTGATCCGAAGGATCCATTTACTACCAATGATCTTAGCATTTTCAGGTTTGTTGACTAGTTTCCAAGTATCAGTATTATGCATAGATTCAATTTCTTCACACATAGCCAATTTCTACTTATCACACTCTTTACTAGTTAATGCATCATGAAGAGTTTCAGGTGTAACATACTTCACATCACAACAAGAAGAGCATATTCAAACAAGTTTACAGATTCAGTCATGTTCACATATTTCCTGTTGGGTTTTCTAACTCTAGGAGTTCTATCTCTTGCTAAGACATAATCAGTTAAGTCTGGTGCAGCAAACTCAGAACTTTCAGTCACAACATCACTACCAGATGATATAGGGGTGTCAACCATGTGACCTACATTATCACTAGTAGGGAAAGTGTGACTTATCTGATCCTCAGACTGAGGTGGAGAGTTTTCCACAATTGGGGAATTTTCCGCAAAGTGGTCCACTTCTTGCGGAGAATTGGGAACTTGAGTTTGAGGAGGTGTTTCCAAATCTTCCACAGGAGGAAGCACCTCATTCCGTTGATGGTTATGTCCACCATCATCTTGGTTATCCTCATGGGCATCTGGAGTCCACCAGAGTTGGCCACCAAGGACAAAACTCTGATGTTCAGACTCATTTTCCTGGTCAGTACTAGAGGTACCTGCACCATCAGAATCTGAGGTTAGTTTGGCCTTAAAATGATACTCATCTTCATTAAAAGTAACAGAACTAGCAGTAATAACTTTGTAAGGACCAGGCCTAACTAACAGCAATTTATATCCTTTCACACCCAATGGATATCCAAGCAAAACAGCCTTCTCAGCTCTAGGATTGAGCTTGCCCTGCACTGAATGTGCATAGCAAGTGCAACCAAAGGGCTTCAAATGGCTTAAAGAAGGTTTTCTCCCAGACCATAGCTCCTGGGGAATTTTGAAATCAGTTGATGAACAAGGAGATCTATTCACCAAATATGCAGCAGTCATTACAGCTTCCCCCCACAAAGATTTCTTAAGACCAGAGCTAATTAACATGCATCTAGCCCTCTCTAACAAAGTTCTATTCATCCTCTCAGCTATACCATTCTGCTGAGGGGTCCCTGGAACAGTTAAATGCCTTCTAATGCCATTTTTCTTACAGAAATCATTAAACTCATTGTTACAGAATTCCATACCATTGTATGTCCTTAAGCATTTAAGTTTAGAGTTAGTTTGGTTTTCAACAAGAGTTTTCCAGTTCTGAAAGTGATCAAATACTTCAGTTTTAGATTTAAGCAAATAAACCCACACTTTCCTAGAAAAATGATCAACCAAAGACATAAAGTACAGTCTACCACCAACTGTGGGCACTTGGGCAGGGCCCCAAAGATCACTATGAAAATATTCAAGAGGAGCAGATGCAGACATATTGGACTTTTTAAAAGAATGAGCAATTTTCTTCCCTAAGATGCAATTTTCACAAAATGGTAAGTTAACTGGTTTGTCAGGCAATGCACCATATTCAAACAGCTTATGCAGTCCTTTATTTCCTATGTGGCCTAGTCTAGCATGCCATAGCTTAGTGCATTTCAGGTCCTTATCATCAGATGTAGCAGCATTAAGTTCAGGGGAAGAAATAACATAGTATAAACCACCAGTTTTAGCAGCTTTTATCAGAACTGTCCCATGTCTAGAAATTTGTCTAATTCCATTTGTAGAGTTAATAGCACAACCTAAGTCTTCTAAGGCTGATTCAGAAATTAAACTCCTTGTAAGATTAGGAACCCAACTCACCTTTTGCAAGGTCCTAACCTTACCATCAAACATCCTAATAGGGACAGTTCCTATACCTTTAATTTTCAAAACAGTTTTATCCCCAAGTTTAACTTCCCCTCCTTCACACAAATCAAGTTTATTAAACAAATGTTTATGAGGAGTTGCATGCATAGTACAACCAGAGTCAAGGATCCATGAATAATCATTTAAAGCACCAGAAACAACAAGGCATTCATTGTCATAACCTGACCCAGACTCACACACATTAGACTGACCAGTTTGTTGTTGATTTTGTTGGTTTCCCTTATATTTCCCACTCTTAATGTCATCCTTTTTTCTTTTGGCAATGGTTTGCATAATGTCCTACATTATTACAATAAAAGCATTTTACTTTGGTGCCTTGTGGGGCACCAGATTTATCAGACTGCGTAGGGACATTGTTAGAGCCATTATTTGGTTTTTCAGACCTATTGTTTTTAGGGGAAAACTTTCTTTTGCTCTTAAACATCATTACTTCATTCTTAGCTTCTGTTTTAGGTCCACCTCTAGTCTTAAAAACTTTTAAAGTCTCATTCTTCTGAATTATCATTTCAGTGGTCTTAGTTAATGTTAACTCATCTCTCCCATATTGTATTACATCCTTAACAATATCAAACTGATTAGGCAGGGAATGAAGGATTATCACAGCAAGATGTTCCTCTTTAATTGTGTCTTTGCATCTATCTAAGTCTTGGGTAATTCTAAGAAAGATGTCTAGGTTTTCTTGAATGGTCATGAGAACATCCATTTTAAAGGTGAACAATCTACCTAAAAGTGAAATCCTATTAGGGAGAGATGTGGACAGATATGTTTCTTCTAACTTTTCCCAAAGAGCCTTAGGGTTAGTTATGGTCATAACTTGTCTAGCAACATTGTCATTTAACCTCATGATAATTTCAGAATGAGCTAAGTCCCTTATTTCCTTTTTAACTTCATCAGTAGTGTTAGCTACCCATGTATCCTCTATAGCCCTATAACATTTTTCTTTAATCAAAATGGTTTTCATCTTTAATTTCCACATAGAAAAATCAGTAGTGCCATCATACGGCCTTAATTTAGTAGGATCAGCCATACCACAGAAGTAAACAGCAGAACTCAGCAGAATTCAGCAAGAAATAAGGCTCAAAAAATAGGGGAATCACAAATCCAATCAAGCCACTCAGCAGGATGCAGCAAGAAACCTAGCTCTGATACCACTTGTAATATTTTAAACTCAACTTGTATGCAAGATTAATGTTCAATTCGAGTTATGTAGTTCAAACACAAAACAAGAATAAAGAGAGCACACAAGAATTTTTACGTGGTTCGGGAAATCCCTACTCCACGGGACCTCAACATGAGGAGATCCGTCTCAACAATCCACTATCAGCAATCAACGATTCGAGTACACACAGCACAATCCAGAAATAGGGCAATTTCAAGTCTAGGCTAATAGGGAATCCTAAATACAAGGTTAAAGGAATGGAGGGATCAAAGCCCCCTCTGAAGCCCCTGGGATGTGCAGAATCGTTGCAGACGCCTTGCGCACGAAACCCTTTGATCCAGCAACTCCAATCGAACGTTGATGCTTCGCTCAGTCTCGGACTCCAATCCAGGTGACCGACTGAAATCGAAAGCCTGTTGACGAAGTCGTTAAGCCACGAAGTTCGTCAACGTCCGGCGAGCCTTCCGCTTACCTGTCTGAACCGAATCGCTTCGTCGCTCTCGAAATCGCTCCGTCGCTCTTCGATTCTGAGTTTTCGACTTAGAACCCTAATTCCCAAATTGAACCCTTATAACCCCGCTCCTCAGTTCGTCCAATACGCTGCGTTCCAGCTGTAACGAACCTAACGAACTCCAGGCTGGAAAACGACGCCGTCCTCTTTGTTCGGTCTTCAGCTCAAAAACGACGCAGCTCGAGTAACGGAAGTAACGAACTCTCGCGCCTCGAATCTCTTCTCCAAACGTTGTCGTTCTAATAACTCCATCTCCTTCCTTTAAGCAAAACGATGCCGTTCCAAACCGAGCTCAAACTCACTTGCTTCCCGCTTGACCAAAACGACGTAGCTTTAACCCTGATCTGAGATAGACTTCAGCAGAGCTGCAACTCCTCTTCAGTCTTCATTCTGATCTTCAAGCTTTGATGTCATGAGGTTAAGGGTGCTAAGTGTGGCTAGATTACCTAACCTATCCTAACACAAACTTTGATACTAGTTATTAGTACTTATTACTGAGTATCGCTTTAGAGTGTAAGAAGCCGAGCAGGGTTGCTTATAACTTATTCTCAACCCTTTTTCCTCTTCTCTACTTTTATCTTGAGATCACCTGAGTACATCATCTGTCATACTGATATAAGCTCCTTTATGTTATGGAAAACTTGTTTGATCTGTAAATTGGGCTTGGGTCGTCTTCATGACCTTCGTCGTTACAAATCAAACATGAAAGTCGAGAAAACTGTTTGATTTTGTTAGACTAAGATTTGGTAAGGTACACAGCTAGTGCTTGCATTGTTATAATGCACTGTTAAGTTCTTGAGTTATACCTTTTCTGTTCACTTTTTGAACTGCAGGCTGGCTGTCTGATCTAAACTTTTGGCTGATCAACAAAAGCATAGTGCTGACTGCAAATCAAAAGCTAAAGATGCATATCAATAGACGGATTAGTGCACCCAAAGCGAGCGCGTATACTAGTGGACAAGAGTTAGTGTGGTACGCGTTTACTTAATTGGTTTGCGTCGTTCCATATTGCTTCTATTTTGGAAATATGACGCGAAAAAGACAATAGGAGAAAAGCAAAAGGCCAGGCATATTGATCTTGCATACCTTTAATTTCTCCTAGGGATCATATTGAATTTTAAACCTGGCACTCACATTTTCTATACGCGTGGAGTCTTGCTTCATGAAAATCATGAACCTAAATTACTTATCTTTTGACCCCAAATGCCGTAGAATATCAGTCTTCCAATATTTTCTTTTCTTTTTTTGAAACTATTGTAAGATGTTTTTACGAAGCAGATTGATTCTTGTGTGTGGATACTGGGATCCTATGCATATATAGCATCACTGCATCACAGTCTGGATCCACAAGTGATTGATAATTGGCAATTATTGTTGAACTAAGTGCCAAGCATATGGCCATTAACAATTAGAAAACATAAAAGGAGCACTTCTGGGTACTTTTTCTCAAACAGCCGAGCATATTCTATAAATTGCACATTCCCTCATCTCATCCCAAGTCCTCTTAGTATCTTACTTCTCCCAGTCCAGTAATTAATTAGGCATTTTCAGCTGCCTACGTGTAGTATTTCGGTAGAACTAGTTATCAAATTCTGTGAATTACCAGCTTCTTCAGAGTCATAAGCTGCTAATTTATACTGTGATTTTGATGTCTGAAAACCATGTCACCGGTTATCAGTGAGATCCTCCTTTCTGGGTTTATGATCAATTCCACACTCCTTCGCCGAATCCGTTTAGTCCAATCTTTCTCCGTTGTGTTCCTCTATTGGTTTTATAACTTTTCATGAAAAATCACACGCACCCTAGCTAAAATCTAATACTTGCCTACTGTTTAGTCTTTCTTGATTTTCTTTTTGTGTGTGAAATAAGCTAAGCTCTTTTTCTCTAGTGTTCTCAGCTTAGTTGCATGGAATCACCATACCCAATTTCCTCGCTTTCCAGTACGCCATGTTCAGACGGAGAACGACAACGATTATTCATGGACCAGAAGATGAAGAAACGAAAGCTGTCCAACCGAGAATCAGCCAGAAGATCCAGAATCCGCAAGCAGAATCACATTGAAAAGCTAGTTGGTCAGGTTGATCAACTCAAGAGAGAGCAGCAGCAACTCAAGGCCAACTTGAGCCTGACGAGACAGCTCTGCATGAATGTCAAAGCAGAAGCCTCAGTCATCGGAGCCCAGATGGCGGAGCTGAGTTACCAATTGACGTCTCTAAATGAAATTAGTTGCTATTCGAGGTCTATGAATTTGGTCAACGTTGGTGATCACCAGTCTGAGTACTATCATCAGATGAGTATTGCTGAGAGCAGCTTCATCATGGATCCATGGAATCAACCCATCTCAGCTTCTGCTGACATTTTTATGTACTGAAATCTTTATTTTCAAACATTTCTGTCTTTGTGATTGTGCTTAGTCTTCTTCTTCTTCTTCTTGTCATGTATTGCACACAAACAACGTATATGGATGATTCAAATGTATCAAGGTGGTCTAAGTTTTGCATGCTTAACTGGGCTTAATTACTATATCAAAAAAAAAAAAAAAAAACTGGGCTTAATTAGCCCTTTTCAGAATCAAATTTGGGCCTAATAGTATAGGTCATGATCAACTTAAGGCATTTCCATTTAAAAATTTTATTGAACAAAGCTTATAAGAGAGTTTTTTTTCTCTTAAGAGGCCTAAAGCCTTCGCTTTAATGGCTTAAAGGGTTCAGCCGGGCCTCGAAGTTAGAAAGAGCACGTTATTATTATTATTAAAAATATAAACATACACAGTGGGATAAGGGTAGGCATTTGACTCTCGATCAAAATGCCCTTAGGATCACATTTATCCCATTCGATCCGTACCTTGTTCTATCCTCGTACCCTAACGTATCCTGTCCACAAAGCCTAAGACATGGTAAGTGTCATAAAAAAATAGATCTGCCCTCCTACCGTAACATTATACCATGCCCTCCTACCCTATCATATACTGTCTTATCCTACTATTTTCAATCATATTATGAATTTTTTTTTCAAAATATGCTTAAATTTGCCCTACTTGACCCTACCCTAGCCGACCCAACCATATCCTACCCGACCCTACCCTAATATTACCCTCCCTATGAGTATCCTACGAGCTTAAAAAAATTGACCTACCTTGCCCTTATCCTGTCATGTACTGTTCATAGGGTCAATGAAAAATGATCTTACCCTGCCCATTAGAGTAAGGGTATTGCTTACCATGCCCATTAACGACCCCTACAGTGGGATAAACCAGATCATGAACCAAAACGTTGTCAACTCAGAGTTTGGCGGGTGTTGGTCGATGATGATTTTCCGGTAGTTAATTTGGTTGGGCTATGACCGGACCCGCAAACAAACCAAGAGAGCCAATCACGCCGTCACGTGGTATGTACAATCCTTTACTTATAATCCTTCCTTTCCTGTACTTTAATCAACCTTTTTGTAGTTTTACCTTCCTATTAAATATTAATATGATCATATGAGAAGTGGTTTAATTCATAAGAAATGAGAATTAATTAGAACTGTTGGATTCAAGATCTTACGACTCTAATTTAACAACATATTTATATGTTTAATACAATAGGAAGGGTAAATAACTCAATTATCAATTAATTAGTTCGATCGGGAAAAGTGAATGCCGAGAAATATGATGATGTGGCGACGCACGGTGCCGACGGCGAACATGAAAGCGAGGACGTAGACGACGACGGTGATGGACGGCAACATAGCAGATACGGATTCCACGGCTGAAGAAACAGAAGTCGGTCGTTCAAATTGCATAAGAAACTACCAAATCATAGATTTAAGGTTTTGATGCTCTCCGACTAAAATGCGTAGTAAATACAAACAAAATCCGTAGCTGTCATGTTTTGGTGCTTAACGACTAAAATGCGTAGCAATTACAAACGAAATTCGTTGCAATCATGTTTAGGTGCTTAACGACTAAAATGTGTAACAATTAAAAAACAAAATTCGTAGCAGTCATGTTTTGTTGCTTTACGACTAAAATGCGTAGCAATTGCAAACAAAATTCGTAGCAGTCATGTTTAGGTACTTTGCGACTAAAATGCGTATCAATTGCAAACAAAATTCGTAGCAGTCATGTTTAGGTGCTTTACGACTAAAATGCGTAACAATTAGAAACAAAATTCGTAGCACTCACTATGACACTATTTGGACCCGAATCAATCAGCGATGCATCGCTACAAATTTTAACTTTCAAATCATGCTTTTTATTCATTAACAGTCACAAGTTCTTCGTC
Source organism: Rhodiola chrysanthemifolia (assembly GCA_033675395.1). Classification (NCBI taxonomy): domain Eukaryota; kingdom Viridiplantae; phylum Streptophyta; class Magnoliopsida; order Saxifragales; family Crassulaceae; genus Rhodiola; species Rhodiola chrysanthemifolia. The sequence continues at coordinate 28,907,626 of CM066210.1, read as the reverse complement.
AATCATCGTCGTTGGCTTCCGACGCACCGATGTCGCCACACCGTTCGCGCCACCCATCAACTCAAAAATTGCGTTTTCCAGTGTGCGGATGGGAGTTAGCACGGTCTCGTTCGCGCGGCGTGTGTCGATTGTGAAGCTGAGGAAGAGCGCAGCGAGATTTGTCGATCGCGTTGTGATGGATATGTTTCCAATACTCTGATAATGGAGTCGATTGAATTTAGAGTTTTTATTTGACTAAAATATCCTTAATGCAAGTTATGATATAGATTATTAGTTTAATTAATATTTAATTTGAACTATTGATTAAGATAGATCTAGGGATGAGATTATTTTTCATTTCTCATCTAAAAATCACTTCTCATGGAAATCGAACCATGTCACTATAATACAATTTGTTTAAGGATGCTGCTTCAACGTACCTGGGTCATCTTTTGATCAGACGGTCGAAAAAATCTTAGGGCCAGGTAAGGGTCTAGTGATCATTTGTGTAACTTTTTTTTCTTTTTTCTTTTTTCTCGCCTTCTACTTTCACCTTTCTCGCCTGACTCTTGTACCCTATCCTCTTAGGCTCTCTAGAACTTTATCATTAGCAATAATTTTTAACTAAATTATAAAAAACCACAATTAACCGAGTCCTTTTGATACGAGTTCGACGGATCCTCTTGACCCTATCATGCTCTTGCTCTCTGCCGCACCTGGTGTTTTTCTAAATTAGAATTACACTAAATAGATTAACTATCGTGATGACATTTAAAGTTTGTCGCATGTTATTTTGATATTATGTTCCCACTAGTTTTAAATTAAAATTAATTCTCTAATTTTTTTATAGGAGTTTCTTACATCTCATACATATTAATTATCATAAAAATACATCTTGTATATGCGAACTCATTCGGGTACATATGAAGACTTGACTTTTTGGAGCACATGCCATAAGAAACCTCTAACTTGAAACTCGGATTGATACTTGAATTGCGTCCACTGAAGCACAAGCCCATAAGACACCTCTAACTTGAAACCCATGAGCATAAGCTTGAAACTCAGCACCTCCATAGGCAGCAACCCACGAGCATAAGCTTGAAACTCAGCACCTTCATAGGAGGCAACACCTACAACACGTTCACGAGGGATGAATAACACTCCTACACAAAAGTGAGGAGAAAATGCTACTCAGGAGAATCGAACCCTTGACCCCTTGATGTTGTCAAGGGTTTAAGCCACTCGACCAAACCTTTTTTCGCAAAATTAAATTATCTAATTGAATAGTAAAATTTGCACCTAAATAGTCAAATTACGTCTAAAAGCATACACCTACTTCGAATATGATAAATTTTATAACCAAATAAAATAAATCTGGTGAAATTGTATAAATCTTGTAATCATGAAGTGTGAAATTTTATAACATTGAGGATCAACTTCGCATTTGTACATAGAAGATGGAAACATTTTAAATTAAACATATCTTGGTGCTATTTCTAGAACGATGGTGGATATGAGAAACCATGATGCATCATTTTAGTTTATGACTCTTGAATCTAATCGTGACATTACATGTTGTCAGTTCTAGAACGGTTGAGAGATGATTCCTCTTTGAAGAAAAACACAGATCGGAGTTCGCTCTGTGATGATCGGAGCTCAGGCGGAGAAGAACGAAAACGGAGGGAAATGTGATTTAGGGCAATTTTTGTATTATTGATACGCAGGCAATCTGCTGCGTTTTATACTTGTAGCTAAATACACAAGACCCCCTTTAGTTCTCAATAGTACAATCAGAACAATAACATAATTACAAAAGGAACCCAGAAAGGAAACGCTGATGTTTGGCTCAGCATCCAAACTCAGACTCTCCCGCCTAAGCTGAACGCTGCCGTTCCGGTGCCTGGACTTGCTTCCTTCACATGACGCCCAGGCCCCTTTGAGCTCCAATTTCCTCAAGCTGGCGAGTGGAGGAAATTGGACACTCCCAGCTTGCAGAGGAGGTGTTGCAGATGGTCGGAGGGCAGCTGCTTGGTGAAAAGATCAGCGGGCTGCTCCAGAGTGGGGATGTAAACCGGCACTATCGTCAAATTGTTGATGTAGTGCCGGACGAAATGGCAGTCCAGCTCAATATGCTTAGTACGTTCGTGAAAAATTGGGTTTTTTGATATGTGTATCGCCGCTTGATTGTCACAATAGAGTCGGATAGGTGTGGAGATCGAAGCATGCATCTCAGAAAATAGCCGCAGCAGCCAGATAACCTCAGTGCACACAGCTGCCATGGCCCTATATTTGGACTCAGCCGAGGACCTGCTGACAATGGCCTATTTTTTCGTTCGCCAAGAGACCAGAGATTCCCCAATAACAACACAAAACTAGTAACTGACCTTCTGGTTTTGGGGCACGCAGCCCAATCTGCGACACAGTAGGCAGACATGTTAAGTTGCGAGGTTGAAGAGAAGAATATGCCTTGTGCTGGTGCGCCTTTGATATAACGCAATAGTCTGTGAGCAGCCTTTAAATGATCTGAGTTAGGTTCAGTCATGAACTGACTAATGATGTGAACAACATAAGATAGATCCGGCCTGGTGATAGTGAGGTAGATTAACTTCCCAATCAACTTTCTATATATCAGAGAATCCGGAGTAGCTCAGCAGTTGATAAAATGAGTTGATGCTTCGCTGGAAGTGGAGTCTTAACTGGCTTGCAGTCCACCATATCATACTGATGAGTCGAATTCTCGACTATAATTCCTCTACTTTTATTAGGTGTTTTGATTCGTTCCGAGTCTCTTTCGATGTCATTTAACCCTCGTGCTTGCTATTTCAGGTGAAAAACCGGTTCTATGATCCTCGGACTCAAAGATATCAATTCTCGAAGAAAATCAAAGTTTCGGACCAAAATGAAGATTTCTCATGCAAAGGGAAGGAAGCTCGCCCGGGCCAAAGGGAGCTCGACCGAGCGCTGACATGCCCAAAACGCACTGCCGAGATAAGCTCGACCGAGCGTGGAGGAGCTCGCCTGGGTTTCCTCTCATCAATCTCATATGTCTAAGCAACAACCAAGCCGAGCTCGAGCGTCATCTTCATGGTAACATCCTGCCCACTTCGTGCTCGGTCGAGTCAAGCCACGCCCGTCCGAAGTTATGCGCGCTCCTCAGTCACTTCGCCATGTGCTCGACCGAGCTCGAAGAAGCTCGAGCGAGCCTCGCAATCATGAAAGCACACTGCCAAGTTAAGCTCGACCGAGCACGAAGTGGCCCGCCCGGGTTTTCCAGCCTTCATCCCATCTGTCCAAGCGCGAAAGTGCCCGGGCCAAAACAAGCTCGCCCGAGCTCGCTCCCGACCAGAAGGCACTGCCGCATTTCGCTCGACCGGGCCAAAGGGAGCTCGCCCGGGTGCCTCGGCCAGTCCCCTCCCCTGCTGCACGAAGCTCGCCCGAGCTCGGCCGGGCGCAATGAAGCTCGCCCGAGCGTTTTCCCAAAGACAGGATTTTTATACTTGGGCTATAAATAGAAAGTTTCGTTTTGGGCACAAAGATCAAGGGTTTTGGAGGGTTTTTTTTTGGAGACAAGATCAAGGGTTTTGAAGATCAACTCACAAAATCAAAGCACTCTAAGGATATAGGGGGATCCTTCACTCTAAATCCTTACTCTTCTTTGTGTTTTCTTCATTTCGCTTGTAACAACACTACTATTGTTTGTCTATGAACATGAGTAGTGAGTAGTCTGATTAGTTTCTAGGGGTCTATGGACCTCCTTGGTGTATGAAACTCATTTATCTATTGATTATATGCATGAATGAAGACTTGTTATGATTAGTGAATTTACTTGGATTAAATGTCAATTATATGCCCACCAAGTGTTTGATAAAATGCCTAAGTGGACTAGAAACATGAATTTGAAGTTGAGTGTTCTAGCGAACGAGACTAATGGTTCTAGAATGAAGTAGATTCACCCTTGTTAAGTGATGATCACTAGCGTGACTCATCTTGGCATTGAGATAGGCTTGATCTTAAACCGCTCATTGGCTATCGATCACTCAACTAGCGTTGATGATTGAGAACCCTTGAGTAGGACGTGAGCTAACAACATCTAGCGATTGAAGCTCACGTGCGAGGTGTCTCTTCCTTAAATCGAGTAACAACATCTAGCGATTGAATTTGATTTAATAGGGGCACGCCTTAATCTAACATTTACATAATTCGTTCTTGCATGAAATTGAGCCTATTAAGAGTCTAATGCACCAAGGAGGGAAGTAGTACCTAGGAACGTCTTTGAAAACCTTGAAAACAACCTTTTTATTTCGTTAATCATTGTTTTGAAAGTCATAAATCACATCTCACACATTCGTTAGGAAATAAACTTATTGTAGTAAAATCGAATAGTGATCTTGAGTTTAACATTGCTCCTTGGACGACCCGGTACTTACCGGTCATTATAAATTGTTTTTGACTTGCACCTAAAAATACAACGTTCAAAATGGCGTCGTTGCCGGGGAGCAACGAATTAACTTAGGGAACTAAAGTCAGCAAGCAAGTCAGTGGCATACTTCCTTTGATGAAGGAAAATACCTGTGGGATTTCTTGCAACTTCAAGGCCGAGAAAATATTTCAAAGTGCCTAAGTCCTTGATCTTGAACTTGTCATGGATAAAAGCTTTGATGTCTTGGATGAGTTGCATGGAGGTACCAGTCACTATAACATCATCCACATATACTAGCAGCATAATGAAGTCATCCCCAGATTGAAGGGTGAAAAGCGAGTAATCATTAAGGCTTTGATGAAAACCAAACTGCAACATAGCTTCAGTGAATTTAGAGAACCATTGGCGGGGTGCTTGTTTGAGACCATACAAACTCTTTGTTAGCCTACAAACTTTGCCTTCTGTTCTTTCTGATTCATAAAAACCAATGGGCAGACGCATATACACCTCTTCTTCAAGAGATCCATGCAAAAAGACATTATCAACATCCAATTGAAAGATAGGCCATTGCTTGATTGCTGCAACAGTTAGAAAGCATGTTACACTGGTCATCTTTGCAACTGGAGCAAATGTTTCTGAGTAGTCAATTCCTTCCACCTGAGTAAAGCCTTTTGCAACCACACGAGCCTTGTAACGTTCTACAGTGCCATCAGATTTGAGTTTTATCCGGAAGATCCATTTACAATCAATGACAGATTGATTGGATGGTAAGTCTGTGATCACCCAAGTATTGTTTCTTTCAAGGGCTGATATCTCAGTCTTCATAGCCTCACACCATTTTGGATCACCTTTAGCCTGATTGTAGGTTTTAGGCTCCTTGATATGTGATGAGACGTATTTCTACGACTCGTTAAGTCATCAAAACCCACCATTTACGACATTTGATCATGAGAACGTTTACTTGTTAATGTCGTTTTGGATTTCAGGGCCTTTTGAAGTCTAAAGAAGAATCAGGCTTAAAAGATGGCATTTAAGGCCAAAATCACCCCAAGGCATTATTGGGCCACACGTGAGCCCAAGCCAAACCTGGCCCACTTGCAAAGTCTTGATGATTCTAGAAGCATCTCATTATTTGCTCATGCCAATCCATTTTGACTACTTCCAAAGCAAAAGAGCCTTGATGATTCTAGAAGCATTTCAACATTTGCAATGGCCAAACCACTTATGCCACTCCAACTTGGTGCCCAAGACAAGAGAAACCCTAGCTCATTTCCTATAAATAGAACACCATTGTCTAGGAGGAGACACACTTCATTTTAGGGAGGCAATTTGGAGGTCTACGTTGGGGTTTCCCAACCCCAAAAACGCATCAAAGTTCTCTCCAAATTGCACTAAACTTCTCTCTCTTGTTCTTCATTTGATAATAGAAGCAAATCCTTTACTTTCAAGCAATCTCCTTTACTTTCGTGCACTACTTTTTGTATTTACTTTCTTGTACTCTTCTCCATTGCTATTGTATCCCTTCTCATGGATACAAGTAGCTAAATCTCCCATTTGGTTTAGGGATCCATACATTGTGGGCAAGTTTTGAGACCCTTCACTTAATGCTATCTTTTGTTCTTGTGGAGTAAGTGCTTGGAATGGCCTTACTTGGGTTGTGACTTGGAATGGAAACAACCACACTAAAAAACACAAGGTTAGATCATTAGAGGTCAATGATGAACAAGCCACAATAGTATTGTCAACACATTTTGAGATTCTTTACTTAATGCTTCTTTGTGTTCTACTAGTTCTTATGCCCATTAATCCGGTTTGAACATGCAAGGCTAAGTGGATGCTTGGAATGGCAAAGCTTAGTCAAGTAGTTCAAACCCCCTATTGCTACTCGTTTGATAATGAATCATGAGAACGGGTAGCCGCACTTAGGCTAATATACCTTGGAATGGGGTATTAGTCTAGCTAGAACTAGAAGTCTATGTGCTTGGAATGGCCATGGATGGTGGTGTAAGTGCTTGGAATGGCCTTACTTTGGGTTGGGACTTGGAATGGAAACAACCACGCCTACTTAATTTGCAAAAGCCACAAGCCACATGGCCTTAGTTCTTGCGTTCGCACAAGCCACCAAACCCCCCAATTGTCTTCACTTTCTTTCTTTTCTTTCTAGAACAACAAGTAGCCATTACAACTCCTCTGGGTTCGACCCCTACTTACCGCTCTACTAATCCATAGTGAGCCACGAGTAGTGGAGATTATAAATGTAATTTGCAAATTAAGTAGGCGTGGTTGTTTCCATTCCAAGTCCCAACCCAAAGTAAGGCCATTCCAAGCACTTACACCACCATCCATGGCCATTCCAAGCACATAGACTTCTAGTTCTAGCTAGACTAATACCCCATTCCAAGGTATATTAGCCTAAGTGCGGCTACCCGTTCTCATGATTCATTATCAAACGAGTAGCAATAGGGGGTTTGAACTACTTGACTAAGCTTTGCCATTCCAAGCATCCACTTAGCCTTGCATGTTCAAACCGGATTAATGGGCACAAGAACTAGTAGAACACAAAGAAGCATTAAGTAAAGAATCTCAAAATGTGTTGACAATACTATTGTGGCTTGTTCATCATTGACCTCTAATGATCTAACCTTGTGTTTTTTAGTGTGGTTGTTTCCATTCCAAGTCACAACCCAAGTAAGGCCATTCCAAGCACTTACTCCACAAGAACACAAGATAGCATTAAGTGAAGGGTCTCAAAACTTGCCCACAATGTATGGATCCCTAAACCAAATGGGAGATTTAGCTACTTGTATCCATGAGAAGGGATACAATAGCAATGGAGAAGAGTACAAGAAAGTAAATACAAAAAGTAGTGCACGAAAGTAAAGGAGATTGCTTGAAAGTAAATGAGATTGCTTGAAAGTAAAGGATTTGCTTCTATTATCAAATGAAGAACAAGAGAGAGAAGTTTAGTGCAATTTGGAGAGAACTTTGATGCGTTTTTGGGGTTGGGAAACCCCAACGTAGACCTCCAAATTGCCTCCCTAAAATGAAGTGTGTCTCCTCCCAGACAATGGTGTTCTATTTATAGGAAATGAGCTAGGGTTTCTCTTGTCTTGGGCACCAAGTTGGAGTGGCATAAGTGCTTTGGCCATTGCAAATGTTGAGATGCTTCTAGAATCATCAAGGCTCTTTTGCTTTGGAAGTAGTCAAAATGGATTGGCATGAGCAAATAATGAGATGCTTCTAGAATCATCAAGACTTTGCAAGTGGGCTAGGTTTGGCTTGGGCTCACGTGTGGCCCAATAATGCATTGGGGTGATTTTGGCCTTAAATGCCATCTTTTAAGCCCGATTCTTCTTTAGACTCCAAAAGGCCCTGAAATCCAAAACGACATTAACAAGTAAACGTTCTCATGATCAAATGTCGTAAATGGTGGGTTTTGATGACTTAACGAGTCGTATAAATACGTCTCATCAAACCACCCCACACTTGAACTTGTTCGTCCCGAACAAGGCCTTAAGTCGCAAGAGGAAAAACACATGCAAACACCACAAGAACCTCTCGGCTACTAGATAATATGAGTTGCTAGTCTAGATTTCACCTTTCTATGCAAAATCCCTCGGTACTCAGATATTGTGCTAAGCAAAGAACTAGTTTGATACATGTTACCTTTGTTCCGAGATGCAAACCAATTCGGATGAATGGGAGATAGCCCTTTTTAGACCACGAACTACACCTTCGGCTCCGGGCTTTGCTACATGGTTATACTGACTAGCTTCTTCTTGCACGTGATGTATTCGAGCTGATGGTCGAGTTCTTTTGTTGCTTGCTCGGACGGCTTTTGAAGTGACTTGGCCTTCGGCCTTGATGTACGAATGATAGGATTTTTTCACTTCTTTTTTTTGCTCGGATGAAACTCCACATTTTTGGCTGATTTTCTTTCTTTGAGCCTTGCTCCTTGATGTGTATTGCACGTCCAGTTTCTTTTGAAAGGGTCCAATCATCGCCCGCAAGCATATGGAAATACCCTTCCCGCTCTTTCTCGTCCTCGCCCTTTGGCTCGGGTCAGATCGAGGGTCGCTCGGCCATTTTCCCGGCCACTCGGACTCGAGATAAGACGGTTCATTTTTCCCGTCTCGCCCTTGCATAAACACTGCAGGGCGGAGCCAACTGATCCATTCGAGTCTCGAAATGCTAGCCTCCACTATGTGCGTATAACCATGTAACTCGTCCCGGGCCTTGAGTGCTTGTCGGGTCTCACTAGGGCGTTGCTATCAACTCCACATCCGTCTTTTATCTCGACACACAAGGGCACATAAGAGATTTAGATTCATATGCTTAGCACACAATTTTAAATTCACGAGGGAAATGCATGTAATCGGGTCCATCTATTTCACGCATTTAAGATCAATCATGCAAGTCTAGGAAATAGAAAGCAATCCCTACTTAAAAGTTTTATTCTAAAGAAAACATGCTGACACAACTAACAACTCACCCCACACTTTTGGATCAAACCATGTGCACACATAAGTTAAAGATTTTTGCGCAAGCACATAAACAATAGGGAAAATAAGAGAGCTAAGAGTGAACAGGTACTTCCCTCGTGCGATGCGTGATGTTCAGGAACAGCTGACCATCTCCTTTGAGTCCTCGAAGAGTACCTTTGCGCCTACCTTCCTTTGGTAGAAACTTGTATCGCAACGTGGGTTCGTCACAAAATGAAAGGATTATGTCAAAGAAATTAAGACAAATCAAGGATTCCCAGGAGATTATTGGAGTCACAAGCGGTCTCACTTAAATACCAATCTCCTTAGACTCGTAAGTCTTGGTGACAGAATCCTCAAAAGCTTATTTTTTTCTCGACACAACTCATTCAAGGTGTGAAACTACCCCCGATGGATGGCAGATTTTCCTCGATCTGATTTTGCGCACATAGGGCTCGCACTGGTGGGGACCTCTCAACTGCTCCGCACAGAGGTGCATATTTCCTGCAACAAGATCATCTTTTTCCCGAATATAATGAGGGTGAGTACGACTCAAATGACATTAAAAAAATGAAAAATAAAACAAAGAAGGAGCGAATGTGCCGGGCTGCCTCCCGGCGAGCGCCCTTGTTTATCGTCGTAGGCTCGACTGGTAGGGATCACAAGTTAGGATCCCATGGGCGTGTGAGGTCGAACTTGGCCCCAACTGCCCTTGCAATTTGCCCAAAGAACTTATATGGCAGCGGGCTCGGTTCGCCTCTCCATTGGTCGGGCGGTTTCTCCTTTACATTCCTTCGAGCGGGCGCGGGCTCCTTGACCATAGCTGCTGGTCCATCAAGTCGAGCCTTAGTGCTCCTCCATCCCGGCTTCCATTCAAACATCCCATGCCTTGGGCGCTTCCTTATGCACGACCGGTTGGCAACCTCGAGAGTTTGGGCGTTCCGCACCTTGCCTTCGGACGCAAGTGTCGCCAAGCACGAGCCCTTCTCATTTTCCACATAGGCCCCGGGAGGTGTGATCCGCATACTAACCGAGGGAACAAGTGGGGGAATTTTAGTCACAAGGACCGGGCGTGTCTCGGGTAATTCGGCCATGGGGATCGGACGCGTCTCGGGCGGCTCGGCGAGGACCGGGAGTGTCTCGGGCGACTCGGCGATGGGGATCGGGTCCTTCTCGGGCGGCTCGGCGAGGATCGGGCATGTGACGGCTGGCTCGTCCGCGAAGATCGGGTCTGCATCTGCTTCGGGCGCTTCGTCCATAGGGACCGGATCGGCAATTGCTTCGGGCGCTCCGGACGTGTCCTGGTCGCAAGGTCCGAGCGCCTCGGGCTCCATCATCAGCGCCGTGTTTTCTGTTCTGTGCATAGGGCCTCGTCTCGGTCTCGACTTCTGTGCCTCATCATCTATCAAGTCCCAGGCCTCATCCACGCATAAGTCTCATATTGAACCTCCCGCTGCATCATCAAGCATGCAATGCTCTAGTAGTATCATCCCGCCAAGAAACTTCTCAAGCAGATATAAATCCGTGAATCCATGGTGTGGACAGCTTCCTTGAAGGGTATCGAAGCGTACATAATACTCATAGAGTGCTCGCCCCGGGATTGCCCAATGGTCATAAGTTTCTTGCGGACATATGGTCGAAGGAATGGTGGAGAGAACTTCTCTAGGAACCGGGCTCGAAGACCCAAATAATCACTTTCCCGAGCTGCACATGAGTAGTACCAAGATGCTGCGGAGTCGGTCAAAGAGAACTTAAAGCATTGAAGCTTAAAGCTCTCTAATGACTCGTCTTTAGGCTTCATGTAGCCGCAGATGGAGTGAAACGTTTGCACATGTTTCACGGGGTCCTCCCCACAGTTACCTCCAAACTGGGGAAGATGCCGAATCATCCAAGAAGGCATAGCGAACAAGAACAAAAGGAAAAAAAAGAATCGAACAACTTTTACCAACGCACAACTCCCCGGCAACGGCGCCAAATTTGACAAGGCGTCGTCGTGCCTTGCAAATTACATTTATAATCTCCACTACTCGTGGCTCACTATGGATTAGTAGAGCGGTAAGTAGGGGTCAAACCCAGAGGAGTTGTAATGGCTACTTGTTGTTCTAGAAAGAAAAGAAAGAAAGTGAAGACAATTGGGGGGTTTGGTGGCTTGTGCGAACGCAAGAACTAAGGGCACAAGTAAGTGCGATCGCAAGTGACCAAGGAAAAGTAACAAGAAGAGAAGTATTTGGTCTTGGGATTTGTTGTCACACATTCTTCATAGATATCTAATGATCTAACTTCGTGTTCATAGGCGTGGTTGTTTCCATTCCAATATGAGATAGAGCTGAGGAGAAAGCTGCATGGACAGTAGAACAATGCATGTTGCTCAGAAAATTTTCAAGTTTATGAAGAGATTTTCTGACCTGAATGGTGTTGCATACATAATCAGCCTGCCAGGATGGAGGTTGATGTTGCCTATGAGATCGTCTAACTGGTAAGATGGCAGTCTCAGGTGTCTCATCAGCAGGACCAGCCCCCTCAACAGGCAGCTGAGGTGCAAGAGCAGCCTCCTAAACTGGTTGAATATAGTCATCATCATCACCATCAGCATTGTGTGGAATAAAAGGAACAGGAACAGTAACAGGGACAGAAACAAGATTTTCAGCATCAAGTTTGTTGTTGAGGTCTTTGTAAGGGAAAATATCCTCAAAGAATTTCACCTCTCTACTGATCAATACTTCATTGGTCTGCAAATTATACACTTTGTACCCCTTTTGAGCATATGGATAGCCAAGTAAAATGCAAGGTGTGGACCTGGGGTCTAACTTGTCCCTTTGATGAGCCATTGTCCCAACATAGCAAAGGCAACCAATGGTTCTGAGATGCTCAACTGCTAAAGGAACACCAAAGAGTACTTCAAGAGGAGATTTGAATTGTAACACAGCACTTGGAGACCTATTGATCATGTAGGTAGCAGACAAGACACAGTCTCCCCAAAAAACCTTAGGTAGATTAGCTTGAAATCTCAAGGCTCTTACAACATCTAATAGATGCCTATGTTTCCTTTCAACCACCCCATTTTGTTGGGGAGTGTAAGGACAAGAACTCTGCTGAAAACACCCTCTATCTGAGAATTTTTTTTCAATATGTCATTGAAGAACTCAGTACCATTGTCTGATCTGAAAATTTTAATCTTAGTATTGAACTTAGTCTCAATCAATTTGAAGAACTGAATGACAAGAGCTGGAACTTCAGATTTCTTCTTCATCAAAAAGGTCCATGTATTTCTACTAAAATCATCCACAATGGTTAAGAAAAATCTGCAACCAGTCATTGTATTTGTAGAATATGGTCCCCATACATCAGCATGAACAAGTTCAAAAGACTTAATGGACTTATGAAAACTGCTAAGAAAAACAAGTCTTGTTTGCTTTGCCATTGGACAAACAGGACAATGCAAATCACACTCTTTAAACTGAACAGCTATATTGCTGAACATCTTTGAAATATAGTAACCTGTTCAAGCTACTGTTCAAGGGACTGTTTGAGACAGACCTTGAACACCTTTGTGACAGTACAGCAAGCAGAACAAAGAAGGAGCACACACGATATGATACCCAGTTCGACCTTGCCTACTCTGGGGGGTTTCCCACACCCTAAAAGGGACACAAATCTTATTACGAGTTTAGAGCTATTCGTTGACTTACACTTACACAACGCCTTGTTTGTAATAGCCTACCACTAACACTCCGTCTCTCGGATTTGCAATCTCGGTTCACCGCAGCTCACGTCGATCCCCTATGGGTAGGACGAGACTTCCCTCTCGACCTAGTCTTGGACCTCCCAGAAGCCCAGTCGCCTTCTCTCGAAGACGTGACTTGATTACTGTGTGTGTGCGCTTGGTAGTTCTTCAAGAACAGTCTGAACAGCACCCTGAACAGACTGCTTCTTTGACGTTGATATTCCGGTGTGGAATACTCAGCCGGCCGTCGCTCCTCCTCCAATCTTACGAATGCTCTCGTGTTTTCTTTCTCTCAGGAAGCGATGCAGATTAGGTCGCCCTAGCTCTTGTATTTATAGGGGCGGTGAAGACCAAATCTGCTTTTGATAATCATCCAAATATTTAGGAAATATTTCTTAAATATTTGTTGGATATTATCTCTTCCAATCTTTGGAAATATCCGGAGATACCTTCCATGACAAGTCAGGCATCCTTCTTCAAACGGAGGAGAGGATATTCGTTCGAATATCTGTAGCTCGAAATCTTCGCTGGCCGACTTCAGTTCGGAAAGATCTTCGATCTTTCAGAACCTTCCGGAACACATCCTTGTGTCTACTCCATGCTGTACTTGAGTGCCAGGATGCGATCGAACTCTTCTTGAACTCCTGCTCGAACCGTCTAAAGGCGTTTTGCCAAATACATGCCATTTAAGGGAACATCAATCTCCCCCTTGGCATTTTGGCAAAACCTAATCTACTAGATCTATCTAGACTTTAGACCGACTTGAGGAATCAATAATTGGTTACCTCAAAATACTCCCCCTTTTTGCCATAAACTGGCAAGGGGTCCAATCTAAGTATTCAAACAGGACTAGATATGTGCCAGAACAAGCACCAAAAACAAATAACGAAAAGTGTTCAGAGTTCTGAGAGGTTTCCGCAATGGACCTTTAGGCAGACGACATGTCATCTGAATCATCATCAGACTCCGCAGCCTCCTCTTCATCGTCGCTAGGGTAGCGTAGAGCACGAGCCAGCTTGTTGATGCGCTTACGTTGCTCCTTGTCTGCTGCAATGATGATGTCCAGCTCCTTGATCAGCGTGCTCCTCTCATCACGACCCATCTTGGCCCCCCTCGCCTTGATGTCTCAGGGACGTCTTGTCCCCTCTGTCTCGTCACCTTGAGATCGTTCACATGTCGGCCTTTGAACAGCTTAGGATCTACAGAGAATCTCTGCGGGGGTTTGGACAGCGAATCATTTGGAGTCTTCAGTTCGGGAGCTTGGTAGATGATCAATTCATATATCAGGGAAGGGAAACAAATCTGGTGGAAAGGTCGGCTTGACATAGCATGTTCAGCTATCTGTTTGAACATAACCCTGCCCGGATTAAAGCGCATCTTGTTCCCAATCTGATAGATCAGCTGAGCCACGTCTCGGCTGACGGTAGAACAGTGAGAAGAGGGTTTCCAGTTGAAAACTGCTATTAAGAACAGCATTGAGTAAAACGTTGATAGATATGCCGTAGGAACGACAGTATCAGACCACCATGTGACCGAACCAGCAGTAATAGTGTCCACAATTTTATCATAGTCGAGTTCCTCCTCATCTACTGCAGGATTATCCATGGAGAAATAAATGTTGATGAGGTCAGGGTCAATTTCAATCTTTCTACCTCGAACATAGACCACTCCATAATCTTTATCCCCGACGACACCAAACTGCGGAGGGAGATTGGCCATTGCCTCTCGGACCAGCTGTTCAACAAACGGTTTGTTCCTGGTAAGCGTCCAAATAAGGCATGACTGCTTCAGGACATGAACTACCTCTTTTCCTTTGTATCGCGACTCATCAAGCAGTCTTTCCGAGATTATCTTTCTTCTCTGAACAGACTTCCATTTTTTAGCTGCATCCTTGTTTACGAACCAGATGCCGTGCTTCACAATTCCAGCAGGAGCATCATGTTTAACAGGTGATGGGACTTCCTGTTTCCTTTTTCTGGAAGTATTTGCTCCCCCTGGAGCTTGACTTGCCTCTACATTGCTAGCCAAATTCTTCTTAGCAGGACTTCCAAAGATCAACCTCTTCTTTCCTTTGTTCTTCTTAAACTTTTTGAGCTCCGCAAGAGGAACAACATCTTGAGCATCCTCTGAAGGGATATCTGACAAGAGAACAGCCTGATCAACATCCTCCATCTCGGCATCAGACAGAGCTGGTGGATCCTCCTCCACATGGATTTTTTCAGCATGATTATCACCTTGAACATTTAGCGGAACTTCATCTGAAACCTCCACATCCTGAGTTTTTGAAGAGTTATCTTGTCTTGGTGTAACAGGAACTGCAGCCTCCCCATTTTGCAAATCTTTGACCACATCATCAATATCCCTGAAAACAGCATCTAGATCATCATCCTTCTCGGACGGATCAGACTCATCTAGCACAACATCACTCTGCTTTGCTTGCTCCTTAACATCTGCTTCATCATTCGTCTCCCTTGATTCATCTTCAGAACCACCATCTAAAACCACCTTCCTTTTTCTTGAAGACTCAAGAAACTGTTCAGTCTCGGACTCTGACATTGCAATGAGACGACCTCTTACAGCACTAGTCTTGGCTAGACACTTTCTTGGAGAAGTTGTTCGTCGACTGACAACTTTTCTACGAAGACCAGATGGTCGCACATATCCAGAAGCATGAATCTTTTCCCTCCAAATTTTTGAACCAACAGCAACCTTAGGTCCTGGCTTGCTGGGTTCCCCTTCTTTTACAACACTCACCAAACACAGCCGTACTAACTTCACTATTCTTATCAACCACGACATTTACTCCCTTCTTCACCTCCTTATTTCCAACATCATTACTTGTCACATGCACAGAAGCAACAACTGGAGATTTAGGGTTTGAGATTACCTCAGATTGGGGCATAAATAGCGGAGGAACGAGACTTGTTGATGACGAACTAGCATCGATTGGTTTAGGAGTCCCCTCCAATGTTCGCGAGGGCACCACCTTCTGCTTTGCAGCAGGTTCTGATCCTTTCTTCTCCACTGCCCCAACTTTAGGGTTTCCTGGGACGGCTCCTCCGTCTGTTACCTTTACAGCAGACATCGTTGTAGTTTCTGTGTCTAAGGACGACACCTTTTTCTCCTTTGGTACCTTCGGCTTCTTTGATTTCGAGATTTGAGTTTTTGCCACCAGAGTTTTAGTCGATTTCTTGGTCATCTTCTTCGGTTCCGGCGATGGCTTGACAACTGCCTTAGATGCATTCCTTGTGTTTACCATATTCGCCGAAGACTGAAGCTTTTGAGGATATCGCAAAATATTGCTGTTCTAGGGTTTCGGAAGCATGGGAGAACCAATAGAAGATGAGAGATTTCTGATTTTAAAAAATGCCCACGGCCTTTTCAACTTTCCAAAACTACCTCTGAAAAATATCCTCTCTTTACTCATAACGGCACGAAAGAATCTCCGAAATATTTAAAAAAAAATTCACCTTCCAAAACGAAATGTGCCTTCTGTTCCAGCTTCCTTCCTCAAGTGGTCAGTCCAACTGTTGTGCTGGAGTTTTGTCTTTCACTGACCACTGGCTAGAACACTTAGTCTTTGACGACACAGAGACCCAAGGAGGATCTGAGTGTCTCAAACTGAGAAGCATCCAGCGGTTTGGTGAAGATATCAGCCAATTGCTTGTCTGTTGTCACGTGAGTTAGGGTTACCACCTTCTGTTCAACCAGCTCTCTGATGAAATGATGTCTGATGTCTATGTGCTTCGTCCTGGAGTGCTGTACTGGATTCTTTGATATGCTAATTGCGCTCATGTTGTCACAGTACAGAGTCATCTCCTTCTGTTCCACTCCGTATTCTGACAGCATTTGCTTCATCCATAGCAGTTGAGTACAACAGCTTCCTGCAACGATATATTCCGCTTCGGCCGTAGAGAGCGAGATGCTGTTTTGCTTTTTGCTGAACCAGGAAACCAAGTTATTTCCCAAGAAGAAGCAACCTCCAGACGTACTCTTCCGATCTTCGGCGTTTCCAGCCCAGTCAGCGTCGCAGTAACCAACCAGGTATGGGTTGGTGTCCTTGGTGTACCAGATTCCAAAGTCAACAGTTCCGCACACGTACTTGATGATTCTTTTCACTTGCAGAAGATGGCTTTCTTTCGGGTCTGCCTGGTACCTTGCACAGACTCCTACTGTATACGCAATATCTGGTCTACTGGCAGTCAAATACAAGAGGCTCCCAATCATACTCCTGTACAGAGTCTGATCGACCTTTGTTCTAGCGTCGTCTTTAGTAATCTTCAAGTGCGTAGCAACTGGGGTTCGTTTGTGACTTGCCTTCTCAAGATCAAAATTTTTAATCAGAGTCTTTGCATACTTGCTCTGTGAAATGAAGATGTCATCATCCTTCTGTATCACCTGGAGTCTCAGGAAGTAGTTCAGCTCCCCAACCATGCTCATCTTGAACTCTTTTTGCATCTGTTCTACGAACTGATCCACCAGCTTCTGGGTGTTGGATCCGAACACAATATCGTCAACATAGATTTGTGCGATAATGAAATCTGACCTTGTGTGCTTTACGAACAGGGTCTTGTCTACTCCCCCTCGCGCATATCCATGGTTGACAAGAAAGACGGTGAGGCGCTCATACCAAGCCCGGGGTGCCTGCTTAAGACCGTACATTGCCTTCTTCAGGCGATACAGATGAGACGGGTGATGCGGGTCCTCAAATCCTTTCGGCTGAGCAACATATACTTCTTCATTTAGAAAGCCATTCAGGAACGCACTTTTAACATCCATCTGGAACAGCCAAAACTTTAAGTGACAAGCCAGCGCGAGAAGGAGGCAAATGGCTTCAAGACGTGCGACAGGGGCAAAGGTTTCATCAAAATCGATCCCCTCTATCTGGGTATAGCCCTGTGCAACAAGGCGAGCCTTGTTTCTGGTGATATTCCCTGAGGTGTCTGACTTGTTCTTAAAAATCCATTTTGTGCCGATGACGTTCACCCCATCAGGTCTGGGAACTAAGTCCCACACATCATTGCGGGCAAACTCTTCCAGTTCTTTCTGCATGCCTAGGACCCAATACTCATCATTGAGTGCTTCCTTTATGTTCTTCGGCTCTATTGTGGACAGAAAACACGAGCAAGCAGCAAGTTCTCTGAAGTTGATCTGCTTCCCACGAGTTCGTATTCCGTTACTAGGTGCTCCAATGACCTCAGAGATTGGGTGGTCTCTGGCAATTCATCGAGAGGGTTGTAAAGCAGCACGATCCTCTTGAGTACTGACGTCTTCAGCCTCCTCAGATGCAGAGATTCCAGAGAGATCACCAGCCGTGGGGACTCCTCCTGTCGAGTCAGTCTCAGTCGCAGTCGCAGCTGTTGGAAGAGTTTCAGAAGCTATCCCAACTGATTCATCAGCATCATATGGGCCAGTTTGCTCAAACACTTCATCATTGATTTTGACATTGATAGACTCCATGACGGATCATGTGCGTTTGTTAAACACCCGATATGCTCGACTGTTAGAGGAATAACCTAGAAAGAAACCCTCATCACTCTTCAGATCAAGCTTCTGTCTTTACTCCCTATCATTCAGAATGTAGCACTCACTCCCAAAAATGTGGAAGTACTTGACAGTGGGTTTCTTCCCTTTCCACAGTTCATAGCAGGTCATCTCAGTACCTGTGCATATTGTCACGCGATTTATAATGTGGCATGTTGTGTTCATAGCTTCTGACCAGAACTTCAGGGGAATCTTCTTGGCATGAATCATTACGCGAGCCATCTCCTGAATTGTACGATTTTTCCGTTCCACAACGCCATTCTGCTGGGGTGTGATGGCAGAAGCAAACTGATGAGCAACCCCGCGTTCTGCACAGTACGTGGCCATAGTCGTATTCTTGAACTCGGTGCCGTTGTCACTCCTGATACTCACCAGGTGTTCTCCTTTGTCTTCCCTCTCTCTCTGGAGTAAGGTAGCAAGTTCAATGAACTGTTACTTCTGTCTTGTCTTGTCTCGGAGGAACAGAGTCCATGTAAACCTAGTGAAGTCGTCCACACAGACCAAGACATACTTCTTGCCACCATAGCTCTCAACCTGCATTGATCCCATGAGATCCATATGGATCAGTTCCAGCAGTCTGCTGGTGCTGATTTGCGTGGTGTTGGGATGTGAAGCCTTTGTCTGTTTTCCGATTTGGCATTCTCTGCATATAACATCAACATCGCCTTTCACATTGGGCATTCCGCGGATGAGACCAGTTGAGCAGAGCTTCTTCAAGGTCTTGAGATTCAGATGACCCAAGCGCCTGTTCCACAGAGCCATCTCATCCGCTTGACTTGATAGGCATGCTGATGCAGCAACTGTTCCAGCAGATCCTATGAGGTAACAGTTGTTGGCTGCTCTACTGCCTTTCATCAGTGTGCCACCTTTCTTATCCAAAACTTGGCACGAGTCATGAGTGAATTTGACATGGTGTCCGCCATCACATAGCTAACTGATACTGATTAAGTTCACCTTCAATCCTTCAACAAGGAGAGTATCCTCGAGTACAGGGAGATCCGGAACCTTCAATGTCCCACAGCCGATCACCTGACCCTTTCCTCCATCTCCAAAAGTGACAAACTGCTTCTTCATAACAGGTCGAATATGAGTAAGAAACTTAGAGTTACCTGTCATATGGGCGGAGCATCCACTATCGAAGTACCATCGATCTTTCTCCATGTGACTCGAAGAGCTGAAGGCAACCAAGCATACGGTAGCTGCAACAAATGCGACAAAGTTGGTAGTTTCATCACCATTATCCTCATCAGCTGACTCAACGTCACTGAGATTCGCAATCATCGCCTTTTTCTTCTTGAGGGTGTTGGCACATTCGGCCTGGAAGTGACCGAATCCCCTGCATTCATGACATTGAATCTCTTTCCCGTTTTCAGAAGAGTCCCGATTTTTCTCACTGGTCTTCGTCTTATCTGCTTTCCAGTTGCGAGAATTACTCGAGAAGGGCTGTCCTGGCTCAGTACCACGTCTGTTGAGTTTTCTGACCATCCTTCCAAAATTTTGAGCCATCATAGCCAGTTGCTCAGTCGAGCAGTCAGTCTCAGTCATGCCTTCAGACACTTTTACCCTCAGGGCGATTCCTTTTGCTTCTTTGGGTTGACCTTCGTGATTCATCTCGTACGTTCTGAGTGAACCCATGAGCTCGTCCAATTTCAGTTTGGAGATATCATGCATCTCCTCAATGGCAGTGACTTTCATGGCAAATCTTGGAGGAAGCGATCTTAATACTTTGCTGGCCATTTGTTCTCCATCAATCGATTTTCCCAGTGCAGCAGCCTCGTTGGACAGATCTAAAACTCTCGCATTGAACTCAGGGATGGTTTCACTGTCCTTTATTTTCATATCCTCGAACTTGGTTGTCACAATCTGCATTCGAGAATTGCGAACTTTGTCGGTACCTTCATACGCTGTTTGAAGGATATCCCATGCTTCCTTTGCGATTTCACAGTTGATGATCAGTTTCAGTACATTCTCGTCCACGCCAGAAAAGATGGCGTTCATAGCTTTCGAATTTCCGATAGATGCTTTTTCATCTGCTTCATCCCATAGAGCTTCTGGTTTAGGGACAACTTCTCCTGTGAGACTTTCCATCATGGGTTGAGTCCATCCAACCAAGACAACCTTCCAAGCTTTTTCATCTAGAGATTTCAAAAAAGATTTCATCTTGGGCTTCCAGCAGGCATAGTTAGATCCTTCTAACAGCGGGGGTCGGGTAATGCTTTGTCCTTCCTTCAGAGTCATCTTGAACAGTGCTAGGATCCCACTCAGTGTGTCGAGTGTTTGCTCTAATACAAATTGAAATATAGTAACCTGTTCAAGCTACTGTTCAAGGGACAGTTTGAGACAGACCTTGAACACCTTTGTGACAGTGCAGCAAGCAGAACAAAGAAGGAGCACACACGATATGATACCCAGTTCGGCCTTGCCTACTCTGGGGGGTTTTCCACACCCTAAAAGGGACACAAATCTTATTACGAGTTTAGAGCTATTCGTGGACTTACACTTACACAACGCCTTGTTTGTAATAGGTAGCCTCTAACACTCCGTCTCTCAGATTTGCAATCTCGGTTCACCGCAGCTCACCTCGATCGCCTATGGGTAGGACGAGACTTCCCTCTCGACCTAGTCTTGGACCTCTCAGAAGCCCAGTCGCCTTCTGACAGGTCGTCGTCGGTACCTGCAAATTTATATTTATAATTCCTTACTCTGAACTGTGGGTTAGTACAGTGGCAAGCAAGGGTCGAACCCAAGGGAGCTAGATGGTTACTACTTTGTTCTGTAAGAGAGAAAAAAGAAACAATTGGGTGAGAGTAATTGATTAGGAAACAGTGCAATGAACGAAATAAGCTGGTGTGTATCAATCAGAGAAGGTATTCAGGCTAGGGTTCTTCAACTGTGACTTAGTCTATCCTTGATTCCTAGGTATTTTATTCTTGCTTTCTTAAGTGTGGTTACTCCTGGTCTGGTTATAACCTAAGGTAGGACCGTTAAGTCACTACGCCACAATCTACTCCTGGTCAGGTTATAGACTTTTAATTCTAGCAAACCTAATACTCCTGGTCAGGTTATATTAGGCTTAGTGCATCTACTTATTCTAACGGATCAGTATCAAATAAGCAGGATAAAGAAGGCAAGTATTACTAGGTTAAGTTGTACCCTTTCGGATCTCCCCTTAACCTAGCAATTCGAGCCGATATAATTTGCACAAGAATTAATAGAATGCAAGAACAATAATTAAGAACTGAATCTCAAAACATTCGTCACAATTATTCAAACCCTAGCCCGAATAACGGGTTTAGTTACACATAGCCATGAGGAAATAATGCATGAATGAAAAGAACGAGGAACACTTCACTTAAAACCGAGGAACAAAGGAACCGGACGTGGGACTGAGTCACGGCCGAGTGGGCTGAGCTACTGCTGTGGACGGCTGAGAAATCGGGCGGAGCAAGGCGGCACAACCGTGGTGAAGGGCGGAGGAACTAGGGCACACGGCCAAGAGAGGAGAGAGCTCGTGTGGAGCTTGTGGGATGGCTATTAGGTCTTGTATGCTCCTCCTTATATAGAGTTTGAGAAACCCTAAAGTTCCCAAAATAAGCCAAAGATAATCATGGAAATATTTCCATAATATTCTTTGCTTTATCTTCAAGCTATCTCTTTGCTTGGGAATTAAGCCACCTTAAACCTTCTTGAATATTCCGAAACCCTAGATGTAAGTTTGCCCTAAATATGACATTGGGCTGGACGAATTTGGGCTTTGAACTCGGTCAGCTCGGCTGCGACTCGGATGCAACTCGGTCAACTCGGCTGGAACTCGGATGCTAGGGCTGATCGGACTGGGTACTTTGGGGCCAATTTGACTCACCTTCGGACACTCTTCTGGCCGGACTCTTGGTCTGGGGCACTAGCTGGACATGTATACTTGATGCTGGGACCTTGAAATAGGACATTTGAATGGACATTGAAGCTCGGGCGGTCCTTGAAGTTGGTGTCTCAGCCAGCCGGAAATAGTCCCTGAAATTTGGCTTAGTCCTGAAATCTGCGCTGATTGGACTAGCGACTTTGGCAATGATTTACTCCGGCCTCAGACAAGCTTTTGGCCGGGGTCTTGGTCATGGGCACCAGGTGGACATCCGGACTTGGTTATAGGACCTTGAGATCACCCCATTGTGAGGGCAGATAAGGCCGGGGCGGCTCTCAAAGTCGGGGTCTCGGTCATGGTGCGCTGGTCTCAAAATCTGCCGGTGAGTCCGATTTGCGCCCTTTTGCTCTCGAATGAAGTTCCTTTACTCCGCATGACTCCAAAATCATCTTGTGATGCATTTATGGCCTAAAGTGCCATCTTTAAGCGCAATTCCTCCTAGAGCTTCCAAATCACCTGAAACACGAAACAACACTAAGAAGTAACTGTTCGTATAATAAAGTGCTGGAATTGGTGGGATTTAATGACTCGATGAGTCGTATAAATACGGCTCATCAAACCACCCCACACTTAAACTTGTTCGTCCCGAACAAGAACTAGGTCATGAGAGGAACGAATAATGTAAACACCACCATGCTTCGGTCATCCTAGACGTGCTACATGGACATGACTCGGCTACTCTAGATCTCGCCTTTTATGCATGCTTGTTACTAATAGACTTGTGTGAAAACACGGGTTAAAGATACGTGTTACCTTTGGGTCGAGATGCAAATCAATTCGGATGTATCTGGAGATAGCCCTTTTTAGACCCATGAACCGCATTCTCTGACTCGAACTCGTTGCTATATGGTTATGCTTTGCTGCTTTTTCTTGCACGTGATTGATTCGAGCTTCAAATTGTTGAGTGCTTTTCGGCCAGCTATAGATGATTTCGGTTTTGGTGCTTCAAAGGCGCTCTACACTTGATTTCGGTGTAAGCTATCACAATGATGATGGGTTTGTTGCTTTGTGGTGCGGATTGTGACTTGCTCGAACCTACTTGCTCTCACTCATCATCGTCCTTTGGCTTGGGTCAAGCCAAGGGTCGCTTGTCTATTTTCCCGGCTACTTGGACTAGAGTTTGGACGGTGTGAAGTATTCCCGTCCCAACCAACCGCAAAGGTGCCGCAGTGGCGGAGCAGACTCGTACTATGTTGCCTCGAAGTGCTAGCCTCCACAAGCTCTACATAACCATATATCCTGAGTTCGATACTTGAATGATCTGTCAAGTCCCTCTAGGGCATTTCTATCAACTCCACATCACTGTTTATCTCAACTAACAAAGGCACGCAAAGATTTTAAGATCACATGTTAGTCGCACAAATCAATTTTCACCAAAGACATGCATGTAATCGGCTCTATCTATCTTACCATATCATTATCCAATACTGCAAGTCTAGGAAATAGTGAAGTATCATGTACAAAAATTTTAAAAATGACGGGAAACGTGCTGACTCTGTGCAGGGTGCAGTAAATAAACGTGCTGACTCACTGACTGACTCTCCCACCCCACACTTTTGAAATAAGCCGTGTCCTCACGGCACGACTCAAATCTAGACTCACAATGCATGCATAAATAAAACAAAGGGAAATAAGAAGAGAGTAAGGACAGGCACTTCCCTCGTGCGGTGCGTGACGATCAGAAACAACTGATTATTCTCCTACGAGTCCTCGAAGAGCACCATTGGAGCTTGCATCGCAACGTGAGTTCGTCACCAAATGAAAGGTCTGTGTCAATGACATTAAGACGAATAAAGGATTCCCAGGAGGTTGGAGGAGTCACAATGGTCTCACTTAAAACCCAACCTCCTTAGACTCGTAAGTCTTTGTGACAGAATCTTTAAACGCTCATGTTTCTTGACACAATTTATTCAAGGTGTGAACTACTCACGTTGGATGCAGTCTTATGCAATATCTTGGATACATCCGCCTCTGCCCCTGCATGAAAATTATCTTCCTTCCCAGGGTACAATGTGACAATAAAGACTCAAAACATAGTAAAATAAATGATGAAAACTGAAATGCAGATAGTGCAGGGTTGCCTCCCTGCGAGCGCCTTTGTTTTACGTCGTTGGCTCGACGGTACCTCATTTTAGGGATCACAAGTTAGGATCCCATGGGCGTGTGAGGTCATATTTTGCTCCAGCGACTCTTCCAATCTGTCCGAAATCCTCATGAAACGACGTGCTCGGGTTCGCTCTCCATTGATCGGGCGGCTTTGCCCTCACATATTCCCGAGATGGTGAGGATAACTTGGCCATAGCTGCTGGCCCAATCGTATGTACGGTCTGCTCTGGTAGGTCCGGAACTAGGGCACCGAAATCTGATGTGTGCACAATGTCTGGTGGTTTCTTCGTGCATGGACGGGCGGCATCCTCATAGACATAGAAATCTGATGCCTTGCCACCGAATGCTAGTGATAGTAAGCCTATGCCCATGTCAATCTTGGTCTTGGTGGTGTGAAGGAATGGTCGCCCCAAAATTAGCGCTGGCGGCTCGTCGTTTCTTGCTCCTCCCATCTGCAAGACATAGAAATCTGCAGGAACAACAAGATCTCCTACTTGGAGGGTTAGATCCTCTAGCAAACCAGCCGGGCGTACACAAGATTTATTCCCTAATTCTATCGACAACCTAGGCGGTTTCAATGGGCCAAGTTTCAGTGAACAATAAAGAGAATATGGCATAACATTAATGGCAGCACCCAAGTCAATTAAACAGTGATGTATCTGGGCCTCACCGATACCACAGGTGACCGTGAAGGCACCTGGGTCCTTACTCTTTCCTGGCGACTCATGGCTCGTAATGAGGGGGTGCTCCATTATAGGATCGTTCTGTTTAGGCCTTGCCTCCAATCTGTCTTCTAGCTCATCCTTATGTGTCGCATTGCTTTCGGGAGTAATCACCTGCACATAACACGAAGAACCGTGAGTGTTAGGATTCTCGGCCTCAAGGACCGGGATCTTTTCGGACAGCCCGACAGTAAAGAACGTGTTTGTCTCGGCTTGTTCTCCTTCAGGCGCCGACGGGTTGAAGACTTCTGATGCCCAGATGTAATCTGATCTAGGCTTTTCCTCGTTGATCCTTGCCATCGTGTTGAGCATCTCGTTCTCCCAATATGCGGACTCCTTTGGTGCCGCTTCCATGTCCACTACTTCTACCATGCTGACTATCCCTTTTGGATTTTGAACTGTCTGCGAGGGAAGCCGTCCTGTGCTCACACTGTTTGCGAGATCCGAGACTAGCGTAGTAAGCTGGGACATCTGTTTCTTTAAGTCTGCAATGTCTCCCTTGGTCGTGGCTGCCAGTTCTTCTACTATCTTTTCGAGAGGTTTGTTGGAGCTGTGATTGCTCGGGCCTGGCTGATTATTGATCGGTCCTCGGTGTTGGTACTGACTAGGCCTGTTTTGCTGGTACTGACGATAAGGAGGCTGGTAGGGCTGCTGATTCTGCTGAGGCGCATTCTGTCGTACCGGCTCTCTCTGTGCCTGATGTTGCTGATTATTGCTCTTCCAGAGCTGTCCGTTGACTCCTTGATTGGTCGTGGCTGCGCCATATTGTCGGACTGCCCCTGGTCTGTTGCCATAACTCTGATAATCGCCCACGGCATTGACATCAGCCTGGTCGTCTGCTACTAAAGTAGGGCACTCGTCTGTCTTGTGGTCTGTAGCTGCACAGAACTCGCACGGCTTGGTCTGGACTGGTTGCCTTCGGATGACATGCTGCATCAGCTCCTTAAGCTCCTTGATCTCTGCGGCCATGGTACTGGATGGGGGCTCGACCCTTGAGACGTTCCTGGTCTGGGTGTATTCTTCTTCTTTGGTGGACTCATCTTGGAACCGCTCGCTCTCGGCCACTGCCATTATCTTTCGTCGGACTCCGGCTGCGGATAAGTCCATAAGATTGCCTCCAGCTGAGGCGTCTAAGAGCTTCCTGTCGAGCTTGCGAAGACCGTCTAGCATGTACTCCACGAGCAACTTCTCTGGTAGGCCTAGGTTGCATCAACTCTTTTCCAAGGCGATGAATTTCTCCACGTACTCGTGCATGGTCTCGTTTGGTCCCTTCCTAAGCTCCTGTAACTGGCGCCTGACTTGCATGGCTCGTCCTGCTGGGTAGTACTTGGTGAGAAACTGTTTCTGCTTCTCCTCCCATGTATAGATGCTGTCTGAGGGCAGAGATAAAAACCAGTCTGTAGCGGAGTCAGTGAGTGAGAAATAGAATGCCTTGAGTTTGAAGTCATCCACTGAAGCTCCGTAGGGTTTGAGATTATGGCAACTGCCATGATAGCGTTTCAAGTGCCCTGTAGCTGATTCTCCCCTTGCTCCCGAGAATTTGGGAAGGTGATGGACGATTGAGATGCTGATAGCTATTTCTTCGAGTTCTGGTCCTTCATAGATGGGCCATGACTGGTCTTTGAATTCGGGGACCGAGAGCTCTCCCATGGATGGCTCCTCATCGTGATAATAAGCTTCTTCCTCGTACACCGGCTGTCTGAGTCGTCTGATGGGCGGCTGGGGCTGGACCTGGTGTTGAACTTGTTGCTGCGGTCGGGCCTGGACTTGTTGTCGAGCTGGGGCATGTTGTCGGACTTGTTGCGGCCCTGGATTGGATTTCGGGCCGGAGCTTGCTGTTGTACCTGTTGCTGGACGTGCTGCTGCTGTCGAACTGGTCCTTGGTTCTGTCGAGCTGCTTCTCGTTGTGCACGCCTTTGATCGCGGACTAGCTGTTCTGGATCGTCGTAGATCACTTGTTGTACTCTTTCGTTGTTGTCGATTATTGGTGGGTTTTGGTCGAACTGTTCTTCCTCGTACTGTTTGTTATCAGCAATTCCATCACCTGCGTGAGCCATGGCGCAAGAATAGCAAAGCACCGAATAGCAAGACACCGAAATAGCAAGAACAGACTAGCAACAAAGGGTCCCCAGGAGATTGGAGGAGTCACAGCGGTCTCACTTAAAACCCAATCTCCTTAGACTCGTAAGTCTTGGTGACAGAACCCTCTAAAAGCTAGAAATTGAAATCGAGATAATCGGAAATCGGAAAACAAGGCAGTTGAAAATAACGAACTAGGAGAATTCAACGAATAGCAAGAAATACGAAATAAACAAAAAAAAAGAAATAACGAAAAATTGAAAGAACAAAATTCACCGTGTGTAGCTCCCCGACAACGGCGCCAAAATTTGACAGGTCGTCGTCGGTACCTGCAAATTTATATTTATAATTCCTCACTCTGAACTGTGGGTTAGTACAGTGGCAAGCAAGGGTCGAACCCAAGGCAGCTAGATGGTTACTACTTTGTTCTGTAAGAGAGAAAAAAGAAACAATTGGGTGAGAGTAATTGATTAGGAAACAGTGCAATGAACGAAATAAGCTGGTGTGTATCAATCAGAGAAGGTATTCAGGCTAGGGTTCTTCAATTGTGACTTAGTCTATCCTTGATTCCTAGGTATTTTATTCTTGCTTTCTTAAGTGTGGTTACTCCTGGTCTGGTTATAACCTAAGGTAGGACCGTTAAGTCACTACGCCACAATCTACTCCTGGTCAGGTTATAGACTTTTAATTCTAGCAAACCTAATACTCCTGGTCAGGTTATATTAGGCTTAGTGCATCTACTTATTCTAACGGATCAGTATCAAATAAGAATGATAAAGAAGGCAAGTATTACTAGGTTAAGTTGTACCCTTTCGGATCTCCCCTTAACCTAGCAATTCGAGCCGATATAATTTGCACAAGAATTAATAGAATGCAAGAACAATAATTAAGAACTGAATCTCAAAACATTCGTCACAATTATTCAAACCCTAGCCCGAATAACGGGTTTAGTTACACATAGCCATGAGGAAATAATGCATGAATGAAAAGAACGAGGAACACTTCACTTAAAACCGAGGAACAAAGGAACCGGACGTGGGACTGAGTCACGGCCGAGTGGGCTGAGCTACTGCTGTGGACGGCTGAGAAATCGGGCGGAGCAAGGCGGCACAACCGTGGTGAAGGGCGGAGGAACTAGGGCACACGGCCAAGAGAGGAGAGAGCTCGTGTGGAGCTTGTGGGATGGCTATTAGGTCTTGTATGCTCCTCATATAGAGTTTGAGAAACCCTAAAGTTCCCAAAATAAGCCAAAGATAATCATGGAAATATTTCCATAATATTCTTTGCTTTATCTTCAAGCTATCTCTTTGCTTGGGAATTAAGCCACCTTAAACCTTCTTGAATATTCCGAAACCCTAGATGTAAGTTTGCCCTAAATATGACATTGGGCTGGACGAATTTGGGCTTTGAACTCGGTCAGCTCGGCTGCGACTCGGATGCAACTCGGTCAACTCGGCTGGAACTCGGATGCTAGGGCTGATCGGACTGGGTACTTTGGGGCCGATTTGACTCACCTTCGGACACTCTTCTGGCCGGACTCTTGGTCTGGGGCACTAGCTAGACATGTATACTTGATGCTGGGACCTTGAAATAGGACATTTGAATGGACATTGAAGCTCGGGCGGTCCTTGAAGTTGGTGTCTCAGCCAGCCGGAAATAGTCCCTGAAATTTGGCTTAGTCCTGAAATCTGCGCTGATTGGACTAGCGACTTTGGCAATGATTTACTCCGGCCTCGGACAAGCTTTTGGCCGGGGTCTTGGTCATGGGCACCAGGTGGACATCCGGACTTGGTGATAAGACCTTGAGATCACCCCATTGTGAGGGCGGATAAGGCCGGGGCGGCTCTCAAAGTTGGGGTCTCGGTCATGGTGCGCTGGTCTCAAAATCTGCCGGTGAGTCCGATTTGCGCCCTTTTGCTCTCGAATGAAGTTCCTTTACTCCGCATGACTCCAAAATCATCTTGTGATGCATTTATGGCCTAAAGTGCCATCTTTAAGCGCAATTCCTCCTAGAGCTTCCAAATCACCTGAAACACGAAACAACACTAAGAAGTAACTGTTCGTATAATAAAGTGCTGGAATTGGTGGAATTTAATGACTCGATGAGTCATATAAATACGGCTCATCACCTTCTCTCAAAGACGTGACTTGATTACTGTGTGTGTGCGCTTGATAGTTCTTCAAGAACAGTCTGAACAGCACCCTGAACAGACTGCTTCTTCGCCGTTGATATTCCAGTGTGGAATACTCAGCCGGCCGTCGCTCCTCCTCCAATCTCATGAATGCTCTCGTGTTTTCTTTCTCTCAGGAAGCGATGCAGATTAGGTCGCCCTAGCTCTTGTATTTATAGGGGCGGTGAAGACCAAATCTGCTTTTGATAATCATCCAAATATTTAGGAAATATTTCCTAAATATTTGTTGGATATTATCTCTTCCAATCTTTGGAAATATCCGGAGATACCTTCCATGACAAGTCAGTCATCCTTCTTAAAAACGGAGGAGAGGATATTCGTTCGAATATCTGTAGCTCGAAATCTTCGCTGGCCGACTTCAGTTCGGAAAGATCTTCGATCTTTCAGAACCTTCCGGAACACATCGTTGTGTCTGCTCCATGCTGTACTTGAGTGCCAGGATGCGATCGAACTCTTCTTGAACTCCTGCTCGAACTTTCTAAAGGCGTTTTGCCAAATACATGTCATTTAAGGGAACATCAATCTTCGTGAGTTTATTCATAGGCAGATGACCCATTCTTCTGTGCCAAACTGTAGGAGAAACATCTTTGATGATAGCTGTACAGGTGATAGTGTGAGATAAGTCTGCATCCTTCAACAAGTATAGACCCTTGACCAGCCTACCAATCCCCAAGTTGGTCTTGTGGGCATGGTCCTGGATTACACAACATCCTTTAGAGAACTCCACAGAACATCCAGAACTACCAGTCAATTTGCTTATAGAAATCAAGTTAAACTTGAAAGCAGGAACATATAAAACATCGTGAAGAATCAGGTTCTTGGTCAATGCAACCTTACCAGCATATTTCACTCTGCTAGTTTCACCATTAGGTAGTAATATAGTGCAAGTAGTAGACACCTTATACACATCATCTAATAGATCAAGATTGCATGTGAAATGATCTGTAGCCCCACTGTCAATGACCCAATCAACACTTCTACTATCAAGAGTTTGAGAAATAAGACAAATACCTGCCATATGAGTGGTACCTTCTTGTTCATGGCATTCATTTTTCTTTAGCAAAGCCAGCAACTGATGAAGTTGAGAATTACTGAACTGAGGTAATTGATTTGAGTTGCTTGATTCTGCCTTTTCACCACCAAAACCACTGTCACAACTAGCCATATTCACAGACTTAACTTGATCATTTCCCTTGCCAGTACTCTTCATATTGCTTTTGTGGAACTTATGACCGGGAGGATAACCAACTAGCTTATAGCAGAACTCCTTAGTGTGGCCACTCATTTCACAATGAGTACAAAATAACCTTCCCTTTGGCTTGCCAGCACCGCTTCTCATCTGCCCTTTTCCATAGCCATTGTTCTCTTGATGACTACCATACAAGGCAGATGCTTCAATACATGGATGCTTTGTGACCTTTTTGCTGACTTTCAGCATTTAGAGCCATGTCATAGACAGTGTCAAGACCGGGAAGTTCTTTTAGAGCAAGGACGTGAGTTCTTATGTGAGCATAGTTATCATTCAATCCCATAAGAAACTCAATTACCCTGTCCTCTTCTCTTTCTCTAGCAGTGGTTCTACAATTAGCACACTCACTGTCTTCATCACAACTAACTCTCTTGCTCATAGAGTCCAACTCTTTCCAAAAAGCATTCAATTTCTCAAAGTAATTTGCAATATCAAGATCACCCTGCCTTATATTGCTTACTTCCTTTTTCAGAAAAAAATTTCTTGATACATTTGAGCCTGCATATCTATTGTGCAAAATGCGCCAAGCCGTAGTAGTATCCTTTGCGTGTAAGATATGACTAACTACCTTCTTAGACACAGAGTTTAACAGCCATGTCATAACTACATCATTGCATCGCTTCCATTTAACAACTAAAGCAGGATCATTAGGTTTAGGTCTCTCACCTTTTACGTATTCAAGCTTTGATCTCACGGACAAGGCTATTTCCATTGACTTTGCCCAAGACACAAAATTCTGTCAGCCGATCAGAACTTCGCTAACGATTGATGCACCAGTAATTTCATTAGTACTGAAATGATACGGATCATCAACCAAAGCATCTTCGCGAACCCTAGCCATGCTTGCAAGCGAAAAAGCGGAAGAGCGAAAAACTTCAAAAACGAACCAAAAAACAATCAGTCTTCAAGAAGCCGCGCGGAACGTCATGCTTGCTCTGATACCATGAAGAAAAACATAGATCGGAGTTCGCTCTGTGATGATCGGAGCTCAGGCGGAGAAGAACGAAGACGAAGGAGGGAAATGTGATTTATGGCAATTTTCGTGTTATTGATACGCAGGCAATCTGCTGCGTTTTATACTTGCAGCTAAATACACAAGACCCCTTTAGTTCTCAATAGTACAATCAGAACAATAACATAATTACAAAAGGAACCCAGAAAGGAAACGCTGACGTTTGGCTCAGCAGCCAAACTCAAACTCTCCCGCCTAAGCTGAAACGATGCCGTTCCGGTACCTGGACTTGCTTCCTTCGCATGACGCCCAACCCCCTTTGAGCTCCAATACTCTTAATATTGTCAATATAAATTTGCGCAACACACATTGGACATGGCATTCTATGAAAATGTTTATTTCGTAGAGAGCACCTCGACTCCGATTGAAAAAAATTCATGGATCCTCCACTGACAGTACCTATGCGACTCGCGAGTGGATAAACCTCAACGTCACTTGCAAACATTCAAAAGTGACGAGAAAACCAACTAAGAAAATATCCATCAAAAAATAGTCCACGCCATAAGTAAGACTTAGAAAACTAGTGAAAAGAATATGTCATGAATGAGATGTAAATCTTTGACACTGAGATTCCAATAGAAGGATCTTACCACTAAACCACCATTCTCATTTTCCTTTTTGAATCAATTGAGATTTATTTGTATGGATAGTATATGAAAAGTGTTGAATTTTTTTATTTATTTTTTTTGGAATAACGACATCACATTTGGTTCAAAGGAGTTAATGTTGGTTAGTTGGGATTACTTTTCATTGAATAGCCAAATTGTAAGGAGTCCATTTCACACATATATTCAACTTCATGTACACATATTACATATTATTTTTGATTGAGATGTATACTATATAGTTTGAATATAAACTATTGTAAGCAGTTTGGGGCTCCAATCAAGGAGAGGGCTAAGCTGGAGTAGTTGATAGTGGTTAGCACCATACCAATAACTATGTACACATGCACATACGTGTTATATTCTTTTGTTCTCATTGGAGATAGCGATAAAATTACATTAAATTGTCATTACAATAGAAACATTTTTATTTTATTTTTCATTTTTGGGTATCGACAGAGATATTAATCGAGATTAATTATCAATTGTACTTGTAAAGTTTCTTTTAGGTTGTACAGTTATGAGTGCGGTTTCGGTATTTCTCAAAAGATGACACGTAATAAATTTGACGAAATTTCGTAATTGAACATAGAGGGGCAATATAATTTTCATAATTAATTTTAATTCAATTTAGACCTTCACTATTTTAAAAGAGTTCCGGGAGCAAATGCAATATCTGATTGAGTCGAGCTATATATCGTTGTGTAGCTAACTCAAAGCCCTACAACTCTCTAGTTCACACTGAGAGGAGACGAGATCGTTTAGGAGATCGAAACACGAGTCGAAGTCAGACATAAATGCGTACCGCTACGAACTTGTCAAATCCTCTTAATGTTCACACTTATGACAAAATGTTCAGAATTAAGCCAAAATGTTCAGACTTAATACTAAATGTTCAGCCATAAAAAGTATTCATACAACTTATACAATGTGTTGTGAAATGATATTGAAGGAAAATAAAGAGTCCTTAGCTCATATTGACTATGAGTGAGATGAATTTACACCACAATATCATATTAGGCCTTCGATGTTTTAAATGAGTGATGAGAGCAAATGAAAAATATGATAGAGTCACTATAGATCGTTGCGTAGCTAACTCAAAGCACTACAAATCTCTAGTTCACTCCGAGAGCAGACGAGGTTGTTTAGAAGGTCGAAACACGAGTTGAAGTCAAACATCAGTGCGTACCACTACGAACTCGTTAGTTCCTCTTAATGCTCAGACTCAAGCCAAAATGTTTAGACTTAAGACTAAATGTCCAGCCATAAAAAGTATTCATAAAGCTTTTATAATGTGTTTTGACATAATATTGAAGCAAAATAAAAAGCCCTTAACTCATATTGGTCATGAATCAAATGACTTTTATATCACAATGGCATATTAGACTTTTTCTGTTTCAAATGAGTGCTGGGAACAAATGAAAATTTGATAGAGGCAAGCTATTTGCGTAGCTAACTCAAAGACTTATAACTTTCTAGTTCACATCGAGATCAGACAATGTGGTTTAGAAGGTCGAAACACGAGTGGAAGTCAGACATCAGTGTAACCCGCTACAAATTTACAGCTACGCCGACTTCGACTTGTGTTTCGACCTTCTAAACAAAATTTTCTGCTCTGGATGTGAACTAGAGAGTTGTAAAGCTTTGAGTTAGCTACACAACGACATATAGCTCGTTTCCATCGAATCTTTAGTCTATTCTCGGCACTCGTTCGACGCATCAAAAGTCTAATCTGCCGTTAACAATGTTATTTTTTTTGGACGGTTATACCCTCACATCTGTTATATATTCTTAAATAAGTCTGTTTGAACTTTTTGTATTTACAAAAAGCGTCCCGAATTATTATTGGTTGTAAATGACACGTGTCATATTCTTAGGGGGTTTATAGTTAACATTTTTAATTGCTATGTATATTTGATTCACTCATTGGACAGTAATTACCGTCATATTGCAGAAAAAAATCATAAGAGAATTATATATATATTATAAATGGATATTTCATAATTTTATTGTATTGAATATAATTACTAGGAATGTCAATTGGGCTTAAGAAATCACAAAACAAATTCAAATAAAATGATTGGTTTGGCGGGGGGGCTTAGCACTTCAAATTAATTTAGCTCAACCAATATCAATGGGAAAAAGTAGATAATCTTGTGGGCATATAATAGTTTTCTAATTTTAGTTTAGGCAATCAAATAAAAATGATTCCTCCAATCCCAATAAAATCTATAAAGAAAAAAGCAGAAACTATTGATTTTACAAACATAATAAATAGAAAACAATATTGTCTGGTCAGCTCTCTCTGCTTTCCAAACAAAAATCATTACTCTGTTTCCGTCTTCCAAATCTCATGCCATAATCTTCGCTTTCGACTCCCTTTCTGCTTCCTCCTCCTTCTTCTTCTTCTTCTTCTTCTCCTATTCTCCCACAGTCAAGCTTCACAAATGGCGGAAATCACTCACTACTCCTCCTCCTCTGTCGTCACTCTCTTCTTCTCTCTTCTGCTGCTGTCGCTTCAACTCACCCACTCTCACGTATCCTACGATCGCAAAGCCATCATCATCAATGGCCAGAGAAAGATTCTCATTTCTGGTTCCATTCACTATCCCAGAAGCACCCCAGACGTAAAATTAATTATCTCATTTCATCTTCTTCGTTGACTGCTCGTTGATTTGATTAATTAATTAATCATATGATGTATGTTACAATTTGTGATGATGTTCAGATGTGGGAGGATCTCATCTTCAAAGCCAAAGATGGTGGCTTGGATGTCATCGACACTTACGTCTTCTGGAACGGACATGAACCTTCTCCTGGAAATGTAACCGAACTAATTCCCTTACATTTTTTTGCTCTTAAAATTTTCCATCTTTCTCGCATACACACACTGCTCATGTTTGATTTTGGAATCAGTATAATTTTGAGGGGAGATATGATCTGTTGAGGTTTATAAAGACTATACAAAAAGCTGGCTTATACGCACATCTCCGCATTGGACCTTATGTATGTGCAGAATGGAATTTTGGGTAATTTCCGGGCACTTTTAACTCCCCATCATTTTTGCTTCCATTCCCTATTTATATATTTGTGTGCAGTGGGTTCCCAGTTTGGCTCAAGTTTGTCCCAGGCATCAGTTTTAGAACTGACAATGACCCTTTCAAGGTATCAAAATTGCTCCTTAGTTTTCCATATAAATGATTTCTTTTTCTTGCAAAATTTAGTTTTAAGGGCATTGAATTGGTTGTGATTTTGTGGGGGAAAATGTAGCAAGCTATGCAAGGATTTACTGAGAAAATTGTTGGCATGATGAAAAGGGAAGGATTATTTGAGCCTCAAGGCGGTCCTATAATCCTCGCCCAGGTTCCGTTTTCTAACTCAAGCTAGACGCATATTGTATTATCGAAATCGCTTATTTTTAATTTCATTTATAGAATTTTATGGTGTGATTGACGACGGATGCAGATAGAGAATGAGTTTGGAGCTCTAAGTAAGGAGTTGGGAGCACCAGGACACAATTACTTGACCTGGGCAGCAAACATGGCTACTTCCTTGAACACTCAAGTTCCATGGGTTATGTGCAAGCAGGACAATGCCCCTGATCCCATGGTCATTTTGCCACACTGCTCACTCTTTTTTTTTCTCAGTTATGTTATCCTGTGTGTACGTATGTGGCTTATTGAAATCGAGTCTTTTTTCCTTTGATTATTGACAGATAAATACGTGCAATGGTTTCTATTGCGATCAGTTCTACCCGAATCAGCCTTACAAGCCTAAAATGTGGACTGAGGCTTGGACTGGATGGTAAGAATTAAGATGAGCAACTTTATTTTTCGACCCTGTGGTTCATTTTGTCACTCTTGCACAAAACTAGTCTTTTTTTTTCTTAGATCGTAAAACTTGAAGGTATTCCTGCACGTAGGTTTTCTGAATTTGGTGGAACCATAACCCAGCGGCCAATTGAGGATATGGCATTTGCAGTCGCTCGATTCATTCAGAGCGGTGGTTCTTTTGTCAATTATTACATGGTGAGCAACACGTTAGAATCATTATTCAGTGAAGCCTCATGTGGCTGGAATATAAGTGTGTAGGATTCAGCTTCTGAATTATATCTGGTTTTTTTGAGCAGTATCATGGAGGGACTAACTTTGGCAGAACTGCTGGAGGGCCTTTTCTTACAACCAGTTACGACTACGATGCTCCAATCGACGAATACGGTGAGAAGAAATACACATACCTTTTAATCTCTTTCTTAAGTTTATTCAACATTTTGTTAAATGAGAGTTTGCTGCTTAAACATGGCAGGTCTGCTGAGGCAGCCCAAGCACGGCCACCTGAAGGAACTTCACCGGGCTATTAAGATGTGTGAACCGGCTTTGGTGTCAGCTGACCCAGTTGTGACATCTCTAGGATCATATCAACAAGTAACTTATTGAAATTCTCGACGTTAAGCGCTAAGCCTGCACGATGACTTTCTATTTTAACATTATATTTTCTACTTTTCAGGCTCATGTGTATACAATAGACTCAGGGGAATGTGCAGCATTTCTCTCAAACTTCGACAGAATATCTGATGCAGTCGTACTGTTTAACAACATGCGGTACAGACTTCCACGCTGGTCAATTAGCATACTTCCCGACTGCAGAAATGTGGTTTACAATACTGCTAAAATTGGAGTTCAGACGACAAAAATGGCGATGGTGCCCAGTCGGGTTAAGATGCAGAAATGGCAAAGCTACGCTGAAGATCCTTTATCTTTAGATGAAAGGCTAACCATGACGACAACAGGTCTTTTGGAGCAGATCAATGTTACTCGAGACACAAGTGACTATCTTTGGTACATAACTAGGTAGGAATTCAGTTACTAGAAATTAACCAAGTCTTGAAGTTGGCATTGTAAATTATTCTGAAGCACCTTATTGACCATTTGTTGATATTTTTGCAGGGTGGATGTCAGCCGTTTCGAGTCCTTTCTCCATAGTGGGGAGCTTCCTACACTCTTGGTACAATCGCACGGCCACGCTGTGCATATTTTTGTGAATGGAAAGCATTCAGGTTTATACTCGACTTAACCTAATACTTGGAAACTTTATTTCAACAGCAGTTTTAAGACTTTGTCAGCTAAGTTATATACGCATAAATGACTTGCAGGATCGGCTTTTGGGTCAAGGGCATATAGGAAGATAACGTATAGAGATGAAATCAGGCTGCGTGCGGGTACAAACCAGATAGCATTGTTGAGTGTTGCTGTGGGGCTACAGGTTTGTTGAGGCATTGGCCTCATACGTTTTTGATGTTGACAAATCGGTTTAATGGTTTGCTTGAGTTTTTGTAAGTCAGGAACTTACTGGAGTGCTCAAGAACGTGATGCTAGACTCGAGTACCTGTGGAAGTCTCCGAGTAACCAAGAACCTGAGTATTGGTCAACGGTCAAGTCAACAGAGCAGTTGAGGTCAAGTCAACGGAGCAGTTGAGGTCAAGTCAACAGAGCAGTTGACAACGAGAGTCAAAGACATCATGGAGTGATGGCACGTATTGTTGAGGCATTGGCCTCACACGTTTTTGATGTTGACAAACCGGTTTAATGGTTTGCTTGAGTTTTTGTAAGTCAGGAACTTACTGGAGTGCTCAAGAACGTGATGCTAGACTCGAGTACCTGTGGAAGTCTCCGAGTAACCAAGAACCTGAGTATTGGTCAACGGTCAAGTCAACAGAGCAGTTGAGGTCAAGTCAACGGAGCAGTTGAGGTCAAGTCAACAGAGCAGTTGACAACGAGAGTCAAAGACATCATGGAGTGATGGCACGTCTCCCACAACACATCAAGGAGATCATGGGTTGACGGTGACAAGCCATGATCTATGGCAGTTGGTCTCAGAGACTTGTTGGAGTACTCAAGAACCTGAGCAGAGCCGTGAGTCTGAAGGACATGGCAGTTGGTAAACAACAGAAGTTATGGAACAGTTATTAAGACTGAAGTCGTGGAGGACATGGCAGTTGGTCAACAACAGCAGTTACCTGACAGTTACCTCAGTGTGTATATAGAGGGAAGCAGTTACTCTGCAACCCAGTCCCTGTCTCGGTCTCTGACCGTGTACACACCAGAATGAGTGAGAGCTTTCCAAGTGGGGTTTCCCAGTGAGAATATCCAGTGAGTGTGATATTCAGTGAGATCAAGCTATTCTTGATCGGTGCCGGAAAGCTAAGTTGGTGCATATATGCATCTTCCATGTCTCTGACCGAGTGCGCCTTCCCACATCCGAGATAGCCTAGCATACACAGAGAGTGAATATCGAGCAAGCTGTGCGAGTGATATTCAGTGTGATCGAGCTGGTTCTGATCAGTGTCGGAAAGCTAAGGAGGTGCCAGAGACTACGGTGACGTCGACGAGACAGTCAGGGAAGTAGTCAGGTCTTACATGTGTAAATCTAGGATAGATTTATACATCATAGACAAGTTTTGTACCGATTGAGTGTACAGGTTAAATAGTAATAAAAAGCTATTTAAGTTTAATCCGCTGCGTATTTTGATTTAGTATTTATCTGCATACAAAGTTAGGTTCCTAACAGTTCCGA
This sequence comes from Rhodiola chrysanthemifolia, assembly GCA_033675395.1. Classification (NCBI taxonomy): domain Eukaryota; kingdom Viridiplantae; phylum Streptophyta; class Magnoliopsida; order Saxifragales; family Crassulaceae; genus Rhodiola; species Rhodiola chrysanthemifolia. Next base: position 28,869,021 of record CM066210.1, on the reverse strand, counting down.
CCTTTGTTAAGTCTCTGACTTTTAATCTTAAGTCTTTGACTACTAACCACGGTCCTATCAATTGGTATCAGAGCCGCAGGGTTCTAGATTTTGGTTAGCTTTGCAGGTATGACAGGTGATTCATTTTCAAATCCTCCAAATCAGGTTTCTGAGAAGTCAGGTTCCTCGTCAGGAACTTGATCAGCACTGTAGCAGGGTGAAAGACCTAGAGAAATTGTTGATTCTTCCAGTTCCAGAGGAGACTATGGTTGTTGCTGATACAGAGAACCTGGAACCAGTTGATCAAGTCAATGGTCAAGTTGCTGAGGTTGAAGAACCTGGAGAGCAAACTGAAGTGAATGGACAAGTCCCTGAAGTTGGTGAAGTTCATGGCGGAACCAAGAGAATCTCACGTAAAGGCCGTGAAGAGGATACTGAGGTATGTGAAGGGCACTGAGAAGCTGGTCCTGTGGTATCCGAGAGTGAGGTCTCTCAGTTTGGAAGGATACTCAGATCAGGTCGCTGACATCTTTACCAAGGCTTTACATAGGGAAGCATTTGAAAAGCTGAGAATGGAACTTGGTTTAATGAGCCCACAATGAGGTACTTCTAATCTTACTCTCAATGATTGGTTAGAAGTTAGGGTTTTCAACATGCTTGATTATCATCTATGTGTGTGACTTCTTGAAGTCTCTGAGTGACAAATTTATTGTATGCTTATACTTCTTGATTAAACTTGATATATTACATGCATGCTTGAACATGTTCCTTGAAGCCATAACATACCTTCCGGATTTTTGTACCCTAATAGCCCCATGAAGGAAGTGTATGAAGCCACCTATGCCATATACTAATTGTGTTCTTGTCCAATGACCTCTTTGCAAATTTTCTGGACATACATAATTAGAAGTAAAATTTATGTGTGATTGAGTGTTTGAGTTGTGATGATTTTTACATATTATACCCTTATGGTAAGCCGATCCATCACAACGTCCCTTGTGAAAAATTCATGATTTGAAACTGGTATGGCATTCACTTGGTCAAGATGTGCACTATTTCGGACTGAAGGACCTGGTGAGATTCTGGAGATACAATATTCAGAGTGGCTGAAGCAGAAGTAGTGGAATCTGTTCAAGGAGTTGATATTTGTATTGTCGTGAACCCAGAAGAGGTTAATGTTGTTGCTGTCGAGAACCCAGAACAAGTTAATGTTGTTGCTTTGGAAAACCCAGAAGGGGTTAATGCTGCTGTTGTGAAGAACCCAGAAGGGGTTAATACTGTAGCTGTGAAAAACCCATAAGGGGTTGATAAAGAATCATTGTGCACTGAGAAGACAGGCGAGGTCGCTGTGGATGATGTGTTGAATGACGAACAGGCTGTTCGAGTGGTGGAAGATTTTCTAGAGGGACTAGAAACTTCAAAGACGGCTGTAGCAGATTCTGAGAAATCTGGTGAGGTTAATGGTGCTGCTGTGAAAAACCCAGGAGGGGTTGATACTGCTGATGTCGAGAACCCAGAAAAGGGTGATGCTGATGCTGTGGAGAACACAGAGGAAATTGATGTTCCTGTGGCAGACATTCCAGTTTAAGAGAATGTTGAGCTGAAGAACCCAGAAGGGGTCGTGGACTCAGACAACACAGAATATTTATTTGCATGTTCTCAAGAGAAGGAGGATATTGCTAAAGATGCTTGTGAACCTTCGGCTGAAGCAGAAAAGTCTGGAGTAAATCAGATCTTGGATGAGCTGGAAAAGATGAGCGAAATTGCAAAGTTCAAGGAACCAAGAAGGTGAAGAAACCTCCGCCTCTAAGGATTCAGCCACTGAGGGAGAGTGGTAAAAGGAAATTAGAGGTGAAAGAAGAAACTGCTCCTAAGAGGTCAAAATCTGGGAAAGCGATTTTGATGGAAGTGGAGTGTTCTGAAAGGTTCCTGATGGAGGAAGGACTGGTTGAAGTATTTGAGCTGTTGAAAGCTCAAGGCTGTGAGAAGCTGTGTGAGAGTCAGGACCTTGTGTGTCCTGAGGCAGTCCATGACTTCTACAAGGAGTTGATTTTGGTTGATGGTGAAATACCAGCTCTGGAGGTGAAATTCAGAGGAAGAAAATTCAGAGTTTCGAGTATGGAACTAGCTCTGTTTTTTAGTTTACCTCACTCAGGTTATGACATGTTCAGTAAAGGGAACTCATGGCCAGAAGAGGCTAATTGCTGTGGAGGTAGGTTGTTCAGAATTTGTGACAAGATCTCGTGTTATTCAGAGATTAATTGCTGTGGAGAAAGGAGTTTAGGACGTGAAGAATGCTCTGAAGGAGCTGAGAGAAGAACTCAGGGAGGTGAAGGATGGAGTCCTAGCACTGCTTTCCAAAATCTGAAGTTCTTCAGTCTGAAAAGGGTCACTTTTGATTGAGAGAATTCTGTGGCCAGTTCCAATCTTAGATTTATCCCCTCTTTGACCCCTACCATGACATTTCCTTTTGTTGACTATCGAAATTTGATTTTCGTTCAGCATGTGTGTTTGACTATTTTGTCTAAGCTTGAAGTGGTTGCATGCATTTATGAGTTGCTATGATCTTCAAGATAATCTCTCATGGTTATGACTTCTCTGTATGTTATTTACCCTTCTTTGATGATGCCAAAAGGGGGAATGGTTAGGAGTACCGATTCAGGGGGAATTGAATCAAGTTCTTGACTTGGTTCTTGACTTGCTAAACCTGTGTAGGTTTTTGACTTAATAGATTGTTTGTTAGGTTCCTAAGGGTGTTGGAACTTAGGGGGAATTTGTCCCAAGGAGAATATGTTCTCATTTGATGCTGTGTGCATGATTAACATCTATTAAGTTTGTCAAGTTTCTGAGTGTGCAGGAACTTAGGGGGAATTTGTCCCAGGGAGAATATGTTCTCATTTGATGCTGTGTGCATGTTTAACATCTATTAAGTTTGACTGAGTATTTGACTTAATAGGATGTTTATCAAGTTTCTGAGTGTGCAGGAACTTAGGGGGAATTTGTTCCCAAGGAGAATATGTTCTCAATTGATACTTTGTGCATAATTAAACATCTATTAAGTGTTGCTTTGGTATTTCTCTCTTAATGGAAGACGGACGGTTGGGTGTGATACGTGCACGCGAGTAATCAGGAGATAATGACAGGATTTTGAATTTAAAGAGGATTTGAAGTCATCTCTCTTCATTCATCCACTCTCACAGATTTGAAACCCTAAATCGCCTCCGAATCAAATCTTCTCAACACAACAGACATGGAGTCTTTCATCATCGCTGGTGTCCGATATGAAGTCCCGAGTGCAGTGGCAGAGCTACTAAACGCAAGTAAGTCGAAACTTCAAATCACTGTCTATAACCCTCAATCTGCTAGATTTGCTGAGTACTGTGCGGGAGTTGGTAGTATTGGTGAACTGGAGAGGGTTGATATCTCTGGAGTTGTTGGAGCTGTGGAGGATGACGGAGTACTAGAAGAAGTTATAGGCGGAAATTGTCCCTGTGGTGTGGGTCTCGTTGGTGAAGCTGAAATAGAATTAGAATTTACTGATGTGATGCATGTGAAGAACCCAGAAGGGTAGAAGTATCACCTGAGGGGGAATACAATCTGAGTATGCAGGAACTTAGACCTGAAATACCTGTGTAGGTTTTGGCGTAATAGGATGTTTGTTGAGTTTCTGAGTGTGCAGGAACTTAGGGGGAATTTGTTCCCAAGGAGATCTGTTCTCATGTGATGCTGTGTGCATATTCAAACATCTATTAAGTACTAAATTGGTATTTTTCCTTGTGGGTTTGTCATCATCAAAAAGGGGGAAATTGTTGAGGCATTGGCCCCAATGGTTTTGATGATTGACAAACTAGTGTGACGGTTTGCTTGAGCTTCTGTTAGTCAGGAACTTACTGGAGTGCTCAAGAACGTGATGCTAGACTCGAGTACCTGTGGAAGTCTCCGAGTAACCAAGAACCTGAGTATTGGTCAACGGTCAAGTCAACAGAGCAGTTGAGGTCAAGTCAACGGAGCAGTTGAGGTCAAGTCAACAGAGCAGTTGACAACGAGAGTCAAAGACATCATGGAGTGATGGCACGTCTCCCACAACACATCAAGGAGATCATGGGTTGACGGTGACAAGCCATGATCTATGGCAGTTGGTCTCAGAGACTTGTTGGAGTACTCAAGAACCTGAGCAGAGCCGTGAGTCTGAAGGACATGGCAGTTGGTAAACAACAGAAGTTATGGAACAGTTATTAAGACTGAAGTCGTGGAGGACATGGCAGTTGGTCAACAACAGCAGTTACCTGACAGTTACCTCAGTGTGTATATAGAGGGAAGCAGTTACTCTGCAACCCAGTCCCTGTCTCGGTCTCTGACCGTGTACACACCAGAATGAGTGAGAGCTTTCCAAGTGGGGTTTCCCAGTGAGAATATCCAGTGAGTGTGATATTCAGTGAGATCAAGCTATTCTTGATCGGTGCCGGAAAGCTAAGTTGGTGCATATATGCATCTTCCATGTCTCTGACCGAGTGTGCCTTCCACATACATCCGAGAGAGCTTTCCAAGAGTGAATATCGAGCGAGCTGTGTGAGTGAGCTATATTCAAGTGATCGAGCTAATCTTGATCTGTGCCGGAAAGCGACGGGGGTGCCACGACTACGTGACGTCTTGGAGATAGTCAGGGAAGTAGTCAGGTTTTGCTTGTGTAAATCTAGTTTAGATTTATACTTAATAGGCAAGTTTTGTACCGATTGAATGTACATGTTAAATAGTAATAAAAAGCTATTTAAGTTTAATCCGCTGCATATTCTGTTTAGTTACTTATCTGCATACAGAGTTAGGTTCCTAACAGTTCCGACCTCTGTTAAGTCTCTGACTTTTAATCTTAAGTCTTTGACTACTAACCACGATCCTATCAAGGTTAGTTATTCACTGAGTTATACTTAATCACAAGCTTCTTCTTTTGGTAACATTTCAATGAACTTATCTTGGTCTGGTTTCTTTGATGAAGAACATTGGCGGACATTTTGAGACGTGGGAAACGGGCATTCTAGGCCCGGTTGTTCTATACGGACTTGATGATGGGAGAAGGGACTTGTCTGGGCATAAGTGGACGTACCAGGTGATCGATGTGCTTTTCGTATCTAACCACTCTCGGAATTTCTACTCCATGACTTCACTCTCATGTCTTCGAGATTTTGAAACAGGTTGGCCTAAAGGGCGAGGCCATGAATTTAGAATCAGAAAATGCGTTATCAGCGTCGGAGTGGATGGAGAGTTCATTGCTTGCGGGCAGGCAGCCGCCTTTGACATGGCACAAGGTTGGAACAGAAAGAGCATGTTTTTGTCTGAAAATACTTCTTCAATATTTTTTTCTTAAAAATTCTTTTGGCATTCCATAGGCCACTTTCGATGCACCTGGCGGAGATGATCCGGTGGCCCTGGACATGAACGGTATGGGGAAAGGCCAGATTTGGATAAATGAGAAGAGCATTGGTAGATACTGGACTACGTTGGCTACCGGCAACTGCAGTGAATGTAGCTATAATCAGACGTTCCGGCCTCCAAGATGCCAAGTTGGATGCGGAAAACCAACCCAAAGATGGTAAAACACAATCACATCATTTAAATATTGCCTGCTACCAATTTAACTCATATTCGATCAATCAAATATATTTTCAGGTACCATGTCCCGCGATCTTGGCTAAAGCCCACGATGAACCGGGTGGTAATTTTCGAAGAGCTTGGGGGAGATCCGTCAAGAATCAAACTTGTGGAGAAAAAGGTATCAACAGTGTGTGAGTCAGTGTTTGAGAACCACCCCATGATAAAGAAGTGGGAAATTGAAAGCTACGGGAAGCCTCAGACGCATCTTAGTCCTAAGGTTCGCTTGAGATGTCCTACAGGCCAGTACATATCAGCAATCAACTTCGTCAGCTATGGAACTCCTTCAGGAACTTGCGGCAGTTTCAAGCTAGGAAACTGTCATGCTCAAAACTCACACAGCATCTTCGAAAAGGTATCAAAACAAAACAAAACAAAAAAGGTTAATTTTGTGTTCGAGTAGTTCATTTTTTGATGAGTGTTTAATTAATGGTGACAGAAATGCATAGGAAGACGGACATGTTCTGTGGCAATATCAGAAGGGAACTTCGGGCAAGACCCGTGTCGTAGAGTACTTAAAAGACTTGCTGTAGAAGCTGCTTGTTCACGTATAGCAAAACCGGAAAGAAGGTCATGAACATATGAACTACTGGTGGATGGGAATTATAGCTTTGCCTTTGTTTCTTAGACAGCAGAAAGAGCTGGCACAGAGAATTGATTTACTAATAATAATAGAAGAAGCTGCGGTTTGCCTTAGTTTGTACCATTGAGCTTTCTAGTTTCATCATTTTTTTTCAAATATTTTCCTTCCCAACTCATGTGTGCAAGCAAAACTGTAAGTAACTCAGCTCAGCCTCATGCTCGGATTTCTTCAGCAGGTTTGTTGCAAGTGTGATTTACTGCTGCCATTTTATGATTGTAATATATTGGTAACTGTTTGTAGAAATTATGGTTTTATTTCAAGGTAGTGTTATCAGTTTTAGGTATACGGATGAGAGTTTATTGTGTAAAAGGGGGTAATTCTTCTTAGCATAAAAAGAAGTGTACAGTGTATTCCTGAAGGATTCTTTAAAGCAGCCATTTTCAGCTTTCTTCGGAAGTGCTTGTTATAAAGGTGCGAAAGTCATCGTTAAAAGGTGGTGCTAAATAAAAGTCGTACACATAAGTGAGAGATGTATGGCATAAGTTACTTGTTAAGGTCCTACTGACATTGTTACCCCATGATAGTGCGAAACATAATTTTCAGGAATCTCATTTAGAGAGTGCAAGCATTATGTTTGTGATTCACTGAAGAAAGAAGAGAGAACTTGTTTTTACTTTAGGAGATAGTGGATGAGAATTCGATGTGAAAGTCAAGACTGGAGAACTTAAAACACATCTTTTTTTATAGCCTTCCAAATTACCCATTAAACACAACAAGTGAGACCATCCCTGAACCCTTTTTTTTTTTTTTTGCTTATGACAAATACAATACAATTGTTTTGTCACAATAAGCAGATGTAGGAGTGTTCAAATACATTCCCCATTCAGTCCAGTTAAATTCAACTGAAAAACCAATACCAAAATTGATGAAGTTGATTAAGGTACACATTTTGATAAAAGATTTATAAAATTGAATGTATGACACCTTATAAAGATTTAAAAAAAAAATACTATCTATATGTCATAATTTCGCCAGATTAACCTACTAGAGTTTACAAAAAAGACATTCATATGTGCGAACCACCATGGAAAATATATATTGTGTCTTAAAGAATTTCATGAAAGATAGCTAAACGGTCGCCTCAAGTGCATTAGATGAGCGCCATATCAATGTAATCTCAACTACATTTTTTCCAACTTTATTCACATGCATATATTTTTGACACCCATTTTGGCTAATAATTTGGCGCAGAAATTTATTAGATTTTTTTTGCCTCTCTAATCCTATTCACACCATGTTGTTCCAATGACCACACTTGGCTAAAGTCCAATCCAATAAGTATAGATAAAAGAGCTGGTGCTAGTGCACCTAACCATCTCAATCCTATTAAGAACCTCCACTTGCCTCTAACCCTCCCAGTTCCAAGTCCAAACTACGTTAAGCCTGTTTATTCAGAGAGTGAACACTGGCAGAGTGTAGAAGATAGGAGAAGCTGAGATGGTTAGGTCACCTTGTTGTGAGAAGGCTCATACTAATAAGCACTGTTGTTAAGTCGCTTCACTAGTCGAGCAAGTCGTTTTTCCTTGCCCGACTTGAAACTTCGACTTGGTGAATTGCGACTTGTTCGACGGATTACCATGTTTGGGCTCGAGTATGGATACCTAGTTCGCGGAACGCCACCGCCAACGGCGATACAGATCGAGCGTTCCTAAACGTTGTTACAGATCGCCTCAAAACGATACCAGTTCGGAGAAAAAATGTAGTCGTTCATGACGGCAGGATTTTACGGTTCTCGGGAAAGATGGAGAGATGATGTACAATGTTATTTGTTTTATTTATATAACATAGAACTTCTTTAAGTTTTAATGTTACATTTGTACCCCAATTATTATAACATCTTTTCATATTGCACCAAAATCATCTAAAAATGAGTTTTTTATTATTTAAACAGTAAAAATATGCATGTTTAAAAAATATGCATGTTTAAAAAATATATTCTCACTATCAAAAAAAAATATTTATATTCTACATTTTTTTACTCTATAACAAAAGAAACTTATTTTTTATTGTACTTTTTCTGAATTTGGTATTATTTTTCTCATTTTATACATAGTCCTCTCTTTTATCATATATGAATTGTATATGTCGACTAGCCAACGACTAGTCAGCTAATAAGAATCCTATCGACTCGACTTGTCGCCGTGACAACCTTGCTAATAATGGTGCATGGACAAAGCAGGAGGATGATAGGCTCATAGCGCATATCCAGGCTCATGGTGAAGGATGCTGGAGATCACTTCCTAAGGCGGCTGGGTTGCCCAGATGCGGTAAGAGCTGTCGTCTACGCTAGATTAATTACCTTAGGCCTAATCTTAAGCGAGGGAACTTTACTGAGGAGGAAGAGCTGATCATCTATCTAAGCCTTCACATCACCCCGTTTCTCGTCTATTATGTATCGTGATCGCAGTCATATCCCGTATAGCCAAGTTATTTAGAGCTATTCGAAAACGACGTAATTTTGATTTAACAACATTAAAATTACGTCGTTTCATTAATATAACCCCTAAATTGATAACTGCACCTTTTTCAAAACTACGCAATTTCGACTGAAAACTACGTAGTTTTATCTTAAAACACATTAAATACGTCGTTTATTCAAATTGCTGTAAATAGCGTGGCTGCACCAGATTTTATTCCAACGTGATCACTAGCTGAGCAGATAATGATGGACGGTATATCTGTGTTGTTCTGAAGGTGGTCACTGATAGCGGGGAGATTACCTAGAAGGACAGATAATGAGATCAAGAACTACTGGAATACGCATATAAGAAAGAAACTATTAAGCAAGGGTATTGATCCTACTAACCATCGATCAACACAAGAACAGTTAGTTTATGTAAAGAAAGTAATATTTAGTAATGAAATCAAAGCGGAAGAAAACATGATACACATAGAGGATGCCAAAGACATGGACCTTAACCTGGATCTCCGAATAAGCCCTCCAAGTCGAGATTCTGTACAGTCAAAACTTTGCGGGGGACGCAGATCGCCGCCTTGTTTCTACTGCAGACTGGGATTAGAGAACAGCAAAGAGTGCAACTTTAATGGTTATGGAATGCACAGTAATAATGGAGTTCTCAACTAGAGAAGATCAGAAGCTTTAGTAGTTTACATAGATGCTTTAACAATTATTGTCAATAATCTATAACTAGGCCTAGGCTACTCTTTGACTCAATTTTTCGCGAGCAGTCTGCTAATTGTAGGACCAGGGTATTAATCTCTAACCAGTAACTCCTATTAAGTTTCACTACTTTCCCTACCATGAGAAAACATTATGATTATGAGCAATGATTCAACGCAACAAGATTTCACAGTCATATCCATGAATAAGCTGTAAGTAGAGCCAAGCCCGGAAAAGCCCTAAAGTGGGTAGTCAATATCTATCTCTGCATAAGATCAGGTAGGACATTTCTACCAACCATTCATAAATCATAACTACTATGTTGGACAGTTCTACCAACCCTGCAATAATTTAAGCATGGAGAAGTAATATTACTAGATAAGGTTTCTTGTCTTGGAGAAAGAAAATGACAGATTGATAAGATAATATATGGCCATCATATATTGTCTTCCTATATCACATGTCATGAACACATTTCGAAAGACTTGATCCTTTCAGCATAGATTCATCATTCATGTCCATAACATTTAACTATTCGAATAAGAGGAGAAATGTAGCCAAAAGAGAAGAGGTGAAATAACCGACAAGGAAATGGGCGCCTTCTCTTTTGCATACATTCTGACTTATTGTCCTCGGAAACTGTCAACATTCTCAAGTCGGGCAGTTCCAGAGCTTGATGACTCACCCATAGCATCAGGGGAAGCTACCGTTTGGGAAGTCTCCCTCTTCAGTGAAGTGCGCATCCCTGAGATCTCCTGAGAAAGGTTGAGGATATAAAAACAACAATCAAATTCAGGATGAATGTCGAAGCTACGTCATTGACAACAAGTTCCATTGTTTAAGGTTTCAACATATAGCAAGTGATATCGTTACATTTACTTATAATTTCCATATAGACATCAAGTAATCAACATATATATTTACACCCATGATGAGTAAATAGAAAAAGCAAATATTGTTCCTTACTAAAATTTTGCGGGTACAGTTCAGTACTTCACCATCGCAAGTTTACAGAATATTCCAGTGCATTGGTTAAAGAATTTTCATGGTAGAACAAGCTAAAGAGAAAGGGATATTAAATACTTGAGTACCTTCATCAAATGGAGCCTCATGTCACATGGTCGAACTTTATTACCTATACAAGCCATCACGAACTTCGAATAATTAGACAGAACATCAGCAGCAGCCTCCTTTATTTCTTCAGTCTGCACCAAGTCATGAGAATCAGTAATAAGAAGGAAATTCAGTCTTAGGGAAATTAATTTAGTGAGGGTCAAGGAATCCTATAGCTGTACATGCCAATGCAATGAAGTGGTCGCCAAAAAAACCCGTTGAGTGGTCATTATCAACCAAAACAACGAATCCTAGAGCCTAGACAGTGAAACCCAAATGGGGTGAGTGAAGCTTGAGCGCTCAACTTCCTAATCACTCAGCAACTGATAGACTTACACACTAGACTGCACGCACCAAACTACGATTGAACAACTTCCAACAATATAACACTCAAGGTTGTGAAGGATGTTCAGCCAAAAACTATGAATTTTGTGTCCCTAATTAAATTGCAAGTGTCAATCTATCAGAACTAAGGAGGTTTTGCAAGTGTGCCCAACGAAAGCAGAAGAGCTTAATGTCCTAGTGAACTACCACCATACTTAACACTCCAATGATATTGTAAAAATGCAATCTGAACAATAACTTTCAGCACAAGGTAAAATGCCTACCCAAATAATCATAACCATAGCAACTACTTGGCAGATTGTGACGCACGAAGGGGAGAAGATAGATGAGGAGGGAAGAGGATAAGGAAAGGAGTTGGTTAAATTCAGCTCGTCATTGTTCTCATTACTGATCTTATATAGTAGCTCTAGTAGTATTAGTATTCTTTCTCAAGTCACTTCTATGACATGTCATCTATTCAGTACATCATTCTGTTACAGAAGATATTCCTGATCCTTCATCGTTGGATCAGATTGGCCTGAAAATCTAAAATCTAAATTGAACGCTTATGCCTATTAAGTATCAGAAATTAGCTAACCAAGTAAGTGTAAGACTCAGTCACCTTACTGATCATAAGAAGTTAAAAAGACACTTAAGACCAACCCTGAGATTGAACAACTGATAAAATGCAGCTGGCTTCCATCCAGATATATCAACATCTAGATTTCCTCACATATGAAAACAAAAAAAATAGGTTACTGAGCTCCTTGAAATTAAATTCTGATGAACCCTTAAGAAAATGATTTGATAAAAAAAAATTATGCAGAATATATTAAAGCCTACCAATTTGAAACCCTAGAAGAAAAAAAATCATAATTTTGGATTTAGAAACTTAAACAAAAATACGGATACAAAAATGACATTCTGAGTTATCGGATACCACATCTAATTCAAAAGGTGATGTGGAACATGAGAGGATTGAGTCAATTTGGCAGGTTACTTCTGAAACAGAAGATCGTTCATTCAACTAAAACCTGACATAGCAGTAAGATCAAGACAAGGCTGGCAGCGAAAAGAAACAGAATGCATCACCAGCGACGGATACGAGAAACTTACCTCGTAATCTTGTTTCATGTCCGGAAGCAAATTCTGATCATCCCGTCCCGTTCTTCTTCTTCTTCAATTCGACACTACTTTTCTTCAAAACATTGTTTTGTAATTTAAATTATTGGATACACTTACCACAAACTGGCCCATTAGCTCAGTTGGTTAGAGCGTCGTGCTAATAACGCGAAGGTCGCAGGTTCGAGACCTGCATGGGCCATGAAGAACTTATTTTTCTGTTTTTGTCCACGTACACATCTCAACAAATTTTTGTTTTGTACATCAGTGTGTAATCTCATCCGTAGAGAAGTGCCAGCTCCACCGCGGCCTCATCCTTCATCAACCACTGAAGCTTCCCATCAATGGAGTGTTTGTTGATGAGGGTGGGGAACGGTTATTAGCTCGGCCATGTTCAGGAAAGATTTCCAACTAAGCCGTTCACGTCCTGAAAGGGGTTTTTGTGTAGAGAGAAGAAGCCAATGTACAAGGCATAATGCAAACTGGAGATTAATCAACAATGTACACTAGAAACAGAACAGGGCTAAATGTTCAGTCAGACAAACACCAGGGTTGCCAAGCCAGTTTGAAACAGTAATGTACAAGTATTTCAATGACAGCCAGTTAATTCATAGCCCATCGCCAGTTCGAGTCCATAACAAGTTCATTCTCAAATTGCAGTGCATTTTCCAGTCTGCAAGAGTAAAACATAGAATCACTTTTTAGATGAATAGAAACAAGGTTAGTTGAATCGAAAAAAAAGAAAGAAACAAGGTTACATACGACTACCTATCATGGAGCACCAAGCAACATCACTGTTTGTCATGATCTTCCTTTGAAGTGCTATCATCATTTTTCTTTTGCTCGGTCTGCAACATGAGATAATTATACACATTTCTAATCTCATAATAACTCAGGCAAATTTTAGGTCAGGTGTATTTCATGGATGGGAACATTTTTTGCTCTTAAGATAAAGAGGTAAACTATAATCAATAAACAAGCTGACCTCGGACTGACTTTGCATAGAAGCAAGCAAATCCTTAACAGATGGATCATTCGGATCAACTCCTGGGAGCTATAAAAACCGAAGCAGCGTGATAGCTATTATGACATCTTCTCAGCGTTGGAATGGAAATACATACAATCAGATGAAATCATCTTAGAGAATATTACCGAAGAAAGGATTGACGAAACAAAGGACTGGTCAGTCAACAGATTACTCATGTCCTCTTCATTTGCTGCGCTAGATGCACTGTCTTGCACAGACAACTGAAGAGCTGCATTCAAATTCAAACAATAACAGTGTTTACTTGAGGGTATTTTACACTGGTGCAAAAATAAACAGCACGTCTTTGAAATAAGCTTATTCCTGAAGAAAAATTCAACCGCGTATATTAACTTACCAAGTGCCAAGTCTTCGTCTACTGCTGCTTCTGCCATATTTATGTCATGCACTGGAACAGCAGTGTCATCATCCATGGACATGGCAAGCGCCTGCTTGAGTAAAGCATCTTCTTCATCCTGGCATCAGTTCAGATTTATTAATTGTAATACAACATGCTGCACACAGTAACATTGGAATATCAAAAAGATAATATCAGGCATAAACTGCAACAGTGCATCAGTTAAGTCGCAAGGACTCGCCGTCAAAACCGTGCTCTTGTTTTTAGCATCACAATCAGAAGGTACAGCTCTGTCTGTCATGGTGGCATCTTGTGAAGATTGTCCCTCTCCCTTTTCCTGCTTTGAAGCTTCCTCCGCCGCCTTTTTCGCAGCAGCTTCCTGCCTCGCCCTTTCCTCTTCCATTGAAACTCTGAGAGCAAGAGCGAGTTCTGGATCTACATTGGGGTCCACATCAAAATCAAATCCAGCAACACCGCCGGCAGCAGCGGCTGCGGCAGCAGCAGCAAACCCGCTCCCACCTTCTCCATCCCCAGTAAATATAGGTGTACTAAAAAAGAAAAAGAACGTCAGAACTTTGTAACAGAGAACATTCCAGAAAATCCAACCATTGCATCACGAAAAAGATTGAAAACCTTATAAGGACGTCAGAGAGTGCATTTTGACCGGCAGGTACGTGAACAATGTGACTATTGTCGTTGTTGTTAACAGCAGTGAGAAGAGCCTGTAGCTTCTCATGCTTCTCATCATCTTCCTCCCCAAATTCAACAATATCAAGGGCCACACTGTTCTTTTTAAGCTTTCTTCCAATCATTTCTAGAGATTTCTTGTCATGTTTCACTGGACTGTATATAGAATAGATACATCGGAACCAAACTGAGAAAGTCCAATACAGAAGGTAGAGAGATCATTACGTCCCCACAATAGCTAACCTTCCGGCAAATACTATAATCCTCTGATGTTGCTTCTTATTTTGCCGATGCTTTAAGGCAAGTTGAGCAACCTGGATCCCTGCTGCTAAGTTCATTTCACCCCCTATTTCTAAACCTGGAACGCCGACAACCACAATGTTTAATGTGGAGATCCATGCCTGTAAAAGCACTTGCACCTTCTTCTTCTAACGATTGGCCATAGCTTATGACTAGTCATTCCAAGCCTCAACAAACAAAATAAATATGATACACCATACTGTTTATTGAATAATGTGTGTAGCTTTTGAACTATATGCGTCTAGAGTAGCACACAAGCAATTGACCACTCTAAAGTTACCAATTCTACAATATATTAGGATGATAGTTTAGAGTAACCAGATAAATATGAACCATCATCCAGTCAACGACAGTATTTTTTCACATTTCTAACCACTAATATTAGAAGAAACTTGATAACTTCTTCATACAGCATCAAACGGTTTACTGAGGTTGGAAAAAAGAAAAATTAAATCCCTCACCGTGCATGCAAGCCAAGATCTTTCCAAGGTCACTTGTGGGAGTAACCAAAACCCTAACTCCTTTACCAGCCATTGTCATAACTCCAACTGTATTTTCCGGATTAGACTGCAACATTAACCATATAACCGAATAAAGCTTCCTTTATCATATTAAACACAATTCAACAACTTACATAGGACACCACATACTATACACTAAAAAAAATATCTAAACATTTCTCAGATAAACATCAGAGGTCCAGACCTGAGTTTTGGCACCACAAATAAGGCTAACAGCATCAGCTTGCGCCTGAAACCTAGTCGGAGAGTAGTCCCCGTTCCTCATCCACTCCGAATTATCAACACAGATCATCGTAGCCTGAAAATCCGACAGAACCAAATTCCGCATTACTTCAACCCTAAATTCAAACTAAGCTTACAACAACACATACAAACAGAAACAATAAAAACGATCATACACATACCTCGAGAACCATGGTCGATTGATTGGACCCGCGAACGATTTCAGTAAGAAGCTTCTAGAAGCGGAGCTCGAAATCTGAGAGCGCAATCGCTGTTTTAGCTTGGTTATGAAGAAGTAAGCTTCGTCAAGAACATAAACAGCAGCCCTCTGGGATACAAAACGATGCGTTTGATCCTGGTCAAGCTCGGGTTTGTGCCTACAAGTACAACCCAGCATATCAAAGTTACCAGCCGGAGAAAAAAAACACTAAAACAGTCCTCGAAGTTTAATAAATTTTCATTATGGCCCTTAAGTTTTCATTGGAGACAAAAGTACACCAAAGTTCCGTTGCGTATTCACGGGAGACGAAGCTGACAAGGAGCCGCCAACTGCTGCAACGCCGGTGAAGTTCTGGCCGTTTGTGTGTAATAGAAGGTAAGAATTGGGTGTTGAATTATGGTCAAGATTGGGGCTTTTCGTTTGATTTTTGTAGTTTGAGCAATTGTAGGTTTTAAGGCGCCTCATTGATTGATGGAGGAGGAAGCTCAGGTTTTGCGGTTGCCGGATGCGTTCCTGGAGTTTTTGAGAGAGAATGGGATTGACCCATCTATTTATACTGCTGCTGAATCAATCCCTCGTTATATAAGGTGCTTCACATTTTGATCTCATGTTCAAAATCTTTCATTATGATTGATTAGGGCTTGGAGTTTGTGATGTATTTGGATTGTTTTTATGGAAAATTTGATGCTTTCAGTGATTATTTTTTTTGTGAACGTTTGTTTGTTTTGCAGATTGAAACCTGGATTTGAGGAACAGATTGAAGAGATTGGAGCTGAACTTGACTGTGAGCTGCTGAAGGTGGAATGGCTGCCTAACATCTATTCGTTGCCGCCACATGTACATATAGCTAGCTCAAAATCTTATAGAGAAGGGAAGGTTAGCAATTTGAATCATGGGTTTTAGTTTTGAATAATAACAACGAGAATTGTGTGGCATTGTTATATTGCCATGTCTACATTAATGTTTGTGGGAATTAACATTTCAGTAGGTTACGTTACTGGTTAAAGGACATTTAACTGTTTGAACATGTATCAGATTTATGGCATTGATGCAGCTTCAGGAGCTGCTGTTGTAGCCTTGGGTATCATGGAGGGAGACCATGTGCTTGATCTCTGTGCTGCACCCGGTAAGAACTGCTTATTCTTTTAAACATGAACGAATATCATCTTCCTTATGTAAAGCTTTCGTAATTATTTTAAGACTTTTAAGAAATTCAGCCTTAGCACCTGCTTATATTACCTCCATCGTCCATCCACTTTTACATGTCACTTAAAGTTGGTTGAGAAAAGTATTACAACAATGTAAGAAACCAAATTACCCAATAAATAAATTGAATGTAGATTTTAACAATGTATATTATTGGGCATATGATATAGTTTTAAGCGACATGTAAAAGTTGACGCAAGGAGTGTATATGAAGCAAGTATATTCTATCATGTGACTAATCCTTGCTGATAATTACAAACATTGCCACATGCCTATTGCTAAGGATTCATTAGAATCCCCGTCCGGCCGTCCCCATGTAAGTGTAACCTAATTGGCTCAAATCGTCCAACTTTCAGGCGCTAAACTTTGTATGATGCTGGATCAGCTTGGTAGTTCAGGATCCGTAACTGGTGTAGATGTCGCAAGTCATCGGCTAGCAGCTTGTCGAACAATGTTGCAGAAATATGCACTGGGTGACAGATGTCGCCTCTTTGTTGCTGACGGAACGAAGTTTCCTCTTCTACCTGTGCGGACTCAGTCAGAAAATGAAGAATGTAATATTTCAGTTCAAGAATTCTTATTCATCACATCTATTGTATTCCTGTGTCTTGCAGTTGTCGTAGGATCCTATCAGCTGTCGGGAATCACATGTCCTATATTCATTGCAGAAAACATTATTTCAAGTATTCTTACAGGTGAATCAACTCTAGATGAGGATTCGGATGTTTTCAAAGAGTGGACATCTAAGAGGTCCTATAAAGACAGGAAAAAGTCATCTAGAGAAAGAAAAGGCTCTGTCTCGCCGCTGCCCTCTGGAAGTAAAGATCCTGAGCTCATATTTTACGGGAAAAACTCAGGAGTTATTGGACTCAATAAGAGTCAGTTTTATCAACCAGCTTCTGACAGTGCTGCTTTGAGTTGTGGCTATGACAAGGTTAGTAGCATGCGTCTGCAACATACTTCCACTCATTGAGTATGATCTAGGTGAGACTCATGCTAGTCCAGCTAAAGGTCATATCCGTAGACGTAGAGCATGTGAAATGATTTAACTAAGACTTAATTCACGATGTTGTGTGTGTTGTCCCTCCCAAATCAAAGCATCTTCTGGGTAAACTTATAAAATTGAGATTCCAAGCAGGTTCTTGTTGATGCAGAGTGCACGCATGATGGCTCAGTAAAGCATATCCAGAAATATGAAAATTGGGGATGGACAACCCTCCAACGTCGTGTGCTGGATGCAGAGAGAACTGATGATCTGACCGTTCTTCAGGTATCTATATTATCGATGAAGTGTGTTGGTAGAGAATATCTAGTCTTAGAAATGTGACATCTTCATTTGAACTTGCATTTATTATAATGTCCAAGGGCAATGACGCTACCCTTGGTTTGGCAGCACCGACTTTTGTGCAATGGCTTTAGGCTCCTTAAACTTGGAGGCTCACTCGTCTACAGCACTTGCAGGTGCTAGCGCTACTAAAAATATTTAGTGAACTCTCCATCTTATTCCAAACACATGTTATATTCTGACTCCATCAATTATTTTGGTGCAGTTTAACCGTATCGCAGAATGAAGATGTTATAAAGCAATTCCTCGTGGATAATGCTTCTGCCGGTAACTTCCAATTCTTCTCATCGTGCACAGATAATCAGACTAGGAAAAACTACAAATTCATTATCCGAACTACCACTCCATTTCAAAATAAGTACCAAACTTTCTAGTTTTTCAAATCAAGTACTGAGGGGTCAAAGTGTAATAAGAAAACTGATAAACTAATGTCATTAAACCATTTAACCTTTAAATGATTAATTATAAATAAAATGATTAAAATTAAATTATTTAGAATATTAATACAATTTATTGATAAAATTAGAAACATAATATTGTTTATAATCTTTGATAATTTACTATATAATTAAATTTTAACAATTATATCCGAACTAACACCGTAAACCCTTTAAATGATTAAATCGTATTATTTATAATTTGAATATCGTATCGTTTTTGAAAACATATATTACTTGGTATCTTTGATAATTTATATACTTAAACTTACAAAAATACCCAAACTAAAAAGGTAAAGTTTAATAGTGTAATTATATTTAAACTTGTACAATATGTTCTTTTCATTTTATCACTAAATGATTGGATATTCGAATTATAATTAATTTAGTTCTTAATCATTTATATTATTAAATTTATTTATAGTTAACATGTTGACAAATCGTAGAGAGTAGAGACTTTGAGGGTTAGTTATTTATCAATTTAATTAAAAATATATAATAGTGAATTTTTTCTGTTTAGTATGGATATATTTTTGAAATTTTAATTATGTAGAAAATTGTCGAAGATAATAAGCAATATGATTCTCAATTTTATCTTTAAATGACGGGGTATTCATATTCTAATCTATTTAATTTTAATCATTTTATTTATAATTAATCATTTAAAGGGTTAAATGATTTAACGGTGTTAGTTTTACAAGTTTCCTTATTACACTTTGACCCTCGATATTTGATTTGAAAAAATAGAAAGTTCAGTACATATTTTGAAATGAAGTGGTAGTTCAGGTAATGAATTTGTAGTTTTCCCTTTAGATTAATTGCCGAAACAAACTTTGCTCAACTAGGATTAGTAATCCCTACCCTTCATTCTTCCTCTTTATCAGGCTTTGTTATGCAACTTACACATCCAAATCTTATTATCTCTGAGACTAACGTTCAGTGGACTTAGCAGAATTGCAGGATATAGAAGTAGCTAAAAATTGGCCTTGCAAGGATGGGAAGATGCCGATGACCTTGCGCTTTGACCCTTTGACGTCTCAAACTAGTGGACTCTTTGTCGCGAAGATTAAAAAACTGTTTTAATGAAGGTAGGCTCGTGTCTGCGTTTTTGCCCCATTTTCTCTTTCGGGACGAATTTTGGTAAGAACCATTGCCTTCATTCCCCTTATCCTCGCTGTAACTAAAACATTATGTTATGTAACCAACATAAGCTCCCTTTTCTGTGTTTCTTAAACAAAATGGAGAACATAGGAAGCTGTACTCTAGTGTTGATACACGGAAATGGGTAAAAGAACTTTGCAGATAATTTTTACAGACGCAATTATTAATTTTTGTTCCTATCTAGTTTGAACCATATAAGAGGTATTAGGGATAACAAAAATTTATCTTTTTTATTAAAATTTTCAATAGTTTATGATTTTTATAAATTTGTTTAATTTTTTACATTTTTTTAACATTTTTAAAAAAATTGGTAATTTTAAAATTTTATATTATTTTATTAACTAACGGAACGGAGTTAACGCCTTCCAACAACATTAGTGAAAATCCTAACGGTGTTAGACGGTGCCCCTTGTTTGGAAAATTGTTTGATAGTTCGCCCCTTGTTTGGAAGTTTTTATAGCGCAGCCAGTGTTCCAGAAATCGGCCGCATCGGCCGATTAATCGGGGATTAATCGACAGATTTCTTGAATCCGATCCGATTTACCCAAATCGGATGAAAAAATCGGGTGGTGCCTTGGTTCCAGAAATCGGCCGATTAATCGGCGATTAATCGGTTCAGGCAGCGATTAATCGGCAATTAATCGGTTCAGGCGGTGATTAATCGGTTCAGACGGCAATTAATCGGTTCGGACAGCTAAATGTTAAAGATTAAACTTGGAGGGCTTTATTGTAATAATTAAGATTTTTTAGATCAAATTTGATTGTTTAGTTTGTTAATGATGTAGTATCAAGTATGTATGGACTATGGATGATGTAGTTTGAATTTCTATGTAGATTACTAGCAAAAGACTATTGAAAATTAAAACTAAAAATATGATAAAAATATAACTATTTTTCAATTATAAACATAAAAATATGATAAAAAAGATTTTTGCATCTATAGAAACATTTATATAACTATTTTTCAATTATAAACATAAAAATATGATAAAAATAAAAAACCGATTAATCCCGATTAATCCCAGATTAATCCCCGATTAATCCTCGAGGACCTTGTCCGCACGATTAGCGCATAGCGCTTTCTGTAACCTTGAGCGCAGCCCACAAGTTGGAAAATTATTTGATAGTTCGTCCCATGTTTGGAAGTTTTGATAGTTCAGCCCACAAGTTAGAAAATGGTGATAGTTTAGGTCCTCAAACAATACTTTTCCCAAAATATTAATATTATTTACTGGCTAGCTCGTTTGGTAAGGTATTTACTCCATTTAGTGGCTTGTCCATGATTCGAGTTGCTACAGATCCCATATCTCTGTTATTTTTTGGGTGAAATTCTACTTGGGCACTTGCCCAACATGCCTTCAAGTGGCTCCGTCACTGCATCTCAGCATCTTCAGAAATCATATTGAGATTTTCTTGTGTGGGTTTGTGGATCATGCCGAAAGGAGCAATTATGATTCGGAAAAGCTCAAGGAACAGACTCAATACTTGGTTTGATCAAACCCAAATAGAAAAGTCAAAAGATGAAGATTCAAAGCCCGTCATGTAGAATGTTCTTGAAAGGTATGAAAAACTTGTTGGTGATTTTAGGGTTATGGACCTTTCATCATGTTTCGATATGTTAGGGTAGGATACCCTAATGAAATGAGAGGTTTCGGAGATCGATTGAGCGAATTTCGGTATCTGGGTCAGTGAGGATCGCGCCCATAGAAGACATTAAGTCGGGGCACGTCCAGTGAAGACATTAAGTTAATGTCTTCTCTGGGCGCGCCGAGATAAAGTCTGCGTTGGGCGCGCGGCGGACAGATACTGACGCGTCTTTCAGCTTAGGTCGCATTAATTCTTCATCCCGATTGCTTCCTATAAATTGGAGGTCGTTCATTCCTTTGATTCTATACCTCTCTTTGTTTCCAAAACCTCAAACTTGAGTTTTGATTTCTACATATTTAGTCGAGAGTAGAAATTGTCAATTTGATTATCCCCGTTCGGATTTCGTGCAACCCTCGACTAATCTATAGGGTCGAAATATCGAATTCGGAAAGCGACTACGCGATCAAGCTGATATCCAGACTACTACAGATTCTTCAAAGAATCACTACATCAGAAGAAGAAGAAAAGAAGTTGTTCAGTTCTCTGCCAATTTCCTGCACTACTGCTTGCTGTTTTGAAGACTACTCCCCCAAAAACGAATTCGATATTTTCTGATCAATGGCGAGCATACGAGAGATGGCTCACAACTTCCAAAAACTGGATAAATTTGAAGGCACCAATTTCCTGCGGTGGCAAAAGAAGATGCACTTCCTACTGACGAATCTCAAGGTGGTGTATGTACTGTCTACACCAAGCCCTGAAGCTGGGGATGATGGACCCATGGCAGCTTTCCGGTAACGAAGCAAGTGGGAAAACGACGACTACATTGCTAGAGGTCGCATCCTCATTGGTATGTCCGATTCCCTCTTTGATGTTTATCAAAACGTAGAATCTGCTAAGGAATTATGGGATATACTTGAATCCAAGTATATGGCCGAGGACGCTTCATCTAGCATCAAATTTCTTGTAAGCAACTTCAACAATTACAAGATGGTGGATTCTCGGCCGGTGTGGAGCAATTCCATGAGATACAGCGTATCTTGGGGCAATTTGCCCAACACAAGTTGAAGATGGATGAGTCCATCTCGGTGTCAAGCATAATTGACAAATTACCACCGGCATGGAAAGATATGTCTCTTGAGGAACTTGCAACAGAATTGCGGATTGAAGAGGAACTTCGTGCATGAGAAAGTAACACAAAAAAGATGTTCCTAATTTACCTAAGGTAAATGTGATGGAGGTAAGTTCTCAAAAGGTCAACAAGAATAAGAGCAAGAAAAGGCCTTACAATCAAGCTAACAACGGTCCAAATAAGAAGCATCCTTCAAAAGGAAACATGTGTTGGACTCGTGGAAAAGCGGGGCATTTCAAGCGAGATTGCCGTTTAGAAAAGGGGAAGAGCGAAAAGGCTCAAGGCAATGCTTTTGGTGCTAAAAACCAAGAGCAGAAATCTCAAGGTCAGAAAATTTTAGTTTCAAATTTAGAAACTAAGTTAGATACATATTCTAATGTAGATTATGTCTCTAATTTTTCTGAAATATTTGCTAAGCAGGATGATGAGATTTCATGATGGGTTGACTTCGGTGCTACGACACATGTTTGTAGAGACAAAGAGATGTTCAAGTCTTTTGTCGCTACAAGTGAGGGAATAGTTCTTCACATGGGAGACGAGTCGACCGCCCCTATCCTGGGGATAGGCCGAGTAGAATTAGAGTTTTCTTCGGGAAAGACTATTGTTCTTAAGAATGTTCTGTTTGTACCAAATATTAGGAAAAATATTGTATCGGGTACTGTTTTGAATAAATTAGGTTATCGGCAAGTGTATGAAGTCGATAACTATATTTTATCAAAAGGTGTATTTGTCGGAAAGGATACTTGTGTAATGGAATGTTCAAGCTTAGTATCAATAAAGTTGTTTCTTCTCGTTATATGAATTGTGAGCATGATATTTCTATTAAATCTACAAATATGAATGATGATGTTTCTGTACTTTGGCATGCACATTTAGGACATGTTCATTACACGAGATTGCATGTAATGTCCAAACATGATTTAATTCCCTCATTTGATGTGAATATTGATAAGTGTAGAACATGCATGCTGACTAAGATTACTAGGCAACCATTCCATAAGGTTAAAAGAGAAATCAACATACTTGATTTAATACATAGCGATTTATGTGATTTTCATGCATCACCTTCTCTAGGAAACAAGAAATATGTAGTGACATACATAGATGATTGTTCTAGATTTCGCTATATTTATTTGTTGCATTCAAAAGATTAGGCTCTTGATAAATTTAAAATTTATAAGAGCGAAGTTGAACTTCAAAAGGGAACCTTAATTAAAAGGTTGCACACCGATAGAGGTGGGAAATACTTTAATCCAAGTTATTTCCAAAGTGTTGGTATCATTCATGAAACCACGGCTCCTTACACACCACAACAAAATGGTATATCGGAGAGGAAGAATAGAGCATTGAAATAGATGGTGAATGCCAAGCTTTCTTACTCGGGACTAAATGATGGATTTTGGGGAGAAGCGATGTTAACAACTTGCTATTTATTGAATAGGGTTCCTAACAAAAGGGGCAACATTACTCCTTATGAAATTTGGTACAATAAGAAACCAAGTTTGAATCATATCCGAGTTTGGGGTTGTAGGGCGGTAGTGAGACTACCTATCCCTAAACATAAGACTTTAGGAGAAAAAGGAGTTGAATGCATATTCATAGGATATGCTCATCACTCCATGACTAATAGGTTTTATGTTATAGAACCTAATAAGCATGTATCGATTCATACAGTCATTGAATCGAGAGATGCCATATTTGATGAAAAGAGATTTTCATCAATTAGCATGCCTAAAGATTTGAATCTTGTACCTAGTACAAATCAAGAGTCAAATGACACCCAAATTTCTGAAATTAGGAGTAAAAGAGCAAGAAAAGAAAAATCATTTGGAAAATGATTTTCATATTTACCTAGTGAAAGGAACTAGGGATAAGGTTAGCTCACAATACATGTATTGTCATGTTATTGAAAATGACTCCAAAACATTTGATAAAGCTATGAAATCACAAGATGTATCATTTTGGAAAGACGTTATAAATGATGAAATGGACTCTATAATAGGAAATAATACTTGGATTTTGGTAGATTTACCACCGGGGCATAAACCTTTGGGAAATAAGTGGATCTTCCGAAAGAAGATGAAGGTATATGGTACCATTGATAAATTTAAAGCAATGTTGGTAATCCAAGGCTTTAGACAGAAATATGTTATGCATTACTTTGACACTTATGCACCGGTTGCAAGAATCTCAACAATTAGATTGTTGATTGCTTTAGCATCTATTCATAAGTTGCTAGTACATCAAATGGATGTAAAGACTGTTTTCCTCAATGGTGATTTGGAGGAAGATATTTAAATGAAACAACCGGAAGGTTTCGTTATGCATGGGCAAGAGCATAAGGTATGCAAGCTTATTAAATCACTGTATGGGCTTAAACAAGCACCTATGCAATGACATCAAAAATTGATGAGGTGGTACTATCCGATGGATTTATTTTGAACCAATCGGATAAATGCATATATATCAAGTTTGACAACTCTGGAAATGGAGTTATCATTTGTCTATATGTAGATGATATGTTGATTTTTGGCACTAATTTAGAGTGTATAAATCAAACAAAAGAATTTTTATCATCTAAGTTTTCCATGAAGGACATGGGGGAGGCTGAAATTATTCTTGGAATAAGAATAAAGAGAGTTGAAAGAGGACTAGCTTTAACACAATTTCATTACATTGAAAATGTGTTAAAGAAGTTCAATTACTTTGATTGTCCTCCGGTGAGTACTCCTTATGACTCCTCTACTCACATATTTCCTAATACAGGAAAGCCAAAGTCCAAACTTGAGTACTCTAAAGTCATAGGTAGTTTGATGTATGTCATGACTAGTACAAGGCCCGATATCGCATTTGCGGTAGGTAAGCTTAGTCGATATACTAGTAACCCTAGTATGCAACATTGGCAAGCAATTCATAGGGTACTTAGGTACCTTAAGGGGACAATTAATTTTGGTCTTGGTTATTCAGATTTTCCTTCGGTCATAGAAGGATTTTTGGATGCAAGTTGGATCTCAAATGAGGAAGATCACTCTTCCACAAGTTGATGGTATTTCTACTTGGGGAGGTGCCATTTCATGGGCATCTAAGAAAAAAGCTTGCATCACCAGTTCTACGATGGAATCTGAGTTTGTTACTTTGGCCGCCGCTTCAAAGGAAGCAGAATGGCTAAAGAACATGATATATGAAATTCCATTGTGGAAAAGGCCGATATCACCAATATCGATTCATTGTGATAGCGCTGCAACATTGGCTAAAGCATATAGTCATGTATACAATGGGAAGTCTAGACACTTAGGTGTTAGACATGGTGCAGTAAGAGAGCTCATTACGCACGAGGTGATATCTGTGGATTTTGTTAGGTCACAACAAAATTTAGCCGATTACTTGACGAAGGGATTAGCCAGAGACTTAGTCTCTAAGTCGGTAAAGGGGATGGGACTAAAACCCATATGATCATCTAGTCGTGGGACACACAATTCACGTCTAACTAGCGTTAGAGTTGAATTCAATGTGGAAAGCCCATTCCTAGAAGATTGGTGAACACAAATAACCATCCCCAAGTATGTGTTCATGACCTACAAGTAATGGGTTGAAGAGGGACTCTTCTTAATAGATTCTTTGACAAAGTGTTGTTTGTAGGAGCACAATCGGGTGGTGTTACCCTTAAGGAATCTACCTATATGAACGTGAAGTTTATGGTCGCTTCATGAGATTTCGGGTTGAATCTCAATACGTTCACGAAAGGATTGGGACTCAAGGGCCATTAAGAGTCAAGTTAAACTTAGAGTTTGTGAAGTAATTCATGTGTGTGTTATCTCGAGGTACCCAAATGGATTGATTGGTTCAAACGTTACGAGCACCATGATTTCTGGGTATTTTTAATGTGTAACTACACTAAGCGGAAATTCAATCGTTGCGACATTTCCGGTTATGCGTGTTTTACGTAAAAACAAAGGAAACCCTAAAATGGGGGTGGATTGTTGGTGATTTTAGGCTTTATGGACCTTTCATCATGTTCCTACATGTTAGGGTAGGATACCCTAATGAAATGAGAGGTTTCGGCGATTGATTGAGTGAATTTCGGTATATGGATCAGTGAGGATCGAGCCCATAGAAGACATTAAGTCGGGGCGCGTCCAGTGAAGACATTAAGTTAATGTCTTCTCTGGGCGCGCCGAGATAACGTCTGCGTTGGGCGCGCGGCAGACAGAAACAGACGCGTCTTTCAGCTCAGATCACATCCATTCTTCATCCCGATTGATTTCTTATAAATTGGAGGTCGTGGTTGTCATGAAAGACATTAGAAAAAGTGCTCATACACCCAGAGATTCATTCCTTTGATTCTAAACCTCTCTTTGTTTCCAAAACCTCAAACCTGAGTTTTGATTTCTACATCTTTAGTCGAGAGTAGAAATTGTCAATTTGATTATCCCTGTTCGGATTTTGTGCAACCCTCGACTAATCTATAGGGTCGAAATATCGAATTCGAAAAGCGACTACGCGATCAAGTTGATATCCAGACTACTACAGATTCTTCAAAGAATCACTACATCAGAAGAAGAAGAAGAAGAAAAGAAGTTGTTTAGCACTCTCCCAATTTCCTGCACTACTGCTTGCTTTTTTGAAGATTACTCCCCAACAAAACTATGGAAAGGGAAGATTATCTAGAATACTCTAGAATTGTACCTATAACCGTAGAATCAAATACATCTCCAACGCCATTAGGTAGACCTAGGGAATGAATCATTTACTCCAAATTATCCTTAATACAAATCATTTCATCTCTAAGTGTTATGTGTAACCTTTGAGTTCACGTTGAGTTCGCTTTGAGTTCTCATGTCTTTGTTAGTCTAGCCTCATCGAGAATATCCGGAAATAATTTTTACTTAGCTAAGCGAGTTTGAGTGAAAGTTTAGCTAATCACCGCACGACTTCGTAATCAAATTTGAGTTAGTCACAAGTGTTATCAGGAACCCAATAGAGGTATCCATGACATCTGACAATGAGAGCCAGGAAAGGACCGTCGAGAAGAAAACCATGAAACCACCATGGGACAAGTCCTTCAATGTAAGTTTGGTTTATAAAGTCAAAATGGTATGTCAGATTCGTTCGAACACTTTACAGTATGTGATGAGACCATATTGGTTGTGAATGAAAGGCCAGTAACATCGATGTGAGAACAAGGATAGTCGAATGAATGATGGATTCTATCTGAAGTAAGGTAGATTCACCGTGGGAGGAACTGTAAATTAAGCTTACAACATGTCAGTATCATCCTTTAATCTTGTAAGGACAAGAAGGGCACCAAGATAGACTGATAGACTCGTTAAATAAGGTCAACTCCGAGGTGGCGATGTTGTAACAAATTTGAAGAGGAGGAGGATATGTGATCCTTTTGTACGGGAAACTTCAAGAGTCGTTGATGTACCAAAACTCAAGAATTTTAAGGGATCGCTTAAGGCCGTGACAGCGGTTTATATTGATGATCTGAACATCATTGGAACTGCTGGGGGGCTCACATATCTAAAAAGTGAAATGAAAGATTTGAGAAAAATAAATGGCCTGCAAATTGAACGTTATCAAAAGACATTCTTGTTTACCAGTCATTATATATTGAAAGGTCGTTAAATAATAATTTCATATGGATAAATCATATCTTGTGATAGTTTGTCCATGAGTATTCGATCATTTAAAGTGTGACCAAGGATTCCTTTCGTCCTCGAGAAAAGGATGACAAACTTTAATTTTTGGATCTGAAGTACCATATCGTAATATTAGTGGCGCTAATGTGTCTTGCTAACTGTACACGCCCTGATGTTTCATTCTCTGATGATTTAGCAACAAGATATAGTTCTTCTCTACTCAAAGATGTTGAATCGGTGTTAAGAAAATCTTAAGATATCGAGGAACAACTGATATGAGCTTATTTTATTCAAAGGACTCACTCAAAATTATCATTTATTGAATATGCAAATGTCAAAGTATTTATCTGATCCTCACAAATTGCAATCACAAATAATTATGTTTACACGAGAAACTGATTCATAATTAAGATCAGTATGCGAAAGTTTAGAGTTGTTTGATGATGGCGATGGAGGTG
Source organism: Rhodiola chrysanthemifolia (assembly GCA_033675395.1). Classification (NCBI taxonomy): domain Eukaryota; kingdom Viridiplantae; phylum Streptophyta; class Magnoliopsida; order Saxifragales; family Crassulaceae; genus Rhodiola; species Rhodiola chrysanthemifolia. The sequence goes on along the minus strand of CM066210.1, from coordinate 28,840,773 downwards.
CTACATTGAGGGGATCATAAATAGGTGTTACACTCTCTCCTTTTTTTATCCCTTAAACTTTTCCAATTAAGATTTTTAATGAGGTAATATATGCGTATTGTGAAAATTATGTATATTTTTTCTTCACTAGGTTTTTTAAACAAGATTTTTCTAATAAAGTTTTAATGATACATAATATTTATTAGGGGTGGGCGCGGTGCGGGTTGGTGCGGTTTAAGGATACCCCGCAACCGCACCGCATAATCAGGTTTGGAAATTTTTTAAACCGCAAACCGCATTACAAAAGTGAAAACCAAATATGCACCGGACCACATTATGTGGTGCGGTGCGGTTTGGTTTAAAAACCGCATTACAAAAGTTTAAAATTCTTTATTTTCTTCTTCTCACATAAAAGTAAATCCCAAATGTCCCTTGTTATTTTTCTGCGGCTAGAGATACTAAACTAAGGTTGTAAAGCGTAAGTATACTCTTGAAATCCTTCCCCATCAACGAATGAAAATGGTAGCTCATATTTAACTATCATCTTGATCAATGAAAGCTTAGCAGCATCAAAATTATACGCTTTAACTTCAAGAGTACCTCCATAATCAAAACTTATATGCTTTTGACAATTATTTGACTTGTTTACCTGCAACAACAAAGCTTCAAACATTAAAATCGGATGTTATAAACAATGCTGAAACATTCAAATGACAAAAGATGTACAAATCAAACCCTAAACATAAGAGCCAACCAAAATTTAATTAATTTTTGTGGTTTGGGCATGGGGTTGGGCCTGAAATTATGATTTGTTTTTTAAACGTATTAATTTTGATTATTTAATTATTAATTATATATGCGGTGCGGTGCGGTGCTGGTTTAAGATAAAGAACCGTGCTTTATTTGGTTGCGGTGCGGTTTTTGACAAATCGATTTTTTCCAAAAGCAGTGCGGTTCCGAAAACGCTTTTACGGTGCGGAGCGGACGATTTTACATTCGGAGCGATTTTTGCCAACCCCTAATATTTATACGAGTTAACCAAAAGAGGAGTGTTGTAAGTATGATGATTAATTGAATGATCCTCGACCTTTTGTGTGTCCAATTTATGTCTTCATGTCGCATGTTTCCATCTTTATTCTTATTTATTTGTGTCAAAATCATGTATTTTATTTGTCCTCATGTAAGCCTTTTAGTAGAAGTCATTATAAATGAGACAATAACAATAAGAAAATAAAATAATTCTCCCAACTTTTCTTGCTATATTTCTGCATTTGAATTGTCCTTTTCACATTTGTTGTAACAATTTCATGTTATTGTACTCTATAATAGTTAAAATTACATCTTTTTTTTCATTATATGAATAATTAATCAGTTTCATACAGAGGAGCGTTCAAATGAGGCAGTGAACAGTAAAGTGAAGCACGTGAGGCACGATCTCAACCACACATCTAACCCCCCGTGCATTTGTGGCGCGCCACGTGTCTCAAATAGTAAACCCCACTAACTTTTGAAAAGTCAACAATTGCGGCTGTGAACATGGCTGCGCCACGTGTCACAATGAGTGGCCTAGATCGTGCCTCACTGCCTCATTCTTACAACCCTGCCTCAACCGAGTGCTCCCCGTTTCATACATTTGTGCTTTTCCAATGATATAATTAGGCTCACTATAAAAAAAAGACATAATTAGGCTGGTCGTCAACATATTTACAAGAAGCCCAGATCCAAAATAACTCCTATCTGTGACTTTGTACTTCTCTTTTTCTTTTCTTTTTTGATGGTGAGTTTTTACATCTCATAACACTCAATTCATACATGAATAGGTACTTGAATTGTGTCCATCGAAGCACATCTTTTAGCTTGAAACCCACGAGCATTAACGAGAAACACAACACGTCCACGCCTAGACGAAAACACCTCCGTGAGGCTACACAAAAGTGAGGAGAAATATGCTACTCGGGGGAGTCGAACACTTGACCTCTTGACAATTTGTCAAGGATCAAACCACTAGACCAAAACCACTTTCGCCTCTTTTTCATTTTTCAAACAAATTATAATTTTCTCTCCCAAATATGTCTTTTTCCGATATTTGTTTTTTTATAGACTTTCCGATATTTGTTTTAAACTTTCAAATTTTCAATTTAGATGAAAAATTAAAGAATCCCATGCAAATATCAATTTTTTTCGGTAAGAAATACAAATCAATGACAACTCTTTATTTGGTCATTTGAACGGATGAGATTAAATTTCGCGTCATACGGTTGGTTTCTCGGCGACGAATTATAGACCACTTTGACGAACTATGTTGTAATGTTGGTTTCTCGGTGACGAACTATAGATCACTTTTGAAAAATGTTGCAGTTTGCACCAAAAATCAGATTTGCACATGATCATTTCCGTATATTTTTATAAACTGTATTTTTTAATTAATCATTTGGTTTTAAACCACTAATTAACCACACATTAAAATTAGCAATTTTGGGGTTAGAAAAGTTGAGAAGATTAGTTAGAAAGAGTTGGGATTGGGATTCAAAATATTCTTTTTATAGAAAAATGATTGGGTGCAAATGACATATTTTTATAAAAAATACAAACTAATGACAGTCCTTAGTTTGATCATTTGGACGAAAGAGATTAAATCTCGTCATATGGTTAATTTCTCGATGATGAAATATAAAATATTCTTGACGAACTATGTGGTACTATTAATTTTTCGGCAACGAATTATAATTAAGTATTGACGAACTTTACATTTTGCACCAAAAATATACCGATCAACTTCACTCCTTTATATACATATATATGTTTTTCATTTATGATGATGTATATGTGGCAAAATGATGACAGAAAGACGGAGCAGAGTAGCCAGAGCGATACAGTTGAGAAAGCAAAAGACAGAGAGCGAGAAAAGCTCGCTCGATCAATCATTGTTTCATCGCCATTGCATCCCAAGGTACCATCACTCTCCTCCAAATCCAATTCCGCATACTATCCCACTTTACATTTTTCCTTTTCCTGTATAAATTCGATCTTCTTTTCCATCGCGTTAAGTTTTTTTATGATTTTGACGACTCCAGGTGAGGAATTTTCCTGTTAATGATTTGGTTTGGTGAGAAGTGGAACCAGGAGGAGAGGTGGGTTCATCTTGTAATTGAGAAGGTGGAAGAGAGGATTCTGCCTTTGGAGAAATTATGAGCGCTGCTAGGTTCATCAAGTGTGTCACGGTGGGCGATGGAGCTGTTGGAAAAACCTGTTTGCTGATATCCTATACCAGTAACACATTCCCTACGGTATCATAGCATTATTGTTTCTCACTTTTCTTGTTTTGGATTTATTTTCTGATTCATCCATATGAAATGTGTTTTCAATTTCTAACGTTTTGAAGGATCTCAAGTTTCGAATCTTTTATGTTAAATGGTTGATGAAAAACATCATTGGCTGAGCTTATAATAATAATACTGTGTTTGATTTGAATTGAGTTCTACTTGTAAAGCACCATTTCATTTACGAATTAAGTAATTAACCATAGAATGAGTGACGAAAACCACATTTTATTATGCCATATCTCTGACTTTTTGAAACCGATACAGGATTACGTTCCTACTGTTTTCGACAATTTTAGTGCAAATGTTGTTGTCAATGGGAGCACAGTTAACCTGGGGCTGTGGGATACAGCAGGTAAGTTCTGTAGCATGTTACGTTGTTTGGTCTATTGTTTCAGTTGGTTTTTTACTTTTATCTAATTCTAATAGGCCAGGAAGATTATAACCGCTTAAGACCTTTGAGTTACCGTGGGGCTGATGTTTTCATATTAGCATTCTCTCTTATTAGCAAGGCCAGCTACGAAAATGTTTCTAAGAAGGTAATATGATGTTTATTCCGCACTAGACAGATGGGGAAGGAGAATTACAGTTACTGTGCATCTCTTGTAATTCAAAATTTGACCCTTATTTGAATAATTTTCAGTGGATTCCGGAGCTGAAGCATTATGCACCTGGCGTGCCCATTGTTCTAGTTGGAACCAAGCTTGGTTAGTTTTCTCGTGTACTTGTTCATTTATCTTGCCTTTGGAATGAAGTCTAATTATGAAGCCACCTGCCGTTCTCCAAAATTATGTTATCTTTCAAGGCTAGTTGTATATAATATACATTGCCAATGAGAAATAGAAGAGTTCCGGTTCAAGGTAGAGACCTTAATTTGTATGCGGGGCATCTTTTTCAAACTTCTTGTTACTCTTATATGATCAAGCATTTGAGAGATGAACAGATCATTGATGAAATGATTCCAGACTTATCCCTTTTTTCTTGTTGCTTCTGTTAACTCGTATTGACTACACACCAGAGTCTGGACCAATAACTTTTTTAAGTATTGCCGTTCCTTGATATCAAATTAATGGTTTCAGATCTTAGGGACGATAAGCAGTTTTTTGTTGATCATCCTGGTGCTGTGCCCATAACAACTGCTCAGGTACCGCTGTCTACTTCACTTTTTTTGTTTGTTTACTTTTTCTAAAAAATTGTTCATCAAGAAGTTCAACTTCAATGCATATCATGTTTAGGGTGAGGAGCTGAAGAAGCTGATTGGCGCACCTGCTTACATTGAATGCAGTTCAAAAACACAACTGGTATGTGAAATTTTCTCAACAGCCTATAATGTTGTTGTCAAAAATATTCATTGTTTGATTTTGTATGAATCACAGAATGTGAAGGCTGTATTTGATCAAGCCATAAAAGTTGTACTTCAACCGCCTCAAAAAAAGAAGAAGAAGAGCAAGGCTCAGAAAGCATGCTCCATCATGTGAGATGTGCCAAGATAGATATAAAGGCAATTCTATTGGTCTCTTTGTCATTCTCTTAAACAAATACATGTTAGCGTTCGTGTGATTAAAATGATGATGATGAGTGAGTCAAGTGACTGCAGATTCCCTCCCAATCTACCCATCGGGCGTCATTAACATGGGTCTAGCTATGTGTGTGTGGTTTTCAGATGATGAAATTAGTCTAACATTAATTAGTTTCCCATCATTGACATGGAAGATTGAGTATCAAGAGATTGATATAATAACCATTTAGTGAATTATGCTCATTTGATTGCTTCACATACCTTTTGCCTTCATATATTGTGAGCTTGTTGTGATCCAGAGAAGGATATCAAATGGAATGACCCCAGAAACAGTTTGATTTTAGATTTTACAAGCCATGCATGGCTGGGCTGGATACTGGACTGCTCATTCAGATCTGATATGTTACTGGTAACTACGGGTAGGCGTGGGACGGGTTTTGCTCGTTCGTAACCCGACCCGAAATAATGATCGGATCATTTATTTGAACCCTAACCCGACTCGAAAGACCGGGTCAATCATGTGAACGAAATCCGACAATAAAACTAAAATTTATAAAAGGCATAAAACATTCAAAATCATCTATCATGATATAAATACTTTAAAAATATAAGCTTAAATCACTTATTTATGATGTATTACGATTTTATTTTTCATTGCAAACCAGTTACTTATTCTTATATGATGTGATATTGCACGAGAACACAAATAGATTAATTGGTATGGTAGTCACATTCATTCAGATGAGGTGTGAGGTTCGAATGTTGTTAAAATCTTGTATTTTTTATATTACTTATAAAATCGGATAACACGATCATCAACCCTAACCCGACCCGAAATTCATACCGGATTGAATTAAATCCGACATTAAGGTTACCGGGCCGGGTCGGATTCTGTCCACCCTACTCGTATCATAAAGTGTCGGTGACTTCAAAGGAGAAAAGTAAAACAGTGCCTTGAATATGAGGATGAAGAGTGAAGACCATGTATATTTAGGTTAAAAATGAAACCTGTCATATGGTGATCTTTTATGAAATCTATCAATCAATGTTCCCCGCAAGTCTCCACTCCACAGCAAAAACAATAATGACGTACAGGCGAAAAATATTTAGGGTATCAGCAATGTTGGGCACCGACTGTTCCGGTTTCACTAAAAATAGGGTAACATTAAAAGTGAAACTTTGAACACGGTAGTTTGCAAAAGGAACTATTGAAACACGGCAAAAAATATTTCGAATATCAGCAATGAAAACTTCATCACCTTAATCTTCTTCTCACCTCGTACAAAATGATATCTCGTATCTATGTGTTTAATTCGCTCATGATGAACTTGATCCTTGTGATTGGTAGATTTTTTTAAATATTAATTGTAGGCTCCAGATACTTAGGATTTCCAATAGTTTTTGAACTATAATTGTTGCTTTGAAGTGTTAACTTGTGTTCCAAGTTAAATTTACTCAAAAACACTTTTCGAGAAGAGATATGTCAACAATCCAAAATCATACAGAATTTGCGCTCAACTACACAAAGAAGTTATGCTTTGCACGAAGCTACGCCTAGACAACTAAAGAAGCTATACTTTGCATGAAACTATGCCTGAACAAAAGAAAAGGTTGCGCCTACTCAATTTGAGAAGCCGCGTCTGACTAAATCACGACTAACATCTCGGCGCATCTTTACGAAGCTACACTTCTACTTAATCTAGGGCGGCGCTTGGATTCGAAGCTACGCTTTCACTTAATTCAAGTTGGCCCTTAGACTCAAAGCCATGCTTCCACAAAATACAGAACGACGGTTAGGATATTAAGCTAGGTGATACGACCAAGGGACCAAGCCATTGTTTCAGGGACGCTGCCCACGCTGTCGTATCAGGCCTGCAAGGCATACACCCCAACCGTTTTAGTATTCGGATGTTGGAGGTGGGAATTGACCCCAGGCTCCCTTTGACACATATCCTTTTGGTGTGGGAATGTGACACCAATTGAGCTGCAGCTTAATTGGTGTCACATTCCCACACCAAAAGGATATGTGTCAAAGGGAGCCTGGGGTCGATTCCCACCTCCAACATCCGAATACTAAAACGGTTGGGGTGTATGGCCTGCAGGCCTGATACGGCAGCGTGGGCAGCGCCCATGAAACACTGGCTTGGTCCCTTGGTCGTATCACTAGGCTACACCTACACCTAAGTTAAAGAAGCGTAGCCTCACTTGGGGGTGACGTTTCCCCCTTAGGCTAGGCGTAGCTTCCCAAAAGGAGACGATAAAAAGAGTTTCGATTCTCGTTCTAAACCATCTTGATTCGGAAAATCAGATCCATACTCTTAACTTTTCTATCACATGACTTCACTCATTATAAATCTTCTTTCCCAATATTTTCTGTACATCATCTAATTCTTTAATCTCAAGCTGGCATTTAGAAGGTTCTTTAACTTTTGAATATCATACTTTACCCTTGCAAGTATGAGCATATCATCTACATACAACGCCAAATAGACCATCAAACCATTTTCAAGCTTGTTATGATAATCAAAATAATCATTCAGGCTCCTATTATAGCCTAGCTTAATCACATGATTATCGACGCTTTTGTATCATTGCTACATAGACTGCTAAAGTACATATAAAGACTTCTTCAACCTGTAAACATAGTCTTATTTTCCAGGAGCTTATAACTCCTATGGTTGAATCATATTTTCAAGGGTCGATCCAAGGAACAACGTGTGCGAGTACTAGCTAACAAGCGAGCTATTTAGCTATTCCAAATAATAAAAGAAGGTCTGGTGTAAATAAATTTCCTAAAATTAAATGCCGAAAATAAAACGGTTGATATGATCAGAGAAAGAATCCTAAGATCAAACTTCGCCCGTGCCAACCCACAAATCATGCAACAATATCACACAGTTCAATCATGCTATCGAGTATGGAAATAAACCAAAATAATACTAGACAAGTCGTCCATCCACAGATCATTGTCTTGATTAATTTCTGAAGAGTTCACGGAAGCTAATCTTGCAAGAATCAACAACGAAAAACAGAAGAACACACAAAGGGATTTATCCTGGTTCGGCCCCCTCCTGTCGAGGACCTACTCCAGCCAGAAAGATAGTCGTTTATTGATCAATCGAAGTGAATACAAGTGTTTACAATATCAGAGAATACTACGTAGCTAATCTCACAACTCAATTTTGAGAATCGCAATTGAATTTCGCTCAAACACTCAAGAACCCTAACCCCCAAATTTCTGGAAATCTCAACTCGCTCGTAACTCGGATAAAACCCGGACTCAACTCGCACGCTCCTTATGTATCCGTTGAAGCTCAGCCAAAACTACGTCGCGCTTGTGTAACGAACATAACTAACTGGACCGACGACGTTTTGCTTGATATTGAGAAACTCTTCCCTTAAGTGAAACGACGACATTCCATCTACATGCGTTTCCGTTTTCGTTCCAGTCCAAACTTACCGCTTTAACCAAAACGGCTGCGTTTTCCTCGAGCTCCAAATAACCAGCTCCCGCTCCACGAAACGACCTCGTTTTGCTATGGCTTTGATTCTCAAGCTTCAACTGAACTTAGCTGATCCTCCGTGCCTTTTCCAGCCCTGCAAACACCAATGTAAACACTTCGATTTCCCAAAGTCATCCGAGAACCAAATTCCACAAATCTTTACCTTGGTTCCAGATCACTTTCATCCTTATACGACTATCCCTCTGCCCCTTGCTTCATCCATGTTTTACCAACCTAATCAGTCTCAAGCAATGTTCAAACTTATCACTTGGAACTGACTTGGATAACATATCAGCAGGGTTGTCAATGGTGCTTACCTTCACCATTTTTACTTCTCCAGTCTCAGCAATTTCCCTCACAAAATGCATCCTAACATCAATATGCTTACTCCTCTCATGGAACACTTGGTGCTTGGATAAGTGAATTGCTCCTTGACTATCAGAGTGAACTTTTACACAATCATGTCCGTGTCCCAGCTCTGCCATGACTCCCTTTATCCATAAAACTTCTTTCACTACTTCAATGATAGCCATAAACTCAGCTTCTGTGGTAGACAAGGCTACAACCTTCTGCAAGTTTCCTTACATGACAATGTTGTCCCATACACCTTAAAGACTATTCCAGTCTGAGATTTTCTTGTATCTATATTCCCAGCAAAATCTGAGTCCACAAATCCTTCAACAATCTCAGAATTCAGCTGATCACCACCAAACATAAGGCCTTTATCAAGAGTTCCCTTAATATACCTTAACATCCATTTCGCTACTTGTCAATGACTTCTTCCAGGGTTTGCCATGTGCCTAATTACCAGGCTGACTCCATGAGCTATATCAGGTCTGGTGCAGACCATAACATACATTAAGCGACCTACATCATTAGAATAGGGCACATTCTTCATCAGGTCCTTCTCTTGATCAGTCTCAGGCTCTTAGCTTTTACTCAGCTTAAAATGACGGCCAGCAACAGGTTTGCCCACTGGTTTTGCATTCTCCATATCAAACCTTTCCACCACTTTCTTCAAGTAATTTGTCTGACATAGGAAAAAAGTACCTTGTCTTCTGTCCCTTATAATCTGCATACCTAAAATCTTTTTGGCTGCACCAAGGTCTTTCATTTCAAAGTTAGTAGCCAACTGTTCCTTCAAATCAATTATGGCTTTCATATTTTTACTAGCTAACGCATATCATCAACATATAATAAGAGATATATGACAGTATCATTATCCAATCTCTTAAAATAAATACACCAATCATAGCTTGATCTTTTAAACTCACATTTCATCATGAATTCATCAAATCTCCTATACCATTGTCTAGGTGATTGTTTTAAGCAATACAATGATTTTTCAGCAAACAAACCCTTTTATCAGGATCTCCAACACAAAAGCCTTCAGGTTGCCTTAAATAAATTGTCTCATTTAAGCTACCATACAAGAAAGCAGTTTTAACATCTAGTTGTTCATACTCAAGATTAAAGTTTGCAACTAGTGATAAGAGAATCCTAATGGATCTATGCTTCACAATAGGTGCATAAATTTCACTGAAATCTATACCTTCCTTCTGAGAAAACCCCCTTGCAACTAACCTTGCTTTTAACCTTGGAGCCTCAACTCCTGGTATTCCATCCTTTTTTGTAAAAATTCACTTGTTGCCTATTACTCTTGCCTTTTCAGGCCTATCAACAATATCCCAAGTGTGATTTTTCTTCAAGGAATCCATCTCTGAGTTCATTGCCTGCAACCACAGCTTACCTTCCTTGCAATTCATAGCATCAGTATAGTTAAGAGGTTCAGGTTCAGTTATATTTTCAGCAACTAGACAGGCAAAATTTACAAGGTCTTCATAACCATATCTCACAGGTTGTCTAACAGAACTCCTTTGTCTATCCCTAGTTACCCAAAAATCCTGATAAGTTTTGAGAACTACCTTCCACATTACCTTCTTCATTATTCTGCTGGGGAATACCTTCATCAGGGGACTCTGGCCCCCTTGAACCTCCACCTCAGCTGTGGTATCACCAGTATTACCTGCACTCTCAGGTTCTACACTTTCCAAATTTATTTGTGAAGTTTGACCATTTTTCTTTAAAGGAAATTCAAGCTCATTAAAAGTCACATCCTTTCTAACAAAAATTCTCTTATGATCTTTTTCCAAACACCACAATTTATAAGCTTTAACTCCATCAGGATAACCAATAAAAATACATTTTAAAGCCCTTGGATCAAGCTTACCCTGTTTAACAGATGCATATGCATCACAACCCAAAAAAATTAGTCTATCATAGTTCTCTACATTTTCAGACCATATTTGCATAGGTGTCTTAAAATTTAGAACAAATGATGTACTTATATTCAATAAATAACAAGCAGTATGAGCTGCTTCAGCCCAAAAGCTTTTGGCATACCTGCCTGCAGTAACATGCATCTTACCCTCTCCAATATGGTTCTATTAAACCTCTCAGCCAGTCCATTCTGTTGAGGGTTGTCAGGTGCAGTGTGGTGCTTTGTGATACCCGATTCTTTGCGAAAATCCAAGAAATTTTTGTCAAGATACTCAAGACCATTATCTGTCCTGAGGTACTTTACCTTCTGTCCAGTTTGATTTTCTATCATCAACTTAAAACCTTAAAAGTCTCAAAAGCATCAGACTTGTTAGATAAGAAATAAATCCATGATCTCCTAGAAAAATCATCAATTAAGGACATAAAGTATCTCTTTCCACCATGTGACTAGACCTTAGTTGGTCACCATAAATCTGAGTGTATATAGTCAAGTTTTGCGTTTGTTTTGTGAATGCCTTTACCAAAACTTAATTTTGTAACTTTACCTAGAACACAGTTTTCACAGAAATTCAGTTTCCTTATTTGATCCTTACCTAAACAGTCTTGATCAAATAACTTTGTTAAACCAATCTGTCCCAAATGTCTTAATCTCAAGTGCTACAATACAGTTTTATTAATGTTCTTTTCTGAATAATTTAGGCAGTCATTCACTACAACGTCATCACCAGACAAAACATATATACCATTGCTTCTAGTTCCTCTAAGTTTCAAACAGTCATTTTTAAACACTTCTATTTTACCAAGTTCTGCCTTAAAGATGCAACCATGTGCCTCAAGCATACCTAAAGAAATAAGATTTCTTTTTAGTTTAGGCACATACCTTACACCTGAGAGTATGATCTCAGGTCCATCCTCCACCTTAATCAAGACAGTCCCAATCCCATCCATTTTATTGACTTCATTGTTGTCTAGATGGGCTGAGCCTTGGTCTTGAGCTCTAAAATCTCTGAACCATTCCTTGTGAGGGGTCATATGGCAAGAACAGCCACTATCAAGGATCCATCTAGTCTCAGGATTCCTTCTTGTGACCACCAAAGCCTCTGCAGAATCATAACCTTCTTCAGCCAAAGCAGCTTCTCCCCTTTCTTGACCTTTACCATTAGGTTTCTTAAGTCTCTCAGGTTTCTTAAGTCTCTCAGGGCAATCTCTCCTGAAATGGCCTTCCTTTCTACAGAAATAGCATTTCAGTTTCTTCTTTTCACTGCTCTAGTTCTCATGAGTGTTAGGCTTCTGCTGGTTTCCTGGCTTTACACCTTTCGTAGGGAATTTCCTTTTCTGAAACTTCCCTTGAGCCACTAACCCATTGATGTTCCAGAGTTGGTCTTTGAGTCCAACTGTTTTTACTTCAAAGCAGCCAAAACCTCCTCCATGATCAGAGCATCCTTAGAGTATTTCATAATGTCCACAAATGTAGCGTATGATGAGGGCAAAGAGTTCAACACCATGATGACTTGATCTTCATCATCAATCTTTTCACCAATATTTTCAAGGTCTATGACTATTGATCGGTCGAATTCTTGACCTATTATTCACTTCATTCGATGATGGATTATGTTTGTTTTCCCAACATTCTATTGTCATTCGATATCTTTTCTAGTGTTTCAGGTCATATATCACATATCTAATACTTTTGGATTGATCAGAAGCAAAGAAAAGCAATTGGTGCAGATTTAGGCAAAAACAGGACAAAACATGGCAGACAGACCGTTGCGACGTATTTTGCATGCCCAGGGCTCATTCGCTGTCCAAATGAGTCGAAATTTAGCTTGTTGGAAAGCTAATTCAATTCCCTACAACTTGGAAGTTGACACAAAGAGCAGATTCGAAGGTTTAGACCTCCAAAAAGGCAACAGAAGTCAGGTCCCGTGACACTCCCTGCAGTCACGGGACAATAAAACGGTCACGGGACTTGGCCGTGGGCAGTGAAATCCTTGGGTTCCGTGACAGCCCATGATGGCCCGTGACAGTTAAGATGTCACGGGACTTTCCTAATTTTGATTGTTGATAAGTTTGGAAATTCAAGGTATAAAAAGAGGATTCGATCAGATTCAACGGGGGGCTGATTTTAGAGAGTTGTTATTTTGGAGAAAAACCCTAACTTGGGAGAGAAGACAGAGTTTTCAGCGTGAGGATCATCGAGCTACACCGCGTCTTTACGGTTTACTCGTTTCTCCCTTTCTTTACACTGGTTTTGGTTAACTACCATGAATAGTGAGTAGTCTTCTCAATTCCGGGATCCTACGGATCCCGTGCTATGTAACCCTAACTCTCATGTGATCAATCAAAGTTGTTATTTATGCGATTCGAATATTCAATTTCATTGTGTGCTTAATTTTATCGTTCTATGCATGTATTTACATCAAAGGGTATGTTTGCATTGGTAGAAAGTACTTAGGTTAATTACCGAAAGATGGATGGGTCCTAGGTATTAACCGGATTACATGAAATTGATATTAGGTCATGTTTACATGAATTAATAGGAAAACCTTTACTTTAATAAATCGAGATCGTTGATAATCTGTGGATGGGCGGCGTTCAACGATTGAGATTAATCTAGACAATGATCCGTGGATGGGCGGCTTGTCTAGTGTTATTTTTGTTATATTCCATATTCGATAGCATGAATAATTAACGTGACATGATTGCATGATTAGTGGGGGTTAGCACGGGTGAAGTATGGATTCTGGAATTCTTTCTCTGATTAAGTACAACCATTAATTTTCTGCTATTTAACTTCCGCTGCTTGTTTCACAACCAAACCACTTGTTAATCGGAATAGCTAAATAAGTCACACCGTTTGCTAGTATTCACACGCACTGCTCCTAGGATCGACCCTTGGCTTACCAAGGTTTATAAATATTGTTTGACTGTAATTTGACCCCTAAAACTAATACTTTGACAACTATAAAGGGTTAAAAATATGCTTGTCAACTATTTTGGCAAATTCATCCAAATGCTCCTCAATAGACATATCACTATCCATCTTGAAACCAAATAGTTTACCTTTCAAGTAGATCCTATTGGTGAGAGTCTTGGTCATATACAGTTGTTCCAACTTCAACCAAACTCCAGCTGCAGACTTCTCCTTGATCACTTCTCTAAGCACTTTATCACCCAAATGTAAAATGATCGTACTATAAGCCATCTCCTTCATCTCTTCCTTTTCACCTTCTGTAAGTGTTGCTAGCATTTCATTGTCAGGCTTCAATGCCTTAGCCACCTTCAGCTGAATCAGAATGGCTCTCATCCGTTGCCTCCAAAGTGCGAAGTCAGTCTTTCCATCAAAACGATCGATTTCGACTTTGGTCGACACCATCCTTGCAGTAATCAGCTCTGATACCAATTAAAGAGTTCACGGAATCTAATCTTGCAAGAATCAACAGCAAAAAATAGAAGAACACACACAAAAGGATATATCCTGGTTCGGCCCCCTCCTGTCGAGGACCTACTCCAGTCAGAAAGATAGTCGTTTATTGATCAATCGAAGTGAATACAAGTGTTTACAATATTAGAGAATACTACGCAGCTAATCGCACAACTCAATTTTGAGAATCGCAATTGAATTTTGCTCAAACGCTCAAGAACCCTAAAGCCCCAAATTTCTGGAAATCTCAACTCGCTCGTAACTCGGATAAAACCCGGACTGAACTCGCACGCTCTTTAAGTATCCGTTGAAGCTCAGCCAAAACGATGTCGCGCTTCTGTAACGAACATAACTAACTGGACCGACGACGTTTTGCTTGATATTGAGAAACTCTTCCCTTAAGTGAAACGACGCCATTCCATCTACATGCGTTCCTGTTTTCGTTCCATTCCAAACTTCTCGCTTTAACCAAAATGGTTGCGTTTTCCTCGAGCTCCAAATAACCAGCTCCCGCTCCACGAAACGACCTCGGTTTTCTCTGGCTTTGATTCTCAAGCATTAACTGAACTTAGCTGATCCTTCATGCCTTTTCCAGCCCTGCAAACACCATTGCAAACACTTCGATTTCCCAAAGTCATCTGAGAACCAAATTCCACAATTTCAATCGTTGGTCGCCGCCCATCCACAGATTATCAATAATTTCGATTATTAAGCCTAGGGTTTTTCAGACGATAAAGTCAACTTTCCTATTAATTCATGTACTACCAGCGTAGCTACCATGACCTAATATCAATTTCATGCAATCCGATTAATACCTATGACACATCCATCTTTTAGTAATTAACATAAATACGTTATAGCATACAAACATCTCATTCAATGTAGAACTTGCAAGAACGATAAAAATAAGCACAATGAAATTGAATACTCAATAGTAATAATAAAAAGCATTCTATTGATCACATGAGGAGATGTGTACCTGACATGTCTATTTTTACCCTGTCGATTTGTCAATAAAGAGGATCGTCGTAGAGTCAAACAAGATTTATAAATTCGGTAAGACCGAGTCGTACCCAAGGGAGCAATGTAAACTCATGTACTATGTAAAGTTGTGCTTCGATTTAGCTATTCCGATTCGAATGTTTGAAAGTGTTACTTTTGTCAAAGTTCTAATTTTATCAAGTTCAATTTAAGGAGGTATTTCAAGGACCTACTTCACCTAATTATACACCTAAGTCATGCAACATAAACTATCATGCGATTCATGCTAAAGACGAATGGAACAGACTATGCATAAACACGAGCAAGACCAACCTTCGTTGCGCGCTAAACTCATCGACTACGTATATAAGCTATGGTTTGCCTCTCCTTCGAGCCGACAAACCAATCTAAGCTACTTTGATTTTCTACCAACTGTCGTTGTGTAAATAACCAAAATAGTTAGTTATACGAACTAGTCTTCTATTCCATTGAAACACGAGTTACCTTCGTAAACACCTTATTTCAATGAAGTTCTATCGATTTCCGGTTCAAGACTTCACCCTTTCAGTTTGTTAGTCCTTTACCTAAATGTTAACTTATGCTAGACATTTCGTCAAACACCTAGCATGCATCAACTTATAACGATATCTCAAATATAACAACATTTATACATCAACACAAGGAAACATAATTTCATAAACAACCTATTATTGCATGACATTGAGTTTGTGTACAATAGAATCCGTAGGACCCCGAAATAGGGTCACTACTCACACACCATTGTTAGGGTTGAAATACACATATGAGTAAAAATCAATAAGAGAGTACAATTCGAATCAACGAAGAATACAAACTTTCGTCGTGTATCTTCACTTCTTCTCCTCTTCAAAAACCCTAGATGGTGGTCTTCGTGTCTCCAAGAATGTCTCCCGTGATAAAAATCAGATCATCCCTTTTGTTCTTCACGTTTCACCTTATAACCTTGAGCTAGACTATTTGTATTCTAGTTGTGCACGACCAAATTTGCTTCGCACAAGCAGATTCTTGCACAATTTCAGCAGGTTATCACAGATTGTGCACTTTCCAGATTGTGCAAGATCAAAACAGGCTCATCCTTGCACAACTTCAGTGAATATTTTAATTGTGCATTTTCTTGGTTGTGCATATCAAAATTGACTCATTTTTGCTTCATTCTTTTGTTGCGCTCAATCTTCTTTTGCTCAACTAAATCTGACATAAAGCGCTAAGAAAATGGATTAGAAAGCATAAAATGTTCGAGAAATGAGAGCAACTCTACAAGGAAGGGAATAGAAAATCGGTCGAAATATCGACCGATCAGTACCAAGGCACGAGATCCGTAAGATCCCTTAATAAAAGGAATTACTCAATACTCATGGTAAGACAACCAAAAATAGTATAGTTAAGAAATCAAGGACGAGGAAATCGTGTTGACGATGTAGCTTGACGAATCTTGAATCTCTCGTGATGTTCTTCTCTGTCTTCTTCTCCAAGCTAGGTCTCTTTCTCAGAAAAATCTGGTCTTTATTTATAAGCTCGAATTTCCTAATTTATGTTCTGATTTTTGGAAACACCCGTGATCAGTGGTTGCGTCACGGGCTCTGCTGAATTTTACCTCATGCTGAGGACCTCACGTGACACCCGTGACAAAAGGTGTGTCACGGGCCTAATGCCCAAAATCAGTCATTTTCTTGCTATTTTCTTCGTCTTTCGTCCATCCGAGCTTTGGTTGAACCTATATATGAGAGAAACAAACTTGAAACACTACGAAAAACCATTAAATTACACTAAACGTAGGAATAATCGATCTAATTCATCATCGAATGGTGAGATTAATTGGTCAAGAATTCGACCGATCATGTACGATGCACCTCCACCAATCATGTGAGACAATAAACTTCACGATGGAGTTATTCATAAAATTTTTTATCAAATATTACACTATGCTATGTATAAGGCTCTTCTCAATTGGTGATCAGATTTTGTATTTCTCAACTCCATTTCTAAAACCAACAAATATACCTTTTGTAACACTTAGTTCTAATTTACTCCCAATAATATGATAGTCAATCGTGCAATCAAAACTTCCCAACAAAGCGCGGGCCTCGGCTTAGGCCGAGTTTTTTTGGTTTCTGTCTGCCCCTTCCTATGTCGGTCGGTCGGTTTTCAGGTCTGGTGGTGGCTGGGCGAGACGGGTGGTCGGCGAGGGTGCCGCAGATGCGCGGATGGGCAGGTTTTCGCCGGCGGTTTCTCTCCCATCTTACTTTCGGGGCTGAGTTTGTATATAGGTGTTGCTGTTTTGGCCGGCTCGGCATGGAGTTTTGTGCAGGGACTGCTTGGGCGTCGATGCAGAAGACTGGCTTAATGTAGAGTGGTTTGCTCTGGTGGTTTGTCTTCTGTGCGGCATGGTGGGGCGGCGGTTCCGGTTGGGTTGCTGTCGTCGTTTAGGTGTGTCTAGCTTAGGTGTTAGTTTATGGTTACTTTAGGTGTTAGTTTTCAGGTTAGTCCCTCTAAGTGTTGTCTTCACTTATGAGGGTTGAAATCTCAGCCGTTTTGGTCTGAGCTGTATCTGTTTTAGTTTTTTAGGTTTCAGGAGTAAGACTCCTGCTCTCGTCGAAGGGCACGACGGTGTTTTAATTGGTTTTGTAGTGTCGGTCACTGTGGTCCGTCGGCCAGCTTGTTTTGTCGTGCCCTTCTTGGGCATGGTGCCTTTCGTGGATAGCTAGTCCTGTTTGTAGCTATTCTGACGTTTCTATATAATAAAAAAAAACTTCCCAGCAAAGAACAATTTGTACGCTTACCTGACCAGACCTCGTAAGGTATTTGCAATCAATACTTATGTGAGATCCACAGTTACTAAAATAACATGGGTCGCTTATTGTCTCTGTCCAAAATCAAGTCATCCAACAATGAAGAACAAACACTCCGCTCACTCTAACATATTCTGATTCATGCGTTTTGGCCTCTATGTTACCGCGTGCCTCTCACGGTGCAATGCTTCTTTATTATGAAATTCCCAAACTCAGGCGAACACAACTCCAAACCATATCTATTCGAAGGATCATGATCTTTTTTCAAGTCTAATTCTCCCCCGAAATCTTTTAATGGTTGACTTTGTTGAAGGCTTCACCTCTGTGCTTCATCTTGAATATATAATTAATGCTAGAATACCATAAATAACTGATATAAAATATATGCTACCTCCAAATTTTCAACATTAAGAGCATCCGCACCCGTTGAGATTTTGAGAACTTCCTCACTGAGAACTTCCTTCTCGATTTTCGTAAATAAGCACAAAAAGTTTGTATTATGTTGTATTCACTAAGTTTGTAATGGAAACTCAACAATCAAATAGTGTTTATGTATTCATTAAGTTTTGATAAAACTAGTGATGTGTTAACTGTTATGTACATGAAGATTCATGGATCCATCAAATAGTGATAATTAATTTGAGCGCGCCTATGCGTTATGTATTCTAGTCTTGATAAAACTATGACGCGTGAAATGTTAGTTTTCATCTGTAATTTAAAGTAAATATTTTTCGAATACTTTGTTTACATTATTTTCTTCTAATTTAAGTGATCAACTACTTCAATAATAAAGTTATGTGTTATTTACCTAACTTTATTAACTGCATCAACTCTAAATTCAATTCTTTTCCGTCCGAGAGGAGGGTATACTGGTCATTTGACTATCACGAGACACGAGGTGAGTCAGTGTGTCCAAGGAGAGTGGGCCCACAATTGTGTTAAGGAGTAAAGAAAAAAAAAAGGACAAACAGCAACCGCAACCAAAAGCCAAGCAGACAGCAGCAGCGAGCGAGACACTAGTCCCTTCCCTTCCTCTCTGCAAATCCGACGACTATTGCCAACAATCAGAACAAGAAGATTCTTGCTCGCAAAGCAATGTAATGTGTTCACTTTTCCATCTTCATTCTCTCTTCATTTTCATCTTCATTTTTACTTGAGAAACAAAAAAAAAAGAAGTTCATCTTCATCTTCATGTTTTGATTGATACTTGTCTGTGAAGCCCTTTGTGAGTATTTGTTCGCTTAGCATTTCTGAAGATTGGTGAAGGTAGAGAGACTTCCACCTCTTCACAATAACTTGATTTTTTTTTTTTTGAGTTTTTTTGTGTGCACCTCTCTATTCAGCTCCCGTTTGCTGATTTGGAAGCCATTAGGGTTTCATTTGGGAAGGATGGCTTCTTATGGGGCTGTGAAATTTCGAGAAATGGGGTGAATTTTTCAGTGTTCTGGTTATTAACTAATCTGTTTGTGTTATCTTGGATTTATTGTGGAAGATCAGATCACACTGCATTTGAAGTTGTCATTTGTTATTTTCTAAATGAGATTAATGGTACCGATACGTAAGGTTTGCGGAAGCAGTGGGTTGAGTTCAGAGTTACTGATCTGCAGTGTAGTCTTTGGAACATTGCTATTTTCATGAATATATCGTTAATATTGGGTTCAGACTTGTAATTTAGAATTGCATGTGTCATACTGTCGTTTTAGATCACTTTAATGCATTCTGTCGCATGTTTCTGTGCCGCGGTGACATAGAAGTTCAGATCTCAAATTGCTGTGTATATATGTTTGGTCGGTTAAATATTGCATCGGCCACTTAAGGTTTTTTGAACAAAGAAAAAAATGTGACCCTTTTGTTGTCGAATTGTGGAATGTAGAATGTGGAAGGCTGGGACAAGAGACATTTGGATTTTACTGTAAGGGGGGTATCACGGTTCATCTCGTGTGAAGATGGCAACATGGGATCATTTTGGAGACATTGCAAATGTTGCGCAGCTGACAGGGGTGGATGCTGTGCGGCTGATTGGAATGATTGTGAAAGCTGCTAGTACAGCTCGAATGCACAAAAAGAACTGCAGACAGTTTGCTCAGCACCTGAAGTTGATTGGTAACCTGCTGGAGCAGCTGAAGATCTCAGAGCTCAAGAAATACCCAGCGACGCGGGAACCATTGGACCATCTTGAGGATGCCTTGAGAAGGTCTTACATTTTAGTCAATAGTTGCCAGGATCGAAGCTATCTTTACTTGCTTGCAATGGGATGGAACATTGTGTATCAATTCAGAAAGGCTCAAACTGAGATTGACCGATACCTGCGCCTTGTTCCTCTCATTACTCTCGTCGACAATGCTCGTGTTAGGGTACGGAAATTGTCTCCACTTACTGTTTTTTTCTCTCTTATAATTCAATTTCGCATACTGCATTATGTTTAATGCAGAAAAAATATATGGCAAAATGAGATTGATTGATGATTTAACAATTTAGTTGAAATTCATGTGAGCAGGAAAGGCTAGAAGTCATTGAGTATGATCAACGAGAATATACATTGGATGATGAGGATAGAAAGGTTCAAAATGTAATTATGAAACCAGAGCCTTCACCAAAAGATGCCACTGTGCTGAAAAAGTCTTTGTCTCGTTCCTACCCTGACCTGCCTTTTAACGAGGCCCTTCGGACTGAAAGCCAAAAACTCCGGCTGGAACTTCAGAGATCACAAGCTAACTTGGATGTGGGACAGTGTGAAGTCATTCAGCACTTGATTGAAGTCGCCGATGTTGCAGCTTTGAATACTGCCGCAGAGAAGAATTCACCAAAACCAGACTTTCACAAGATAGAGCATGCTCATTCAGATACCAAAAGCGTTTCTGAATTTGTGTGTACTGAGAAGAAATCCAAGAAAAGCAAGTCTCAAAAGATACCAATGTAAGAAAATTCAGTGTCTTTTGTTTCATCTTTGTTCTGTTCTTGCAAATATAAGAAACGGTGGTACACAGTTACAAGTTACTCCCTGCTGCTGGGGTCGGGACAAAAAAGTCATGTTTCTTTATTAGAGGTTATATATATACTACTGGCTTGATATTCGTTTGATTTCTTACGACTTTTGCAGGAATACTTATA
This sequence comes from Rhodiola chrysanthemifolia, assembly GCA_033675395.1. Classification (NCBI taxonomy): domain Eukaryota; kingdom Viridiplantae; phylum Streptophyta; class Magnoliopsida; order Saxifragales; family Crassulaceae; genus Rhodiola; species Rhodiola chrysanthemifolia. The sequence goes on along the minus strand of CM066210.1, from coordinate 28,819,828 downwards.
TCGTTGCCCCAGACCATAATCAACTTTCAGTTAAATCTTTTCATCAAAGTGAAGAATGGCATTCTGATTTGCTAGGCTGCTGCGCAGAACCTTATCTGTGTAAATACATCAGTCTTAATAGCATATTCTTTATATAAGAGTGTCTACAATAATTTATTTAGTTTCACTGCTAAACATGACGTGTAGATGATGGATAGTTATCGACTCCTCTGTTGTGCAGGTTTTTCAACTTTGTTTTGGCCTTGCGGCACATTGTCAAAGATCGCAACCGTGGCAACTCAAAGGCATATGTGTATGTAGCCCTTGCTTATCTCTTACGCTTTGTGCATTAACGAGCCCCCAAACAATCCTTGTTAGTTCGTGTTTTGAATTGGATGCTATGTCAGGGCAATGAGCCTTTCATTAGGGTTAATTGCAAAAACATAGCCTGGACTACCGGCCGATTTCAAATTGGGTATCGGACTTTTTTAATTTTCAATTTAGTGATTTTTGCATCAACTTGCATACATTTTGTTTACGAATTCGATGTGTTTTGAGGAATTAAGGTTGAAAACTTATGAATTTGGTTTTATGGTTAAAAAATTTGGTCAACTTTCTTTTTATCATGGTTGGAGATATGATCAATATGATTGAAACATGTGCGAATTGATGCAAAAATCACTAAATTGAAAAAAGTCTGGTACCTAATTTGAAATCAGCCGGTAGTCCAGGCTATGTTTTTGTAATTTACCCTTATTTATATGAGCAAGCAGAAAACTGATTGAAGTGTTTCTTGTTTTATTTTCAGCTTCAGCGGAAGCCTGCAATGAATTGCTAGCATATTCTTTGATACTGTCGTGCTGCTGCTACACTTGCTGCATCCGATGGAAGCTCCGGAAGATGTTAAACATAGAGGTAATCATCCTCAATTAAGCCTTTTAGTTTTCCCAAAGAAAAAAAAATCCATTTACTTTGATAATTGTTATTGTTACAATAAAGTTTGTGTAGCATGGAATAAATTATGTTTATGACCAGATTCATCTCTAATTTATACATTATATCTTGGATTCATATCCTTGTAACTCCAGGGAGGCTTGTTGGACGACTTCCTCTCCCATTTAATGTGCTGCTGTTGCGCACTAGTTCAAGAATGGCGTGAAGTTAAGATCCGTGGTATAGAAGGTGCAAGCCTCTTCATTTCATGGTGTTAATCTGTGTTCACTGGTCATGCCATATCCATATACATCAATTTTTATGCAATCTGGTCTCACAGGTCTGCCACAAACTCCCCAAAAAATGAAGCCTCCACCGATCCAGCATATGGAATCCTAAATAAATCCACAAAAGCGAAGATGGATGAAAATCATGGCTGTGCTACTGATGCAGCTCTGTAAATTCTTTGTAGTTAAAGCATCATGGTTGTCCTCTTAAACTTATGACACTAACATATTACACATCTTATGAGTAGTTGTCGATCCTATTTTCCATACATGAAATGTCTTTGTAAATGGTTATGATACCCTTTAGAAGCAAACATCACTGGAGTGAAGACTCCAACTACTGCAGAAAAAAAAAGGCTTACCAGAAAACAAAAACATAGAAAGATAAGAACAGTGACATATAAAGATCATCAAGTTTGAGGATGTTCTATCCGTTGCTATTACTAATAAAGTCGAGATAAATGCAATTTTTAAAACTCTTTCTTCTACTTGAAGATCCAATCTTCACAGTAGAAAATTTTGCTGAATGTTAGATTTGTGGTGGGAGATGAAATTTTGGCATAATGTTACTGTCTTCTCTTCCTCCTCGTCTCCTACTTCTCGTTAACAGGTTGAGTTGTGACTGCCTGCTCCTGCTTCTCATTCACAGGTTGAACGAGAGCAACCAACACCTGAGGCAAGAGCCATCTTTTCCAATCTGCACGCCTCCTTATTTTGCCATCCTAAATAAATATTGCGAAGAAAAATTAAGATAATGATTTATATATCGTGAGAGTTAACAACAAGCGAAAATAAACGTGCAAGAAAAATTACCTTAACCTCAAGTGTAAGTGAGCTTTGCATCAGTTCAAAGATATTGTTTATGTTTTCAAACTTTGTATTAGTGGCAAAACGCTTCACCTGAAAGAAAAACCAAAAACATATATATGACCACTGAACTAACATGTTGATTTTCTGTAGATGGAAAAGAAGAACATGGATGGTTTTAAATTCAGAAACTAAGTCATTATAAACTTCCTAAGCTGGATTATCTTTGCAACTTACCAAAGGGAAGTTAGCAACCACTTCCATTGGCACCCATCCTTCTGCATTCATGTGTCTACGCAAGAACACATCTTTCACTAGATTTTCATTACTGCAGTTACCGCAAAATAGCGTCAAGAAATAAATTCACATTTTTATAAACTTAACATAAAGTGAAAACACATATAGCAAGTTAATTAGCACACCTAAAGTAATACTCTATCTGTTTCTGAATCCGAAAAGCGAGAGGAGGCGGTGGAGGTGGACGGTCAAAAGCAGCAGGTCTATATAGACCTTGAGGCCCTAAACAAGTAAAATTGAATAGGTTATTAACCTAACAAATGGGTTTTAATACTGACAATAAAAAACATACAAATTTGATGATGAAGTAATTAAACATACCAGGTAGTGGATCTACCGGAGGCCTGAACATTGGTGTCAGAGGTCTGAGCATCGGTGGACAAGGAGGAACAAAGACCGACGGTGAAACATGAGGGGGATTATAAGGGTGACTCTCAAAAGGAAATTGTATATTAAACCCAGGAGGAGGCATACTGTAGTTGAAAAAACGGGGTGTATAAGATGTATCAGACGGAGGCCAGCTTCCTCTAAAAAGGTTATAATTTCGTTGTTGCTGATATTGGTCAAACCTAGCAGGTGGTACATCATGATCATTGTCATGAGCAATGGACCTATGTCTATCATATTGGTATGAGGAGTGTCCACCGGAAGGTAAATTAAGTCTGTCGTTCCTAACATGTGAACTCCATTCGGCTTGGTGGTTGTTGTTAACATGAGGTATAGGGTTAGGACTGGTACTCTTGCTTGAGCTACCATGCTCATAATTAGGGTTATAATTCTGCTTGACGCCAATCACATCCTACAAAAACCCTAATTAACTGGCATCCAACAAAAATATTATATAATTATAATTAGTATCAAAGTGAGAAAAGAACCTGTACAGAGGCACCAAGGCTGATGGCCGGAGACGGCCACTTCTCTGACAGAGCAGGCCATGAATCTGTACCCAATACAGAATAACCCTCTGAAACAAAAGAAGAATTATCAACAACATAATTACCAGAACCTGAAGCCCCTAGATGACCTGCCAAACCCCAAGCTAGTTTCTTATCAGCGCCATCTCCGCCTTGAGAACTATCCATGAACAGTCAGATTATTATGTTCAAAATCAAGTGGCCACCATCCTCAGACAGAATGTTTTCTCTCTTGGACTTTCCATCGTTTAGGTTATAATTTGATCTAAGGAGAGAGTCGCTTTTAAAAACCCTAGGAAATTCGAAACCCTGGCGCCATCTATATATTCATCTAGTTATTATCAAGTAAATCAAATCTGTTTTAGATTACAATAGATTTTCAAATATTATCTGTTAGGTAAATCAAATAGTTTAAAATTATATCTTGATTCCTAAAAAGATTTCAATGTATCAAATCTGTTTGACAATTAAGCTAAATGGACCAAATCGAATATCCCAAAACGGAGCAAAATTAGGGCTTAATACATGTAACAATGGCGGACAAGATCTAAAGCATAAAAACCGCACATCCAAAACCAAAAAGTAACGCATTACAGCGAGCACGGAGCACTCACCTGCTTGAAATCTTGCAGCGCGATTCCCGAAAGGTACAAACAAAGTCCTCCATTAATGAGTGTCAAACACAGCGCCGCCAATAGCGCTAAAATGGGTGGTGACTGCCGAGACCTCATCGCGGTAGCTAACAGAGAAGCGACGATCGACGAGGAACATATCTGGACGAGGATCGAGAGGATTGTTGTAGTTGTAGAGAAGCTTCTTTTTTTTCATTTTTAGTTCCATTTTTTTTAGGTAAATAAGAGTTACTTTTTTTTATTTTTTGCATTAGATGAAAAATGAAAACGATGGTTTCTCTCTGCCGTTTGCTGCGGTTTGAGTTTACTTTGCCTTGTTAGTACGATTTTTTTTTGTGTACTTCTGGATCTTTTCAACCGTGCTCCCGCCGGCTTCGTGGGCAGACGAATATTACACAGTTGCTATCCAGTGTGGTCCTGCCATTCTTATGCTGGGAGTGATTCGGTGGTGCGTCCATTCGATTAGGTGTGAGGCGAAGTGGAACTGCAGGCCCTGTATATTCACGTTTTATCTTTAGTGTCTGTATTAGTCTCAACTGGATGTTATTTCTCAGCTTTAAGTCATCTTTATGCCTGTATCATCTCTTATAGTTTATCAAAAAAAAAACAATGGTTTGCTCAAATTTATCCCGATTATATATTTCTGGTTTTTTTTTGATGGGGTATATTGGTTAGTAAGTTAGTATTTGTTAGGGGAGTTAGTAGGAATCGAACCCGGATTGCGACGTAGGCAACTGGGAGCCGCCCCACTGGGCCAAGCTTTTGCTCCTGGTTTTTTTTTTTTTTTTTTTTGGATGCTGCGATTATATATTTCTAGTTTAATTACCCATTCAAAGCTCAACCTGAACCGACTGACCCGGCTCCTACTCGGTCTATCATAGGTAACAACTAACAAACCGTGGATCGGTTCGGTTTATTCGAACCAAGAAGGCCACTACCAGTTCATTTCGCCGAAGGACTTTGATACGCAGAAACCCTAATTTCGCGATCTGCTGGTCCTTCGTCGTCAACGATCGACCTCTCTTCGTTGAAATGGTAAACTTCGTACGATTTCTCTTTTTTGCTTACGGTTAGGCTGAAACGGCTCTGAATTTTTGTGTTCGTTTTTGTTGATTTAGCAGGCGGATTCTCCTCATCGGAAAAGGTAAAATTGTTGTACTTTTTATGGACTTGATTAGCGGGTTTATCAGAGGTTTGGGGCCATGCTTATACACGTCTTGTATCGGTTTTGACATTTGATCTCGTTTGGGAGACTGTTGATGAGTATTTGTAAGGGAATGTATTTCCTCTTCAGCTCAGATGTGGTTATCTGAGGTTGTGTGTCAATGAATAAATTGGTTTGTTTCATGTTGTTGTGGTACTTAGAGCAAGTTAACGCAGAACAAATTAGCTTTTGCTTGTAACTGGTCTGGAAGTCCGGTATTTACTGTTGAGTCCGTGATATACTTAGTAATCCATCAAAAACAGCCCTGACACCTTGATACCAGAAAAATTGGTTTTTCAATTGCCAAACATTGTATGTACCACTACTGTGCAAAATTAATGTAGTAGGTCTCCGGCCCCATTATTTTCCAGAATGGCATGGTTGTATAATCAACCGGTATGAAGAACAAAGATTGTGCATGAATGAAGCAATATTACATTCCATCTATTGAATTTAAATTGTGATCCATGGTTATGACAGCGACTAGTTCTGAGGTGCTAAGTTTTTAGCAGATAAGGGAAATTTCAGTTCTATCTTAATGTAACGTCTGCATTATTTTGATCCCTCCAGCTGTTCTGTTTAAATCACATTATGTTAATAAAGCTTGAATCTCGGTCGCCATGTTATTTTGCTGGTTTAAAATAAACCAGTGTTTTCTCTTTTTTGCTGCTGAAACTGCGTTGAATTCAAGTTAACTAAATTTGTTTTTAGTAACCCTCATTTTCAGCTTTCTGATCTTTTCTCTTAAAATCGTTGCTAAATATTTCCCGATGTCTGTAACAGATACTCTAGATCCCCTCCACCTAGGAGGGGGCGGTCTAGATCAAGGTCTCCTTCTAGGTCCAGGGATAGGACTGATTCACGAGCTAGGCAGAACAATGTATCTCGGTCTAGATCAAGGTCCAGAAGTCGTGGCAGGTTGGTCTCAACTTGCACTTTGAGTAGATTGTCTAGCATTATTGATTTGTTTTAATAGTTGTTCTCTCGTGCGCCTTTTCTCAGGACCACTGAGGTAGTAAATCCTGGGAATACTCTTTACGTGACTGGACTCTCTACGCGGGTCACAGATAGACAGCTTGAAGAGCACTTCTCCAAGGAGGGAAAGGTTGGTCATCTGAGAATGATAAGCCTAATCAGATTCTACAGTAAACCTGCTTTCTAATACTATTTGAACAGTTGCATTATATCCTCCTTTGGCTATATCAGGTTCTGGTATATTCTGGAATTTAGTTTTTTTTTACTTTGCTTGTAGGTTGCTTCATGTTTTTTAGTTATGGAACCTCGAACTCGAATTTCTCGTGGGTTTGCTTTTATTACAATGGACAGTGTTGAAGATGCCAACCGCTGTATCAAACATCTCAATCAATCTGTCCTGGAAGGGCGTTACATAACCGTGGAGAAGGTAATTGGTTTGCGTGGTTTGGCAGCTAATTATTTTTATTTTTTATACATCTTCTTGACTTGGGAGTTTCCTGGCTATATTCAGAACATATTACATCAGCTATGTTGGCAGCAATCAAAGATCGGTTCAGTCATTCCAACTTATTGAAACAGCTAGATGAATGGCCAGCTTAAACAGCTTTTCAAATCATCTGAACAATTAAATATAGCAACTTTATTGCCCAACTATACAACTGCAGCACTCACTTTCAACTCTCCCAACTAATCAACGGACTCCGAATTGTGGTATCTAGTAGCTGGTATTCATTTGGTGAACATTAATCGTTTGTTTACATATATTTTCTTCTTGATGTGGTTTATAAGGACTTATTTTGTGCTCAGTGATGTTACTAGGATTTTGTCGCTTAACCTGAATGATAAATGTCATTATGCTGACATGGTTTGCTGAGCTGCTACTTCTTACTGAATATGGTTATATATTATTTTTCCCTACAGTCTAGAAGGAAAAGACCAAGAACTCCAACTCCTGGTCACTATCTTGGGCTGAGTAATGCCAGAGAAGGTAAGACCTTGCTGCCACATTTTGTTTTTGTAGCTAAACTAGTAGCAGGTTTATCAGTTGCATTTTCATAAAAATCAAGGCGCTTACATGACTCATTCTATTGTGTCAAAGGTCGCGGTGGGGATGATAGGCACAGGGCACGTCACAATGACTATGAATACCGCAGATCTCCAAGGCATTCTCCTCCTTATCGAGGAGGAGGTCGGGAGCGCTCACCACCACGGTATCATGGTGGTCGGGATTACTCCCCTCCACCACCACCACCACCGAGGCGCTCACCCCCACCCTATGGGGGCAGGTCAAGGAGGGAGAGAACCAGGTCACCACCTCCATATTCTCCATATGGCAGTCCTGACAGAGGTTACAACCGCCGTGGTCGCTAGTTGCTGCTGGTCAAATGTTCTCATCGTACAAGGCCAGTTTCGGACCTGTAGTGTTGTGTGTTGAATTAAGGCGAGAGACTATAAGGTTTCTGTTGTGAACTGATTGCCTCTATTTGTGTGAGACTTGGATAAGCAGTCTTTCTCCATCCAAACTGTGAACCATCATGTTCTTTAAAATTCAAACAGCTCAGTGGCATTTAGCAGAAATATTTCCTACTTCCCAACACTTTTTTGAACAGAAGGCTGGCCTGGGTCAAATGATTTACCAATTAGAGGAACTATTATGTTTTTTGTTTTTTTTTGTTTTTGATGGGGTACATTTGTTAGCAAATTAGTATCTGTTAGTGGGTTAGTGAGGAGTCGAACCCGGTCTGGCGACGTAGGCCAAGTTGGGAAAACTGCCCCACTGGGCCAAGCTTGCTCCTCAGAGGAACTATTATGTTAGATGAAACTAATTTCGGGCTGGTACCTGCATACTATAGTGCCAATTTGTAACTAAAAAATAAAAATAACATTTTGGGAAACATTTTTTTTGATGGGATTTTGGGAAACGTTCTACAGGACTTTTTCGTTGATGTTTCAATTTACCTGCCAATTTACTAGTAATTTAGTATAACTTTTAACATGAATTACCCTTAAGCTTGGAGACCACAGTAAGAAATCCATTGCAAATCAGACAACATTTTCCTATAAACTTTATATGTTGTATAGACGAGGCTTTTGGTAAAACATTGTGTAATGTTTAGGTAAACAAAAGACAATGCTTGTCTCAAGCGCTATCTTTTACTTGTTCCACAATACAATTCGAATTGTTGAGGAAATATTATTGAGCTAGTTGAAACTCTCAACGGTGATGTTAAATAAAACATCCTAATTCCTATACCCTAAATTTAAATAATAATAATAATAAAAAACGAGCGACTCTCCACATTAGGAAAAAGTTGACAGACTCCCCATTAGTTTGCACACACATTAGAGTTTGTTTACTCTTCACCTTCACCTTCACCTTCACCTTCACCTTCACCTTCAGATGCTTTATTTTTCTCAACAAATAAAAAGCTAAGGACTTGATCAAGTGTTTACTTGTGTACTAGTGGAAGAATGTTTACATTATTAACTATCGGAAAGTTCCAACAATATTTTTGTAATATATCCTTACTAAAATTATGAAAATTTGATATTGATGTTGATGTTGTTAACATGACTGTTCCAAATCTCAATCATGATGTGCAAATCGATCAATACATAATTACGTGAGTTCAATTCTCGGTCTGTCTTGTATCCTTACATTTCGGGTTCGAATCCTGAGGTCGCCAATTAATTTTCTCATAATTTTCTTTCTTACTCTTTCTTTCCCTCTTCCCACCTCGCTCGTGGATGCTTCTTTCATCCTTCGTGGATGTCTTCCTCATCTCGCGTCGTATGTGGATGCTTAATTCCACCATCCCTCGTGGATGTCTTCATCTTCCCGCCTCGTGCGTGAAGATGTTGTTCCTCCCTTGTTGAGCTGGTACTCATCGTAAAGGTGCCCGATGTTGCTTTTTCTTCAGAAGTCGATAAAATGAACCAATGCAGATTACAGTTACGGGGTGGATATGAGGATCTATGGTAAAGGTGTGCCGAACCAGACCTGCGCTTCAGATGCGGATACATGTATCAACTATTTCGGATCCAGTCAAGATGCCTGATAGAGTTGCTGTATATGTAATAGAGTTGGGTTTTGTAGAAATAAAAAGGTAAAGCTAGAAAATGATAAAATATAATCCATCGTGACATATCAATTTTGTTTGGATAATAAGTCACTACAAATTTTATTGTTTTGAAATATACGACAGCATTCATACGATAACTTTTATTGTCGCATGCATGTCTGTGCGACAACAATCCGACGATTCTACTTTAATTGTACGACAATGTTTTTTACCGTCGCACATAATTATGAATAAAGTAATTAAAAATTAAATTTTGTAGAATTGTCGCAAGGTTCTCGAAGTGTTATTGCACAACAACAAAATAACTTATCAAAATTTCTCTTCTTCCTCATTTCAGATCTTACTACTTCACCAGAGACTCGACCCCAATTGATTCACTCTCCCCCTTCCAAATCCTCTTTTATCTTGTACAGAGGGCTTTCTGAAACTACCTTGACATGTTAAGCTGAGGCAGATAAGTGTGAAGATGATTATAGGAAATAGGTGTTGTAAACAATTTAGGCACTTTATTCTGTATAGCTATTTTGTAAAGATTGAATCTCATCTAACTATATGACTATTTTTGGAGACTTGATTTCCATTATTTCTATCAAGTCACTATATACTGGGTCACATACCATTGTCTTGTACACTTGGACAACTAGTTTTTGATTCAAGCATGCAGTAATTTCATTTTTTATTAACATTTTGTTTTTGTACTTATAAAAATTCTATTTTGCTTTACAAAATACAGCACGACATTTTTGCAACTCGAGGAATACCAGACTGCCAAGGCAGCCCTGAAAATTGGTGCTTCTCTTGCACCTGATGCTTCAAGATTCACCGAACTGGTTAAAGAATGTGAGCAGAAAATTACAGGTTTGTCTCCATCTATTTTCACTTCTGCCAATATATATTATATTGTGTAGCACTAAAGCCACATGCTTACAAAGCTTCATAGAGTTTTATTTAACTTAGTTTTAGTTGCAACACTAGTTCTTTATTTTGTGCTTGACATATTGTCAGGATAACCTATGTATTAGAGTTAAGAGGTTGAGCAGTACTTTGTAAAATTATGTATTAGCATTTTTTGTATGGAAATTGTGTTGTATTTTGTTTATTCGCGTGCTGAGTCTTGTCCATTATTTTGAACATTTGGATTCTAAGTTCTAGTAAAGGCCCCGAATTGGTATTTGGCTTTATTGGTTGGAAGGGAAGGTAGACACAGAAAGCTCTGGTTGTTTAATTTCTCGAGTCAGATGCTGATAATAATCTTTCATTGGTTCATATGAGTTGTCGATTTGGTTTAGGTAGGAGGTCTCATAGGACTATACCCTGACCTCTTTACAAGCCATGCTTAGTCTCTTTAAAGTGACTCATTAGCCATAACTTATTTCATGACAGAAAATATTTACTCAGGACGTTAGAGAAAACAATATCTTTCCTGGAGATGCAACTAGTTAGGTGCATCAAGAGCTCGCGTGATTAATTAATACAATTTTATTTTTTTGTATGCAATGAATTTCTCGTGATTAATTTTAATTCTTCAATGCAGGTGAGAAGTGTTGGCAATTAAAATGGATGGAAAGATATGATGAAGAAGCGCCCAGAGATGTTCTTCTTACACTACTAATTTTTCCATAATTTTCGTCTCCAAGACTGTACCGGAAGAGGGACGGAAAGTTGACGGAAAAACGCGAATTTCCGTCAACATTCCTTCGACCACGATGATGTCGGAAATTTTCCCGACGGTAAATATTTTCCGTCGACATTTCGTCAGCTCATTCCGTCGACGTGCCGTTTCTATTTCGTCATATTTCCGGTAATATAATTCAGGCTGCGTGGCGTTGATATTCCGTCACAGTTACGTAAAACATTTCCGTCTACACTCCGTACATATTACGTTAAAGTCTTTTCCGTCACCTTTCAGTCTAAATTCCTTCGACATTATAATCCGTCAATCTTTCGTCTATATTACGCTACTCACATTTCCGTCATTTGTCCGGCATAATTCCGTCAATATATATTATCGGCAATTATCCATCTACGTTCCGCCGTCGTGATTTTCCGTCGTAGTTCCGTCGTTGTTACGATACTGGTATTTCCGTCATTGTTCCGGCCAATTCCGTCAATATATATTATCGGCAATATTTCATCTACGCTCCGTCATATACATTTTCCGTCGTAGTTCCGTCGTTGTTACGATACTGGTATTTCCGTCATTGTTCCGGTAAATTCCGTCAATATATATTATCGGCAAAAATCCATCTTCACTCCGTCATCCTTATTTTCCGTCTACATTCCATCTACACTCCATCATCCTCATTTTCCGTCTACATACCGTCTTGTTTCCGGTACTGTTATAAATTCCTGAATCGTTAACAAAATTAATTTAATAAAATCAAATGTCTAATTTAACAAAATTAATTTAATAAAATTAAATGTTTTAACAAAATTAATTTGAAATTAGACATTATTTTGCACATTTAACAAAATTAATTTAATAAAATCAAATGTAACAAAATTCGAAATTTGAAATTATATCAAATAATTCAAATCAAACAAAATTAAAATGGCTAATTTCTGCGGTCTTCATTCGATTCCTGATGGCCATCATGGTTGTTTCCATCCGAGCTTCGACCGGAGGGCGGCTGGTATCCAGAAGTACTGAGCATTCTCATCATAGCAGCTTGCATTTGCATCATTTGGTCCATGCTCTCTCTCAGGGACTCCTGTTGTTGTTGCATGCTCCTCAAATCAGCCTCCTGTCGGGATTCTATGCGCTCTAAACGCGGCACAAGCTCCTGAGTGTAATCGTTCGATGATTGGCTCCTTGCTCCATGCGAGTTGGCACACGACTGGCTGCCCGTTGATGAGAACTTGTCCGACACTAATGTTGCTGCAGGACCATACAAATACGGTATCCCCGACCTTGGGTGAACTCCCATGATAGTTGCAGCGGCCTCTACCAGCTTTTCATCCGGTACCCTTTCATCTGCAACGCGATCCTTCAGGACCAGAGCTTCAGCATCAGCAAGCTGTTTCTGCACATTCGTACAAATGAAACAAAAAAATTGTGAGTCCCAAATATATGTAATAAAAAAATACAATAAGAAACATATTATTGAGTTACATTTATACTATTAATAAACAAATATAATTTGTTAATACCCTTTTGTTCTCCCAATCAGGTATCAGATACGTCCCATCCTGCCGCTTGTATTTCTTGTCAAACATATCAGTTAGCAACACTTGTCTTTTATTGTCCTTTTCCTGCAAATTGTTTGCAAATGTGTTGTGAAAAAATTTAACTATAAAAATTGAATTATTAGTGTATGATAAATTTGTTGTGAAAAATTGAAGTGTAAAAATTGAATTATTACCATCTTCGCATGGTGAAAGTGTGCCGATCTAGACCCAAATGCGTGTAATTTCGGGCCGTTTCTGGCAAGGTTGGCAGCATACGTTTGCTTGTTCTTTTCACTGCGGGCTATGAATGATGGGTCCGTATTAAATCGAGCTCTTCCCGCATCTATGTAATCTTTGGTCAACCATTTCGGGCCTTTGGTTTTCCCGGTTCGCAAACCTCCCCACGAATCTTGTAGAATCTTAGCCGCCTTCTTCCTAAAGTTGGCCTCAATTTGGTCGGTGTGTATCGGATCCCACCGGTACAAGCTCTACATATACATTACACAGAATCATAAAACTATTTAATCGAAAACCAAATTACCTAAAAAATAATGCAACTGCTACAATTTTTTTACCTTGAAGTGTCGAAACCACTTCACCGGAGCTTGTGGATCACATGTCTCCACTGTCGTCCAACCAATCTTAAAGCCAGGTCCAATGCATTGAAGCCCGATTTTGTTAACAGCCGAAGGGGGGTCAAAGCTGAAAAAATTAAAAGGTAACATTTATAATATGGTTAACATAAACAAGCTGCACAAATTTATGTACAATAAAAGTACTCACTTGTCATCCCCAGCTGGAGTGATCCAAGGCCGAGTATCATGTGGCGTTGAACCCAACGGAGTCTCCTCACTAACTCCGCCACCGGCCGAAGTCCCTCCTCTAACGAAATCTGGCCGCATTGCGTCATCATGATCGTCAGCATATGCCGGAGGTGGGGCCCTCTCTTCAGCATCCTCGTCCCTGTTCACCCCCACCATATGAAACAGGTCGTCGATTGAGTACTCATCCACTTCTGGTAAGACTCTGTCTTCATCCATAGGATTCACAGTAGGGTCCGGTACATTCATAGAAGGTCTGTAAAGGTCTGGACTTGGACGTCTGTCCCCGGTTGACGATGGTGTACTTTGCCTTTCCTCACCCCCTTGTCTCGCAGGGATATGATCCTGTACCGGAACATAAGGTCTGTACGCATCTCGATTTTGACTGTTTTCCCCAGCTGATGGCTGATGTTGATCACCCTGACTCAGCTGTCTTGGTTGGCGTATTTCAGTTAGCCACGTTTGTGCTGACCCTCTACCAGCCACGGTTTTCCTTTTCCCCTGTACATTTCGCTTGAGTGGTGCCATTTACCCTGCCATAAAATTTAAATTAGTAATTTCAAATCACAGATAGAACACATTGTTGTATCTTGTTCTTGTAACCACATTTTCAACCAAAACAGCAGCCATTCGAGTATGTGTATGACAAATATTAATTTAACCCAAATAGTATCAAAGGTACCTAAGGACGATGAGCTACAGGCATTTCATTATCAGAAAGTTCCAACAGATTGTATCAACAGATATCAACATATGATGACAACACGTACAGCTAACACAGAGGACATAAACACAATTTGTCAGGCGACCAGTTTCGAACATTTCTTGTACAGAAATTCACACACAAACACACACGAACACACGCCGAACAAACAAATTTGCTTCTGAAATCGGACACACGCGCATAACATTTGACACACTTTTTATACCAATTGGATTCGAACAAACAAACAACCGCAGCCGAACAATAGAATCACGAACTCAACTGAAGCGCACAAGAGGAAGACGAGTAGTTTTCCCATACCTGGGCTATCAAGGTTGCTTATGCAATTGGCACAACAATCGGCTGTCGAGCTCGGCGGCTGATGGACCATAATTATACGAATCAAAAACACAGTAAAACCCACTAAATTAGACTGTTGGTCTATTTAACTTTTGCTTGTTAGTTCCGATATATTTCTACAGGGTATTTCAGAGCTTAGAGAGAATACATGCTAAAGAGGAGCTTTTAAAGCATAAAAGATGTTACGAGTCATTCCAAGGTCAAGATCATATGCCGACTGAAGAAATATCAAGGATCCTGACGTTGAATCACTCATAACAAATTAAGCAGAAGAGGAATCAAAGTCAGACGGAGCGAAATTGGACTGATAGTTTTGTGAAAAGACTGCACAAAACTGTCAAAATACACTCATGGACCAAGGTGACCGGCCACCTTGCTTGGAGGTGGCCAAGGGAGGAGCTCCTCCCCTCATGGTGACCGGCCACCGGCGGCTCCTCCCCTCATGGTGACCGGCGGCTTTTGCTCCTCCATGGAAAGCTTGCCATGTGGTGGCTCCTCCACCACATCTTCACCTCCTCCTCCTCCTCCCTTGGATCAAAAACACATGGAAGCCATCTCCACCCTCCATTTCTCCTCCCTTTGGCTATAAATACAAGCCATTCTCCTCTCATTTGTATCATCCAAAAATCAACATTTCACTTATCTCTCTAAGTTTTGTAAATTTGGCTTTGGAAATAAAAGATTGCTCCCTTGGCGCTTCAACGGTTGTAAGTATTTTAATATTTATTTACCGTCTTTGATTTCCAATTCCTTAGTTATAATGTTTAGCGCGATAAATAGTAGCTAAACTAGCCGTTCGGTAGAAGGGGTGGACTTGTATTATAAAATGTTTTAGACTATTAATTTAGTGTCTCGTCTTTGTATTCAAAACTTGTTCTATGTGCCATATATTAGATCAGAACTTCCAAGGTTGAGTGGATGCTTGAAATGGCAAAGCTCTTCTATGGAAGTTCGCAAACATACTCGGGTAAGTGGATGCTTGAAATGGCAAAGCTTATCTGAGGAGTTTGATCTCTCTCAAACACCATTTTGGGTAAATCGGAAAAGACAACCCAAAATGGATGCACATAGGCTAGTATACCTTGAAATGGGGTGCTAGTCTAAGTAGAACAAGGGCTTTACGTTTTTTGCAAAAGATTAGACAGTGTTGCAAGTCGAGTGCTTGAAATGGCCTTGATTCACTTTCGAACACTTTTGCAAAAGACTAGACAGTGTGGCAAATCGAGCGCCGGAAAGGGCCTTGATACACGTTTGAAGACTTAGAAGATTCACTAAGGGTCAATGATAAACAGGATATAATACAAGGCCCCTGAAACCGAACGCTTTCTTTTAATTGTAATAATTATCAGTTACTTTCCAGTACTAAAACCAACCAACCAACCAATCAATCACTTAGCTGGTAGCTTTAAAACCAACCAACCAACCTAAAACACGCCCTCCCGCTGAATAATCCCCTCAAAGAACAATTATCCCCCTAATTCCCTTGGGTTTGACCCCTACTTACCACTTACTACCCAGTAGTGTAGTCGCGAGTAGCGGAAACTATAAATTTATTTTGCACAGAGAACATTGCACCTTAACGACAGTGCAGTGGGCTCCGTCAAAATTGGCGCCGTTGCCGGGGAATTAGCCGTCGGATAGTTGTTCTTTCCTTTCCCTTCTCGTTTCTTCATCACGCTACACACTATGTATGCATGGACAACACGATATCTTCCTCAGTTTGGAGGGACCACCGGAGAAGACCCAGTAATACACTGCCAACATTTCCACCATATAAGCCGTCACATGAAACCTGAAAATGTAACGTTAGAAGAGTTTCAATTAAAATGTTTTGAACACTCTTTAACTGACTTTGCGACGGTATGGTATTACACATCAACTGCTAATTGTGCAAAATATTATGTGGACCTTCGCGCTAAATTCCTGAAAGAATTCTCCCCCCGTCCTTACGACATGACACCCGAGAGAAGATCATCTGCCTTCAGCAATCCCGGGATGAGACTTTAGATGAATACTACACGTACTATGACACCATCGTCTCACGCTGCCCGCACCATGGATTCACCGAAGTATTCCTTCTTCAAAAATTTCTTCGTGGAATGAGGTCCGAAGAGCTGGGAAGAGTTAACGAAGCAATGAGGAGATCAGCCGGAAACTTCACCATTGCAGACATGTGGAACCTTATAATTGGTCTGGCCGCTGCCACAAGACGAGTACCCCAAACTGACGAGGAAATGCAGATAAATGAAGCTGACCCTGAGGCAGACAAAGAAGAAACTACCGAGCCGTCAGAAGAGACTCCTGAACCATCAGAAGAATCAGATATGGAAAGCAGCGGAAGCAACGAGGTTGGAGTCCAAAACACCACTGACGAACTGCCCGAGTCATACCCAACTATCATTACCGAAGCAGCCAAAACCATCCGAGACCGGATCCTCACAAACAGACAGGACGGGACAGGACCAAGCCTTAAGATGCAAGCTTCCCAACTTTTTCCCTTGATCAATAAACAAATTGCAGAAAACTATGTGATCAATGAAGAAACTCAAAAGAGGATGGGAAAAGGGCCTCTGCAGAATGACTCCTCGATGGAGCAATGTTACACCGTAGCTGGACTAGGCAGTCCCAAACACAAGAACGTCAAAAGGCTAGTAGTGAAAGGTCCCTCACCCCCTCCGGGGTATTGGAAAGAAAAGATCCCAAAACAAAGGAAACCTAACCCAAGCACATCATCTCGCAAGAAATCGGGGAAGGGCAAGGCAAGAAGCAACACAGGAATGGTGGCGAAATTTGACCTGAGCCACCCATGGGACCCAAACCAGTAATCCACAACGAGGTACTGTCGAGCCAACGACGTTAAACAAGTGCACTGGTCGGGAGGTAACCCGACACTATCTTACTTTCTGTCATTTAAATTCTGTCATTTAATTTTCTGTCTTAGTCATTCTCACATATATATATTAGCTTGCATGACTTTTGAACTAAGGCACGCCTTCGTTCAAAAGTGTGGGGTGAGAACCACCGTTGTATATAAATAACATGCTTGCTGTTTTCTTTTTTAGTAATAATATCTTTTTGAAAATATGAACTTAAGAATGTGAAAAAGATAAATCTTAGTTCATGCATTAACCTTGTGAAAATTCAAACTGTTTAAAAGTTTAGAATGTAACTTTTCATTTGTCCTTTGTGCTGAGATAAACTAAGGATGTGGAGTTGACATAAACCGCCCTAGAGAGGCTTGGCAAGCAATCGAAGGATCGAATCAAACTATATGGTTTTCGAAGTCAGTGGAGGCTGCACTTCGGGTTTCAGTGAAGATTGAAGTCATCTCCGCCATGCAGTGTTTATGAAAAAAAGAAAAAAGGCGAGGACGGGAATCAGACCGTCCTCTCTCTAGTTAAAGTAGCCGAGAAAATAGATGAGCGACCCTCATCTTGACCCGCGCGAAACAACAACGATGAGAGGAGCGGGGAGGTATTTCCATAGGCATGCGTGCGATGATTGGACCTCCCAAAAAGGCTTGAGAAAATGGACTAGCAAAGCCACAAAAAGGTGAAAAGCTCGAAGAAGCAAATCAAGAGGCCAAAGGCCCAAAATTATGAAGGTTTTAACCAAACAAAAAGTGAAGTACTCAAAGAGTCAAATCAAAGGCCAAAGGCCGATTCACTACAAAAGCAGTCCCTCGCCAAAAGAAAAATCAAAGTACTCAAACCAGTGAAACCCGAACCAAATCACGTGCTAGAGAAAGCTACAAGGAAACCATATAGTGAGAGACAATCCCGAGGTTGCAGTCCAGGAACCTAAAAAGGGCTATCTCCCGAAACATCCAATATAATTTGCATCTCAGCACGGAGGTACAAGTATTAAGTTTCTTCTATTTATTTACGCAGTTTAATTTGGTAATAAGTAGTAATGCATGAATTAGGATAGATCAAGTACCACAGTCTAATTTTCATATTCCAAAACCAACTTAGAGTGCCGCCCTTTAATAGCATTGTTCGGGACGAACAACTAAAAGTGTGGGGTGATCTGATGGACCATAATTATACGAATCAAAAACACAGTAAAACCCACTAAATTAGACTGTTGGTCTATTTAACTTTTGCTTGTTAGTTCCGATATATTTCTACAGGGTATTTCAGAGCTTAGAGAGAATACATGCTAAAGAGGAGCTTTTAAAGCATAAAAGATGTTACGAGTCATTCCAAGGTCAAGATCATATGCCGACTGAAGAAATATCAAGGATCCTGACGTTGAATCACTCATTACAAATTAAGCAGAAGAGGAATCAAAGTCAGACGGAGCGAAATTGGACTGATAGTTTTGTGAAAAGACTGCACAAAACTGTCAAAATACACTCATGGACCAAGGTGACCGGCCACCTTGCTTGGAGGTGGCCAAGGGAGGAGCTCCTCCCCTCATGGTGACCGGCCACCGGCGGCTCCTCCCCTCATGGTGACCGGCGGCTTTTGCTCCTCCATGGAAAGCTTGCCATGTGGTGGCTCCTCCACCACATCTTCACCTCCTCCTCCTCCTCCCTTGGATCAAAAACACATGGAAGCCATCTCCACCCTCCATTTCTCCTCCCTTTGGCTATAAATACAAGCCATTCTCCTCTCATTTGTATCATCCAAAAATCAACATTTCACTTATCTCTCTAAGTTTTGTAAGTTTGGCTTTGGAAATAAAAGATTGCTCCCTTGGCGCTTCAACGGTTGTAAGTATTTTAATATTTATTTACCGTCTTTGATTTCCAATTCCTTAGTTATAATGTTTAGCGCGATAAATAGTAGCTAAACTAGTCGTTCGGTAGAAGGGGTGGACTTGTATTATAAAATGTTTTAGACTATTAATTTAGTGTCTCGTCTTTGTATTCAAAACTTGTTCTATGTGCCATATATTAGATCAGAACTTCCAAGGTTGAGTGGATGCTTGAAATGGCAAAGCTCTTATGTGGAAGTTCGCAAACATACTCGGGTAAGTGGATGCTTGAAATGGCAAAGCTTATCTGAGGAGTTTGATCTCTCTCAAATACCATTTTGGGTAAATCGGAAAAGACAACCCAAAATGGATGCACATAGGCTAGTATACCTTGAAATGGGGTGCTAGTCTAAGTAGAACAAGGGCTTTACGTTTTTTGCAAAAGATTAGACAGTGTTGCAAGTCGAGTGCTTGAAATGGCCTTGATTCACTTTCGAACACTTTTGCAAAAGACTAGACAGTGTGGCAAATCGAGCGCCGGAAAAGGCCTTGATACACGTTTGAATACTTAGAAGATTCACTAAGGGTCAATGATAAACATGATATAATACAAGGCCCCTGAAACCGAACGCTTTCTTTTAATTGTAATAATTATCAGTTACTTTCCAGTACTAAAACCAACCAACCAACCAATCAATCACTTAGCTGGTAGCTTTAAAACCAACCAACCAACCTAAAACACGCCCTCCCGCTGAATAATCCCCTCAAAGAACAATTATCCCCCTAATTCCCTTGGGTTCGACCCCTACTTACCACTTACTACCCAGTAGTGTAGTCGCGAGTAGCGGAAACTATAAATTTATTTTGCACAGAGAACATTGCACCTTAACGACAGTGCAGTGGGCTCCGTCAGCGGCGTACGACGGACGATTGTGTTCTAACACGGATAATGAGGGTTTTCCATTGCGCATGTAATTTCAATTCGCTTTGTCCAAAACAATATTTATTTACTCTATTTTAACCGAAACTTTTTAACTCGTCTACGCGGGCGAATACGGCGGGGATTTTTTTTAGATGAATATGACAGCGCTTGTTTTGCAAAGCGCTGACGTAATTAGATATTACGTCGCCTTTGTATATAGGCGCTGTAGTTTACTTATTTAATACGGCACTTAACATATAAGCGATGTTCTAAACGTACCATATGACATCGTCTATTTAAGAAGTGCTGTTTTTTTTGTACCATATTACATCGCTACTCAGACAGGCGCTGTTTTTTTATTGCATTATGACATCGTCTATTGAAGAAGCGCTGTTTAATTGTTACTTTAAACCGCGCACATATATTAAGCGATGTTTACTTATCATTTTTCCAGAAAACTACATAACACAAAACGTTCCAGCCCTTTGCATTATTTAAAATAACAAAATTGATGATTACACATACATAATCTTTTTCCCATTCACATTTTATTAACCATGTCATATACATTACTAACGAATATTAATATCCTACCTAATTTTTTGAACCTTTGAAATTTTAATATCCTAATATCCCACATTGCGACAATTTGAAATTTCAATATTCTAATATCCCACATTGCTCGATGTCATTGAGTTGGATTCACAAGTGATTATAAAAGGGGAGAGTAAAACCAATAAACCTACAACACCAAAATCCTAACTTTTGGGCTACTCTAACCCTTGGTCTTTGGGTTATTGAGTTGCCCTTCAGATATTTGTGTAAAATGCTTAATTTTCTCTGCACAACGCTTCATGAACTTCTTGTGTTGCCATTGTGCATAGTCACGAGAAGTTCATGAAGTGTTGGTCGAGAAACTTAGGTTAAATCACACTTAAAATACAATGAATGCTCAGACCAGGCACAATATGTCTGACTTAAAACATATATGAATGGTCATACTTAAAATAGAATTAATGATTAGCAATGCGAAAAAATAAATGATCAGACCTAAGATAAAATTGATCAGAGTTATATAATTAAAGATCAGACTTGTTCTTCGATACACAAGCACAACATTCTCTACATATTTTTCTTAGGTCGACTTGCATGTCCGTTTGGTCTGATTTGTCATTGCTTCATTTGCTTCACGACGATTCGTCAGATTCTTCTTCGGTATCCGGATTAAAAGCTACGTGCTCGTCGTTCCTGTCTTCTTCTTCGGTGTCGTACTCATTCACCTCATCATCAGCGAGGTCCCCTACGGATCCGATATCGTTGACCAATACAGGCATCTCAGTTCCCATTTCACCATCATCTTGGAACGGAACATTCGCCGCCTCCATGTCGATTGCGTTTGTTGGTTTCACAGGACAAATTGCTACCCAACCCTGATTATTTTGCGATGCTAATCCTGGAAATGTAACATAGTAAACTTGAACAGCTTGCTGGGCAAGAATGTATGGGTCGTAATGGGGGTATGGTCTATGAGTGTTCACGATGACAACCTCGTTAGACGGGTATGACCTAACAAACTGAGGGTCATACCACCGGCACTTGAACAAGACAACCTTTAGGCGATGGTTGCTCCTACATCTCATATGAATTATTTCTTCAATCACCCCGTAGTAGTGTGTACCCTCCGTTCCCTTCACGTAAACATGACTGTTCACCGTGTTCCTCCCTTCATCGTGGCTTTCAATGTGAAACTTGTAGTTGTTAACTTTGTATGTCGCCGAACATGCAACGTCGGATTGGAATCCAGCGGACAAGTAGTGAATCCATTTGGCAGTCCTATAGTTTCTCCAAGCTCCCAAACCTGGAGAGAATTTAATCATAAAAGTGCTACAGTTTAATTTATACGCATAATGGAACGAACCGTAAGTTGATTCTACTTACATGTGAATTCAGCCATTCTGGGAATTCCGTTAATACGGCATCGTATCTTTGCTGATCATTAAGTCGCGGTCGTCTTTGTCTTACGCCGGTTTCAAATAATTCCAAATATTGTTCAAGGTCAGGGGTGTTGCTAAATATGTAATGAGTTGCTTTTTTAAATTCCCGGTTGTCTAATACCCTCTTTTTACTTTTGCTACCACCAACTCCGGGGTAATTGAAAATAGAAATCTGAGGGTCCTCGAAATCTGATGTCCCAAATTCGTTTCGTTTGTATCTTACGTCGGTTGTTGTTAATTCCGGACCTAGGTAGTCGGACCCCAAATACGAAGTCTCCAGCTGTATGTATGCGTTAACAATACTGGCTTCCACCTCAGCTCTGTTTCCCTTATGGCCCAATTGTTTAAGACGGTATATGAAACGCTCAAACGGATACATCCAACGATAGTGTACTGGTCCACCAAGTAGGACCTCATCAGCCAAATGGATTGGTAGGTGTTCCATTGAGTCGAAAAATGAAGGGGGAAATATGGACTCCAGTTTACACAGTGTCACCGATATGTTGTTCTGCCAGTGTTCCATTCGCTCAACGTGCAGGGAAGATGCACATATATCTCGGAAAAATGTACACAACTCGGATACAGCTTCCCAGATCTTATTAGGTAAAAACCCCTTGAAAGCAATCGGCATGACTCGCTCTATAAATACGTGTGCGTCGTGTGACTTGTAACCAACTAGTTTTAGTGCACTCAGATCTACTTTGTTCCCCAAATTAGATGAAAATCCATCAGGAAACATCAGAGACTTCACCCAAATAAGTACATTTTTCTGTTCTTCTCTCGTTAGCTGATATTTGGCCTTATTCGCTACCAAACGCCCCCGGCAAGTTTTCAGTTCCAATTCGGGTCTTCGACAGTACAACCCGATATCTTTTCTTCACTTCACACCGTCATCTTTTGTTTTCCCCTTAACATCCATGATGGTGTTGAATAAATTCTCAAAAAAATTCTTTTCAATGTGCATGACGTCTAGATTATGTCTAAGCTTCAAGTCAACCCAGTAAGGTAGTCCCCAAAAAATCGATTTCTTTGTCCAGTTGTGTTCCACACCGAAGCCGTCGCAAACCTCATTCATATGCTGCTCCCATATATATTTTAAGTTCCTAACCCTGTCATGAACTGCTTGACCAGAACGAAATGGTACTGGACCATCAAAGTCGGTTCGATCTCTGTAAAAATTCCTAGCATCACGCCGATATGGATGATTTTCGGATAAAAATCGTCTGTGACAGCCAAAATACGATACTTTTCTTCCATTTTTCAACACGAATGTCTTCGTGTCGTCCATACAGTAGGGACAGCCGAGTTTCCCTTGCGTTGACCACCCCGACAACATTGCATAGGCAGGGAAATCAGATACAGTCCACATGAGAGCTGCCCTCAACGTAAAAGTCTGTCTGCGATTAGCATCATACGTGTCGACCCCAACATTCCAAAGTTGAACCAAGTCATCAATAAGAGGCCTTAGATATATGTCCAACCGCTTCTTTGGACTTGACGGACCAGGGATTAGTATGGTTAACCAAATGAATCTCGTTTTCATGCACAACCACGGTGGTAAGTTGTATGTTGTTACCATGACAGGCCAAACGGAGTACTGTTTTGTGGACATACCCCATGGATTAAATCCATCAGTGCATAATCCCAATCTTACGTTACGTGAATTCGATGCAAAATGAGGATGACACCGATCGAATTGCTTCCAAGATTCTCCGTCCGAAGGGTGTGTAGCATGCGATTCACGTCTGCTTTGGGTAAAGCGTGCCAGGTCATTTCTTTAGCCAGGCTTTGAGATAAAAAAAGTCTTTGTAAACGCGGTATAATCGGCAAGTAAAACATTTGCCTCCTCTCATTTCGTTGGTACGATGAAGAACTTTCTGTGCGTCTTGGACGATGATATCTTCGTTCCTTGCAGAAACGACATTCTGACAAACTTTCGTCGCAACCGTAGTAAATCATACAACCCCCTACGCAAACGTCAATCCTTTGGTACCCCATTCCGAGATCAGATACGAGTTTTTTCGACTCTTTGAATGAAGATGGGATCTTATTCTCACCCCCAATTAGATTTTTCATCGTTCCACAAACAGCGTTAAATGCGCCTTCTGATAATCCGTAGTTAGCTTTTGTTGCCAGCATTTTCATGTTAATTGAAAGCTCCGTCTCCGTCGTGCAACCTTCGTAAGCTGGTTCCCCACATGAATTTAGCATATTGAAGAATCTGTTTGCTTCGAAATTATCTGTTTGATGTTCAATATTGTTCGACGACTCGGGAATATCATCTGTTGTGCCAATATCTAGAACCATCTCTGGGAAGGCCTCGTCAGTCCAAATTTGGTCTTCAGTATCAAAAACTGGGTAATTTGTCGTCGGTTCGGGTAGAGTTGGGACTGTATTTACGTACTGCATTTCTGCCAGCTCTTCCCCGTGTAAGGTCCAATTGAAGTAATTTGGTGTGAAACCGTATTTGTACAAATGCGCTTCCATCATTCTTATATTGATGAATCGCTTGTTCTTGCATTTTGTACATGGACATCGGATTGAGTTGTCGCTGGCAAGAAAACCTTTTGCGACGGCTGATCCAATAAAATTATTGACCCCAGCGATGAAAACATCATTGGTACATGATTCCCCATGTGCACCCGCTTCGTACATCCATCTCCGTTCTTCATATAAATATGTCATATGCTTATACTAATATGCGATTTGAAACAAAACTAAAATAGAGTATCTCAAATCGTGTCTCACGCCGAAGCAAATATCAGCACACAAGTGGTCGGTCCCAGCTTGGCCATTGCAACGAAGCCATTTGATAAATTGTACCAGCTGTTGAATATAAGCAAGAAAGATGGTGTTAATATATTTGGTCAGTGCAAATTGCTAAGTAGTACGTATATATAAGTCATTTGCAACATTAAGTTTTCATTCTTATCAATAAATATAAACACTGTCACGGAGTGGTATTCAAATGTTTATGTTCAATATTCCGTCTACACGGCGGTTCATTTCCGTCGCTAAGTGACGAAATTACAACGAGATTTCGACGATGTTTTGCAATTGAATATTTATTGTCGGTACATTTATTCACCAAAAATTCAGCGCCGTTGTATATCAATGAACATCAGCGCCTATACATGCAGCGCCGTCGTGTGTAACTAAAGGACTGCGCTTATTTGTAAGCGATGTTGAAATGGTGCACTGAAACAGCGCTTTCAGTGTAAGCGATGTTGCAATGATGAATTGAGACAGCGCTTCTTGTACAAGCGATGTTGCAATTATGTAATGAAACAGCGTTTTTTTTATAAGCGACGTTGCAATGATGCAATGAAACAGCGCCTTTTGTATAAGCGCTGTGGAAATGATGAACTGAAACTGCGCTTTCATAACAGGCGATGTTATAAGTACATGGGTGACGGTAAATTGGCAGAAAGTAGACGCATTATATACCTTATGGTCAGACTTTTTTTCTTTGATAGATCTTCGTGGATTGCTTGTACAAGTCAGTCAACTACATTATATATAGTGGTGTTTTATGATCAGTACCATTCTGTTCTCCTCCGTCTTCTTCTGAGTTTATCATGAACGACAAACTCTGAAGAAGACGGAGGAGAACAGAATGGTACTGATCATAAAACACCACTATATATAATACAGATGATTAACATGTACTGCAAATCCAAAAAGAACTCTCAAAGAAAATAAGTCCGAGCATAACAAACAACAGAATCGGAACAATTAGAACAACTGATTGTAAACGGTGGAACATTTAGAATACATGTCTGTTTGCAAATGGCCCTATTTGTAGAACAGGTTGAAGATTAGGTGGATAAGAAGGTAATAAATACGATACATGTTCAGTCAACACAGAGGCTATATTCCGTCACAAATTGACGGAAACACGTCGAATACTCGACGCTTTAATTAATGCAACGGATAAATATTAACGCTAACATTGTTGCTGGACAGTATATAATATTAACTGTGCATTGACGGAATAGTAACGGAACAATGATGAAACGTTTTACGTTAAAGTTCCGTTACATTTCCATTTGTGGTGACGGAAATGTAAAGGAATAAAGACGTAGAAAATATGTTTGCCAAATTTTGTTTCAATTATCTTAATGTTATATATACATATATATATATATATATAGAGGAGTGTTCAAATGAGGACACCCAAATTTGGTAAGGACGTAGGGACAAATCTCATCCATTAGATCATCATCCATCTAACCCCCCGTGCTTTGTGGGTGCGCCACGTGTCCAAGTACCCAAAATCCAATAAAGCAAATAGTAAAATCCCACTACCAAAAAGCAAATAGTAAAACCCACTACCACATGTGACACGTGGCAGCTTGTGGATCATTGGATGAACCTCATCCAATGGCCAAGATTAGTCCCTACACCCTCACCATAAGACATGTCCTCAATTGAACGCCCCCCTATATAGATATATATATATATATATATGTGCACTTTTGAGATGCACTACAAATTCGGCCTAACTTTCACACTGGTTTGCCTTTGAAAATGTACTTGTATACTATTGTCTTCGTTGTGTATGTATTTTATCAACTGAAGACAAGATATCCTAGACAGTCCGAGACATTGTCGCAACGATATATAAAATCTTGAGCGGAGCAAATATATCCTTCAGACCCGCCTTCGAATTCATATCCGGACGACGAAGCAAATATACGTTAAGCTTCAGAATTCTTGCTCATTCTTACAAATCGTTGGGTTTCAATTTTAGATAGTAATTTTTACGTGCTTTTATATATATAGTGCATACAAAGAATATACGTCTCGTTTTCGATAGTAGTCCGTTCCCCGTTTTCTAAAATTAAAACGCGCATTTATAACCGAAAAGGGGTAGTTAACTTCATTAGATACGTTGCACATCAATATATAACATAGTTTATGATACTTTAGTACAGATTATGTGGAACGTTAATTACATAAATTCAACGAGTTTTTGGTGCTTGCTTTCCATCTGACCCACGGGGTGACGGCTGGTCAACTTCTTCGCCACCGTCACATGGACTTGTATTTGAAGACGAACATTGTCTATTATTGTTGTATTCGTCGTATCTGTATTTTTCCATACTGAAGCTATGCTCTCCTAAACATTCGGAGCCATTATCACATGGATAGAATCCATCTTGAGCGGAACAAACATATCCTTTAGAACCGCTTGATTCTTCATCAGACATCTCCGCAAAGAAACGGTAGACTGCAGAGTTCGAACTCATTATATGAAATTGTTGGGATGAAAAATATAAGGACAAGAGATAGTGCGTTTACTTATAGGGTGGACGATATATGATTCAGTCGTAGTTCAGTTAATATTCCGTGACATTTAAGACGACGCTTCTACAGAAGCGACGTTGCATATATGTATTGAGACAACGCTTTAATTTAGGCGCTGCCTTAGTATAAATAAACGGCGCATTTATATATAGGCGACGTGAGAAATAACATATAACGGCGCTGGCATATATAGGCGCCGTTATATGTGTAGTGAACACGGCGACTGAAGAATAAAC
This sequence comes from Rhodiola chrysanthemifolia, assembly GCA_033675395.1. Taxonomy (NCBI): domain Eukaryota; kingdom Viridiplantae; phylum Streptophyta; class Magnoliopsida; order Saxifragales; family Crassulaceae; genus Rhodiola; species Rhodiola chrysanthemifolia. Next base: position 28,792,502 of record CM066210.1, on the reverse strand, counting down.
GCCCTAGAACCCTAAAAATTACATTTCAACACATTTTTTAACCACACTGGTAAATTCCGTTTACGCCGACTTCTTCGCCCGCGGTACGAATTTCACTCACGCGGAGGTTTGATTTTGTCGCCCAGGTATGTCGATAGTTGTCATCCTATTTCGGCGCTTATTGTCTCTGTTTTGCATAAGTTGTCGGCGGAGTGCGACACAGTTACGGTTGCGTGTAAATTTGAAAATATGGTTGACTCCGGTGTATGGATGTATTCATTTAGTCAGGGTACTCAGTTCAGGCAACTGATTATTATTCTGCTCGAAACTATGAGAATGTAGGGACGATGGTTAACACACCAAGTAGTCTCGACGGAGCCTCATCAGCGACAGTTAAGAAAAAATCGAAACGTAAACAAAGGGGTGCAACCCTTCTGACCAGTTTAATTGACAAGCATAAAGATGGCACAAAGGAACCGGTCATGATAGCAGCAGATGGAACTATCAACGGTGAAGTAGGGAAATTATTCAGAACATACATTGGTAATATGATACAGTATGTTAATATATTAAATGCACAATGTGGTATTTATACGTTAAACTGTGCGTTCGGTACATGCAGGTCTGGTTGCGAAAAAGCATATGCCAATTACATATGAAAAATGGACGTTAGCACGCCCGGAGCAGAGGGAGTTGGTGTGGGAAGAGACTTTGGTTCGGATTATTAACTGTGAAACGATTAATTGTTTACTTTATACTTTTGCATGTGTTAACCATTCATTTAATTATGCAGAAAATATTTGATGTGCCTCAGAATGACTTAACTACGGTGTTAAAGAGAACGGAGATGCGGGCAGCGGCTAAAATATGGAGAGAATTTAAGAGTGAGCTGGCAAATAAGTACATTTTTGGTCCGAAAGAAGGAGAGGACCCACGACAGATGTATCCGTTCATTGATACGGATCAATGGAAGACCTTTGTGGAACAACGTCTGACTCCCGAGGCACAAAAACTTAGGGAGTTGGACATTGCGTGAGCGAAATCGAACCGGTACCCGCATACTATGTCCATGGGCGGGTACAAAAAGGCAAAAGCGGATGTCGTCGCGGGAAAATTAGCAGAGATGGAGGCGCAGGGTTTAATATCCCCGGGGGATGACCCTGTCATCGATGTTGGAAGGCATGAGGTTTGGAAGAGGGGGCACCAAAGGACTAATAAAGAGTACGTGAATGACCATATGAGGGAGGTTGCCGACAAAATTGTAAGTTCTATGCTTACGTTAAATAATTACGTAATTGTCTGTGACTGTCATGAACGTCCATTCACTTCGGTATCAGGATGAATTGGAGAAGCAAGTGAGGGAAGGAAAATTTATATGCCATGGTCGACGTGACATATTAACAGAGGCCATAGGAAAGGACGAGTACCCTGGACGAACACGGGGGGTGGGGTGTTTGGTAGGTTGGAAAAAAGTATTTGGGAAGCAATCTTCTTTGTCGACCACACAGTGCACTGTCACTTCGAACGCTCTTACGAGTCATAGCCCTGAAATTGGGTACGATGATGACCCATTTGGAGATATACCCAAGGTAATATTCCGTAATTTTTTAAATTACGATGAAATTTCAATTTACTTCGTAAATGTGTCTGAATTTTGCCATTTCAGGTTGGGAAGAAATGCTTGCTGCACGTGGAAGGAGGAGGTTCGGATCAGGGCAGGATACTTGTAGCACTTGGCAGAGTGATGCGAGGACGCTTCGTTCAGTGTCAAGAGCTGACTGATGAGATGGTGAAGGTGGTTGTAGAGATTGAACTTGAACCGTCGGCAGAGCTTCCAATGAAGTTGGGGCGCATGGAGAAAGTATCAGATGCACTGGGTGATTTTGTGGGATGGCCGAAATGTCTGGTAGACATTGATGAAAAGGTAGTTGATTCCTAAATTCTGTTATATGATAAGAAACACCTATAAGCATATCAATGTGAATAGGTTGTTTTTTTCCCGCACAGGGATATGACGAGTACATATTTTTTAAACTCCAATGTAGCAGTTTTGACGACGCTAAACTTGAAGGAATGACAATGATATGTCGTTTTTTGTACGAACACGCGAAAATGATGGCCAAGTCGACTATCTATTCGGTGTACATTGCTAGCGAAGTTTTCGGTGAAGATTGTTATATCCAACTGGAAAAATCTGACATTTTGCAGTTCACCTCATTGGAAGCTTTGAGTGCAACCGCGGTTGAAGTGTACATGGGGTAAATTTTTATTTATTTATTATTATTTGTTGACTGGAACACTTAATTATTCAAATGGCAACCGAGTTATACACGATAAGATCCTGCCGGGCATTAGGTTTGGATACTTCAGACCGAGTCATATGACTCCGTCCGTCGATCTAGAAACGAGGGTCGCTTGCTTCGAGAGGAGATTGCAAATGCCAGACTACGTTCATAATTTTTGCTACTTCCTCCCCTACGTCCATGTCAAAAAGTAAGTTATTATTTGCCGTGGTCATCTGTGTTTTCGATGAAATACATTGTATACGAATATAACATTTAAAATATATATTTATTAGGTGGCATTGGATGTTAATTGTCATATTCCCCGAGAAGCGCTTGGTCCTTTGGCTTGATCCAATCGCAAGTCCACCGATGGATGATGCAATAAATTTCGTCAACACGTAACGATGACTATGCTAATCCGCTATTTCTTACCAATACTACAAGTGCTACAACTTATATTAATTACACTAATGTTACAGGGGATTGCGTACATACTTCAATCTCCCGTCAGATGAACCTATACAGTGGAGGACTGTAACGGTATGGACTTAACAAATAACAACAGAATAGACCGAATTCTTTTATTCTTTTACTTAATACGTTTGATTTATTTTTATAAATCATTTCTTATTTCAGTGCCCCAGACAGCCCTTCAACACTGAAGTGTGTGGCTACTATGTGTTGCAATATATGCGCGACATAACGAAGTTTGTTCATCAAACCAATGGATCTCTTCATGAAGACATCAGACAGGTAAATATATGCCCCGATAAGTAATAGAGCATCAACCATTAGTCTACGTATATGCCAATTTGATAACTGTGCGCTTTTTTCCCAGGCTTTCCCAACAGGAAAGGACTCGTATGGTAACAATGTCCTGAATGATATGAGGTGCGACTTTGCTAATGAATTGGTAGATTATTTGCGGCAAGCAGATAATCCAGTGTAAAACACATCATATATATGCTGTATATTGGTCCAAATATTTTGTACATATAATGCTGGGCAATGCAAATGTGTTTGTTTTGGTTGATAATCATCGTGCACGGGATTGTTTGTAACAATCAAAAATATCAATGCATATTCTTACTTTCGACAGCGCTTAAAGTGGAAGCGCCGTTTATAATGTCCAATGAAACAGCGTGTCATTTGTAAGGCGCCGTTTATTATGAACTTAAGTCAGCGCCTTATGGGTAACCGATGTTTTAAGTCTACCTGATACGGCGCGTCTATATTAAGCGCCGTTTTAAAGTATACCCGGGTAATAATAAATTTGTTTAAGATATAAGCAATATATTCAATGAGACAGCGTGTCATTTGTAAGGCGCCGTTTATTATGAACTTAAGTCAGGGCCTTATGTGTAAGCGATGTTTTAAGTATACCTGATACGGCACGTCTCAATTAAGCGCCGTTTTAATGTATAAATTTGTATTCTACGAGTCCGATTTCGAACATAAATTTTCAGCCGTTTAATCCGTTGACAATTTCCAAGTACAAATTCAATTCACTGACAATATATGAATGTAATATATAATTGTAAGGCGTTGGAAATCACTAATATATTTCCAATAAATGTTTCATTTTTCCGTCATGTTGCCGTCATTATACCTTTACAAAGTTCCCGTTAATTATAGACCGTTTTTGCGTTTCGGTCACTATAACATGTTATTTCCGTCATCAGATGACGGAAAATGGACCGAAGTTTGACGGAAAAATTTATGCAACCATATTTCATTGTTGCGCTATATAACTATGAGATTGAGAACTCTTGAAATCATTCATCCCACCACATTCAGTAGCAACATATACTTCCTTCCAATCGTCAACATATGTCTCCTTCATTTGACCGTGTGAGTTTCACTGACAATACACGCGGATTTGCTCGTAGAGATCACGTTGTGCCTATTGGCCGACACCAGTAACAACTTACTATTGTTCGCTTCATATTGTCTGTTTTGATAAATGCGGCACGTTATGTAATCCATACTTTTGTAACAGTTTCTTCCCGTTCGATGTTCAACGACGGATTGCTCAAGAATGCATCTTAAAATGTTGGGACGCAACGTGGGCATCATGGACCAGGATCCCAGACAGCAGCAAGGAAATATGGTTCGAGGAGTTTCAGGTACAAAACAAGAACTCGAGAAATGTTTTACTTTCCTTTGGATGACTAAAGTTAACGGATCTTACTAATGATTTGCTTGTAGAGTATAGCTACCTGGGATGCACAATATGACAGTCGCATTCGGGGTAATTTTATGAATGCATGCAAGATGATCATCAATGATCATCGTACGATGCGAAGGACAGGAAGGAATTCACTTTTGTCGTTGTCAACCAACCCGTAGATTGCATAATGTTCGACTGCTCACGATGTCGTTATAAATCAATTAGTGACAACTATGTATTCAATGATTTAAATAAAATATATATAGTGCTTTATCTAAATGAATTTGTAACGCAAATTAACCCCTAAGTAATGGTTTTTATATATTAAATTATATTTGAAATCATTTGTGTAACGCTGATTGATTATACGTTAAAATAAATTGATAATAAAGTAATATAAAAAAAATTCAGAAAATATGGTTCGCAAATGAGACAGCGATTCAGTGTTGAAGCGATGTCTTAATTGACATTATAAACGGCGCCTTATAAATGAAGCGCTGGCATATATGACGGAAATGTCGGAATGTATGTGAATAAAATATGCGGGTACTTTCCGTCATTTGTTCGTTACTTATATTCCGTCGCTAATCCGAGAACTCATGAGCGACGGATTTAATGTTGACGGAATTATAATGGAAATACCTCGAAAATGTTTTTGGTGACGGAATGAAATCGAAAATGTACCGTTTTATTTACCGTCGCCATTTCTTATGACTTTATTGAGACGGAAGTTTTGGACGGAAAATTTGGAAAAATTTGTAGTGTTAATGAGGATTTCTACATCTCTTAGTAGTAGAAAACATAGAAATTCACAGTATATGTATTACATTTTTGAACAATTTATTGTATTTGTTGAATACAAATCATTTTGTGAAATGAAAAACAAAATTTCATCATTTAGTTTTCGATTAATTTTAATTATTTAATTTAATTATTTAAAAATAAATCAATTTTACGATAACATTTAATTATTATCGCATAGTTATCGTACAATCAATTATACGATAACTTTACCATAACTCTACGATATTTTTGAGTTATCTCTTACTTTTTCCCAAAATTTGTAGTGAGTATATATCGGCTTTTAATCACGGACACTACAAACAAACACATTCATGCAGATCATGCAACCAAAACCAATATTTACAATTATACAAAGACGAAATAACATTTTTCAAACAAAAAATGAAATAGCATCTCAAAGGTACCAATGACGTCCGGAACAGCATGTAGAAGAAAATAATAAAAACGCCATAAGAATGAGAGATAAGCATGTGATGAAATTTTGGTTCCTCATGATGTGGATTTAAGCAAAATTATGATTATTATTTTTAGATATTCACAATCACAATTTTTTAAGGATGACTTTTAAATAAATTTGTACCTTCTTTTTTTTTGAAAAATAAATTTGTACCTTCTTTTTTTTTTTGAAAAATAAATTTGTACCTTTATTATGTGCGTTTATGAGCTTATCTACTAGTTTTGAATTGAAATGATGGGTATTATTTTGTGAAGACTTCGGATCAAATAAAAACCAGGATTATATATAAAAACTAAAAATCAATTAAATATTATCACGTGTATCATTCGACCAATCATATTCGGGTCGCTTTTTGTAAATAAAAAATTAAAACGGACTTATTTAAAAATACATAACATATGCGAAGGTATAAACATCCTAAAAAATTTCCAGACTTAACAGATGCATAAGTTAAGTCTGGATATTATTGTGTAAGTCTATTTTTAAGTCTGATAATTACCAATTTAAATCTGATCATTATTACCAAGTAAGTCTGATCATTACCAATTTAAGTCTGGACATTATCAATTTAAGTCTGGACATTATCAATTTAAGTCTGATCATTACCAAGTTAAGTATGATCACCAATTTATGTATGGGCAATATTGAGATCTGTTTTTAAGTCTGGACATTATCAATTTATGTCTGATCATTATCAAGATAAGTATGATCATTACCAATTTAAGCTTGAACAGTATTGAGTATGTTTGTAAGTCGGGACATTATCAATTTAAGTCTGATCATTACCAAGTTAAGTCTGATCATCACCAAGTTAAGTCCAATCATTACCAAGTTAAGTATGATCATTCAAAGTTAAATCTGATCATTATGTCTGATCATTCCAGGTTAAGTCTGATCATTACTAATTTAAGTATGGACATTATCCATTGAAGTCTGATCATTACCAATTTAAGTCTGGACATTATCAATTTAAGTCTGATCATTATCAAGTTAAGTCTGATAATTACCAATTTAAGTTTGATCATTCCAAGTAAGTCTGATCATTCCAAGTTAAGTCTGATCATTCCAATTTAAGTCTGATTATTCCAAGTTAAGTATGATAATCACCAAGTTAAGTATGATCATTACCAAGTTAAGTCTGATCATTACTAATTCAAGTCTGGACATTATCAATTTAAGTCTGATCATTACCAAGTTAAGTCTGATTACTACGTCTGTGTTGGGTTATGGAGCCTGATTAGATTATTGGGCTGGTCCAGTTTAGGAAGTCCATAATTTGGCAGTGAGGTTTAGGGTTTCTATTTCCTAATTAGATAATTAGGGTTTAGATGGTTACCCTATTTATACCCAACTTGATTATTGTAATTGGATCCAACATCATAGTGAAGAAAACCCTGGCTTGGTAGTGCCCCCAGACGTAGTCACGGTGTAGTGACGAACTGGGTATCAAAGTTTGGTGTCCTCGCATCGTTCCTTTCGTTTTTCTCTCGGCATCGCTGCTTGCGCGATCCTAACAACTGGTATCAAGAGCTTGGGTTGTAGCAGTCATGCAGAGAGATGGAAAACATCCGGTGGAGAAATTCGATGGGTCGGATTTTGGGTTCTGGAAGATGCAGATTGAGGATTACCTGTATGGTAATGATTTACATCTACCTTTTGACGGCAAGAAACCAGAGGGCATAGAGGACGACGTGTGGAAGCTGTTGGACAGGAAGGCGATGAGCGCGGTTCGTTTATCGTTGTCCAGAGACGTAGCATATCACACGGTCAAGGCCTAAACGACGAAGGAGATGTTGGATACGTTGTCGGCATTGTATGAGAAACCATCCGCGGCGAACAAGGTTCACCTGATGCGGCGGCTTTTCAATCTCAGGATGGCAGAGGGTGCGGGGGTGGCTAAACACTTGAGCGAGTTTAATATGATAATCGCGCAGCTGAGCTCGGTTAATATTAAATTCGATGAGGAGGTACAAGCCCTAATTTTATTATCTTCCTTGCCAGAGAGTTGGAGCGGGACGGTTACAGCAGTAAGTGCGACATCGGGAAAGGAGAAACTTAAGCTTGATGAAGTTAGAGACTTGGTAGTGAGTGAAGGAACTCGCAGGAAAGAGTCGGAGTCTACTTCAGGATTAGCTTTGAAGGTTGGATGCAGAGGCAGGTCAAAGTTCAGAGGGAACGAGGGAGTCTGATTATTTTACGTCTGATCATTTCAAGTCTGCTCATCGTGATGTCTGATTATTTTAAGTCTGATCATTGTTAATTCTGATCAGACTTAACTTGGACATTGTTAAGTCTGATAAAAAATTAGGGTTATGTGGAATGACTATAATGCCCCTCCGTGGTATATCCGAGATTTCGACGAATTAGACACGTGTCAGCCTAAAATCCAATTTTTAGTTTTCATATATAATCGTGGTTTTATATCTGAACCGCACTCTTTTACCAAATAATAAGATTTTTTTTATTGAGAAGAAGACCAAACTTGATGTGAACTGAAATAATTTTAAAAAGTAATTTAAATTATGAGTTCGGATCAAATACAAACCATAATTATAAATAAAAATTACAAACCCACAAAAATAATGACACGTGTAAAAATAGACCAATTAGAATTCATCCCATTCGGGGTTCATTTTGTAAATAAAAAAATCCACGCGGACTTATTTAAAAATACATAAAAGATATGAGGGGTATAATCGTCCAAAATTTGCTACAGTAATGACCAGACTTAAAAAACAATGATCAGACTTAAATCAGTAATGACAAGACTTAAAAAGAACAATGATCATACTTAAAAAAACAATGATCAGACTTAAAAATAATAATGATGAGACTTAAACCAGTAACGATCTGATTTAAAAAATAATGATCAGACTTAAACCATTAATGACCAGACTTAAAAAAAACAATGATCAGACTTAAACCAATAATGACAACACTTAAAAAAAACAATGATCAGACTTAAAAAAACAATGATCAGACTTAAAAAAATAATGATGAGACTTAAACCAGTAACGATCAGACTTAAAAAACAATGATCAGACTTAAACCTTTAATGACCAGACTTAAAAAAAACAATGATCATTGTCTATTTTTAAGTCTGATCATTATAAATTTTAAGTATGGTCATTATCAATTTTAAGTATGATCATTATCAATTTTTAGTCTGATCATTATCAATTTTTAGTCTGATCATTATCTATTTTAAGTCTGATTATAAAATGATGCAGACAGATTAGCGATAACTAAGGTTGTGGCGAAATAACAGGATTTGAGTTGCCGGTGTCTGATTTCAGTCCATAATACCTTTCTGAGCATAGGGGCTTTTTTGGCCATCCGGAGTCGTTTCCTATTTTATTTTGAATTTTTAATGTTTTTATAAATTTTCGGTTTTTAGTAATTTTCGTATTAGGGCTTTGTAAGTCTGATCATTGCTTGTTTTAAGTCTGATCATTGCTGTTTTTAAGTCTGATCATTGCTTTGTAAGTCTGATCGTTGCTTGTTTTAAGTCTAATCATTGCTGTTTTCAAGTCTGATCATTGCTGTTTTAAGTCTGATCATTCTCAATTTGTAGTATTTTAGTTATCAATGTTAAGTCTGATCATTTTCTCTATAAGTCCAATCATTATTGATTTGTAGTCTTTTAGTTACTCATTTTTAAGTCTGATCATTAAGTCTTTTAAGTCTGATCATTAAGTCTTTTAAGTCTGATCATTGTCTATTTTTAAGTCTTATCATTAAGTCTTTTAAGTTTGATCATTAACTCTTTTAAGTCTGATCATTATTTATTTTAAGTCTGATCATTAAGTCTTTTAAGTCGGATCATTAAGTCTTTTAAGTCGGATCATTAAGTCTTAAAAGTCTTTTAAGTCTGATAATTAAGTCTTTTAAGTCTGATCATTAAGTCTTTTAAGTCTGATTATTGTCTATTTTTTAGTCTGATCATTGCTGCCTTTTAAGTCTGATCATTTCCAAGTTTAAGTGTGATCATTAACAACTCTTGGGCTAAATTGAAAATAATATTATTAGGTTTATACCCATCCGTGTGGAATGACTATAATACCCATCCGTGTGTTGTTCGGGATTTCGACTAAAGTGGGACACGTATCAGCTTAAAAATAGATTTGTAATTTTTATTTATAAATAGGTTTGTACGTGAACCGCACTCTTAAATTATTTATTAATTGAGCATTGACGGTAAACAATAACAATTAAATTTTCTGTTTTCCCCATCTATTGATTTTTCACATCTGTACTGTGCAAGTGGGAATTCTCCCGCCATTTTTCTGGTGAATTTATGCTGTCCAACCTCCTCCTCCTCAGAAACCGATCGATTTCGGTAATCGTTGAATTCGAGAGACGTCGCTTTGGTCACAGCAACCAGCATTGTTGGCGCCGTTGCGTCTTTCATCACTTTCAGTTACTTTTTCAACCCTAGACGATATATCAGAATCGCCTTTTCGACGGTTCCTCCGTAAACAGCTACGCCGAGCAGAAGATGTCTCATCTGCACGACCCTTTTGACCCCTCAAAGGTATAAAGAAAGCCAATAATTTTAAGCTCAAAAAGTAAATTTGTAAACTTTTGTTTTGTAGTGAATGAAATGGTAAAGAGAAATTATTAGTTTGTAATTAGGTTTGGTTTAATTAGATTTACCAATTGATATAATTTGATAAATATCCAATCTTTTGAATTTCTCTTGGATGGGGTTTTCATTGTTTGGATTTTGATGCAACTATTTGTCATGGGATGATTACTTTATGGTCATTGCATTTTTGTCGGCATAGAGGTCGAAATACCCCAGAAGGCAGGTAGGCGAAAACATTCTACACTTTGATTCATTTGTGCGTTGAGAAGAAAGATGTAAACACTTGTATGGTATTACACGTTTAAAGTGGCATTGATCTTGGATTAATGCTCGCTCTTGTTGTAGGTCGGGGCATACTTGGTGAATCAGAATGATGTTATACTAGGCACGCATACGTCTATCCGTATTTTTGGTTTTCAGATAAATATTAGAGGCATTATTACATACAATAATTCACATTTGCTTAGACTTTTGGACTGGAACATTCAGTAATTGTTGCTAATTGTCTGCAAGTCTTAGTTTTCAGTTGTGCGTTGTGCCCATTTTGAGAAGATATCTTCCTGTTAATATTAAGTAGAAAACAACCCAAGTCGGTAAAATCTTAGACTGATCGAAAAGAGACGTTCAATCTTGACATCATACTGGAAGAAATCCATGTAAAATGTGCTTGGAAAATAGTGCATTATGATCCGTAAGCCCAACATTAAGTGGTATACTTTAAAACAGGAATTGGTTACAATGGATTCCCGCAAGGATGCTCGGATGACAAGCTTCCCTGGGCTAAGGTTCGTTGTGCAGTATTGCCATATTTGTTCAGGAGATGCTGCTGCTATGGTTTATTTTTGTTCTTCTTTTTTAACATTGAATTCTATTTATAATCTTCTCTTAGAAATCCAAGAGGGATGAACCACTGGAGACCAAGTACTCGTAGGACGTAAGTGCCTTACCCAAAATTCTGTATACAAAAGTTCCTCTACTAACCAAACTTAGGTCCCTGAATCCTAAGTGTTTACTTTTGAAAAGACGAATAGATGGCAATAATGTTACGATGACTTATGCAGTTATGTTTGCCATGCTGAAGTTAATGCTATACTGAACACAAACCATGCTTCAGCTATGGGACAAGTATTACGAAACCTTGATCTAATGGTAATTTGACAGCTTCTCTTGTGTTTCTCCTGGCTCCAGCTATGGGGTAAATGAACTGAAATATATTATATACATAATTCTGCTCAATGTTGGCTCTTGTTTTTTCCCATCTTTTCCTGGTCATGTTTCACTTTTGTTTTTTTGTACTGCAATGATTTACTGAATTAGCATTTTTGTATACAGAGGCTTTATGTTACCATGTTTCCTTGCAATGAATGCGCAAAGCTACATGTAGGACAACATATTCCTAACTATAAGAATCACATATGCTCATTGAGTTCTTTTAAGCAAAACCGATTTGCTCATATTTTTGGTTGGCACTGGCAGTCAGGTGTGTCTGAAGTTATCTACTTCATAGACAAGGATAAACGTCAGATGTTGCTTATGTTGCCTCATGCAAACTTCTTTCCATGGCAGGGATTAAGGTAAGTCTAATGCTTGCTCTTTTGATACAGTCTACAAAATTATAGTTCCACGTCTGTTCTTTGGTTTAGTTTCACATAATATGTGATTTGTAAATACCGGTTTACACTGCTCCCTTCAGTTGTTAGGACAAATGACAAACGGCAGCGGAATTTTATCTCCAAAGATATGACTTTTCGGCCCACTCTTTATGTATTGAAATTGGCTGACAAATGAAATATATTATCCACTATTAAAACATAATAATGAGATACAACTCTCTCACACACAAAGTGAGAATTTTCTTTCTAAATTTCTCAAACAAATGTTGTTTGGATATGTATTAGATTCTGAAATGAATTTATTTTCATATGAATGAAAACACATGTATTTATACTACAACCTATGCTAAATGTAGTTTGTGGTGTCATATATTCTCTCCACCAATTTCGTAGTTTTTTTAGAACATTTTTTATTTTCTTTAAATCTCATAATAAAAATGAGTATTATTTTTAAACTAATTATTTGCGGTTCCATAATTTACCATATAACATGTCTGAACAAAAATTAAATTATTATTTTTAATTCATTCATAAATTTGTATTCTTTTTGATAATCATCCATTTATGAACATGAATCAAGAAAATAATAATTTAATTTTTATCCATACATATTATATGGTGAATCGCCAAACTATAAAAATTTAAAATATTAAACTCACCCATCATATAAAGGAAAGAACTTGAAAATTTTACAATATGAATCAAGAAAATAAGTATTTAAATTTTATTCATACATGTTATATGGCAAATTATGAAACCGCAAATAACTAATTTAATAAAATTAAAGAAAATATGGTAGTTCAGGTTTTTTGATGCGATTTAAAGAATATACAAAAGATATATAGATTAAATTAAAGAAAAAAAGCATTTAATTATAATTTGATTAATGGAGTTAACTCCATCAGTTACCTTTAACGGGTTTTTGGATTTTGTCCTCTCATTTAAAAATATGGTAGTTTGGACCTCAATTTGGAAAAGATTGGTAGTTCAAGGCCCCTTTTTTATACTTTTCCCTATAATATATTTAAAATGTATTAGGGCATTAAAAGTATTATTTATTTTTTGTTATAAATGTGGTGCAATGCGGTTTAAAGCGTCAATTTGAGATGGATTACTGTCTCTGCACCGTTATATTTAATGTGGTGCAATTTTTAACTCATTAATTTTTTATTTATACTTGATGCGGTTATCAAACATGTTTTTGCGGTTTAGTGCAGACGATTTCCAAATGGGGAACGGTTTTTGCGCACCCCTACAATAAACACATCGAAATTCTAACATGAAATGTGAGAGGAGGTTAAATGATAATATCCTATAAACAAAAACGTTGTTGTAAGCTTAAAATTTACATAGGTATTTTGGTTTAGTGGCTAAAATACAAAGGATATTTATTTCTCATTTTCTGAGATTCCAACCACAAACTGTTGTCCAAATGTTTGTTCTCCTCAAATTCAGAATCCATGTATTTATTAGGCACTATATATCGTGTTATGACACCTTTCCAATTAGCATGTGCTTCATTTTCACTCCATTTATTTAACAATCTCTTCACCGATGGAAAATTGTATGTTTGATTTGTTTAATAGTATGGTAAAAGTTACATTTTGCAAAGTTCATTTTGTCTCTTTCAGTTTTATTTTTCTAATACACAGTTCTCTTGACATCTCATGAAACTAAATTCTGAGAATTATCTATTCCAGGAGACGAAAATGCAGCTGAGCGCCATCTTCGTCTTAGCAATCTTCTTTTGTCAAAATGCAGCAAATGCAGCCATGTACGATGTTACTAATTACGGTGCCATAGGAGATGGAACAACTGATAATTCTGCGGTAAATAATTGTTTATCTTTATCTTTGCTCAATTAACTAGTGAAGTTTTATGTCTGGTTACTATATTATTTAATTACTTTCTGACTATTGTGAGTTTAATTACACTGGTCATAGGCTTTTCCGAAGGCTCCGAATAAGTTACTTGTTTAGATGTGGTGAATAGGGAAATCGGCAACCAGCAGTTTCGTATATCATTTTATATATTTTTCTTATCATATTTCACATTTTACGCACAACAAAACTAGGCTTTTAAGAAAGCTTGGAGAGCTGTCTGTCATGGCAGTGGCAGTGACAATGTCGGCCATTATTCGTCGTCGGTGTTATTGATTCCGAGCGGAGGAACGTATGTTTTGAGTCCTACGACCTTTCAAGGACCGTGCAATTCTCTCCATGTGATGGTTAAGGTAAATTTTGTAACCCTTATATGTATTCAAAATATCGATTTGGTTAGATCCAAAAACTAGTGGAGATTGAGTCGCTTATATACAGAATAGTGTTGCTAATTTCCTTCTAGGTCCAAGGCCATGTCATTGCATCGACGACTAACCAAAACTCCTGGGCTAGTGATCGACAATGTCTAAGGTGGATAATGTTCAAGGAAATCAATAATCTGGTGGTAGAGGGATCAGGTAGGTTTCACGGACAAGGCGAACAATGGTGGATGTACAAGAAAAATAAGACATATAAGAAGAAGTCCGATGAGGATGAGGAGCCTAATAACGAGGAGCATAAGAAAATGCGCGGCAAGAAGCCACGAAAGTATCAAACGCATTGTACTGGGAAATCATTGCGATCGGTATGCATATATAGTTCTTCTTGGGGTACTGAATAAAGTTTTACCATTTTTGATATCTATAAGTCATCGTACAAATGATTTTTACATACATGGCAGAACTTGGCTTTCTTTGGCTGCAAGCATCTTAGGGTTTACGGAATTTCTAGCCAAAATAGTGCGAGGAACCATATTAGTCTTTCACAATGTGAAGACGTAGTCATCTCTGGTGTCACCCTCCAAGCACCTCAGAACAGTCCCAATACGGATGGAATCGATATTTCTCGTTCTTCAGGGATTACCATAAAAGATAGCCATATCGGAACAGGTAATTACAATCTATTCTTCCTAACGACCTGAGCGTGAGTATTATTACAATTTGCATACTGAATGAATCCGGCATGATTCTAATCATGAAATCTTACTAGGTGATGATTGTATCGCGATCAACTCGGAAACATCTTATGTCAACATATCGAATGTCAAATGCGGTCCAGGCCATGGCATAAGGTTAGAATCATCTTTAATTTTCATCCTTCCACACAATGTCTGAATAAATAATAATCCGCAAAACTCTCCAACATCATCCCTGGTTTTATTCATATCTTTGTACAAATTATTAATTAGTATTGGAAGTTTCAATCGGCAAGAAGCCAATGTACACGACGTTCATGTTCGAGACTGCACTTTTAGTGGCACTACAAACGGAGCAAGGATCAAAAATTATCCGGTACATACCAAAACCCCTAGCTAAAAACACCAAGATGCTTTTTTTTCTTTCTTTTCGGATGAAGTGTTTTGAAATGTGTTTCCTTATATATTTTTTCCAGCAAGGAATGGGAGGCTACGTTAAGTCGATTACATTCCAGGATATCACTCTAAATAATGTGAAATACCCGATAATCATCGACCAGTATTATGGTGGGAAGAAACTGCAACTCACCGGAGCTGAGACGGAATACAAGCAGGTTAAATTTAACAAATTAATTATAATTATAAAAATCAAATTACACAGCCATGGTGCATATTATACCTTCAAATTGTTAACACATTAAGACTGAGTTGTGATCTCACGCTGCAGGGTGGTGGATCAGTGAAAATCAGCGATGTTAAATTCATCAGGTTTAGAGGAACATGCTCAGGTAGAGAAGCAATAGTTCTTAAATGTTGCGCCGGGTCACCCTGCACAGAAATAACTTTGAGAGATGTGAATATAAGAGGATCAAATGGGCAGTACTCTGTTGGAGCCGTTTCCTACAATGCACATGGCACTGCGAAATCAACTTTTCCGAGGGTTAGAGGTTTGACAGGAGGCGGTACATGATGATCAATGGAGAGATCATGAAATGGAAGTATGAGTTAAAAGCAAGCAAGCAAATATGTATTGTATGAATTTATGTCTTTGACTGATGGGGTTTGAATAAAGTCTGATATGAAGATTGTAAATCTGTTATTGCTCGATTAATCCAATAATTCCCCCATGTTTGGTTCATTTCAGCAACAAATAACAGAACAACACAGGTACAAGCGCACACAGAATTTTTACAAGGTTCTGATAATAAAAAAATTGTGCCCAAATTGAAATCAAGCAACCGGTTCAGTATATACAGCACACTGGCGTTTGAACTAACGAAATACGTAAAGCATTTTAATATGTTTTGGTAACAAAAAAGAAAACTTTGTATTGATCTTATGAGAATGCACATGGGTGGGTGAATTATTCATTGTATTTATACACACTTTAATTTTCTCAATAGATGTTGGAGAGCAATAAAAAACCATAGTCTCTCTCAAGAGTTAAAGACTAATATGATATTATTATTTCACCAAAGAGGCCGTTGTTTAGGGGTTTGGAAATTTAGCTTGGGTGTTTAGTTTAGTTTAAGTGAACTTAGTTTAACTTATTATCCATGGCCTTCCAAAGAATTGCATAGGTCTCTAAAATTCTCTAAATTAAGTTGGCCTTGAGCCTTGACTACTTTTCCTCTTTTTGGTCTCAAAAGATTTAAAGAACTAGAGAATCATAAACAAAATTAAGAACAATAATAAACTAAACTTAACAACCAAAATTCAAAAAGAGACATCAAAATTAAAACTTTTGTTGTAATATAATGGGGAAAAGATGATAGAATGTATTCTTTTTGTTATCCATGCTTTACAATGTCTCTATTTATAGGTTACTTGGAAGCAAAGGAAGAGCCTCACTTTACCACAACTAAATGATAGTAAAGATGAGTTCTAAATGAGTGTATGACTAGGGCAAATCAAAGGTTAATCCCTTGATGTACATTCATATTATGACACTCCCCCTTGAATGTACACTCCTTATTTGCGAACTGCCTCGTTAAAACCTTGACCTGAAAAAACCCAAAAAGGGATAAAAACCAAGTTAAGGAAAAAAAGTACAGTTACAAACTCCCCCTCAAACCGACAAGTCCTTAAGACTGCACATCCCAATGTCATTTACAAGTTTCTTAAAAACTCGTATCGGTAATGACTTAGTGAACAAGTCTGCCAAATTTTTACTGGATTGTATTTGGCAAACGTTGATCTTCCCTTCCACTTGAAGCTCGTGAGTGGAGAAGAATTTAGGAGATATGTGCTTTGTTCTATCGCCTTTAATATATCCCTCTTTGGTTAGGGCGATGCAAGCAGCATTATCCTCATATATTACTGTCGGGCTCTGTTTGCCTGATACTAATCCACAAGAGGTCTTGACATGGTTGATAAATGACCTAAGCCAAACACATTCTCGTCCAGCTTCGTATAGTGCAATCAGTTCTGCATGGTTCGATGATGTGGCTACCAAGGTCTGTTTTGTCGAACGCCATGAAATGGCAGTTCCTCCATACATGAATAAGTACCCCGTTTGTGAGATAGCTTTATGTGGGTCAGACAAATAACCCGCATCGGCATAACCAACCAATTCACCATTTTGTACTCCATTTGTTCTTTTGAAAAATAAACCCATATCACTTGTTCCACTTAAATAACGTAGGATGTGCTTAACACCGCTCCAATGTCTTTTAGTGGGTGATGAACTATATCTTGCAAGTAAATTAACTGCAAATGATATGTCTGGTCGGGTATTATTAGCAAGGTACATTAAAGCCCCAATTGCACTAAGATAAGGTACTTCTGGACCTAAAATCTCTTCATCGTTTGACCGGGGACGAAAAGGGTCCTTTTCAATGTTGAGTGATCTTACTACCATCAGCGTACTTAATGGATGTGCTTTATTCATATTAAAACGCTTTAGAATCTTCTCGGTGTAATTTGATTGATGGATAAAGATTCCATTATTTGTATGCTCGAACTGCAGGCCGAGACAAAACTTAGTACTCCCTCCGTCCCTCATTGTTTGTCCAAAAGGACAACCGGCACGCTATTTAAGAAAAGTAAATAAAGGACGGTGAGAGAAGAAGAAGAGGGAAGAAAAAGGAGAAAAGTGTATGTGGAGGTGGGTCCGCACACAAAATATTAGTTATTTATCATTGAAAGTACAATTTTTTTAATAATTTGGTAGGAAAGAGATGATTGATTTGATTATTGGGTTGTATATAAAAGGAAAGTGGACAAACATTAGGGGACGCCCAAAAAGGAAAGTGGACAAACATTGAGGGACAGAGGGAGTAGTTCCTAGATCTTTCATCTCAAATTCCCTTTTCAAATAGTTTGCTGCCAATTGGATCTCTTCTGGAGTTCCAATTATATTTAAATCATCGACGTACACAGCTATGATTACATAACCTGATTCTGTACGTTTTATAAAAACACATGGACATATTTGGTTATTAATAAACCCTTGCACTAGTAAATATTCGCTGAGGCGATTATACCACATTCGACCAGATTGTTTCAGCCCATATAATGATCTTTTTAATTTAATGGAGTACATGTGATGAGGCTTCGCTTGTAATGCTTCAGGCATTTTTAATCCTTCTCGGATTTTCATGTATATATCTTTGTCTAACGACCCATAAAGGTATGCAGTTACCACATCCATGAGTTGCATTTTGGGTCGTTCGACAACGGCTAAAGCAACTAGAAACCTTAGAGTTGTTGCATCCACTACAGGTGAATACGTTTCCAAATAATCAATTCCAGGTTTCTGCGTAAAGCCTTGTGCAACCAGTCTAGCTTTGTATCTTGCAACTTCATTACGTTCATCACGTTTTCGTACGAACACCCACTTATAGCCAACTAGTTTCACACCTTCGGGTGTTGGAGCTACAGGTCCAAAAACACCACGTTTATTTAAAGAGTTCAACTCTGCTTGAATTGCTTCTTTCCAGCTCTCCCAATCATCTCGATGTCGACATTCATATATGGTTTGGGGATCATTGTCATCTTCTCCAATGACCTCTAGGGCAACTGAATAAGCAAAGATTTTATTGAGATTTACCTCATCTCGATACCAACCCACACCAATGTTGGCATAATTGATTGACATTTCAAAATTGTCATCAATATCTTTGTCTTTATTTTCAGTTTCCTTAGGTAAAGACTCTTCAAGAGTCCTTACTTCATTAATGTTCGTATTTGACATCTCGACATCCGTTTTACATCTTGCGTGTTCTTTCCTCTTGCGGGGAACTATATCCTTAGACCCTAATGGTCTCACACGCTTTCGATGTACTTGAGAATCACTTGCAATGTTTGTGTTTGGAGTTACTACAGAAATCTCCAAACGAGCTGGTGCATTTTCAGCAGGTATGTGTAACTTCGTCACTTTCTTGGCATCAGTAAACGCATCTGGTAGCCTATTTGCTACATTTTGCAAGTGTATGATCCGTTGAACTTCAAGTTCACTTTCATTTGTTCTCGGATCTAAGAACGACATAGAAGGTGTATTCCACACAACCTCCTTATGAATCTCCTTTTCTTCTCCCCCTAAAATTGGGAATTTCGATTCATCAAAATGACAATCAGAATATCGAGCTCGAAATACATCACCAGTTAATGGCTCTAGATATTTGATAATTGATGGGGACTCAAACCCCATATATATTCACAACCTCCTTTGTGGCCCCATTTTGGTTCGTTGTGGAGGAGAAATAGGGACATACACCGCACAACCAAAAAATTTAAAATATGAGATATCAGGCTCTCTTCCAGAGATAAGTTGCAAAGGAGAATACTTATTATAAGCGGTCGGTCGAAGTCTTATCAAAGCTTCTGCATGCAAAATTGCATGTCCCCAAGCAGAGGTGGGTAATTTTGACTTCATTAGCAATGGTCTTGCTATTAATTGCAACCGCTTTATCAACAACTCTGCTAGGCCGTTTTGTGTATGAACATGAGCTACTGGATGTTCAACCACTATACAAATTGATGTACAGTAGTCATTGAATGACTTTGATGTAAATTCTCCTGCATTATCTAGCCTGATTCTTTTGATTGGTTGATCAGGATATTGAGCCCTTAACTTGATTATTTGGGCTAAAAGCCTTGCGAACGCAACATTTCGCGATGAGATTAGGCTTAAATGTGACCATCGTGTTGAAGCATCTATCAACACCATAAAATATCTAAATGGTCCACATGGCGGTGTTATTGGTCCACATATGTCACCTTGAATTCTTTCAAGAAACATAGGGGATTCTGCGTTTACTTTTGTTACAGACGGCCTTGTTATAAATTTGCCAAGTGAACAGGCCGTACATGTCAAGTCACCCTTTGGAAGGATCTTCAGGTCCTTAAGTGGGTGTCCGTGTGAACTTTCAATGATTCTCCGGATCATTGTTTCACCAGGGTGACCGAATCTATCATGCCACAAAGAAAATAATTATTTATCAACTAACTTCAGGTTAGTGACTTTATACACTTCAATGTGGTAGATTTTTGTGCCATATAAACCAGATGCATATGCTCTCATTTTCTCTAAGACTTGCTTCCGGCCAGTCATATAAGATATAAGAAGTAGGTGTTAATTACCATCTTCACACATGGTTTCTACATGAAAATTATTTATACGAATATCTTTGAAACCGAGTAAGTTCCTTTGTGATTCACGTGAATATATACAAATGCATCTTTAATGTTTATTCTCGTTCCTTCGGGTAACAAGATAGAAGCTCTTCCGGAGTCTTCTATAATACTACTTATTCCAGAGATACTATTTAAACTTCGGATTTTTCAATATAGTATGAGTAGTGGCACTATCAACCAGACATAGCTCCCCACCATTGATATTTCCGTTGGAAAAACAACATGCACTACTACTGGAGTACAAGATTGATTCATTCTATAAAGAAATATAAACAATATATATGACTAATTGAAATAGAATTTAACTCTTGACAAATTCATAATAAATAAAATAACTTCAGTTACGGAAATTAAATCTGTGTCATTAATGATGTTCCATGTACTACTGCTGGAGTACAAGGTTGATAACATGAGAGACGAATAATCTTTTCTATAATGTATCTCCGCCTTCATTAGTCTCTTCACATAGTCTCAAGATTGAAACAATACTATATAGTTCAAAATTATAATCCGAGACCTAATTAGAATCTCATTTCCTCAAGTGCATCCATATGCATTCATATATTGCACGACGTACAATGACCGTCCTCTAATGATTGAAATAATCAATTAAGCTCTTCCAGCGTATGAGGGGTCTTTGACTATTAAGTTTTGAGCTTCAGGCTCTCGTGAAGATGATGACGAAGTAAGCACAATCCTTCTGGGATGCGCTGGAGTTTTCTTTTACAGAATCTCTCAAGTTGTTACATGCTAAAAGGAGTTCAACATCAGTTTACCCATGTAAAACAGTTTCTTCCGGAAACGTTAAGGCAGTAAACTAAAGTCTTGCGACGTAGACATGTATATAATAGTTAAAGCATGAAATTAAAACGTTTAAATCACTAAGTATTGATCATACACATCCAACTTATTTGAGGAGAAATTTCATGGTTCTGTCAAATACAACATGAATTGATCTTATAATCATCTACTTCAGGAGATGATATGATCTAAGTAAAAAATAATTTCTTGGACCATTATTTTTCTTTCACTTACAAGAAAGGAAAATGGTAAATTACTCTCTTCTAGGAGTAAAATATATTTTACACCTATTCATCCTCTTCGGGGGACGATTTTAACTATCTCATTAGGATAAACATATATATGATGTGTGTTTATCCACTTCAGGGGATTAAGTGTGTATGATCTATATGAATCCGCTCCATGGGATTAAATATACGAAATATGATATATGAATAAAAACGTACCATTATAAAAGTAAATAAATAGATGAATTTAAGATGTGCATAAATAACAACAATAACATATATAAATAAATAAAATATAACTTTATCACTTACAACGGGAAGTGATTTTATCTAGATTATAATCATCGACTTCAGGAGATGATATAATATAATCACACTAACAAACATATGCTTGATATTTTATCACTTACAACAAGATGTGAATGTTACTCTCTTCAAGGAGTGAAATGAAACATCCTCTTCAGGGGATGAAGATAAAGAAGAATAATAATATTCATATATCCACTTCGGGTGATATATGTATATGAATCTACTTCGAGGGTGATACATGTATCCACTTCAGGGTGATACATGTATAGATTTTACTTCATAACAGAAAAACAAAGCATATATTATTATACATGTATCTACTTCAGAAGATATATGTATATGATTCCTCTTCAGGGGAATAAAATAAAACATAAACTATTCATGTATCCACTTCAAGTGATACATGTATGTGATTCCACTTCGGGGGAATAAAATAAAAACATAAACTATACATGTATCCACTTCAAGTGATACATGTATATGATTCCACTTCGGGTGAATCAAAATCATATACTACACATTCATACATTATGTGAATATAGAACCAATTACATGAATATGATTATTGAGTTTTTGAATGCTAGGCTATTTTGAGTTTCTCTACGAAGAGGACTCATGGTTGCCATCATCGCATTGTTAACAAAAAGGGAAGAGAAGATTAGAGAGGGATGATCACTACCTTTTTGAGCAACTCGTGCTGATAACGTGTTGTAATATAATGGGGAAAAGATGATAGAATGTATTCTTGTTATTCATGCTTTACAATGTCTCTATTTATAGGTTACATGGAAGCAAAGGAAGAGCCTCACTTCTTCTTCTTTTTTTGGAATTAAAGATTCATTAAGAAAGGATCCAAAAAGCCTGAATCTCGGCACTTACAAGACCTAATCAATGTAGGGATTAGACCGCCTACATTCTTGACTAAGATCTTCATTGCCTATTTCATTATCCAACACCCTAGTGCGCCTATACATAGACAAAGGGGGGAGGGTCGATTTGTCTTGCATGAGGTTGCAAGAAGATTGAATTCGAATTTTGTCTTCCTTGGTTAGGATAATATCTGGGAACAAGCTGTTAAAACCTTGTTTGATCTCTTCTAGCTTGTCCTTATCAGCTTTCCTTTGCTTTTCCATTTTCCTCATTTGTTTCACTTTTCGTGCAGGAATCCAGTCACTCTCCTCGTCGCTCTCCAAGTGATGTCCTGGGAGGAAGGGAGCAGCTCTGATATTGAGGGAGCTGGTCAGGGGCGGACCCAGCATTTGAGGCCGGGGGTGACAGCAAAAAAAAATCGTATGCAGGGCCGAGCTCATCGCTCGGTCGAGCGAATTTTTGACTGACTTTGTTGAGAGGCGTGTGCTCGGACGAGCGGGATCAGTGGCGGATCCAGAGCTTCGTCCGAGGGGTCCCAAAATATATTTTTCGAACAACAATGATATAGGTCGGATCCGGCAAAAAAAAAAAAGGTCCGCTAATGATCCGGTGATTTTTTTCGAAAAACAAGGTCCGCTAATGATCAACCAACCTTCTGAAGCTCATAAAGATGTCATCCGATGTCCATTGAAGATGATCTACATATGGATCGAAAGCTAGTTGAATGTTCTATAACTTTCATGTTTAATTCAAGATGAAATTTGGAGGTTAAGCCGATAAAAATAGTGACCAAAGATAGATGCTTAATTGAAATTTGCCGAAATCGAGGGGTCCGAGCCAATCTTCTAAAGCTCATAGAGGCGTCATCCGGTATCCGTTGAAGATGATCCATATATGTATAGAAATCTAATTAGATGCTCTACAACTTTCATGTTTACTTAAAGATGAAATTTGACTGTGAAGCTGATAAAAACAATCACAAAAGATGGATGATTAATCGAAATTAGCCAAAATCGAGGGGGTCCGAGCCAACCTTTGAAAGCTCATAGAGGCGTCATCCGGTGTCCGCTTAAGATGTTCTTTATATGGATAGAAAGATAATTGAATGTACTATAACTTTTATGTTTACTCCAAGATGAAATTCGGAGGTTAAGCTCACAAAAATAGTGACTGAAGATACATGTTTGATCAAAAATTTCAATATATATATAGGGGGCGTTCAATTGAGGACGGGTCTTATGGTGAGGGTGTAGGGACTAATCTGGGCCATTGGATGAGGTTCATCCAATGATCCACAAGCTGCCACGTGTCACATGTGGTAGTGGATTTTACTGTTTGCTTTTTGGTAGTGGGATTTTACTATTTGCTTTATTGGATTTTGGGTACTTGGACACGTGGCGCACCCACAAAGCACGGGGGTTAGATGGATGATGATTTAATGGATGAGATTTGTCCCTACGTCCTTACCAAATTTGGGTGTCCTCATTTGAACACTCCTCTATATATAACATTATATATTTAAAAAAAATTTCCACCAATCTGGGGGTGACATTTGTCACCCCTAGACTATGCTGGTTCCGCCCCTGGAGCTGGTGATGCGCTCGGGAGACTTCTCGTTCAGAGCAACAGCAGCAGATTGTCCTTGATGGGAGGGAACAGTGCTGACAATGTTAGGACTGATAGGCGCCTTCTCACTGTCCAGCACTTCGATCAAAGCGAAAGGCATGCACGAGACGTCCCCATCATCCTCTATACCTGGAATAGTCCTTTCAGAGGGGACCAAATCAATGCTAGAGCTACAACTAGCTTTAGGTGTGGTGGAACCGCTTGTCCTTTGCTTTTGCTTTTGCTTTTCCTTCATTTTAGTAGGCTTTGGGGAAGCTTTTTTGTTCCCTACATCTAGAATGTCCTTGCTGATGACTTGGGGAGCGGATGGACTAGATAAGGGGACAACTTTGGTGTCAACGGACAAAACCAAAGAAACATCACTAGCGTCCAGGTTTCCTTTCGTCCTCTTGTTCTCTAGCTCTTTTATCAAGGCGATGGGTGCTTGTTTAGCTATGCATGGGACGTCCCCATCGTCCTTTTTGGAAGCATTACACATATCATTGCTGTCCGCAATAGGTACAGCAGCGCCAGCATGCTTTTGGCCCTTTGAAAGGCCCGTGTGAATGTGCTTTTGCTGAAATACTTTGTTTCTTTTCCTGTTTTGGACAATCCTCCATTCTGATTCATGTCCTTCTCCAGCCTTTGTTTGTGTCTCAGTAGGAGCTGACAGTGCCTTAGCGTGATGATGAGGGTCTTGGGCGGTCGGTTGAACATTATTGACCTTGGGGAGGCCGTGATCATCACGCGCCGCCCATATGAGCTGTTCCTCTTCCTGCCGTTTCTTATGTTTCCTACAACTGTTAAGATCGTGCCCATGGAGTCTGCATTTTGTGCAGTATGAAAGACGGTTTTCAAAGATTACCTTTTGCCAAAACCCTGAGTCGAGTCCCGTAGCAACCCAGATTGCGTCCGGCAAATCCCTTGCTGTATCGACCTCCATGCAGACACGGAAGAGCCAACAATGGATTCAATGTAACCCGGATTATTGAGCTGTGGCGGAAGAGCATCCAAGCGAATCCAGGCAGTAGTGCTAGTCGGCTCCCTTTTGGAGCTAAAGTCCTTGGACCAACGGAACAGCCTAAATGGGGAGTGCCCCAGCTTGCGCATAGGATGAACAAGGATTTTCCGGGCATCAGCTTCTGAGTCTAGAACAACTAGGATGTGTTTGGCGTCTAAAGCCCCAATGGAACAGCGTCCGGCCGGTGCCCACGCCTGAGTGAAGCTTTGACGCACCTCGGAAAGGACTGGACGGCCACCTAAGAACTTTGCCACTAAGCCATGCCGCAGATGATCTATTCCGACTTGAAGCTCGGAAGGGGTGAAATGAACTGCCGGCTTTCCATCTTTTGTGCCATACTTCCTAGCCGCAAGCTGAATGGTCGGAAAGACACATTCATTTTGGGCTTTGGTGACTGCCGCAAAGGACCGGGGTGGTGGCGCTAAGGTCACGACAGGGGAGGGACGGGTTGTGGCTTCGAGGGAAGGCCAGCAACTGATGGAGGCAAGCGGACCCTTTTGTGATCCTCCTGGATCGGGTGGTTGGGGCTGGCCGGGGTCAGCCATAGCTTCCTCACTCTCCCGGAAGAGCCTCACTTTACCACAATTAAATGATAGTAAAGATGAGTTCTAAATGAGTGTATGACTAGGGCAAATCAAAGGTTAGAATCCCTTGATGTACATTCATATTATGACAACTTTAACCCCCCATTTGAAACAACATAATTTTAAAAATAAGAAATTTGCCAACCAAAAAATAAAGTCGACGTTATTAACACTCGTAGTCTCTGAAGGATGAGAACCAACTATGTAGCATCTGCATCAAGAATTCAACTATTGTATACGTCATTAGTCCGATCCTTTGTAGGAACTACCCTTAATAACGAACTTGTAAAATGGATCTATTTATCATAAAGAGATTCGTTGTTCCTGACCCTGCTTCACACACGAACAAATACAAAAAGAAACAATATGTAGCTAATGATCAAAGAGCTTGAAAACAGAAAAGTCACATTGATACTCCCAATGACTAGAAACCAAAAAAAAAAAAACAAATGGCAGTCATGAGATGAAGACGTTGAGAATGAAACAAAATCATGTAAAGACTAGAATGTCTTAATATCTAGATCCAACAATTCACTTTAATTTTGGATCTCATATACAATGAGATAGGCATCCACTATGTACGACAAGAAATGTTGTGGCACAATTCAGATCTCATATGCATCTCACTACAGATTTTTTTTGCTTGTTGTGCGACAACATCTGTACGATAACAAATGTTATCGCATTTTTTGTCGTACTACGATGCCTTTTGCTTAACAGGGATGTAAAGCACCGTTAGTAAGAATGCCTTACTAAAAAGAAAATCAGTGTCCTCAATTGAGTAGAATGGAAATTAATTTGTTCATTTTTTTTATTATGGGCGACATATTTAACAGCATGCGGACCTCTTCTCGAAACCCCTCTCTGTGGAGCAGCTTTCCCGGTTGAGTTCCAAGACCAACGTGTGACGCGCGTCGTGTGACGCGTCAAATTTAATATTTATAATTTCCCTATTATAGGCAGTAAAACGGCAAGTAGGGGTCGAACCCAAGGGAGCTGGTGTTGCTGAAGCTGTATCTGAAAACAAGAAAAAAGGGGGGGTTTAAGCAGTTGTGAGTGCAAAAGAGGCAAAAGCAAGGAAGGATTCAATCAGAGACAGTATTCAGCTTAGGGTTTCTATTGTGCCATGTTTATCATCGACTGCTAATATCTAATTTCATGTTTCTAAGTGTGGTTGTTCCGACAAAGGTAACAACCCAAGTATCCCGACAAAGGTGATACGCCACAATCTAACCCGGCAAAGGTGTTAGACTTCTAGTTCTCTCCTAAATAAAATAATCCGACAAAGGTATTATTTAGTTTAGGTGTTACTATCTACCTTTACGACAAAGTTTCCAGTAGATGTTAACGGTAAGAATTTATTGCTCAATTAAGCTTTGCGACAAAGCTTCCACTTAATCTAACAAGTTAATTCATGTGATGAAGCAAGAACTAGTAAAACTTAAAATAGCATTAAGTACGAAGTCTAAAAACATGTGTCACAATGAACGAAACCCTAAACTGAATAAAGAGTTTAACTACGCATAATTATGGAAAAACGCATAATGAAAGTAGGGAAATCTTCTCTCTCGTCGAAAGCTTGCATCTTCTCCAGAGCCGTCGTGATCTTCGTAGAATGATGGATATATGAGATCATGGAAACCCTAACTCAAAGATCTTATTTATAGCAAAAAATAGGATTTTCAAGTCTGTTTTTGGGCTCAATTTCTAATTTTCGGCCTTGATGACGTCATCGTCGCTTTCGGTAGTAACATTAGAAATCGCGTTCGATAGAGACATTATCGGTACTGATCGCGTTCGTCATTGACGTTATCGGTATTGCTAATGTCTCCTTCGAACGCGATCCACACTGAGTCTGATTCTCTTTCTGCACGCCTGTTCCGACTTCGACTCTGGATTTGACCTTCTATATGACCTCGGATGCTCTCGGCGTGAACTAGAGAGTTGTAGGGAATTGAGTCACCTTTGCAATAGCATGTGGCTCGTATTTTTCTAATCAGCGGTCCATTCCCAGCACTCCGTCGACTGTCCAAATGTCTGATCTGCCATTGTGATGTTTTTGGCATAAAATGCCGTCTTTAATGCGCGTTTCCTCCTAGAGCTTCCGAAACACCTGAGATGCAAAACCATACTAAAAAGTAATTGTTCGCATATGAAAGTGTCGAAATAAATGAGATTAATTGACTCGACGAGTCGTATAAATACGACTCGTCAAACCACCCCACACTTAAACTTGTTCGTCCCGAACAAGATCTAAGTCATAGAAGGAAAATAAATGCAACACCACAATTTCTTTGACGTCCTAGATAATGCTACATGAATATGAGTTGCTAGTCTAGACTCGCTTTTCTATGCATAACTCAATCACTACTAAAATCATCATGCTCAACATAGAATTAACTTTGACACATGTTACCTTTGAGCTGAAATTCAAATCAATTCGGATGAATGGGAGATAATCCTCTTTAGACCCATGATCTGCATTCGTTGTCCCGAACCCTCGCTATATGGTTATATTTCATTACTTTTTCTTGCACGTGATTCATTCGAGCTTCAAGGTTTCCTGAGTTTTTCTTCTTTGTTTTTGTTGGACAGCTTTTGTAGTGACTTTCTTTGGCCTTTGGCTCTTGATGTAACAATGATGTACTTCACTCTTATTGCGTGAGAACTTTCACAATTTGGCTGATTTTTTTTCTTGAGCTTTGCTCCTTTGTTGTGAATTGCTTGTCCTTTTTTCGTTCTTTTCCCTTGAAGGAGGTCCAATCATCGCCCGCAAGCATATGGAAATACCTCCCCGCTCTTTCTCATCCTCATCTTTTTTGACGCGAGTCAAGATGGGGGCCCACCACCTATCCCGGTTACTTCGGACTAGAGATAGGATGGTCTGTTTTCCCATCCCGCCTACCTACATAAACGCTGCAGCGGCGGAGCTAACTCTAAACCAATAAGTCTCGAAGTGCTAGCCTCCACAAAGTCCATATAACCATATAACTTGAATTTCGGTCCTTTGAATGCTTCGTCAAGTCTCTCTAGGACATTTCTATCAACTCCACATCCCTGTTTATCTCAACTCAGAAGGACACGTAGTGGGTTAAATTCACATGTAGTCACACAATTCAAATTTCACGAGAGAAACACATCTAATCAGCATCATCTATTTCACATCATCAACATTCAATACTGCATATCCAGGAAATAGAGAGAAATTTCATACTTTCAATTTTTTTAAAAGGGAAACGTGCAGACAATATGCAGGTGCAAAAATAAATATGCTGACACAACAGACTGACTCTCCCACCCCACACTTTTGAACAAAGCCGTGTCCTCACGGTACGACTTAAATTCAAAGACAACAGACTATGCAAGAGACACAAACGTAGGGAAAAACAAATAGAGAATGAAAAGTGAACAGGCACTCCCCTCGTTTCGTCGCGTGATGGGAAGAATTCTGGTAAAACGAGTCGGTCAACGCTGGTCAACGGTCCACCGCGTCCTATGAAGACTTTACGTGCCACATCCGGTAGAGACGTTAACGTAATGTCAACCCCGAGCGCGGCGAGCTAATGTTAAGGGCGGACGCGATCGGCACTGAGTTGCACTATTTTCTGCATGAAAAACATCTCCTTTCCTAAAAGACAATGTAAATTAAAATGACTCGAGACTCAAATAAACAGAAAATGAAATAAAAAACGAAAAAAGAACAAAAATTTGCCGGGCTGCCTCCCTGCGAGCGCCTTTGTTTTACGTGGTTGGCTCGACGGTACCTCTTTAGGGATCACAAGTTAGGATCCCATGGACGTGTGAGGTCAAACTTCGCCTCAGCGACTCCTTCAATCTGCCCAAAACCCTCATCTAGTGGTGCTCTCGTGTCTCTCCATCCGGGTTTCCATCCAAACGTGCCATGTCTCGGTCGCTTCCTCATGTATGGACGGTCGGCATCCTCGTAACTATGGAAGTTCGGTCTCTTGCCAGCAAACGCCAGTGACATCAAGCATGTTTCCACGTCAACCTTGGTCCTTGTGGCAAAGAGGAGTGATCGTCCCAAAATAGGAGCTGGAGGATCGTCATCTCTAGCATCTCCCATCTGCAAAAGATAAGAGTCAACATCACGGGAGACTGTGAAGGCATCTGAGTCCTTACACATTTCAGGTGGTGCTGCTTGACTCGTAGCACGTAGGTGTTCCACCGTTGGCTTTTCCGACTCATGACTTGCCTCCAACTCATCTTCCAGATCATCATTATCGATCACATGGTCTTCGGGAGCTGTCACCTGCACTGAAAACGAAGGAAAAGGGTCAGTTCTAGGTTGGGCATCAGTGTGGGTCGCGTCCGCTGTAGACGTTATGGGCGCGTCCAGACTTAACATTATAGGCGCGTTCGCTTCAGACATTAGCATCGAGCTAATGTCTTCTTCGGACGCGATCCGCACTGACTCTGACTCGTTTTCGTTGTTTTCTGCACCCGATTCGTCCACCACTCCCAATGTACTGATGTCTCCTCTCGGGTTAGGCACTGTTGCAGGTAAGATTGTGACGGAGGTGTTGCATGTGATGTCGGGCACGATCTGCACTGAATCAGCTTCTACTGTCTGTGCCTCATCATCCGTTTTGTGCAGTTGACCTCGTCTCGATCTCTGTGCCATATCATCTATCAGGTCCCAGACATCATATATGGGTAAATCCCATACCGAACCTCCTGCTGCAGCATCAAGCATAGAATTCTCTAGTAGCGTCATCCCACCAAGAAATCTCTTGAGAAGGTATGAATCGGTGAATCCATGGTGTGGACAGCTTCCGTGAAGAGCATCAAAGCGTACATAGTACTCATAAAGTGTTTCGCTCTGGAATCGCTCAAGGGTAATAATTTTCTCACGAACTTCGAATCGAAGGGATGGCGGAGAAAACTTCTTTAGAAATAGGGCTCGTAGATCCAGATAATCGTCTTCATAATCTGCACCTGATGAGTAATACTAAGATATTGCGGAGTCAGTTAAAGAAAACTTAAAATATATTAGCTTAAACCTCTCTAATGACTTGTCTTTAGGCTTCATGCGGCTGCAGATGGAGTGAAACGTCCTCACATGCGTCACGGGGTCTTCTCCGATGGCACCTCCAATTTTGGGGAGACGCCAAATCATCCAAAACTTAACCCCGCTGCTCTCGCATTCATCTTCCTCATCGTCTTCATCGTCACAAGGTTCTCTACTACAATAAGAAGACATAGCGAACCATAAAACAAAAAATAAAAAAATAAAAAGAGCAACTTCACTGTAGTGCAGCTCCCCGGCAACGGCGCCAAAATTTGACGCGCGTCGTCTGACGCGTCAAATTTAATATTTATAATTTCCCTACTATAGGCAGTAAAGCGGCAAGTAGGGGTCGAACCCAAGGGAGCTGGTGTTGCTGAAGCTGTATCTGAAAACAAGAAAAAAGGGGGGTTTAAGCAGTTGTGAGTGCAAAAGAGGCAAAAGCAAGGAAGGATTCAATCAGAGAGAGTATTCAGCTTAGGGTTTCTATTGTGCCATGTTTATCATCGACTGCTAAATATCTAATTTCATGTTTCTAAGTGTGGTTGTTCCGACAAAGGTAACAACCCAAGTATCCCGACAAAGGTGATACGCCACAATCTAACCCGGCAAAGGTGTTAGACTTCTAGTTCTTTCCTAAATAAAACAATCCGACAAAGGTATTATTTAGTTTAGGTGTTACTATCTACCTTTACGACAAAGTTTCCAGTAGATGTTAACGGTAAGAATTAATTGCTCAATTAAGCTTTGCGACAAAGCTTCCAGTTAATCTAACAAGTTAATTCATGTGATGAAGCAAGAACTAGTAAAACTTAAAATAGCATTAAGTACGAAGTCTCAAAACATGTGTCACAATGAACGAAACCCTAAACTGAATAAAGAGTTTAGCTACACATAATTATGGAAAAACGCATAATGAAAGTAGGGAAATCTTCTCTCTCGTCGAAAGCTTGCGTCTTCTCCAGAGCCGTCTTGGTCTTCGTAGAATGATGGATATATGAGATCATGGAAACCCTAACTCAAAGATCTTATTTATAGCAAAAAATAGGGTTTCCAAGTATGTTTTTGGGCTCAATTTCCAATTTTCGGCCTTGCTGACGTCATCAAAACGCGTTGATGATGTCATCATCGCTTTCGGTAGTAACATTAGAAATCGCGTTCGATAGAGAAGTTATCGGTACTGATCGCGTTCGTCCTTGACGTTATCGGTATTGATAATGTCTACTTCGAACGCGATCCACACTGAGTCTGATTCTCTTTCTGCACGCCTGTTCCGACTTTGACTCTGGATTTGACCTTCTATATGACCTCGGATGCTCTCGGCGTGAACTAGAGAGTTGTAGGGAATTGAGTCACCTTTGCAATGGCATGTGGCTCGTATTTTTCTGATCTGCGGTCCATTCCCAGCACTCCGTCGACTGTCCAAAGGTCTGATCTGCCATTGCGATGTTTTGGTATAAAATGCCGTCTTTAATGCGCGTTTCCTCCTTGAGCTTCCGAAACACCTGAGATGCAAAACCATACTAAAAAGTAATTGTTCGCAAATGAAAGTGTCGAAATAAATGGGATTAATTGACTCGACGAGTCGTATAAATACGACTCATCAACGTGTCAAACCTGTTACACACGCTGAACTTGAGGGGGTGATGAATGAGGTGACCCCGGTTGAGTTCCAAGCTCCCATGTCCGCCGCAGGTGTTCCATCGAACTGAATCAAAGTGGGATGAACGGCGGACTTAGGTCAATTTGAATAAAGGGTTGTCTTGGTAACTTTTGTAAATAGCAGGTGTGTAATTGTATATATGGGGGGTCGAGTTTGTATTGTTGAAAACTTGAGTTACTCAAGTGCAGTTTGTAACAGTTGTAACAGTCTACATAACAGACTGGTTACGCACTGCATTTTTTCACTTTAATACAATCTTTACCAAATCTTCTCTTCTCTCCATTTTTCATTTTCGATCAACTCCGGCGATTGCTGCACTGATTTAATATCAGAAATCGACAAACATCTCATACAAACCAAGTAATACATGAATACATCTTACATATATTATATGAGCACTTTGTTACTCGGGTACAATCACTACACCAATCACTAGACTTTGGAGCACGGGCCACACAAGCCACCACCCGGATTTACACTTGAATCGTCCACATTGAAGCACAGGCAATAAAACACCTTTATCTTGAAAACCCACGATTGAATACGCACCTCCACACATCATGCAAGCAACACCTGCAGAACACAACACG
Source organism: Rhodiola chrysanthemifolia (assembly GCA_033675395.1). Classification (NCBI taxonomy): domain Eukaryota; kingdom Viridiplantae; phylum Streptophyta; class Magnoliopsida; order Saxifragales; family Crassulaceae; genus Rhodiola; species Rhodiola chrysanthemifolia. Next base: position 28,759,318 of record CM066210.1, on the reverse strand, counting down.
TCTACAAGGGACGGACAACACCTCCGCGAGCTATTGCAAAACAAGTATTCTACCAACTCAATCACCATCACCTTGCTGGCAAAAATTAATTTGTTCATTTCGAGCATGATTTTTTTTTGTTCTGACATTATAATAAATCGGTTCATTGATCTGAACCAGGCCCATTTTGGCATTTCTCCAATTTGTTATTTGTTGTTGTTTTTTTGGATGACGTAAGCGTTTTATTAAAACAACATCAATATCATTCAATAAATTTGAAAAAATGTTGGAGAGCTCTGTGATCATATTGTTGGCTGGTATTGTGTAGAATGTTTTTAGCCTCAAAGGCTCCCCATGGCTTCTGCTTTTTGTCTCAGTATGAACTTCTGAACCTTTCCTGTGGCAGTCTTCGGAATGTCGTCGAAAACAATGCAGCGAGGGGCCATATAATGTGGCAGATGATTTCTACAATACTCGATCAGCTCTTTCGAGTCTGAAACATGTCCATCTTTAAGTTTGATGAATGCGCAAGGGACTTGGCCCCAGTGTTTGTCTGGCCGGGCGACCACAGCAGCCTCGAGTACTGAAGGATGGCTGTAGAGGACGGTCTCGACTTCAACTGTGCTAATATTTTCTCCACCGGATATTATTATGTCCTTCATCCTGTCCTTAACTTCAATGTAGTTGTCAGGGTGTATTACTGCAAGATCGCCGCTGTGAAACCATCCATCTTTGAAGGCTTCGCTCGTGGCTTTTGGATCGTTGAGATATCCGCTCATTACGGTGTTTCCTTTGAACATAATTTCGCCTACTGTTTTGCCGTCTGCCGGGACGCTTTCCATTGAGACAGTATCCTTGACGTCGACGTTTTCTAAACTTATGCTTTGTACCCCTTGTCGCGCTTTTAGCTTTGATCTTTCTGACTGTTGCAACGAATCCCATTCGGATTTCCAGTTGCAATAAGTTCCAGGACCGTAAGTTTCAGTGAGGCCGTACAAATGGGACATGCGGAAACCCAACTCCTCCATCTTGAGAAGAATCTGAGGCGGCGGCGGTGAACCACCCGTCATAATATCAACCTTGTGCGGAAAGGGCCTTCTTTCCTTGGGCTTAGAATTTACAATCATGTTCAAAACAGTCGGTGCCCCAGCCAAATGGTTCACGTCATGAAGACATATACTGTCGAAAATCGCTTTGGGAGTGACTTTCCTGAGGCATATATTCGTTCCACCCTGAGCTGCAATACCCCAAATAAGGCACCAACCGTTGCAATGAAACATTGGCACGGTCCAAAGATAAACTGGCATCGGACACATTCCATGGAGCAGGACGGTGGACAGGGAGTTCAAATAAGCACCTCTATGATTATACACAACCCCTTTGGGTCGAGACGTTGTACCTGATGTGTAATTCACACTAATCGGATCCAACTCATTCCTAGGCTTCAAAACCTCAAATTCTTCGCTCCCCTTCTCGACAAGACTCTCATACTCATAGTCATACAAATAGTCACCGAAAGGTAGAGACTCTTCGTCTGACTCGGTGATTAAAACAACGATAGGCGGTTTTGCTTCCGCCTTCGACAACAGATCAAATGCACCTCGAGCCAGATCATACAGCTGATAGTCCACGAACAGTATCTTCGCTTGCGAATGTCTCAAAAGAACTGACACCATATGCGAGTCTAGCCGTGTATTCAGCGTGCAGATCATTGCTCCGGCCATTGGGACTCCAAAATGTAACTCATACATTGCTGGAACATTAGGGGCCAGGGTCGCTGCCTGCTCACAATCCATAGAAAGGCAATGAATAAATTTCGAACCAAACACAATTTTTTTAAAAAAAAAGCATAAACTACTAAAGTCTAAAACATTATTTTGGTAAATTATTTTTCTTCTAATTTTCAATTTAATAACTTTTGCACTAATTTGTATACAATTTTTATCCAATTTGGAATGGGACGGAACGTTTTTGACCTAAAAAAACAAGTCCATCAATACATCATATATATATATAAGAGAACAGCAACATACGACGTCGCCTCGGCCGATGCCGAGCCGTGACAAAGCAGAAGCGAGCTTGACGCATCGGCGATGAGTCTCGCCGTAGGTGAACTTCAGTTGACCATAAATAACCGACACCCTGTCTTCATAAGCCCTAGCAGCTCTCTCCAGGAAGCTGATCGGAGACAGCGGCGCGTAATTCGCCGAGGACTGAACTAAACCCTCCACCGATTGCCATGACCCTGGCTCGAATTGACTAGTGAAATTGGAAAATTTTCGGAAATTTCGAAAAGGGCTGAGAAGAATGGACCGATTGGTATCGGTGATCATGCGGCGGAGGGAAGTGGCGATGAGTTTATTCATGTTCGCTGAAGAGGATAAGCATTGAAACTGAAAGAGTTCTGCTGAGAGTGTTCAAATGAGGCACAGCTGATTGTGAGGTAGTGAGGCACGATCTCATGCATTCATCAACTCCATCAAATTTATCTGGTGACGACACGTGTCTCACTACTAAAAATCCATCAAAAGTAAAAAGCAAAAACTATTCCTGCACAATTCCATGCCACATCATCTTAATAAGTGGCTCACAAGGTGCCTCACTCACTCATTCTTAACCGAGTGATCCCCAATCATTAATTACTTAAAAATTAAAAAAGCTAATTTAATTTTAGTCATTCGAAATTCAAAATTTTGAGGATGGTGTACATTTGGTTAAGGTGTTGTCCATAATGTTTCAAAATTTCGGGTTCAATTCTTGGTGACTGTAGTAAAATTTTTTTTGTTAGCTTTAGTTTTTTCTATTGCTACCATTTGCTTATGTTCGACCCGTAGGCCTTTTCTTATGCGTGCAAGTGTGTCGCCTCAAGACTTTGTTAGCTATAATGGAGCGCTGCAGCTGCGCGCTGCGGACGTTGATACATCTCTAAAGTCAGACAGACATCCGGTTCAATTGATGGAAAGATACTAGATAATAGTTATATGTACTAATTTTGTAACGACTTATAATGAACTCATTAATGAAAAAAATGTTCAAAATTTTCAGTTAATGACGCTATCCTATCGGAAATCATATATGAAATTAAATCTCATCTAATAATGAGATTAAGTGGAAAAACAAAAAGATTCATCTAAGATCTCTTCATAAGTGTTGTTCATACGTGTGTCGGAATTTCAGGAGAGGTTCCATCAAGGTTCGGGAGGGAGTCTCGAACTCAGGGAATCTAAGGGGACCCTAGATTGCAAATCAAGGAGAAGAGTGTTAGGGGCTTGTCCATTACAAACGGGAGTTGTATAAGTGTAAGTCTACTTGTAGCTCTAAACTCTTAATAAAGATTTACTACCCTTTAGGGTGTGGGAAGCCCTACAGAGTAGGCTGGTTGCTGAACTGGGAAATATATTGTGTGTGTTGCGTGTTTACTTTCGGATACTGCATGCTAAGGTGTTCTAGTCTCAGTTAGAACACCACCTGGATCTGGTCTTGAACAGAGAACAGTATTTCAATTGGTATCAGAGCAGACACTCGACATACAGAGTGTTATCCGGTGGCTGTTCAAGATGACTATGAAGGAAGGGCAGAGTACTAACAGACCACCACTGCTTGAAGGGCCAAACTACGGCTACTGGAAGTTTAAGATGAAGGCTTTTTTGAAATCCCTTGATGAAAAGGCATGAAGAGCTGTGTTAGTTGGATGGACACATCCAATAATGGCCAATGATGAAGGAGTGATGGTGCCTAAGCCTGAAGCACTATGCACCGACGCAGACGAAAAGGCTGATGTAGGGAACTCAAGGGCTATGAACACAATATTCTCTCGAGTGGACGAGAATGTGTTCAAACTGATTGCTTACTGTGAGTTGCTAAGGAGGCATGGGACATCCTCAGGACCGCTCATTAGGGGATGGACAAGGTGAGAAATTCACATATGCAGATGGTCACCACTAAGTTCGAGGATCTAAAGATGAAGGAGGAGGAAACGATTACTGAGCTCAACAGAAGAGTTCCAGATCTCTAGAATGAGGCAGCTGCACTAGGAAAGCTCACCGAGGAAGAGAGGATGGCTAGCAAGGTTCTGAGATCTTTACCTCAAAGATTTGCTATGAAGGTGACTGCGATTGAAGAAATGCAAGACATCACCAAGATAAAGTTGGAGGATCTCATGGGGTCACTGTGAACATATGAGTGGTGTCTTCCCCAAGATGGTCAACCAAAAGGAAGCAAGGGAGTTGCTCTGAAAGCCGACATATATGAAGAAAAACTTGAGTCTAGCTGCTCGACTGAACAGCTGGCAATGATGGCTCATAACTTTGGCAAAATGGTGAGAAAGATCAACATACGAGGATCGGACCAAGGTCAGTCATCTGCGACCAACTTCCATAACTGGAAAGGTAAGTATGGTGAAAATAAGCAAGAATACTCAGGTGACAAAGGAAAAGGAATACAGTGTCGAGAATGCACAGGTTATGGTCATATCCAAGCTGAATGTGCCAACACTCTCAAGAAGAAGAAAGCGCTTGTTGCTAACCTGAGTGACAGTGAGTCTGACAACGAAGAAGAGGAGGATGAGACCACCAACTTTGTTGCTTTTGTCAGTACTATTGAAGTCGGTGGTGAGACAAGTGAAAGTCAGTACTCCAATGCACAGTCCGAACAACCTGCTGACGACGCATCAAGCAGTGACGATGAAGAACTCACCTATGAGTCCTTGGCCAAAACATAGAAAGAACTCTATGAGAAGTGGCTGATGGTGATCAATCTGAACAAGAAGCTTAAAGAAACAGTAACCAACTTGAGGGAGGAGAAAGATAAACTGTGGCAGGAAGTTGAAGTCCTGGTTGCTCAGAAGGTCGAACACCAGGAGGAAGTCACTACTTTGAGGCTTCAGATTATCAAAATGAATGAGGAACACTCTTCTCTACTTGGACAGCAGGTAGAACTCCTAGGTACTAGATCATCACTAAAAGTAGAGCTGGAGAAGAACAGAGAAATACATCCCAGAGGCATGGTGGAACTGAGAAGGAAAAATGTGGAACTGGGTCACTAAGAGGTTCATCTCCTAAACAAAGTAGAGGCTCTCGAGTTACAAATAAAGATGGAAAGAGACAATTATGCTACTAATATGGAGGAATCAAGTTTAAAAGATCATTGAAGATGCTGAACTCTGGCTCTAAGAATTTGGATGCCATACTCAAATCTCAAAGAGTCGAAGACGGACACAGAGGTCTCGATTTCACTGGTAAAAGTAGTTCAGCCAAGACAACTTTTGTAAAGGCTGAACCGAAGTCTGCTCAGAAGATGGGACAAGTCCCTGAGAAGCATTTTGGGATTCAAATGAGGAAGTTACCTGTGATTTACCAAGGCAGACCTAGTACAGAATGGAGAAGAGACACTCGCACGTGTTGGTACTGCTATCAGAGGGGGCATATTAAACCAAGTTGTCGCCTGTATCTAGCTGAGTGCAAGGCAGTGGAAACTAGGGTCAATCCACCGAGGAAACAAGTCTGGAGAGCAAAATCAAAGGAGGAAATCTGTTTCGTGGCGACTAGCTCATCCAGTCACATGAAGAAAGACCGTTTGTAATTCGACAGTAGATGCTCGGCCCACATGATAGGTAATCCTGATCACCTCGTACATATTAAATCTATAAGCAGGCACCAGTTTGTTTCGTTTGGAGATGGAGGAAAGGGCCAGGTGATCGGCTGTGGGACATTGAAGGTTCCGGATATACCTGAGCTCGAGGATATTCTTCTGGTGGAAGGGTTGAAGGTGAATCTAATTAGTCAACTGTGTAATGGAAGACATCATGTAACATTCATTCATGATTCCTGTCAAGTTCTGGACAAGCATGGAGACTCACTAATGGAAGGGATCAGGTCATTCAACTACTTTTACCTACTCGGCACTGATAGAACAGAAGTTGCAATTGCCTGTCTGGCGAGCGAAACTGATGAAGATTGTGATGGAACTTCGTCTGACACCTTGACTTAGTCTCCCCAGACTAAGGAAGATGAAGTTCCAGGGAGAGTGCAAGCGGGGGACAAGAACCCTTCAGACTCCTTCTCAAACGGAGAGATGAACACCCCGGCGGTAACACAGAAGGACTGTGAAAAATTGTTCCGTTACTGCATAACCGTCTGAAGGGATGAAAACTCGAAGGGAGGAGCCGAAGAACATCAAACAAGTTACAGTTGCTGAGTACTGGGTGATAGCCATGCAAGAAGATCTGGCAGAATACACTCAGAATGCAATCTAGGTTCTTGGTTCACAACCCGAAGGAGCCAACATCATCGGAACGAAGTGGATTCTCAATAACCCCACTTATGTGTACCGACTGAGGAAGACGCTGCCTGGACTCTACCAAGCACCCAGAGCATGGTACGAGCATCTCACGGAGTTACTGGTCAACCATGACTATGTGCGAGGGGGTGTGGAGACTCTATTCGTCAAGCATACGAGTTAGATTTTATCATTGCACAATTCTATGTTGACGATATAATGTTCGGGTCCAGTACACAGAAACTGGTGGACCAGTGTGTGGAACAAATGCAAAATGAGTTCAAGATGAGCATGGTGGGAGAGATGAACTACTTTCTTGGACTCCAGGCAAGCCAAAAGGATCCCGGCTGTTACGCACTTAAAGATTACTAAGGATGATTGACAGGCGTCGTCTGACCTCTCAAATTTAAATTTATAATTCCCTGCAAGAAACTAGTAAAGCGGCAAGCAAGGGTCGAACCCTAGAGAGCTGGTGTTGGTCAAGTCATTCTGTAAACAAAATTGATTGGGGTTTGCGTAAGCAATTGTTGAAAAGTGCACGAGAAATAAAATGAAGGATATTCAATCAGAGAAAGCATTCGGTCTAGGGTTACTATTGTGACTCGTTTATCATTGACTTCTAATCATCTAATTCGTGTTCCTAAGTGTGGTTACTCCGTTTCAGGTTATAACCTAAGATAGGGCCGTTTCAAGCCACTATGCCACAATCTACTCCGTTTCAGGTTATAGACTTCTAGTTCTAGCAAACCTAATACTCCGTTTCAGGTTATATCAGATTAAGTGCAACTACTTATTCTAACGGTTTAGTATCAAACAAGCAGCGAATATGGGGGTTGAATTGCTCGGCTATGTTTCACCATTGCAAGTACCCGCTTAGCTTCACAATTCAATCCGAGATAAATAGCACAAGAACTAGTGGAACATAAAATAACATTAAGCAAAGAGTCTCAAAACGCAGTCACAATGTATTGAACCCTAAACCGAACAAGGAAATCAGCTACTCATGTCCATTGGAATAACAAGCAATAATAATGAAAGTAAGAAAATTCTTCTCTAATGCCGAATGGTCGAAGGAACTAGAGAGAGAATCTCTGGCCGAATTGAGATGCTCCGAGTTGAGATGTGTTGATGGATGATTTGAAAGGCTTGATATGAGGTCTTATTTATAGGAAAAACCTAGGGCTTCAAAGTCTGTTTTTGGAACGAGTCCAAAAACGAATTAGGAAACATGTCCAAATCTCTCAACCGACTTTTCTTGGCTTGCAAGTTAACTTGGCTTGCAAGTTAACTTGGCCAACACGCATGCTTAAACCGCCACGCTTGGACGAGCAGAAGATTTGTGATCCGGTCGGCTTTCTTTAGATATTAACGTCGAGCTAATGTCTCTACGAAACACAGTCCCCACTAAGTTCCGACTTCGGCTCTTGATTTGACCATCGAAACGACCTCGGATGCTCTTGGTGTGAACTAGAGAGTTGTAGAGAATTGAGTTATCTACGCAACGGTATGTGGCTCGTATTTTTCTGATCAGCGGTTAATTCCCAGCACTCCGTCGAAGCTCCAAAAGTCTGATCTGCCATTGCGATGTTTTTGGCATAAAATGCCTTCTTTAATGCGTGTTTCCTCCTAGAGCTTCCAAAATACCTGAGATGCAAAATCATACTAAAAAGTAACTTGTTCGCATAATAAAGTGTCGGAATTGGTGGGATTTGTTGACTCGATGAGACGTATAAATACGGCTCATCAATGATGTTGGAACAAGTGTTGACCAGACGCTATACAGAAGCATGATAGGAAGTCTTCTATACTTGACAGCCAACATACTGAATATTACTTATGCAGTAGGAGTATGTGTGAGATACCAGGCAAATTCGAAGGAGAGTCATCTGCTGCAAGTCAAGAGGATCATCAAGTACATATGTAGAACTGCTGATTATGGCATCTGGTACACCAAGGATACCAATTCATTCCTGTGGGGTACTGTAATGCAGAATGGGCAGGAAATGCTGAAGATCACGCTGAAGATCGGAAGAGTACATCTGGAGGATGTTTCTTCCTAGGTAACAACTTGGCTTCCTGGTTGAGTAAGAAGCAGAATATCATCTCTCTATCTACAGCCGAAGGGGAGTATATTGCTACCGGAAGTTGCTGCACTCAGATGCTATGGATGAAGCATATGATGTCTGAATACGGAATGGAACAGGAGGAGATAACATTGTACTATGACAATATGAGCACCATCAATATATCCAAGAATCCAGTACAACACTCCAAGATGAAGCACATTTCCATCAGACATCATTTCATCAGAGAGCTAGTGGAGAAGAATGTCATCACTCTGAAACATGTGACAACAGACAAGCAGCTAGCTGACATATTCACCAAGCCTATGGATGCTGCTCAGTTCGAGATACTTAGATCCTCTTTGGGTCTATGTTTGGTCAACAACTAACTGTCCCAGGCGGAGGTCAGCTGAAGCATAATCCCAGTAAATCAGTTGGGCTGACCTATGAAAGAAGAGAGCTGGAACATGGATATGGTACGTGACAAAACATTAATTCAAATTCAGAAAGGGGTCGCAAAGAGTTCGAAGTCGAACCCTAAACCTGCAACTACTGATGTCAGCGCAGAGACTCCAATGGAGAATCAACCCTCAGTAGAGCAATTAACTGACAAGGTAAACCCTATTGCTCAGATTCCAAGTTCAATTCCTATTATTGGTAGTTCCAAACCACATAAGGAGAAAGAGATTAGGGTTGAGATGCATAAGAAAGTAGACTCTGTGGTGGTCTCAGAAGGGGTGGAAAAGGGTAAGTCGGTTGTTGATTAAATTGTGAAAGTGGTTGAAGCTGGTAAGGGTGAGATTGGTACTGTGGATAGACCCAAACTGTTGAAAGAGAAGATTGGAGATTGATGGAGACTCTGATGAGGATGAAAAAGTAATTGAGGAGAAAGAGACTGAAGCAAAACCTGCTCTTAAGGAGGTTGATGGACAGGAGCAACCACAGTCCAAAGATGGTGGCTCAAGGGAATCAGACCCATCCAAAGAGGACAAAGAACTTGGCGAGATGTACAAGCAAATTGTTGAAGTTGTCCAAGATTTGCGGAAGGAAGGGTCTGATAGTCAAGAAGAAAGAGTTTCTGATAAGCAAGATGTGAATTCAGAAAAGGAGAAAGTTACGGAAAAGGTCACTGTTGGACCAGATGGTCGGGAGGAGATGGAACACCTAGTTGTTGAAGATGTCAAGATGATGGACGCACATCAGGAGAACCCTGATGACCGTGATAATGAAGCTCTGTCAGTTGATCAGGACATAGTTCCCTTGACCAAACTTAAAAAGTCGGGGAAGAAGAAACAAAAGAAGAAGGTAACTGTGGAAGTGCCTTGAACTAAGACTCGTACAGAACGTGACTCCTTATATGCAGGGGGAGCAAGTGCATCAAAGAAAAGGAAGAGAGGAGGTCCACCCATTGTCCAGAGCGGTGTTCCATCAGGCGTCACTCGACACGAGATTTGGTTCGCCAGTCCGGAGGCAGTGGACAAATGGAAGGCGGTGCAGAAGCGAAAAATTATTCATGAGCGGATTATTGATGAGAAGAAATACAAAGGAAATGAGGTATACAATTGTTGAAGGAAACTGAGCTCTTCTGGACCATGGGGAAAAGCAAGTCGTTTAATGAACAGTTGGGAAGAGAAGCAATGGCGAACCTGCCAAGTCAATTCGGGATAATTGGAGATAAAGACTACGAAGTAGTTTATGTGAGGCAGAAGAAGGTATTGCTGGATCCAGAAATCATCAATTTCTACTTTGCAGTGGATGATCCAGAGGTGGTGAAAGAGGAAGAGGATTTTGACAAGATTGAAAATTGCCTAACTGCTAGAGCGTACTCTCGCTGGGAAGATTCATCTATTCCAGCGGCTGACCTGACCACCTTCTACTTAATGCTATTCTTCATTGCTATAGTCAATTGGAAGCCTACCTCGCACAGGACAACGATGAGCAAAGATATGGGACAGTTGATCTATCACATTGGAAACATGATAAGGATCAACATGGGACAAATTATGTTCCATCCGATTGCTGAACATGCCACATCTACGAAGTCTTTTTCACCAAATTGTCTTCCCGTCGCTCATCTATGAGATGATCGTCTATCAGAATCCAGAGTTGAAGACCGGGCAGAACAGACTCTCCAGACCTCCATTGACATTAGGGGTAGATCACAAGCTTCTCAAGGGACGTGATGTGAACGATCTGAAAGCCCCTGGATTAAGAAAGAGGGATGCTGGTGCTGGGTCAAGGATGACCGCTGTGGAGAGAGGAAGGATTGTTGTCGAGCTGGAGGCGATGTTGGATACAATGCAGGAGCAAAAGAGAAGAATCAATCAACTGGTGAGGGCTCTGCGTTATCCAAGCGATGATGAGGCTGAGGCGGAAGAAGACGAGACTGAAGAGGACTCCTCAGCTTGAAGTATTTTTGAACCCTCCTTGTCGATTTTATGGCAAAAAGGGGAGTAATTTTGAGGTTGACTTGTACGGACTCTGATGTCTATGTAGTTAGAACTAGATGATATGGTTTAGCCAAAATGCCAAGGGGAAGATTGTTGTTCCTACGTGTGGCATGGGTTTTGGCAAAACGTCTTCAGAGTGTTCAAGTAGAAGTCAAGGTGCTGTTCAACTGAAGATTGGAACACGCATGTTGCGCAGAACTGAAGAACAGAAGTTTCCTAATTTGGAAATTTCTAAATATCGAAGATATGCAGTTTGGAGTCGGTTGAAGATTGGATCGGTTGGCGAAATATATATTCTGGAAACATTATCAAGATCCAACAATATTATCTAGAAGCCAACATTATCAAGAAAGATACTTAAAAGATATTCTAGATCAAAATATTTGGAAGCTTGAGAATATTTAGGGAAGATTTCCTAAATATTCGAGATTGAGTATCTCACCCGAATAGGGAACTAGCCGTGTACTATAAATACAAGGCTAGGGTTTTCCTATTTAGGAGGTCGTCTATAGAAGAAAGAATACACGATCATACACTCAAGCCGAGGAGGAGGAGGAGACGACGGCCGGATAGGTTTCTACACCGAAAAACTAATCGGAGCTGAGGCGGTCTGTTTAGTGTGCTGATCAGACCTGTCCGTGGAACTAACGCTGCACACACACCACTGGTTGCTACACATTCGGGAGAATGCGTCTGTCTTCGGGAGAAGGCGTCGGAACTTTGAGAGAGGTTCCAGCAAGGTTCGGGAGGGAGTCTCGAACTCAGGGAATCTAGGGGGAGCCTAGATTGCAAATCAAGGAGAAGAGTGTTAGAGGATAGGCCATTACAAACGAAAGTTGTGTAAGTGTAAGTCCACTTGTAGCTCTTAACTCTTAATAAAGATTTGCTACCCTTTAGGGCTGGAAAGCCCCCAGAGTAGGCTGGTTACCGAACTGGGAAATATATCGTGTGTGCTTGAGTGTTTAATTTTGGATACTGCCTGCTAAAGTGTTCTAGTCTCAATTAGAACACCATTTGGATTTGGTCTTTGAACAGACAACAATATTTCAATAAGGTATCAAATCAGTCAGAATTTGTTAACAAACGTAAATCATTCATATACGCATTTAAATTTGGAAAATGAAGAAATGAAGATTATGTTGATTGTAAAGTTTAAGTGAAACCTTATCTGGCATACTATAACAAGTGACTGTTTCAATTTTTTCGTTTTCTGTTCTGTTATTGTTATTACTTTGATTTAGTAGTTCTGTACATAAATGTGAATGATCCATGTAAGCTTTTTCTACGTCTTGTCTGTGAGAGTTTCTCCACTTAAGGAAACTTTCTCATTTCTTAGAATTTCTGACTGTTAACGCGGCCTTATGCACTAATTATTTTTGATATTAAGATCATGTAGACCCATGACCAAGTGGCTGATCCAGAAATTCATGTGAGGGGAGGTCCAAATTGAATAAGGGTGCAGGTTTCATTCGCCAAATTTTTTTCTATATATATATATATATATATAGGGGGCGTTCAATTGAGGACGGGTCTTATGGTGAGGGTGTAGGGACTAATCTGGGCCATTGGATGAGGTTCATCCAATGATCCACAAGCTGCCACGTGTCACATGTGGTAGTGGATTTTACTGAGGAGTGTTCAAATGAGGACACCCAAATTTGGTAAGGACGTAGGGACAAATCTCATCCATTAGATCATCATCCATTTAACCCCCCGTGCTTTGTGGGTGCGCCACGTGTCCAAGTATCCAAAATCCAATAAAGCAAATAGTAAAATCCCACTACCAAAAAGCAAATAGTAAAATCCACTACCACATGTGACACGTGGCAGCTTGTGGATCATTGGATGAACCTCATCCAATGGCCCAGATTAGTCCCTACACCCTCACCATAAGACCCGTCCTCAATTAAACGCCCCCCTATATATATATATTAATTATATTTGATGATATAAGCCATTTTCTAGTAAAATATTAAAGTTTGAATTCATATAAAGTTCATTGACGATCTAACTAATAGAGGTCATGGAAGACACATCCATTACCCTATATCGAGATATGTATCATTGGAGAGATAACTTGACGGCCTACGCCTCTAAAATTTATATCTTGACATCAATCAAACATTTAAGCAACCAAAAACATACGTAAAGTAAGAACGCATAACAAGTGTATATAGTCAATCACAAGTAACCTTAACAACTTTGCTAACATATAACTGGTAGACTGAGCACCACTTGAGAAATCAATCACCTTGCGCATGAAGCTAACGATAAGGGCTACAACTTCTATGCTAACATCTAGACACAAGTATAATGTTAAGGTGACTGAAAACTAAGTCAAAACATGTTATATGTTTGAAGTCCGCTAATGATTAGTCAACCTTTTGAAACTCATAGAGGCATCATTCGGTGTCTGTTGAAGATAATCTATGTATTGATAGAAAGCTAATTGAATGTTTTATAAATTTCATGTTTAATGCAAGATGAATTTCGGAGGTTAAGCTAATGAAATCAACGATCAAAGATAGACGATTAACTGAAATTTTCCGAAATTGAGGGGATCCGAGCCAATCTTCTGAAGCTCATAGAGGTGTCATCTGGTGTCCGTTGAAGATGATCCATATAAGTATAGAAAGCTAATTGAATGTTCTATAACTTTCATGTTCACTTAAAGATGAAATTTGGAGGTTAAGCTAATAAAAACAGCGATAAAAAATAGATGATTGATCAAAGTTTGCCGAAATCAAGAGGTCAGAGCCAACTTTCGGAAGCTCATAGAGACGTCATGCGGTGTCCGTTGAAGATGATCTGTATATGGATAGAAATCTAATTGAATGTTCTATAACTTTCATATTTACTACGAGATGAAATTAGGAGGTTAAGCTTAGAAAAATAGTATCCGAAGATAGGTGTTTAATCAAAATTATTCAAAAAAAAAAATTGTGCTCAAATGTGAGAGGGGTCCTGGGACCCCCCCGAGACATGGTTGCATCTGCCACTGCCGATGACTCAAAAAAATTGGTCATCCCTCTCTCTATCACTTTCACTTTCATCCTCACAATTGTTGTCATGTCTCATTGACCAAAAAGTTATCATCATTTTCTATAATACTTTTTTAACTACTCATATACTTCTTTAAAATCTACGAATACATAATTAATATATGAGTAAAAATTAAACCAAGGCCACCAAATAACTAATAAATTGAGAAATATTATTTAATTTTTTTAGAAAGTTATACACATACATTTTGTTACATGGGCCTATTATTGATTATTATTTCTATATCGTTGCCAAATATCAAGAGTTCGGAAAGGTAACTCTTGAGACCTTGACAATCGAGCCGTTGTGTATGAATCATAAACTTTTCTCCATAATCGAGCACTGGTAATATTAGTTGACACTACCGCATCAGTACAATGTTCAAAGAAGCTAGCAATTAGCACCTCATCCTCTCTTTTTGACCATACTTTATTTGCAGTGGCCATTGAAGCATGTAATGAAGCCTCTTGTGAGAAATTATGCGCACGCCATCGAAGGTGAAAGAATTGGCTCTTTCATGGAAAAGATGACAGACTAAAAAACATAATTATCTTCCATAATTTCATCATCTCCCACCTCACTCTCTATTTCAATTTATCAATATGAGACATTTTCCCTTGAAGATTTGGACTTTGCTACATGCAAGTATGGTTGAAACAAAAGAGAATGATTGACCGCGACACTAGGGTCTTATTTATAGACTTCTGAATTTTAAAAAATATATAATAATATGCATATCATTTTATAGATCTCAAAATAATATAACCAATGATAAAAAATTTTATTTTTTGGAGTTGTAATTTGTAAGATAAAATCGTTACAAGTATACGATTAATTTTTATTAATCTGGCGGTGTCAAGTTTCTATTGGTGCATTCATATTTACGTGGGTCCCAATCCCATGACCAAATTTTAGAAGTTGTTCACGGCGGGTGACCAATTTTGTGTTTGGTCATGTTTGATGATTCAAAAGGTCATTAGTGTAGTCATGATTTTTTTGGTCACTTAATTTTAGCCATCTTTTATGATTGAAATGGTCATTGGTGGGGATGCTCTAAGCACCATTTTGTTTTCGCGACATAGGTTGGAGATGCATAAAGTCTAAATGTACGCACGGGTTTTTTCAGAACTAGTGCATAATATTAAAAAAAGTAGCTCAAATCCATCCGAAAATTTATAAATAAACTGCATACATCAACTGCTCATATCCTAAGATCAAAACACTTTTATTCAACCAAAAGCCAACATTCAATTATACATATTCGTACATATCCAATTTCTTTCGTACAATTCCACATAACAATTCCATAAAATTCTACAAAACAATTCATAATGTGTCCTATACCTCGTGATGATGGCTCATGTAGTCACGCAAGTAGCTGGTGATTTCATCCCGCACTCCTTCAATCCCGTGGTGTGCATATTCCTCTTGTTCACCAGGAAAACACTATAAGAGGAAATTAAAAATAAGACAACTAAATCAATAAAAGTTTGACAACTAATAAACCAGTAAAAGTTATGGGTTGAGTTCTAGATAAGAACTTAGAGCTAGGGGTGGGCACAACCCGGCCCGACCCGACAACCCGGCCCGGTCCGACCCGAGTAATATTGGGTTTAACCCAACCCGGTATAAGTTTCGGGTCGGGTTAGGGTTGAGGTTCGGGTTACCCGATTTTATAAGTAATATAAAAATACTAGATTTTTAACAACATTCAAACTTTACACCTCATCTGAATGAATGTGACTACCATGCCAATTAATCTATGAATAAGTAACTGGTTTGCAATGAAAAATAAAATCGTAATACTAAACTTTACATCATAAATTAGTGATTTAAGCTTATATTTTTAAAGTATTTATATCATGATAGATGACGTTGAATATTTTATGCCTTTTATAAATTTTAGTTTTAGGGTCGGATTTGGGTTCACATAATTGACCCGGACTTTCGGGCCGGGTTAGGATTCAAAGAAAAGACCCGATCATTATTTCGGGTCGGGTTAGGAACGAGCCCAACCCGACCCAACCCGGCCCATGCCCACCCCTACTTAGAGCCCATTTGTTTTGTTGATCTTATCACCTTAACGGTTAATATTAATAACATTTTTACTGATTAAATATTAATTCAATGTTGTCATAAGGTTAAAAAAGGATTTTTAACACAATTTTAGTAAAGTTAATCCCAAATATATCGCGCCAAGATTTACGACTTCGTTTGCTAGGCCAAAAAGTCCTAGATCTTTGGGATAAGCAAAAGAAACCGTAGATTTTCTAATTCGGGGAATATGTTTCGGTAATTTGTGATTTCCAGCTTGATGATTCGTTCAAATGTGTAATAATTTGTGTTTTAGGTAATGTGCATCTGCTTGTTGTAAGTTATTGAGGCCTTTAACGAAAATGTTCCAGCTAGTCAGGCTTTTACAAAAATATCAGCAAAATCACGAACGTCGTGATTGTATCCACGAATAATCAAGTACAAAATCACGTCATGGATCATGGGATGTAACTTTTGCTAACCGGTTGAAGTCTTGTACGAATCGTGTATTAAATTATTAAAATTTCATGAATCAGTTGGTCAGGCTTTTACAAAAATACTAGCAACATCACGCACATTATGATTTTATACATGAATAATCAAGTTCATAATCACGAACTCTGCTTCTAGACCATCCCTACGACAAATAGTAACATTAAGCTCTCCATCTCTGCAACCATATCCAGCAACTCCACAGTGCTCCCACCCGATACCAAATGCGCCCTAAAACAATAATTGTACAAAGCCACACTTCTAGAGCAGCATTCCTACGTTCTTCTATGTTTCTACTTGAGAGCTTTCGTACTATTCACGAACGGTTTTATATCTTCTTTTATTTTTTCCATGAGATAAAACAGTTGGTTGTTCGCTGTTGTTTAATATACACCGTTGACTTGTCAGACTTCTCAAAACATAGTTCAGAGTTAAAGTGAGATTTTCTAATTTTTGTGGTGTTTTTGGGCATGTTGTGTTGCCAGTTTATCCCACCTCCGAATGTAAGATCTCTCAAATGTCTGATACAAAGGCTCAAATAGGGCACGAGACAACACCATGGAATTGAAAGGTGTAGTTCCCTGGGTCGTATGTAGATGCTTCGAATGATGATAATAACTTGGATAACAGTTGAATCACGAAGTCGCTTCGCTTTCCTAATTCAATATTTCACCGGGCAGGGTTTTCTGAAATACTTGAATTGAGATAAGACAAAAGTGCTTGTACAGGAATAAGGAAAACAGTGAGTTGAAACAATCGAACAAAATTCGATCAAATTGAAGGAGAGTTTTCAGAAGCCGATCCAAAGCTTTTCGCATCTATCATTCCCGTTTTCCATCGAGCACGAACCTCAAAAACCCATTCGAATCAACGATTTTCAATCGGATAAACTTCCGATTCAAATTTAGAAATGCAGGTGTCGCGCGTTCGCAATATACATTATCGTCGCGCCCGCTATTGACATTAGCGACGCTAATGTCTACATAAGACGCGCCGAATTGTCTATGGCCTGGGCGGTTCCAATCTCAATCGGGCGGCTCAAAACCTCAATGAATTTTCAGTCCATGACTGATCTTCTCAACCGGCCGGTTGGCATGAGACCATTTCCTCTGTCGGCCGGTTCAAGCTTTGTTAATGTATTTGCCTTTGAAAAACTTTGCTGATCTTAATCCAAAATGAGCTCAATGAGTTCCAAAGTGTTTTATTTATTCACAAACATCTTTACAAGGTTTCATACATGTTTTACAACGTATAAACCTAAAATCTCCAACAATCCTCCCCCATTTTAGGGTTATAGTCTTGAATACTAATAGTATTCATTCCGAACAAAACTTGCGCATAAGTGAAGTGTCCCATACGATTGAACTTCACATAGTGTAGTATTTTCCAATACTCGAGAATCAGGGTGTTCTACGAATTGAACACATCAACCCATTTGAATACGGGAAAATAAAACACACACAAGTTTACTACTATTCCAAGTACAACTTGACACTATTTCAGCCATGTGTCCCTATCCATTCATAAGTGCATACTTAGCCAAGCACAAGCTAATTGAAGCGGCTCACTTCACACTTACATAGGTGGATTCTTTTCGCATGCACCTGCAATGCACTTTTTCAAAAGATCCATTAAGAAGGTAACCTTCATCCTCCCTTTCTCTGCAGGAAATACAAGCACAACTTTGGGATGGATATAACCATGTGCTTCAAATCTCTCAGCATAGGCTTTCCACAATTCAGCTCTTAGCGTCATACTAAGAGGGAATATAGGTGTACTACGTACGATAAGAGATTTAGATGTGCTTTAAGCCCATCCCTAAACACGACTTGTGCACCAAGTCCCTAGCTAATCCTTTCGTCAAATGATCAGCTAGATTTTGCTGTGTCCTAGCATAATCAATCGATATCACCCCGTGAGTGATCAGTTCACGAACCGCGCTATGCCTAACGCCGAGGTGTCTCGATTTACCATTGTACATTTGGCTATAAGCTTTAGCCAAAGTTTCCTTACTATCACAATGGATAGAAATAGGCGCTACCGGCTTTGGCCACAATGGAATCTCATGTACTAAATTCCTCAGCCATTCTGCCTCTTTACCGACAGCCGCTAAGGCTATGAATTCAGATTCTTGTGATGCAAGTTTGCTTCTTAGATGCCCAAGATATGGCAACTCCCCCAAGCAAGAATACCCAACCACTTGTTGAAGAATGATCTTCTAAATTGGTAATCCAACTTGCATCTGTATATCCCTCCAAAACCGAGGGAAAACCAGTATACGCCAAGCCGTAATTCATAGTTCCCTTAAGGTATTTGAGTACCCCCGTAATAGCTTCCCAGTGAAGATTACTAGGGTTACTAGTATATCTACTCAATTTTCCCACTGCATAAGCTATATCAGGCCTTGTACTCGTCATTGCATACATTAGGCAACCAATGACTTCAGAGTACTCAAGTTGTGAAACTGCTTCACCCGTATTAGGTAAAAGCTTCACACTTGGGTCCATGGGAGTGCTAACCGGAGAACAATTCAAACAGTTGAATTTCTTAAGCACTTTCTCAACGTAGTGAGACTGTGACAGAGCTAAACCCTTGTTCTCACGCTTGATTCTAATACCAAGAATCACATCCGCTTCTCCCATATCTTTTATAGCGAAACTAGATGATAAGAAGTCCTTGGCAAGGTCTACTTGTTTTTGGTCAATACCAAAAATCAGCATATCATCTACATACAGACAAATGATTACTCCATTTCCGGAGTTGTCAAATTTGTTGTATACACACTTGTCTGCTTGATTCATCTTGAATCCACTTTACAAGATTACCTCATCAAACTTTTGATGCCATTGTTTGGGTGCTTGTTTCAGCCCATACAATGATTTGATCAACTTACAAACCTTGTTTTCATTTCTCGGCATAATGATCCTTCTGGTTGCTTCATATAGATTTCCTCATCCAAATCACCATTCAAGAATGCTGTCTTGACATCCATTTGGTGTATAACCAGATTATTAATTGCAGCAAATGCAATTAACAACCTAATAGTAGAAATCCTAGCAACCGGAGCATAAGTATCGAAAAAATCAATACCCTCCTTTTGTCTAAAGCCTTGGATAACCAATCGAGCTTTAAACTTATCAACCGATCCATCAAACTTCTTTTTCCTTTTGAAAATCTATTTGCAGCCTAGTGGCTTGCAACCCGGTGGGAGATCAGATAATACCCAAGTATTATTCCCAATAATAGAATCCATCTTATCGTTTATTGCCTCTTTCCAGAAGGACACGTCTTGAGACCTCATAGCCTCATCATAGGTTCTAGGATCATCATCAATATGATAACAATATGAGTATTGATACTCAATATCCTCTTTAGAACCTTCAATCAAGTAAACTTGATATTCCGGTTCGAAGTATTTTTCAATCCTTCCTCGTTTGCTTCTACGAGGCTCAAACGATGAACTTTTAGAAGATGAACTAACATCATCTTCCAACACAGCTCTTGTGGAGCTAGAAATCAAATCTTGAGGTCTAGGTATTGATGAAAAACGGTTCTCATCAAAAATTGCATCTCTTGATTCAATTACGGTGTGAGCCGAAATAGAATCATTCGTTCTAGTCACATAGAACCTATATGCTTTAGATTATTCAGCATATCCAATGAAGATGCAATCAACACCTCTCTCTCCCAAACTAGTTATTTTGGGAACCGGTATTCACTACCGCTCTACATCCCCAAACTCGGAGATCATTCAGATTTGGTTTCCTTTTGTGCCAAAGCTCATATGGGGTCACATCATTCCTTTTTTTAGGAATTCTGTTAAGTAAATAACAAGTTGTTAACATAGCCTCACCCCAAAATCCATTACTCAAACCAGAGTAAGATAACATGGAATTAACCATCTCTTTTAGGACTCTATTCTTCCTTTCAGCTACACCATTTTGTTGTGGTGTATAGCGTGCTGTAGTCTCATGAATTATACCATTCATTTGGAAATATACAGGATCTTAATATTCCCCACCTCTATCGGTTCTAAGCCTCTTAATCAAATCATGCATCAATTCTACTTCAGCTTTATACACTTTAAACTTGTCTAAAGCTTCATCTTTAGTATGCAACAAGTACACATAACAATATCTAGAACAATCATCTATAAAAGTTATGTAGTACTTCTTATTTCCTAAAGATGGAGTAGAATGTAAGTCACCCAAATCACTATGAACAAGTTCAAGCAAGTTTGATGATCTTTATATACTTTTGAATGGCAACCTAGTGATTTTTGTAAGCATGCAAGTAGTACATCTATCAATATTCATGTCAACTCTAGGTATTAAACCTTCCTTAGACATAATATTCATACGCCGATAGTGAACATGTCCTAATCTAGCATGCCACAAATTAGAATCATCACTCGTAGAAGACATGTTAACAGAATTCACCACTTTATTTACATTCAACATAAACATGCCATTACAAAAGTAGCCAAATCCCACAAAGACACCACACTTCGACAATACATATTTGTCGGATTCATACACTTGCTTAAAACCAAATTTGTTCAACAAACTACCGGAAACCAAGTTTTTCCGAATAAGAGGTATATGTAAAACATTTAACAACTCAAGAGTTTTTCCCGAACTAAACTCTAACACTACAGTTCCTTGGTCAATTATCGGTGCGGTTGATTCGTTTCCCATGTAAAGGACAGCCCCTTCTTTCACCGTTTCATAAGTCTTGAAACTATGACGGTCTTTGCACACGTGCTTGTTAGCACCCGAGTCAATCCACCACGCCACTTCATCATCCTGAACATAAAATGCTTCAGCGATTAATGACACATAATTCACATTAGAATTACAATCAGAAATAGAAAACTGACCTTGAAGGTTGGAAGGCCGTTTTTCTTTGCCCTTATCCTCAACATTCACTTTAGTTTTCCCTTTCTCATTCTTACAATCATTCTTGTAGTGTCCCGGTTTCCCACAAATCCAACAACAACCTTTTGGTTTCTTGTTGAACTTGCTACCGGAGTTCTCAAAAGAATGTTTCTTCCCCTTGAATTTCCGAAGACTCCCCTGTCTTCCACCACATGAACAGATGACGACTCAATGGTCTCTTTCTATTTCACCTCTTCTTGCATCCGTATAGACTCCTCTATACGCAATTCACCACCAAGTTGTTCAAGAGACAACTCTTCCTTTTTATGTTTAAGCGAGTGCTTGAAATCCTTCCACGAAGGAGGCAACTTGTCTATGATGCTAGACACTGCGATGATATCATCCATCTTCATTTTGTACTGAGCAAATTGCCTCAAAATATGAGTCAGTTCATTGAACTGCTCCATCACTGGTCTAGCATCGACCATCTTGTAACTATTGAAGTTACTGACAAGAAACTTTTTACTGGATGCATCTTCTTACATGTACTTAGACTCAAGTGCATCCCACAGTTCTTTTGCGGATTCCACGTTCTGATAAAGATCAAACAGAGGATCAGACATACCATTAAGGATCTGTCCACGACAAATATAGTCGCCACTCTCCCATTTGCTTCTTTTCCTTATAGCATCAATCGGGGCATTGTCACCCAATTCTGGAATAGGTGTTGAGAGGACGTGCACCACCTTCAAATTTGTAAGCAAAAAATGCATCTTCTTTTGCCATCTCCTGAAGTTCACTCCTTCGAACTTCTCCAGTTTTCCAAAGTTTGCAGTCATTTCCCTTACTGAAGCAACAGACATCTTGAAAATATTGAATTAGATTGCAGTTCCCTGGGTCGTCTGT
The DNA here is from genome assembly GCA_033675395.1 of Rhodiola chrysanthemifolia. Taxonomy (NCBI): domain Eukaryota; kingdom Viridiplantae; phylum Streptophyta; class Magnoliopsida; order Saxifragales; family Crassulaceae; genus Rhodiola; species Rhodiola chrysanthemifolia. The sequence continues at coordinate 28,737,199 of CM066210.1, read as the reverse complement.
AGATGCTTCGAATGATGATAATAACTTGGATAACAGTTGAATCACGAAGTCGCTTCGCTTTCCTAATTCAATATTTCACCGGACAGGGTTTTCCGAAATACTTGAATTGAGATAAGACAAAAGTGCTTGTACAGGAATAAGGAAAACAGTGAGTTGAAACAATCGAACAAAATTCGATCGAATTGAAGGAGAGTTTTCAGAAGCCGATCCAAAGCTTTTCACATCTATCATTCCCGTTTTCCATCGAGCACGAACCTCAAAAACCCATTCGAATCAACGATTTTCAATCGGATAAACTTCCGATTAAAATTTAGAAATGCAGGTGCCGCACGTCCGCAATATACATTATCGCCGCGCCCATAAACGACTTTAACAGCCGCGCCCGCTATTGACATTAGCGACGCTAATGTCTACATAGGACGCGCCGAATTGTCTATAGCCTGGGCGGTTCCAATCTCAACCGGGCGGCTCAAAATCTCAGTGAATTTTCAGTCCATGACTGATCTTCTCATTTATATGTGGTGAAGAGGAAACCGGTAAAAATAAGCCGTCGTTGCGTAGACCATTTTCTACAATTAGCTTGCACATTAAGGAACGACATAACTCGTTCACCCTGAAATTACTCGTTTATATGTGGTGAAGAGGAAACCGGTAAAAATTAGCCGTCGTTGCGTAGACCATTTTCTACAATTTTAGTTGTAACAAGATTTCTTATCATGGTGTGATCGAATGATTAGATACATTGTTGCACATCCTTCGCGTTCAATATTCAAACAGCATTCCTAGTGAATTTGGTGTGTTATAATAATAACAAACATTTACAAAAATATGTAAAACTGATGACATAAATGATTTTTTCAACTATAAATTAAATTTTACATGGACTCATATTGGTGGGAAAATGTATTGAAAATGATACAGAAATGAAGATTGAATTCATAATTTTGATGATCTAAACTTATAATAAAAGAAATGAAGAGTTTTTTTCTTTGATGGAAAATAAAAGAAGAAATGAAGAGTTGATGGCCCATTTGGGATCTCAAAATTTCGTTCGGTGTGTAACTTTTATATTTCTACGTAGGGAAAATGGATCCGATGTAAACAGCTTATTTTTGTAAAAAATACAAATCAATGACAGTCCTTGATTTGGTCATTTGGACGGATGAGATTAAATCTCATCGTATAGTTGATTTCTCGGTGACGAATTATATGTCACTTTTGATGAGCTACATTATACTTTTGGTTTCTCGGCGACGAATTATAACCCATTTTGGACGAATTTTACAGTTTGCACTAGAAATATGATTTACTCATGATCTTTCTTCTCCATGTAGGATTGTTATTTTTGCATAATATACTATTTTCCCCTCAATCAAACTACACTGACTGTTTCCTGTTAATCAAAATATTCCAAATTATTTAAAATTTATTAGTACGAAAAATGATTCGGTTCAAATGACATATTTTTGTAAAAAAATTACAGACCAATGACATCCCTTGATTTGGTTATTTGGACGGATGAGAGTAAATTACGTATTAAATCTTGTTAATGGTTAATTTCTCGGGGACACATTATAAAATACTTTTGACGAACTATGTCGTACTTTTGGTTTCTCGACGACGAATTATAACCTAGTTTTGACGAACTTTACATTTTGCACCAAAAATATGTTTTATACCTGATCTTTCTCTTATTAGTAGTGTATACACATTAAATCAAAGAATTTTGCGTACCCTGAAATTTGCTTATCTTTTTGACACCACGAATTTCTTTCCATGCATTTGTTGGAATTACCCATTCGCGATTTCTCGAAATGTTCCATGCTTAAAATTATCTATTTAGAGACGATCAAAAGTCGCCCATTGTAGAAAAATAAAAATTATTCCCCTTTTTGAACTACCATTTTCATGAAAAATGTTTACTTTCAATTTACATTTTAAAATCTTCCATAGAAAAAGTAAACGCATACAACTTTAAAAATAAATTCAAAGGCATATCATCCCAAAAACAGATAATAATGCACTTTTTTTGTACTTTTGAAAATGTTTTTTAGACTCTTGACCTAGATCAGGAAAAGAAAAAAAAAACTGCACGTACCAAAAATAATCTCTATCATTTTTTTTTCTTTAATTAACCATTTTAGTGTGCTGGCCTTTTCGGAGACTTTTTGGAAATCAAGGTAATTTTCTTGTAGAACAACTTTTACAAAGTCAGAAGTGGAATATAGTGACCAAAGCCACTGATCCGCCAAAGGCTGGCGCATTTAGTATATATACTGCGTGCTAGTTTCTGCCTGTCGCAATGAGTTCCTTTCAAACCATCAAAGATATGCTGCTCATCATAGTGTTGTTAGCCTTGATCTTGACAAAATTTTCATCTCAACATTTGGTAAATGGAGAAGAACACAATAATATAGCTGATGTTACTGATTATGGTGCTGAAGGCGATGGCAAGACCGATGATTCTGAAGTAAACATCTGATCATACCTTATTACCCGGTATCATATTATGAGAAGAACAGCTAAATATATGAGGGTTTTACAGAGTAAAAAAAATACCATGTTATATATAAACACATTTATTATATACTTTTGGTTATATAGTCCAAAATTAGTCGAATGGATCGCTTATATCAAATATTACTAATTATTCCGATGTAGGTCCAAGGTGATGTCATTGCATCGACAAACTGTTCTGATGAGCAACAATGTGAACGCTGGATAATTTTCAAGAGCATCAATAATCTGGTGATAGAGGGATCAGGAAGCTTCGATGGATGGGCAAGGAAAATTTTGGTGGAAGAATAAGAAGCCTGGTGAGGAAGAGAAGCTTGACAAGCAAGATAAGAAGAAGTCTGGCGACGAAGAGAAAAAGAAGCTACGCGATGATCCAAAGCATTGTAACGGGAAACAACTGCCAACGGCATGAGTATATATACTTCTTTTTGGGGTACTGAACTTATTACCACTTTTTATCTCAAGTTTGGTTCTTTGTAAAAATGATTATGTTACAGGATAGGTGGTTTTAGGGGTCGGCAATGGGCCGGGTCGGGTCTATCCGACCCTGATACGGGCAGGGCAGGGCAGGAATTTAGTTAATTTTTGACGCCCAGTAAGATTGAACGGGCCGGGTCGGGCAGGGCATTCAAGTATTTTGCAGCCCAATAGGCGACTTAGGGCAGGGTAAAAATAGGGTCAGTCGGGTAGGGGTCGGGCCTACCCGAACTTTTAGGGTCGGATCGGGTCAAATTTCAATTTCATCATGTCAATTGTCATATGTTTTTTTTGTTGAATAAAATGAGATTTATTCAATAATACAAAAACAAAAAACAGGCCCTGTATAAATATGCTTAGACTCAGCATTAGCAACACAAAAACATTACATCAAGGCTGAGTTACTCAGCCATTAGCAAAACCAAAACATTACATCAAGGCTGAGTTACTCAGCATTAGAAACACCAAAATATAGCCATAACATTAAAGGCCCTGGCAGGAACATAAGGCATCAGCATGACAGGAACTCAGCAGAGTAACTCAGCATCGGCAAATCAGCATCAGCAAATCAGCATCAATTGAGCACAACTCAGCAACTCGTCATCAGCAAATCAGCAGTTTAATCTGTACATAAACAACATAAGAGAATGAGAGTTGGCATTTTTACACTAAACAACACAATTCTACAGCAATTCTCATTCTACAACAATTCTCATTATACAACAATTCAATGCAATTCACATCAATTTTTATGTCAATGCATTTTTCATGTCACAGCAACTGCAATCCACAACATCTAAACAATTACAATTCACAGCAACTCAGTAAAACATTGGTAGCTTTTCAGATAATGCTCATGTTATTCATGCTATTTTCAGACTCCATCGCAAATGACAATACAATACAGCCACAAGCAATCAACAAACAAAACAACAAGCACAAAACAAGAATAGAGTAAGAGATGATACGTCCCTTTGAAGTCAAGTCTTCACTGTCATTTGTTTTTTTGAAAATTCCTGAAACATAAAAATTAAAAAAAACAAGAGTTAGAATATTGAAATCTCCAAATGAACAAGCATCTGATATTGAGAACAAGTATTGTACCTGTAATACCGATATTGATTTCCAAATGAACTCCGAATCTGAATATTGATTTCCAAACGAACTTCGAGTCTGAATATTGAAATCTCCAAATGAACAAGCATCTACAAATAAACTTTGATTTCAGAGAATTGCAAATTAGGGTTAGACTAGACTTCAAATCAGAATGGAATTTTATAAACAAATGAACAGAGAAGATACCAACCTCACAGGTGGACTGTAACGGACAAATGACGAGTCGATTGAGTTTCTGAGGCGAGAGGCGGAACTTCGATGATGAATGACGATGTAACAGACAAATGCTATGCGAGTTGCGAGGCATCGTAATTAGGGTGTAAACGGCTAGTCGGCGGGAGATGAGATGTCGATTGCGTTCCTGAGGTGCGACTTGCGAGAGATGCGAGAGAGAGAGGCGGCGGATAACAAATTAGGGTTTTGATTTTAGTTTCTGGGTCAGTCTGGGTCGGGTACGGGTCTGGGTCGGGTAGGGCATTAACGGGCCGGGTAGAAGGGTCGGGTCGGGTTTGATATTAAGAGACCCATACCCTGCCCAAGAGTAAACGGGTCAGGGCATATCGGGTAGCTCTTCGGGCCGGGTCAGATTTTGGGCAGGGTCAAAAACGGGTCGGGCCGGGTCAAATTTCAGGGTCGGGTCAAATGTTGATGCCTAGGTGGTTTGTATAAAAATTTTAGGTGGTTAGAGTTACAGGATAGGTATTGGTTGAACACTTTGAGGTGGAGCTGATGATCGGTTTTGGTAGTTTCGGTTAGGCTTTGTTTGTTGCGGCATCTTTTTGCTTGCTGCTAAGGGCAGTTGTACATTTTTTGTCTAATGATATCATCTTTTTCAAAAAAAAATGATTATGTTTACATATACATGGCAGAATCTGGCTTTCTTCAACTGCAAGCATCTTAGAGTATACAACATTTCTAGCAAAAATAGTGGGAAGAACCAAAGTATTTCACAATGTATGGACGTAGTCTTCTCTAATGTCACCATCAAAGCACCTGAGGACAGTCAAATTAATACGGATGGAATCGATATTTCCCATTATTCAGAGATTACCATAAAAGACAGCCATATCGGAACAGGTAAAATTACAATCCCCTGATTTTTTTGAAAATTAAAATTTGCATATTGATTAAAACTGTGCCATAATACTTATGAAATATTAATAGGTGATGATTGTATCGAGATCAATACGGGAACATCTAATGTCAACATATCGAATTTCAATTGCGGTCCAGGCCACGGCATTAGGTAAGAAATCTCTATAGTTTTCATTCTTCAACACAAGTCTGAATTTATAAAAGTGAATTCTCTCACACACATATTGTAATGCGGAATTAGGTTAAGATTAGTTTTATTGATTGAGCAAAAGAATAGTTCAAGTGAGGCTTATAAACCCTAAATCCCACTCAGTCTTAATTACAACAAATCAAGCAATGAAATCTTAAATTGACAGCATATAAAGCTTCCCTGTATCGACACGAACAGAAGCCCTCTATCGTCACGCCGGAACCTCCACCGGAATCACTCCGGCGACTCGATTCTTCAGCTGCGACTCAGGCGACTTTTTCTGGAAGATGGCTCGCACTCGCTGCAACGATTCCAAGCGGACGACCTCGAATCCCTCTCGGTTTATCACTTGATGAAACTCGATGCTTGCAATCGCTCGGAAAAACTCTCGGAGTAGAAATCCCCAATTCGAAAACGATGAACCCTAGAATGCGAACGCTGAAGCTTTTGTTCCAATTCAAGCTGAAACCAAAACGACGCTGCGTAGTCGTAACGAGAATAACGACTTTCGGCGCCTCTTTGCCTTTAATAGAACGACGTAGTTTCGCCCAAAGCTCAAGTCTTCCTTCTTTAATAAAACGCTGTCGTTTATCTTCAAATTGATCCTGGACGACGCCGTTTAAGCTTGGACTGACTTGAGCTTATAAATGGTTTGAGACTAAGTCCCATAACTTGCAACTCAAATACAGAACAGCACCAGACCAAAAAATACACTTTGCCAAAACTTAAACTTACACTACAAATTTCTGGGAATTTACCGTCTCAGATTTCCGTCAGTAAAACGCCACGTGTGAAGCTGACGGAAAAAAATACGTTACATTTACGGCAATATTCCGTCATTGAAATGATATTCGTTACATTTCCGTCAACTCTCCGTGACTAAAAGTTCCGTCTCCACAATTGAGGTGGAACATTGACGGAATTCAGCAGACGAAAAGTAGACGGAAATTAGATGGAAATACTGGATCTGTTATATTCGTGTAATTTCCGTCCATATTCCGGAGATATGCGTCGCCGAAGTCTAGGGTTGTGGAGCCTGTTAAGCCGGAGCCGGAGGTTGAGGTTGATGATAGGAAAAAGAAGGTTCCTATCTTCTACGGGACTCAGACTGGTACGGCTGATGGATTCGCTAAGGTATGGAAATTTCTCATCTGTACTGGCTTGGTCGGTTGTAATTACCTCCTGCTCGATGTGATTGTTAATTTTTGTGGTTGTTGTTATAGGCACTGGCTGAAGAGGCTAAGGCTAGATATGAAAAAGCTGTCTTCAAAGTTGTTGATTTGGTACATATCCATTCGAACACATTTAAGTTTGTAGAAAAATTAAGTCTACTTATCTTGACTTTCCGGATGACTGACTTGTTCTGAGAAATGAAATTGTGCAGGATGACTATGCGGCTGATGATGAGGAATATGAGGCCAAGCTTAAGAAAGAGAGCATAGCTTTCTTCTTTCTGGCCACGTGAGTTTTTTCTTTTGATGTTCATTACTGCCAATAACGATTTTGGACTCGCCTTGTGGATGAGCAGGACAGATCCGATGCGCTTGGCTGACACATTATCAAATGAGAATGAAGAATCCTGCACAACGTATAACATGCTGAAGGTGAATTGTGTTGTAGGCCGTGCAAAATTAAATTTTTTAAGCTTGATAGTCTCCAAATTATTGTGGTTCCAATGAACTTAACAGAATACAAAGTCCTTATAATGATGGACTGCCAAATGTTTCCAATGAACTTAACAGAATACAAAGTCCTTATAATGGTTGATTCTCATCTAGTTTATATCAAATATTTTAGCCTTTTGATGTCTTCACCTATTCAATGTCTCCATTTGACCATATCATTCTTTGTTTCGCAAGGAATTGAATCATTTTTCAAGTTAGGAGTTTCTATATACTTCGAAGATGACGGGGCGACTCCGGAACTTTTTTATCATTTAGTACATAACTACATATCGAGTTCTCTTCAATAGAACTCGATATGTCAAGTGTTCCCACAACATTCTATAATACTGAACCCCTAGTCGTGCAACCTCTAGGTACACATTACTTTTCTTTATGTATAATTCACTGTCAGTTTTTTGTGTGTGATGAAATATATCTTTTTGATCTCCGGTTGAAGCGAAACATATAATCTTGTCTTGTTGTATTTGTAATGTGGCAGAGGTTCTGCAGGTAGAGGTTCAGGTGGTTTGTCACAAACAAGGTTAACTGCCATGCGCCAACCTAGAACATTGAGAGCCAGGAAAGACAGCAGCAAACACTGTCTCACGGCGACAGTCATCAAGCCGAGGAAGTGTACAGGCCAGCTATGCATGCTCAACAGGATCCAATTCCTGTTCAACTGGACGAGGGGAGAACTTTCCCACCACGCAATGAATATGAGGAGGACGAACTTCTGAATTTTTATGAATAGACGTTCCAGGCGGATGTGCAGGGCAACGACCAGTGTCATGAGGGATCTCAGGAAATTTTGGGAAATGATGACGAAGGAGGTCATTACACACCGCTGTCGGCTTTTGAAATAGGAGAACCATCAGGTACCGACGGACAAGATGAGATCACACTGGAAGGTTTCATGTCAGAGGACGCTCGAGCGTGGATTGTCCCAGCTGGTGATGACAGTTAAATTTTGTGTTTGTTTTAAAATGCAATTAAATTTCAATTAATGTAATTAAAATGCAATTAAAATTTCCAATTAGTATTTTAATTATTAAATAATTATTAATTATTTTAATTAAAATGCAATTAATATAATAATTAGCAAAATTTCAATTATATTGGAAAATGTATCTGGTGACGGAATTTTGAGGGAAAATTGAGGGAAAATCACTGCTGACGGAATGTTCCTGGAATAATGACGGAATTTAATTATTGACGGAAACATATGGGAATAATGACGGAATTTAATTATTGACGGAATATAGACGGAATATTGATGGAATTTATGCATGCCGGAACATTGTGGGAAATTAGACGGAAATTTACACCGGAAACTCGACGGACGTGTGATGGAAATTTGTGAGACGGAATGTTGACGGAATTTCGACGGGAAAGTGACGGAATTCGATGACGGAATCGTGACGGAATCAAATTTCCGCCGGAAAAAACGCCGTCATCTGTGTTTGTGACGGAATTTTGCCGGAATTTTCGAATTTTCCGTCAACTTTCCATCACTTTTCCGTCACTTTCTTGCTGGCGGAATTTTTGAGAAAATTAGTAGTGTTAAACATTCAAAGCTTGATTTGTAACATGCTCAATCATCATGTTTGGATTACTTAAACTCAACAAATGCCCTCCTAATCCTAACATGACTAAACTTAACCATTTGAGGGACTAAACAACCAAAAAAACTGAACTGAGAAACAACAGAACTGAACTGGGATGGAAAAGTACCTGACCTTACCATTTAGGCCAGCCTCTAAGTTCATGTCACTGAGCCAATATGAAGCATATCTCTGCAAAAACAAAACTTGGGAGCAGTGATAATTTTAGTACCAAAATCTGCCGGATTCTTGTCACCTAAGATTTTTCTGATTTCAAATTCTTTTGATTCTATCATATCCCATATGAAGTGATATCTAACATCGATATGTTTAGATCTTTCATGATAAACTGGGTCTTTACACAAACACAAGGCACTTTGAGAGTCCATAAATATAATAGGCATAGAGGCATACTTATCAATTTCTTTCAATACACCTTTTAACCAAATAGCCTCCTTAGAAGCCTCAGTAGCATCTATGTATTCTGCCTCAGTTGAGGACAGAGCTACAATGGGCTGCAACTGTGACTTCCAAGAGATGCAATTACCTGCCCAAGTGAAGAAACAATCGGTGGTAGATTTCCTATTGTCCTTGTTACTTGCATAATCACTATCAACATAGCCATATAACTCAGTTTTGGGAGCATGTGAACGATAAATCAATTCTAGGTTTCTAGTACCAGAAATGTATTTAAGCATATACTTCATAGCGGTCCAATGTTTGTCCCCCGAATTGGACATAAATCTGCTAAGTACACTAACACCAAATGCAAAATCAGGCCTAGTGCAAAGCATAGCATACATGATAGAACCAACAGCCACATCATAAGGTACTTTGCTCATTTTCTGTTTTTCCGCAACAGTTTGCGGACAATCACTCTTAGACAATTCAAGATGCCCTCCTAAGGGGACTAAGGAAGGTTTAGCATTTTTAAGTTGAAACTTATCAAGAACTTTGTCTAAGTAGTCAGTTTGGGACAAAAACATTAGCCTCTTAGTTCTATCCCTCATTATCCTAACTCCAAGGATTCTTTGAGCAATACCCATGTCCTTCATTTCAAAACTCTTTCTCAGATCAGATTTTATAGCATTTACAGCAGTTCTAGATTCAGAAATGATCAACATATCATCAACGTAAAGAAGCACAAAAGCGGGAAACTTGGCATTCACACCTTTTAAATAAAGACAATGATCATACTTGCTTATATAGAAACCAAGCCTAGTCATGCATGCATCAAGCTTCTTATTCCACTGTCTAGGGGATTGTTTCAAACCATATATAGATTTTTTCAGATAGCATACAAAATCAGGGTGTTTCTTATCATGAAATCCCTTAGGTTGCTTCATAAAAATTGTTTCATCAAGACTACCATTCAAAAATGCAGTTTTGACATCCATTTGATCAATCTCCCAATCATATACAGCGGACATAGCAAGCAATAACATCATGGTCTTATATTTAACAACCAGAGCAAATATGTCATTATAGTCTATTCCCTCTTTTTGTGAAAAACCTTTTGCAACAAGTCTTGCTTTGAACCTAGGAGGTTCAGCAGGACTATTGCCTTCTTTTATTCTGAATATCCATTTACAATCTATGGCCCTAGCATTTTTAGGCAAAGGAATTAAATCCCAAGTATCATTATCATGCATAGATTGTATTTCCTCTTGCATAGCATATATCCAATCAGTTGCTTGTCTAGAATTAATAGCAGATTCAAAAGTTTCAGACACATCATGCTTGACATCTCAGACACATCATGCTTGACAGTCTCAGACACAAGAAGAGCATATTCAGTCACATTAGCAAAACTGTCATTGTACCTTTTATTAGGAACCCTAGTTCTAGGTTCCTTATCTCTAGACAACACATAATCATTCAAAGGATTATCATAGACAACTTGTTCACCATCATCAGCAATCACAACAACATTCTCAGGCTCAGTATGATCAACATCAACATTTTCCGCAAAAACAGCATTTTCCGCAAAATCAACATTTTCCGCAAAAACAACATTAGGAGTAGCGGTATTAGTCTGAGAATTTCTAACTTCTCCCCCACCTAATTGGTGAGGGTGCTGACCTACATTTGCAGGCTGAGGTGGCAGGAGCACACCTTGATCAAAATTAGGGCTGAGCATTGTTCAGTAAATTCCGAATTTACCGATTTAATTTACCGAACCGACTCAATTCGGTTCGGTAATGGGTAATTTACCGATCGGTAAAATTTGGTCGGTAATCGGAATGAAATTTGTGGTTCGGTAATTTACCGATTTATCGAATTTATCGAAAATAAATATTCATATATTTTTAATATTACTAATATTGCTAATTTTTGGTTTGGTATTTGGGCCGCCCAAATACGTGAATGAGTCAGATTGAGAGACTGAAAGAGAGAAAAAACCCTAAGTGTCAGATTGTGCTTCTCCTGTTCTCCGAATCGCGACTCGTCTCCGACTTTTGTCGCTCCAACTCACGTGACGTCTCCGACTTCGACTCGCGTCTACAACTCGTACAACTACAACCATAGATTCAAGGTAAGTCAGACAGCTCAATCTCTTTGCAGCGCTTATTGTGCCTAGTTGCTGTCGATTCAAGCCGATGTAGTTGTTTTGATTGTGCTTATGTTATCTACTATGTTCCTAGGTAATAATGTCATCCAACAATGGTGGAAACGCCTCAGAAAGATTAGTAACAACTGAATCTCAAGCACCAATTACAACACAAGCTCAAATGTCAATGGAAACAGAGACTGGAGAAGTAACCAAAAAAAGATGACTAAAATGTCGTAATAAGAAAGTATGTTCAATATCTAAATGTTCAATAACAAATAAGACATAAGGTTGCTCGCTTGCTGCCAATTATTAATAAATAATAACCACATACCTTCATCAAATTTCTCAAGTTCCGCAATATCTGAAACCAGTATGCTCAACAAAACGGAAAGGAAGTTCATCAACCATAACCATATATGACAACCAGTTTTTCTAACTTCATTTTGATCAAAATTCCAATTTTTCAAAACCCCTGTAGTTTCTTCCCCATATTTACCCTCTGAAGCAGCATAAGATAAAATTGTTTTTTGACAATTAGCTGGATTTTTCTTGCAATGTTGTATATGATAACGAAGACCGCTAGTGCCAGCACTTTTCGAATTCGCTTGCAATGTATTTTTGCAGAATATGCATTCAGCCAATTCTTCAGTAATAATACTACCGGAAGGTCCAGGATTAGAACACTTTACCTTTTTTAAAAAATCCCAGACTGACGACCTTTTAGTCATCTTTTTTTTGGTTGTAACTGTTGTAGCTTCTACTTCTCCAGTCTCAGTTTCCATTGACATTTGAGCTTGTGCTGTAATTGGTGCTTGAGATTCAGCTGTTACTAATCTTTCTGAGGCGTTTCCACCATTGTTGGATGACATTTTTACCTAGGAACATAGTAGATAACATAAGCACAATCAAAAAAATTACATCGGCTTGAATCGACAGCAACTAGGCACAATAAGCGCCGCAAAGAGATTGAGCTGTCTGACTTACCTTGAATCTATGGTTGTAGTTGTACGAGTTGTAGACGCGAGTCGAAGTCGGAGACGTCACGTGAGTTGGAGCGACAAAAGTCGGAGACGAGTCGCGATTCGGAGAACAGGAGAAGCACAATCTGACACTTAGGGTTTTTTTTCTCTCTTTCAGTCTCTCAATCTGACTCATTCACGTATTTGGGCGGCCCAAATACTAAACCAAAAATTAGCAATATTAGTAATATTAAAAAAATATATGAATATTTATTTTCGGTAAATCGGTAAATTACCGAACCACAAATTTCATTCCGATTACCGACCAAATTTTACCGATTTTACAGAACCGAATTGAATCGGTTCGGTAAATTAAATCGATTAATTCAGAATTTACTGAACAATGCTCAGCCCTAGTATGAACGGTGTAATCGCCAAGTGTATGAAATAAGTAGTCTACCCTTTTCTGTAAAAACTCAACTCTGTAAAGAGGCCGTGTCTTATAGCTACAGACAATTACACAACATTCTCAACAGTTATTTAGGACGACGGATAAGTGTAGTCAACAGTCAACACAAATGTATGAGCACCAGTTTAGCTCCTTCCTATATCTGGATACTGTTACAGGATGTCTTCAATCTAGTTGAATAGGCTTTTTGGTCTTCAGATGGGCTTCCTCGTTAACAGTTTTACTTGCCGCCCATTTTTATGTGTGAAGAGACTTGACAGTGAAAGTGTTCCATGTGTCACTCCATTTAGTTGTTTCGCCTCTTCCTTGGGCTCCTGGAAGCCAAATTTCTCCCCCAATTTTCCCATTGCATTCTTTTGTTGATCATTGTCGGATGGACCCTTCGATTTTTTTTCTTCCAGACGGAGGGAGGCCTTACGTTCTGATTTTACATCAATATCTGTCTTTCGTACATTTTGATGCTTCCGATTTGAATCTTGAGACTGGGAGCAAATAGCATGCTCAACAATAATGTCATCGCATTTTGTCTTGCCTTGATGTTTATAACTAAGAGTCAAGGATACTTCTGTGTTTTTGTCAGACCCCGTTTTTCTAGAAGCATGTTCTGAGCAATGCCTCGATATTTGCTTATTTACCCAATCTTTTGGTTGTTCTGGGTACTTGTCAAGCAGCTTGCGCTTCTTTACCTCTTGGTTAGACGTTGATGAATCCTCTCCATGTCCACTCTCCAAAGTGCCAGACACCTGCTTTTTTTGCTCTTTGCTAGCAGTTGGAGGATTATCACGGTGTCTATTCCTTTTAGAACCAGAAACCTGCTTCTTTCTCTCTTTGTTAGAGATTGATGGATCCTCACCGTTTTTACTCCTACTGCCAGTTACATGCTTCATTTTGTCTTGATCTGAAATTTTTGAATCCTTAAACTCGTTGTGTGCAGTCTTCTTAGCATCATCAACTACCTTCTTCTTTGTCACATGGTTAGAAATTGATGGGCTCTTACCTTGTTTGCTCTTGTTAGTGTCAGACACATGATCAGAGATATATTTGCTTATTCCACAATCAACACCACCACTCAATGAGTCCAATATAATTTTCCCGAGAGAAAATTGTGTCTCACATGGATCACCTGTCTTCAGCTTGTCATGATCAATCCCAAAATGTAACCTTCCAGCATCATAAGATTTGATGTCTAGTACTAATGCATCGAGTATTTTAGCAGCGGCGCGCCCCATCTTTTTTGATATAAAAACCTGAAGAGCAATGAGACGAGAAACAAGTCAGGCGAATTGCACAGTTGACTACAAAGGATGTCATGTTAAAAAATCAAGAGTCAAGACACGTCAAATGCTTTCTAGTCAGACAAATGGCTAATGAGAGGGCAGTTTAGCTCACAAAACGTGAAAGCTCTGGGCAGATACACTTAAGACAAAATACAGAGACAAATGCCTGGCGTAATAAATAAACAAATTATTATTCTACTACTTCAATAGAATGTAAAAGCTTGGAACAACTATGATAGTAGTCACGTACCATGCCTTGTGATGTTGGAAAAGGCAATCTGGCCAGTGATTTATTGAGGGTATCTCTATCAGTAAAAATATCTATCGAACTTTGTACAAGTGAAGCAAAGCGGGTAACAATATCAGCGAGTTCTTCATCAGTAAGGATCACAGGTTTGTGATGTTTGATCTCAGGTGAAAAGTTCACTAGCTTATGAGTACATTCTCTTGCAAATTGCAAACCTTGATTCCAGTTCCCAGAATACAAAACTGATGAGAAGGTCAAAACCACCAGTGTATCTTGAGGATTGATAATTAGTTGTTGGTGAAATGCAAGTAATGATATCCTATAAGGAAAACAGAAATTTCGCTGGTATCGATGCCACAGCTTGAAAGGTGTTTATATATGAGCTTAGTTTCAAGCTTTCTCACCAGAGACTGCAATGAATGGGCTGACCAGCTATAACAATTCTATCCAAATTAGAAAGCAGTCTCTGCAAAATTAAGAAAGATAAAGAAAAAAAACATAAGATAGATGATGGTGTAGATTTTTCTTTTACTCTTCAATTTACTCATCTTTTCGAATGTATTTTACCCTTGAATTTAGTCAACGTGGTTTTCGTATTATAGATATAACCCTAACCATTCTCCTCTTACAATTTGAAGTGTATAAGCAGGCTCATTTTTTGTGAGTTTGTTAATATATAGTGTAAAACTGTATTAGATGACCTTCGAGCACAAAGAAACATACCGCCAACATGATGGAGCTGTAAAACGGTCCTTTACTGGCATAATGATCAAGGAGCACAGCCTAAAACCAGTTCTTGAGATATCAACATATTTTTTTAGATAAAGAGAATGATAAACTGAAAACTAACTTACATGAAAGGGGAAAAACACTTCGAGAAGATTAGATTTCTGAAGCAGACAAAAGGAAGCTTCAGCAGCTCCATAAGAAAGCATGTAATTCATCTCCATCATTAATCTAGGCTGAATGGTTTCAATGCACTTTGTCAAGATGTAGGATTTAGGATTTTAAAATACATAAATTAGCATTTGGAATGTAAATATGCCTATCAATCTCAGTGTTGTATGTACAAAAACAGAAAAAGAAGTTGGCATAATATAACCCACAACGGACACATACTTTTGCCAAACTCTTAACTGAAGAGGAAAGACTGCGCATTGCATTTTCTGTATCTGCTGATAAATTTAGATTCAAACGAGCTGCAATTCGCAAACCCCTCACGATTCTAGCTGCATGAGAAGTCCTAGTAAGGAAACTCAGAAACAAATTTCACATTAAACTACTGTTTACACCAAGTAACTAACTTACCACAATCTTCTTTAAAGGATAGGCTTGCAGGTATTACTGTCTTTAACTGAGAGCAAGCAAAAATTAGTCGGTCTGTAAACTTGTATTGAAATACACTGGTTATAAACATCCAGCCGATCAGCATTAAAAAAAAAAAAGACAGAAAGTAACCTCTAAGGACTTCAAATCTCTTATCCCACCAACATAATCAAAGACTCTGTTTTTTATGGGATCATAGAACAAACTGCATTCACAAATAACATCATTTACAACCTAGTCCAGGACTAGGAATGTTATGCGGCAGAATATACCAAAAACAAAGTAAGCACACAATATCCAATGGGTACCCCATTGACCATTAGTCATAGGTAGGGCTTTTGTTATGTTACTTCAACAGAAACACCATTCGTTTGAGATAAAAAAAAAATGCCAGTTGCTGTTAGTATGAAACTGAACAAGATTTCTATGGATCATATATAGATGTTGCGGAGTGTCTGACACAGAACCTCACCACTATCATGTCAAAGAAAGCCCAAGCACCAACCTTAATGTCCAAAGGGATACAATGGAAAGAAATTAAAGTTACTTAATGATGAGCTCTATAATGTCATAAAACCAAAACAGATGGATTAACATCTTGATGAAGTGACAATGAATGTCAAGGGTCGATTGCATTTTCCTGAAGAATGATAGAGCAATAATGAATAATTCGTAAACTAAATGGATTTCAGAATCTGAAACAACAATTTTGAGAGACCTGTTAATTGTAAAGTCACGGCGCAACGAGTCTTTCCACCGTACTGAATCTTTTACATCAGTTTCCTCTGGAGTTTGAGAATCAATAAGCTTCTTTTGTTCTTTGGAGATCTTAAGCCTTGTATCAAAAGTGGACACCTGATACCAGATTTTACGAACACGTACAAAAGAAATTAATAAGGATACAATGACAATACTAGGAATGATCTTTGCCAAAAAGCACACAAAAATAAATATTCTGAAAAAGTAAAAACATACCTCAACAACAGAATTTTTAATTTTCACCAAACAAATGGGGAATCGCTGCCCCACTATGACAGAATTATAAAACTGTTTGCGTATCTGTGTGAAATAAATAAATAAAACCATTATGTACAACTTACTTTGCAGTGAATTCAAAAATCTTTATTAAGTCAAAAGAGAAAGACCTGTTTGAGGTTTGCTGTGGTGACAACATCAAAATCTTTTGGTATTCTATCTAAGGTTAGATCTCGCACACATCCACCAACTAAATAAGCTTCAAACCCTGATTCAAATATATGACATGGAATAGTTTTTGTCATAATAAACAGTTGTTATATGATATTAGCAGGAAGCACAGAAGTTTAGATTCACCTTCACTCTGTAGTGTTTTCAAAACGGTAAAAGCTGATTCGGGGATCATCGACCGTGTTATCCCTATAGCTCTTGAATCTACTTCCTTCCACTTTGACTTATCAATTTCCCCTACAACACCAAACAAAACATCCAGTACTCTTATAAATCATTGTTTCGTACATTCACATACATAACAAGCCAAGGTCAAAAGAGAGAGGCTTGTATAGTTATTTGAAAAGAATCAGCTCATAAATTAGTAATAATCAATGAGCAGAACTGTAACCTAACAACTTCAAGAAAATACCTTTGGAGCTCATCTCTCTGTAAGCTTCGGCTTCGTTGGGCATCCCTAACAATTCGTTATTGGAGACTTCCGAATGACATAATCTCTGCGCAAAAATGTAAATGAAAATGTATAGAACTCCAAAACTTCAAAATGCGTAGGAATTGAAAATCTGACCTGGAGCCGGGTTAGGGAAAAGAGACGAGATGTGAGGCGGTTAAAACGCCTGATGTGCGTCGCCATGTCACGGCGAGTTTCACGGCTGCGGTGGCGGAGAGGGTACGGCTAGATGGGGTCGGCAATGGGCCGGGTAGACCCCACCCTGATATGGGCTGGGCAGGGCTTTGGTAGAATTTTAACGCCAGGTGAGATTTAACGGGCCGGGTATTCAAATATTTTGCAGTCCAACAGGATACTCTCGAGCAGGATAAAATTAGGGTCGATTGGGTCGAGACTATCCGTATTTTCGGGCCCGGGTCGGGTCAAATACAAAAATGTAGTGTTGTGAAAATCGATCGGATCGGTCGGTTCGATCGGTTGGACCGGGAAGCGGTCACCGGACCGGTTCGGTTCTATCATCGGATCGGAAATGCATTCGACCCGGTTGTTCATTAAAATCGTGATTTGATCGGTTCAATCGGTTCATTTGGTCTGAAAAATTATTTATTTAATTTTAACTTGGACAAGACTCGAACCAAAGCCCCTCTTAATAGTTATTCTCTTTCTTTCCACTAGGCTAAAGATAACTGTTGTTTTATTATTTGTTTCAATAATGTATATTCATTTATCAAATCTATAGAAGTTATTACTTATTATCAATTTAACTAGAAATTCAATTAGTCTTATAAATCCCTTAATTGTTGTGACATGCAAATTAAGAATAAAAATGTTATTGTTGTATTATTGATTTGTACTTTATCAAATTCTAAATTTGTTATGGTATGTTGTTATAATCAGATCATAATCATGTAATATTTATTCAAGTAATAAAAATGTTAAATTATAATATCATATATAAATATTTGGGTGCAGTTCAGGTACAACCCGCTTTATAAATAAAAACTACAAACCGATTTTTAAGCTGACACGTGTCCCATTTAGCCGAAATCCCGAACAAAAACACGGAGGGGTATTTTAGTCATTCCACACAAAGGGGTATAAACTTAATAATGTTATTTTCAATTTAGTCCACGAGTTGTTAATGATCAGACTTAAAATTGGAAACGATCGGACTTAAGCAATAGCAATGACCAGACTTAAACTATTAATGTAGCAATGATCAGACTTAAGCTTGAAAATGATCAGACTTAAAAACAGTAATAATCAGACTTAAACTGTTACTGTAGCAATGCTCAAACTTAAGCTTGAAAATGATCAGACTTAAAAGACTTAATGATCAGACTTAAAGGACTAAACGATCAGACATAAAAGACTTAATGATCAGATTTAAAATAGATAATGATCAGACTTAAAAAGGCTCAATGATCAGACTTAAAAGATGGTAATGATCATAATTAAAATTGATAATGTTCATACTTAAAATTGATAATGAACAGACTTTAAATATATAATGATCAGACTTAAGAGAGTAAATGATTAGACTTAAAAGACTAAATGATCAGACTTAAAAACCTAATATTCAGACTTAATGATCAGATTTATAATAGATAATGATCAGACTTAAGAAGACTCAATGATCAGATTTAAAGGATTGTAATGATCATACTTAAAATTGATAATGTTCATACTTAAAATTGATAATGATAAGACTTTAAATTTATAATGTTCAGACTTAAGAGACTTAATGATCAGACTTAAAAGACTTAATGATCAGACTTAAAAATAGATAATGATCAAACTTAAAATAGATAATGATCAGACTTAAAAGACATATTGATCAGACTTAAAAATAGACAATGATCAGACTTAAAAGACTTAATGATCAGACTTAAAATAGATAATGAATAGACTTAAAAGGCTTAATGACCAGACATAAAAGACTTAATGATCAGACTTAAAAATAGAAAATGATCAGACTTAAAATAGATAATGATCAGACTTAAAAGACTTAATGATCAGACTTAAAACAGATAATGAACAGACTTAAAATAGATAATGATCAGACTTAAAATACTTAATGATCAGACTTAAAAATAGACAATGATCAGACTTAAAATTGAGAATAATCATACTTAAAAATGGTAATGATCAGACTTAAAATAGATAATGAACAGACTTAAAAGACTTAATGATCAGACTTAAAAGACTTAATGATCAGACTTAAAAATAGATAATGATCAGACTTAAAATAGATAATGACCAGACTTAAAAGACTTAATGATCAGACTTAAAATAGATATTGAACAGACTTAAAAGACTTAATGATCAGACTTAAAAATAGACAATGATCAGACTTAAAATTGAGAATGATCATACTTAAAAATGGTAATGATCAGACTTATAATTGAGAATGATCATACTTAAAAATGGTAATGATCAGACTTAAAATTGATAATGATTAGACTTAGAAATAGTATTGTAGCAAAAGTCGAATTTTACGCAAAATGATCAGACTTAACGCATGTTGTTCAAACTTAAGAAATAGTACTGTAGCAATTGCTACAGTAAAAGTCAATTTTACTGTAGCAAAAGTCAAATTTTACTGTAGCAAAAGTCAAATTTTATTCTAAATGATCAGACTTAACTCATGTTGTTCATACTTAAAAACGCATTGTAGCAATTGCTACAGCAAAAGTCAAATTTTATTCTAAATGATCAGACTTAACTCATGTTGTTCAGACTTAAAAACGTACTGTAGCGAAAGTTGAATTTTACTGTAGTGAATTTTAGGACGATTATATTCCTCCTATCTTTTATATATTTTTAAATAAGTCCGCGTGTGTTTTTTTTATTTACAAAAAGAACCCCGATGGGATGAAGTTCGTATGAATTTTGATTGGTCGATTTTTACACGTGTCAAATTTTTTATGGGTTTGTAGTTTTTATTTATAATAGTGGTTTGTATTTGATCCAAACCCTTAATATATTTTTTTTATTTTTTAATATGTGCGGGTTAAACTTAATAAAAAAAATGTGCGGGTTGAACCACTGACCAATTGACCCAATGACTTGACCGGTTCGATCCACGGTTCAATTTTAATAACACTGCAAAAATGTCATCCTACATCCAGTCATATATTTTTTAAAGTGAGATTTCATTAAAAAAAAAAAGCTCAAAAGAGGCATGTAACAGCAAACATTACACTATGGGACTCAGCATTCAGCAATACCAAAAAAATTTTACAGCAAAGGCATTTAAAAATAGATGCATAGGTAGATGTCAAAATGAGACTTATTTAAAAACTTTTAAACGCACATAAGGCATTACAAAACAAAATAGCCACTGGCCAAAACAGGATAGTAGGCTTTTTCAAATAAAAAACAGTTTGTCATCATTGGAATGGTTGTGGTTCTTTGTGCATCAATGAAGAGGTCTGATCCCAAAATAGACTTCAAAATCTGATCCATAAAGTTTAACCTGTACATAAACAGCATAAGAGAATGAGAGAAGCAATATAAGAACAATTAAACACTCATACACTCTTTCAAATAAAGGGATAATTTCGAGAACACAACAAATACACCAAAACATGGCATATACAAAGGAGGCCGGATCTGGGGCAAAGCCCAGATCTGGTGCAATATACAAACTCATATGATCCGTTCATTTTGTTAATCCAAAGGCCGGTGATAATTGGATTAAATAAATTAATAACTTAATTTTGAACATGTATCTCTTTATAGAAAGGGCATAATTGACTAACAAAATAACCAAAATTAAAAAAACAACCATGTATCTCTCCTCACACAAACAAAAACCGACCATTTAGGAAACCAAATCGCGATTCATCCCAGAATCTCTCCGCACATCGACGAGGTATAATTGACAACATTATTTTCAAAACCAAAACACGGACAAAATTTCTCTATGCGCATCGATGATGCTTAGTTTGCAGTTCGATCGTTGGCGAATCTGGCAATTGACGAGGCACAAGTCTTAGGGTTTGCGAACTATGACGACGACGAATTATAGTAATCTGTTAACGAATTATGTCATAGTTCAAAGGACTTCGGAATTGTTTCGTTTATTCACAAAACAATCTTAAATGGTCATGACGAACTATATAATGGTTATGACGAACTATAAAATGTCATGACTAATTATACAATGGTAACGCCGAATTGTTGATGAATTATAGTCCAATTTTGACGAATTATGTCATAGTTCGTCGAATATACACTAAAATTCGTCAGAATTCTTGACGAATTATAGTCCACTTTTGACGAACTATGAAATAATTCGTCAAAATTGGACTATAATTCGTTAAGAATTCATCCATGTTTTTCAGACACTTCTAGGGTTTCGTGGCTGGCCGTAAGGAGGTTCGGAGATGCGAGAGTGAAGGAAGGAGTAGAGAATTGGGATTATTTTGAAAATTGGGAATCTAATTAAGAACGGTTAAACCCTGCGAATTGAGGACGATGACACGACCAAATCTGATAATATGAATCGGACGGTGCGCCTTCATCTCGGAGTCCTTCATCTCGGAACGGTTTTGCAATTATCTCTGAGTCTCGGACGACGATGAACGGATGAATCGAAGGAACACGATAGTTTAGGAAACCAACTATATATTAATGGTGTACCATATTTGCCCATGTTTACATTAAAATTTGAATTTAAACAGATTTATACCCAATTAATCCTGGTCATCCAACTAATAAAATGAAGGGTTGAGATGATTTTGTATTTTGTACAGTAATTTGGGCTTTGTACCGGATCCTTCCTCTATATAAAGAACTAATATTATGGCAGCTTGTGAACTCAAAAATATTTACAAATCAGTGGACAGTATGTGTAGTAAATCAGTAGTGACTTCTTATGTGGTTTACTGTATGTGTAGTGATAAGTCGAGTTTTCGACTTATTAGTACCCGTTTTCACTATAGCTTTAGTTCGTTTCCGGCGATAATTCGATGTCATTTGATCTCTTTTCGTACGTTTCAGGTACAAAACAAGATATCTCAGTGTCAACGCCAAAATACGAAAACTCGGGGAAAAATCGAAGACTAGAGCAAAATTTGGGCGAAAAGATCTCAAGTCGATCGACTGGGAAGATCCCCTGAACTAGTCGGTCGACTGGCGAAAGGCCTCAGGAGCTTCACATTCTTCACTTACGCAGTCAGTCGACTGGACCCTCCAGTCGGTCGACTGACCAGGAGCTTCAGATGCCCTGTCGCTCGACTAAGGTCACCAATCGATCGTCTGGCCAAGCTACTCAGGAGCCTCACATTCTTCATTTACGCAGTCGGTCGACTGGGAAGCTCCCCTGCACCAGTCGGTCGACTGGGAGATCACTACTCGAGATTGCCTTTTCAACCTCCAGTCGACCGACTGGGCCGCTGATGGACCATAATTATACGAATCAAAAACACAGTTAAACCCACTAAATTAGACTGTTTGTCTATTTAACTTTTGCTTGTTAGTTCCGATATATTTCTACAGGGTATTTTGAAGCTTAGAGAGAATACACGCTAAGGAGAGGATTTTACACAGAAAAGATGTTACGAGTCATTCCAAGGTCACGATCAGACGCTGACTGAAGAAATCTAAAGATCCTGACATGGAATCATTCAAAACAAATCAAACCGAAGAGCAACCAAAGTCAGTCCGGAGCTGAAATACACCGATAGTTTTGTGAGAACTTCACAAAACTCACACAAGCTCACTCTTATCCATTGATGACCGGCGGCTTTGGGAGGAAGAAGATGACTCATTGGGTGGCTTCCTCCCCTTCTCCTCCTTCTCCCCACCACAACCGGCGGCTTTCCTCCATGGTGACCGGCCACCGGCGGCTCCTCCTCCCCCCCATGTGGCATCATCTCAAAACTCTTCCTCTCATCCTTTGCCATGTGCTTCCATCTCCACCCTCCATTCTCCTCTCCTTTGGCTATAAATACAAGCCTTCACCTCTCATTTGTATCATCCAACAATCCCATTCACAACACAAAATCACTTATCTCTCTAAGTTTGGCAATTTGTAAGTTTGGTTTTGAAATAATACTCTTGTTGGTTCTTGAGTATTATAACAGTTTTAGAGAATACTCCTGTTGGTTCTTGAGTATTCAAGTAGGAATTGGGAATACTCCTGTTGGTTCTTGAGTATTCCCCCTTACTTACTGTCTTTCAAAAACCCCCGAGTATTTAGCTATGGTATCCACCTCTATGGATATTCGTAGCTAAACTCTTCATTCGGTTGAAGGGGTGTACTTGTATCATAAAATGTTTTAGACTTGCTTTAGTGTTTTTTCTCTGTATTCAAAACTTGTTCTATGTGCCATATATTAGGCCAGAACTTCCAAGGTTGAGTGGATGCTTGGAATGGCAAAGCTTTTCCGTGGAAGTTCGTAAACATACTCGGATAAGTGGATGCTTGGAATGGCAAAGCTTATCTGAGGAGTTTGACCTCTCTCAAACACCATTTGATTGCTCGGGAATGACTGATCAAATGGATGCACACAGGCTAATATACCTTGGAATGGGGTATTAGTCTAAGCAGAACAAGGGCTCTACGTTTTTTGCAAAAGTGTAGACAGTGTGTGCAAATCGAGTGCTTGGAATGACCTTGATACACTTTCGAACATTTTTGCAAAAGACTAGACAGTGTGGCAAATCGAGTGCTTGGAATGGCCTTGATGCACGTTTGAATACTTAGAAGGATCACTAAAGGTCAATGATAAACAGGCTATGATACAAGGCCCCCGAAATCGAATGTTTTCCTTGAAATCAAACAACTCCTGCACTTACTTTCTTAGTATAACTGCGGTAATCAACTGCTCACCTTCCGGAGGACTTGCCAATCACGCATCACCCGCTGTAAGTCTTCTTTGTATTTTCAGTATTTAATTTTTCAGTCATTTACTTTTCCGCACTAAAACCAAAATCAACCAATCAATCACTTAGCTGGTAGCTTTAAAACCAACCAACCAACTTAAAACACGTTCCCTCGCTGTATAAATCACCTCAAAGAACAACTATCCCCCTAATTCCTTTGGGTTCGACCCCTACTTACCACTTGCTACCCAGTAGTTAAGTCGCGAGTAGCGGACTATTATAAATTTATTCTTGACGTTTGCACACAACGACTGTGCAACCATCAAAAATTGGCGCCGTTGCCGGGGAGTTAGCAAATGGATAGTTGTTCTTTTGTCTGTTGTACATAATTCACCATGTCTTCATACTACGACATAGAACCTTGGAAAAATGGGGGCAGCAACCTTATGTTTAAAATGATTAACTGTCTCCCCCAATTCGGAGGTACCATTGAAGAGGACCCTGTGATACATTTCCAACATTTTCACCACATCTGCCGCCACATGAAGCCTGAGAATGAGACGTTAGAGGAATTTAAGCTGACATGCTTCAAATTTTCTTTAACTGACTCGGCATTAAAGTGGTATTACTCATGTGCTGATGGTGAAAATGATTATCTTGTGCTGCGAGCCCGTTTCCTAGAAGAGTTTTGCCCACCATCTCTCCGACTTGAAACCCGCGAGAAGATTCTCAATCTTGAGCAATTCCGGGACGAAACTTTGGACGAGTACTTGGCGTACTTTGACTCCATTGTGGCGAGCTGCCCGCACCATGGATTCACCATATTCAATCTTATTCAAAGGTTTCTCTGTGGAATGATGCCACTTGAGCGGAAAAGACTTAATGATGTAGCGGGATGTTCACTCATGAAGTTAACCGTGACTGAAGCCTGGCGCCTCATAAATGATTTGGCAAAGAACACAAAACAGGGTCAGTGGCACCAAACTGACGATAAGGCACCAACGATGGAAGTGGACTCAGTACAGAACAAGCCCGACACCATACCCATTATGAGCTTGCCCGCAACAAAACCGAGAGAAGACATCAGTACAAGGGCAGTAATGGATGTGGAGGAGACTCTAAAGGAGCCAATATTGGAGCCCACGGAGCCTCCTGAAAGGTGTAAGGATCAAGGACAGCCAATCATCTCTGCCACGAAGAAGAGGGTTAGCAAGGGCGCATGCTTGAGGTCGCTTGGCAAAAGACTGAACTTCCAAAACTGCAAAGATGCCAACCGGCTATACATGAAGAAGCGGCAAAGACATGGGCCCAAAGAATGGAAACCCGGAAGGAGAAGCAAGAGAGCTCGACTTGATGGACCAGCAGCTATGGTCAAGGAGTCCTCGCTTTCTCGGGGATATGTGAAAAAGAAGCCTCCGGATCAAGGGAGAGCAGAACTGAGCCCGCTACCATATGTGTTCTTTGGGCAAATCAAAAGAGCTACCGAGAAGAAGTTCGACCTCAAGCACCCATGGGATCCCACCTTATGATCCAAGAATGAGGTATCGTCGAGCCAACGACGTTAAACAAATGCACTGGTCGGGAGGTAACCCGACACCTATCTTACTTTCAGTCATTTATTTTCAGTCATTTAGTTTTTCCAATAAGTCGCTCTCACCCACTTTTTGTATAGAAGGAATGACCCCTTGTAGGAATCAGTTTTTGGAGCAAGACCGGATCAGCGAGGCAGCTTCCGTGAATTACCGGGCCTGCGCTGAGAGTTCAAGGCCCCAGCCGAACTCCCTCGATTATCCAACTCCGAGGCATGTCGTTCCACGACACGACACAGTAAAAGGGAGTTCTGTTCTTCTTTTTTTCCTTAATGTCACTTCCTTCTCTTGTATATATTTGCATGACTTTTGAACTAAGGCTCGCCTTCGTTCAAAAGTGTGGGGTGAGAACCACCTGTGTACATAACATGTTTTTCTTTTTTTTTTAATATTATCTTTTTGAAAATATGAACTTGAGAATGTGAAAAAGATAGATCATAATTCATGCATTAACCTTGTGAAAATTCAACTGTTTAAAAACTTAGAATGTAACTTCTCATTTGTTCCTTTGTGCTGAGATAAACTAGGGATGTGGAGTTGATAGAAAATGCCCTAGAGGGGCTTGGCAAACAATCGAAGGATCGAATCAAACTATATGGTTTTCAAAGTCAGTGGAGGCTGCACTTCGGGTTTCAGTGAAGATTGAAGTCATCTCCGCCATGCAGTGTTTATGCAAAAAGAAAAAAAAGGCGAGGACGGGAATCAGACCGTCCTCTCTCTAGTCAAAGTAGCCGAGAAAATAGATGAGCGACCCTCATCTTGACCCGCGCGAAACGACAACGATGAGAGGAGCGGGGAGGTATTTCCATATGCTCGCGGGCGATGATTGGACCTCCCAAAAAGGCTTGAGAAAATGGACTAGCAAGTCACAAAGAAGCAAAAGCTCGAAGAAGCAAATCAAGAGGCCAAAGGCCCAAAATTGTGAAGGTTTTAACCGAACAAAAAGTGAAGTACTCAAAGAGTCAAATCAACGGCCAAAGGCCAATTCACTACAAAAGCAGTCCCTCGCCAAAAAGAAATCAAAAAGACCAAACCATTGAATCCCGAACCAAATCACGTGCTAGAGAAAGCTACAAGAAAACCATATAGTGCGAGACGGTCCCGAGATTGCAGTCCAGGAGCCTAAAAAGGGCTATCTCCCGAAACATCCAAAATACTTTGCATCTCAGCACGGAGGTACAAGTATCAAGTTTCTTCTATTTATTTACGCAGTTTAAATTGGTAATAAGTAGTAATGCATGAATTAGGATAAATCGAGTCCCACAGTCTAATTTTCATATTTTAAAACTTACTTAGTGCCGCCCTTTAATAGCATTGTTCGGGACGAACAACTAAAAGTGTGGGGTGATCTGATGGACCATAATTATACGAATCAAAAACACAGTTAAACCCACTAAATTAGACTGTTTGTCTATTTAACTTTTGCTTGTTAGTTCCGATATATTTCTACAGGGTATTTTGAAGCTTAGAGAGAATACACGCTAAGGAGAGGATTTTACACAGAAAAGATGTTACGAGTCATTCCAAGGTCACGATCAGACGCTGACTGAAGAAATCTAAAGATCCTGACATGGAATCATTCAAAACAAATCAAACCGAAGAGCAACCAAAGTCAGTCCGGAGCTGAAATACACCGATAGTTTTGTGAGAACTTCACAAAACTCACACAAGCTCACTCTTATCCATTGATGACCGGCGGCTTTGGGAGGAAGAAGATGACTCATTGGGTGGCTTCCTCCCCTTCTCCTCCTTCTCCCCACCACAACCGGCGGCTTTCCTCCATGG
The DNA here is from genome assembly GCA_033675395.1 of Rhodiola chrysanthemifolia. Taxonomy (NCBI): domain Eukaryota; kingdom Viridiplantae; phylum Streptophyta; class Magnoliopsida; order Saxifragales; family Crassulaceae; genus Rhodiola; species Rhodiola chrysanthemifolia. The sequence goes on along the minus strand of CM066210.1, from coordinate 28,709,842 downwards.
TGACCGGCCACCGGCGGCTCCTCCTCCCCCCCCATGTGGCATCATCTCAAAACTCTTCCTCTCATCCTTTGCCATGTGCTTCCATCTCCACCCTCCATTCTCCTCTCCTTTGGCTATAAATACAAGCCTTCACCTCTCATTTGTATCATCCAACAATCCCATTCACAACACAAAATCACTTATCTCTCTAAGTTTGGCAATTTGTAAGTTTGGTTTTGAAATAATACTCTTGTTGGTTCTTGAGTATTATAACAGTTTTAGAGAATACTCCTGTTGGTTCTTGAGTATTCAATTAGGAATTAGGAATACTCCTGTTGGTTCTTGAGTATTCCCCCTTACTTACTGTCTTTCAAAAACCCCCGAGTATTTAGCTATGGTATCCACCTCTATGGATATTCGTAGCTAAACTCTTCATTCGGTTGAAGGGGTGTACTTGTATCATAAAATGTTTTAGACTTGCTTTAGTGTTTTTTCTCTGTATTCAAAACTTGTTCTATGTGCCATATATTAGGCCAGAACTTCCAAGGTTGAGTGGATGCTTGGAATGGCAAAGCTTTTCCGTGGAAGTTCGTAAACATACTCGGATAAGTGGATGCTTGGAATGTCAAAGCTTATCTGAGGAGTTTGACCTCTCTCAAACACCATTTGATTGCTCGGGAATGACTGATCAAATGGATGCACACAGGCTAATATACCTTGGAATGGGGTATTAGTCTAAGTAGAACAAGGGCTCTACGTTTTTTGCAAAAGTCTAGACAGTGTGTGCAAATCGAGTGCTTGGAATGGCCTTGATACACTTTCGAACATTTTTGCAAAAGACTAGACAGTGTGGCAAATCGAGTGCTTGGAATAGCCTTGATGCACGTTTGAATACTTAGAAGGATCACTAAAGGTCAATGATAAACAGGCTATGATACAAGGCCCCCGAAATCGAATGTTTTCCTTTAAATCAAATAACTCCTGCACTTAGTTTCTTAGTATAACTGTCGTAATCAACTGCTCACCTTCCGGAGGACTTGCCAATCACGCATCACCCGCTGTAAGTCTTCTTTGTATTTTCAGTATTTAATTTTCAGTCATTTACTTTTCCGCACTAAAACCAAAATCAACCAATCAATCACTTAGCTGGTAGCTTTAAAACCAACCAACCAACTTAAAACACGTTCCCTCGCTGTATAAATCACCTCAAAGAACAACTATCCCCCTAATTCCTTTGGGTTCGACCCCTACTTACCACTTGCTAACCAGTAGTTAAGTCGCGAGTAGCGGACTATTATAAATTTATTCTTGACGTTTGCACACAACGACTGTGCAACCATCAGCCGCCAGCACTTCCCAGTCGACCGACTGGGACTGCTACAGTACGAAATTTCTGCGAGGCTATAAATAGAAAGAGGCAAGTTTGACCGGGACTTGACATCTTTGGGAGATTTTTCCAGAAAAAGAGATCAAATCAAGGGCATTCATCACCATCCAACCAAGGAGGGTTGAAGATCAAGGGAGATAACTAGGATTAACCATCCTATTTCTATTCCTCTTCTCTTCTCTTTGATTGTGCTTAAACCCTACACACATCATGTTGTCTTACATGATGTGTGAGTAGTTCCCTTGTGTTTTGAGGGTGTTTGTACCCTCTTTGGTACTCAATGATCATGTATACACATATATTATGCAATTTATGGAGTTGATTTCATTTCACTATGCTCTTCACTCAAGACATGCTACTAAGTGTTTGATAAAATGCCTAAGTGACATGTTTGCACTAGAACTATGATCCAAGTATCGAGAGAGCTTAGTGATGGTTTGGATATAGTAGAAATGAACTCATCAAGTGTTTATGAGAGTAAATGCATGGATGTGAGGTTAACTAAACTTAATGCCCATAGCATTTATTACCTTAGGAAGAGATTCCAAGGATAATAGTGATATGGACTGAATCAATATCTTTAATAGGTGAGATTCTAATTAGGATGGCTTGACTAGGGCTAGACTCACATGATAGTTTGTCTATTTTTAGCCTAAGCTAGGTTTTAAACCTATCAACTCCCAAAATGATTAAATTCTTGTATACATGGTCGTTGGAAAATTGCCAAGGAGGGGAAGAACCCCTCGAAACTCTCTTTAATTGAATTGAAACCCCTTGAAACCATTTCGTTACTTGTTTTCTTGATTGATAATCACCTCATCATTGAACATTTGAAGGAATAGCCGAGTTGAAAACTTGATTCCCCTAGCGTATAATCCAATTGCTCCCTTGGGTTCGACACCGGTCATCACTATAAATTGTTTTTGACTAAGTACTAAAAATACTACACGTCAAAATGGCGCCGTTGCCGGGGAGCAATGGCTAGATTGTCCCTAGGAATAATCATTTAGTACTCCGACTATTCCATGTTTTTCTTTATTTGCTTTGCTACTTGTGATTCTTGAGCTTATTCCACTATCCTCACTTGTCTTAATTGTTCCCCCCTTGTAGGTGCATCTCGTTTATGCCACCTAAGACCAAGAAACTTACCAAGATTGTGGATAGAGACTTGAATCAACCGATAAGAGATATCGTTAATCCTCACCTTACAAGGAGTAAGACAATCAAGGCTAAATGATCAACCTCAAACGCTCAAGAAACCATTCATCAAGACATGGGAGATAGACTTCCTCCTCCTCCCCCTCCCCAAGGTCAACAACCACAAGGCCCTCAAGCTAGAAGGGTTCTCAAGGACTATGCCACCCCCAATGCTTATGGATACCGCTCCCCAATCCTTGTACCGGCGGTTGATAACCGGGACTTTGACTTAAAGACTTCAACGATCCAAATGGTCCAATCAAATCAATTTTCGGGAAGAGACCACGAGGATCCAAACTCCCATTCGACCACATTCCTTGAAGTGTGTGCAACTTTCAAGATCAACGGATTCTCCGAAGATGCAAAACTCTTAAGGTTATTCCCATTCTCCCTCACGGGAAGGGCAATGGATTGGTTAAGAAGCCAAACGCCCGATAGTTTCACCACATGGGAGGAGCTAGCCGTGGCGTTTCTCAACAAGTCTTTCCCTCCTTCCAAGACGGCTTATTATAGAGGTCAAATCACAAATTTTACACAAATGGATGGGGAAACACTATATGAGGCTTGGGAGAGATACAAGGAGTATCAAAGACTTTGCCCGCACCACAACCTAGATGACCTCCTTGTGTTCCACACTTTCTACCATGGTGTTGATGGTCCCTCGCGGCTTGCACTTGACACCGCCGCGGGAGGTGCTATCATGGAGCTTGAACATCATGAAGGATTTGCGGTAATAGAGAAGATCACAAAGAACTACTTCATGTGGGGAAGTGAAAGAGGGAACCCAAGAAGGAAAAATGAAAGGCATGAAGTAAAAGCAGTGAGCACAAGTGACTATGAGGCCTTAAGGAAAGATTTTGAGAACCTATCGGATGAAGTATTCAAGTTGAAACACCCGGGGAAAGATCCCTCAACGAGTCAAGGGTGCGATATTTGCGAGGTTTATGAGCATGAGACCGATTCTTGTCCCTTGGTTCAAAGGGATGGACATAGATATGGCTATGAAGAAGCAAATTTTGTGGGACGAAACCAAAGTAGAGAGTATGGAGCTAGTGCCACTCAAGGGCAAAATTCTCAAGCTAATTACACTAAACCAAAGTTCTCCTCGGGATGGAGGAATCATCCTAATTTCTCCTACAAGACAACAAATCCCACTCGTCCCGACTTTGGAGCTACACCTCCCGGATTTGGTCATAAGCCTACTTAAGCTAATCAAGCTTTCCCACCGAAGAACCAATTCCAACCTAGAAATCAATATCAAAGTCAAGGACCGACTTTGCTTCAAAGGAACCAAAACCAAGGGCAACAATATCAAGCTCAAGCTCAAAAGCCTTACCAACAAGTTGACCCTCCTCCACAAACTTCAAATGAGCTCTCCGGTGTTGAAGCAATGTTTGCTAAACTCCTTGCTAACCAAGATAAGTTGCAAGCCCAAATAGAAAGGATAGAAACTCACAACAAGATGCTCGAGAACCAAATAGCTCAACAAGCCGAATCATCTACAAGGGCTCAAGGAAAATTACCGGCTAGACCCGAGCAAGGGCAAAGAGAGCATTATAATGCGGTTACATTGAGGAGTGGTAAGGAGCTAGAGGGTGAACAACCAAAGAGGAAGAAAGTTACTTTTGATCTTGGAGGCCAAGCTAGTGCCGAAATTGAAGAGTTAGATGAAGAGGTCCCTAACCCTCAAACCCAAAAGGAAAAAGTAGTGGAAAAGGAGAAAGATGACTTACGGCCATACACTCCTCATATTCCCTTCCCACAAAGGCTTAAGAAGAAAAGCAATGACAATCAATTCTCGAAGTTTGCCGAGATGATGAGGAAGCTTTATGTTACCATGCCATTCACCGAGGTAATCACTCAAGCTCCATCTTATGCACGATTTCTAAAAGATGTTATTACTTGCAGGAGGACAATCGAAGACGTCGACACGGTGTCCCTCAATGGAGAATGTAGTGCCATACTCCAACCGCGCATGCCACCCAAGCTTGAGGATCCCGGTAGCTTCTCCATCTCATGCTATATAAATGATGTTAAGATTGAACGGGCTATGTGTGATTTGGGTGCTAGCATATCTTTGATGCCTTATTCCTTGTGTAAGAAATTGAATATGGGTGAGCCTAGACCAACTAACATGATTTTAAGACTCGCGGACCGCTGCTCAAGATTCCCTAAGGGAGTTCTTAAGGATGTCCCGGTTAGAGTAGGGAATTTCTATATTCCGGGGGATTTTGTGGTGTTAGAGATGGAAGAGGACAATGAAATTCCCATTCTTTTGGGAAGGCCTTTCCTCTACACCGCGGGGGCTATATTTGATACTACTAAGGGGTCAATTACCATGAGAGTAGGTGATGAGGAAGTTGAATTTAATCTAGAAAAGGCACAAAAAGGTCCTAGTTCTACCATGAGTTGTAATTATCTAGACCTTGTTGATACTTATGACATGTATGATGTGCCGAACTTGCTCATGGATGAAATTGACGCCCTTGATTATGAGCTCCCTAAGCATGTTGATTGTTGGGCCATCTTGAGTGACGATGATGAAGAGGATACTCAAAGCGACAAAGGTAAGGAGTTTTGTTCGGTAGAGTTAAAACCTCTACCAACAAGCCTAAGGTATGAGTTCTTAGGCCCCAATTCTACTTTGCCTATCATTGTAAATGCCTCCTTAAATGATGATGAGACTTTGAGATTGCTTGATGTGATTAGAGAGCACAAAGATGCTATTGGCTATTCTATGGATGATTTGAAAGGGATAAGTCCCAATTTGTGCATGCATAGAATCAATTTAGAGGATGATAGTCTACCATCTAGAGAACATGCTAGGAGACTTAATCCCATTGTTGGTGAAGTAGTTAAGAAGGAAATCTTGAAAATGCTTGATGCGGGGATCATTTTTCCTATTGCGGACTCTAATTGGGTGAGTCCCATTCATGTGGTACCCAAAAAGGGAGGCATGACAGTTGTAAAAAATGATAAAAATGAATTGATTTCCACTAGAACCATAACCGGTTGGCGAATGTGCATAGATTTTCGAAAACTTAATAAGCCCACTAAGAAAGATCACTTCCCACTTCCATTCATTGATCAAATGTTAGAGAGATTAGCCAAGCATGACTACTTTTGCTATCTTAATGGATATAGTGAATTTTTCCAAATCCCTATTCATCCACAAGATCAAGAAAAGACTACTTTTACTTGTCCCTATGGAACATTTGCTTATCGGCGAATGCCCTTTGGACTTTGTAATGCACCGGGCACATTTCAAAGATGCATGATGGCTATATTTTCAGAATTTATTGAGGAAATTATGGAAGTGTTCATGGATGACTTTTCTGTTTATGGTTCCTCGTTTGATGATTGCTTGGCCAATTTAGCAAAAGTCTTGAAAAGATGTATTGAGACGAACCTTGTTCTAAATTGGGAAAAATGTCATTTTATGGTGCAGGAAGGCATAGTGCTTGGACATTTGGTCTCAAAAAAGGGAATTGAGGTGGATAAGGCTAAAGTGGAAGTTATCGAAAAATTGCCACCTCCAAAGGATGTTAAAGGAATAAGAAGCTTTCTTGGCCATGCCGGCTTTTATAGAAGATTTATTAAGGACTTCTCAAAGATTGCAAGGCCTTTGACAAATTTATTGTGCAATGATACCAAATTCCGGTTTGATGAAGAATGCTTGGTGGCCTTTGAAAAGTTGAAGAAAGCATTGGTCTCGGCGCCTATTATTCAACCTCCAAATTGGGATTTGCCCTTTGAGCTCATGTGCGATGCAAGCGATTATGCTATTGGAGCGGTTCTTGGACAAAGGGTGGACAAGAAACTTCACGCCATTCACTACACAAGCAAGGTCTTAAATGGAGCTCAATTGCATTATTCAACAACCGAGAAGGAACTCCTTGCTATAGTGTATGCCTTCGACAAGTTTCGTTCATACCTTGTGGGATCAAAGACTATAGTATTCACCGACCACGCGGCAATCAAATACCTCTTGTCAAAGAAAGACTCTAAGCCAAGGTTGATAAGATGGATCCTCTTGCTCCAAGAATTTGATATTGAGATCAAGGATAAGAAGGGAGTGGAAAATCTCGTCGCCGATCATCTATCTAGGCTTGGAAGAAATGAGGAACTCAAAGAAGACACTAGCCTTGTAGATGACGCTTTCATTGGGGAGCAACTAATGAGAGTGGAAGCGGAAGCCCTCCCACGGTACGCGGATATGGTAAACTTTGTGGTATGTGGGATCATACCTCACGACATGAACCACCATCAAAAGAACAAGTTCTTATCCGAGGCAAAAAGGTATTACTGGGATGAGTCATTCTTGTACAAGCTTTGTGCGGACGGGATATATAGGACTTGTGTCGCCGAGGAAGAGATGAGGAACATCCTATACCATTGTCATTCATCTCAATATGGAGGACATGGTAGTGGAGCAAAAACGGCGTCGAAAGTCCTACAAAATGGATTCTATTGGCCTACCCTCTTTAGTGATGCTTATGAATTTGTAAAAGCTTGCGACCAATGCCAAAGAACGGGAAACATTTCTAAGAGGCATGAAATGCCCCAACAAAGCATTCTTCCGAATGAAATATTTGATGTTTGGGGCATAGACTACATGGGTCCTTTCCCGTCTTCATATGGAAATCAATACATATTGGTCGCGGTCGATTATGTCTCCAAATGGGTAGAGGCCATCGCCTCCCCTACTTGCGATGCTAAGGTTGTCACCAAGCTATTCAAAAAGATAATTTTCCCAAGATTTGGAGTTCCAAGGACCGTCATTAGTGATGTCGGTTCACACTTTAAGGAAAAACATTTTGAAGCCTTGCTTCGCAAGTATGGGGTGAACCACAAGGTAGCAACGCCGTATCACCCACAAACTAGTGGGCAAGTGGAGATCTCAAACCGGGAAATTAAGGCGATTCTAGAAAAAACGGTGGGAAGCTCAAGGAAGGATTGGTCATCAAAGCTAGATGATGCATTATGGGCTTATCGTACCGCCTTCAAGACCCCCATTGGGATGTCTCCATATCGCCTCATATATGGGAAACCATGCCATTTGCCGGTTGAATTGGAATATAAGGCAATGTGGGCAATTAAATTCTTGAATATGGATTTACAAACGGCGGAAGAAAATAGGGTCCTTCAACTCCACTAGTTAGAAGAAATAAGGAATGAAGCTTACGAGAGTGCTAGAATTTACAAGGAGAAGACGAAGAAATGGCATGACAAGAGAATCTTTCGTCGTGAATTCAAAAAGGGCGAGAAGGTCTTACTCTTCAACTCTAGGCTCAAGCTATTTCCGGTAAAATTAAGGAGCCGATGGAGTGGCCCTTTCACTGTTCACAAGCCTCACAAAGATGGCCATGTCGAAGTACTCAACAATGACGGAACCATCTTTAAGGCAAATGGACAAAGGCTCAAGCACTATAGAGAACAAGCTCGGGATGAGCACAATGAAACTTATACCTTGACCGACCCATGAAAAAGCTACAATCCGCTTGAGGAGGGATCCTAGCAAAGGACTCCTCAAGTGTGTTTCTTGAGAAAAGATTCGGCTCGGTCTTTGCCAAGACGTTAAACTAGGCCCTAACGGGAGGTTACCCGGTTTGTGAGTTGTACATCTATGCACAATTAATGTCATATATGTATTGCATGCTCACATTGAACTTTGAATGAGAACATGGTGTTAGGATGATCTAAAATGCATAACTAGGTGTGCTTGGTGTGGAAATGTGCTTGCATGAAATACATAGGTGATGGTGATGTTTTAAGTGTGGAGTGAATGATCCTAGTTTACTTTTTGTTGAAAATCGTATATATGCTAGTGATTTCTTGAGAGAGCATGCCTTGAGTTTGCATTGAATTTATGTGAATATTGAGTGGTGTTCATTTGTGATGCGGAGTAAAAATTCTAAGTGTGGAGTTGGGAGTTCAAACAAGGAGCAAAAATCGTTGAAACTGATATTCATGATCCAGTCGGTCGACTGGCAAGTGGCCAGAAGCCCAGTCGACCGACTGTGGAAATGCTTGAGAAGGAATGGAAATCCAACCAGTCTCAGTCGACCGACTGGGATCTCAGTCGACCGACTCGCGCATGTTCTCAGATGCAATAATATCTTCATTTACGCAGTCGATCGACTGGGCTCTCAGTCGACCGACTGAGATATTCCTACCTAAATCCATTCCTTCCCTCTTTTACTCACTCCAATCGCTCGACTCACCAAACCCTTCCTTCGACCGACTCCGATCCACCCAAACCCTGACCTTCACCCGATCCCGCCACCAGCTCGCCATCAACTCGCCATCACCTCACCATCAGCTCGCCCTCTCCGGCCAGCCCAGCTGCTCCTCCAACCTCCCGCAACCCCGATTTCAATCGGAAGAGACATTTCTGTCCGTTCTCCTCCGTCCGACGACCAAGCAACCCGCCCGACCTCTCATCCTGCTCGAAATCAACCCGCCTACAAAACCGTAGCTCAGATTCTGGTCGCTGAAGCCTCCCGAGCAAGTCCCGATTCCAACCTAAATCAGATGCCCAGTCGACCGACTGAGATTTGTCTTTGAGTCCAGTCGACCGAATGGATAGAGCTTCAGTACATAACCTCAGTTCAGTCTTCAGTCTTCCATTCATCATTCAATCATGCCTCGTGCCGGTTCATCATCCAAATCCAAATCGAAAGGCAAGGAGATTACCCAAGAACCCTCGAGAGATGCTCGCATTGTTGATGAGTATGAGGATGACATGCCTCTCCTTCCTCGCAAACGGCGGCCATTGAGAGCTTCATTGAGGGACGATAGCTCAGCCTTTGATGAGGAATTAGACGCTCCTCCGGTTTCTCCCGCACCTCCTCCTAAGAAGAGCAAGCCTTCAAAGGGTGCTTCCTCCGCACCGAAGAAGCCATAGAAGAAGTCAGCCCCGGCTCCTCCTATCCCTAGAGCGCCATCTCCTCCATTGCCTAGAGAGCCCTCACGCACAGCCGAAGCGTCTCTCTCCAATGCCCTCGTCCCGATAGTGCCACATGAAGGACCATTGGAGGGACCCTTGCCATCTCCGACTCCATACCCCTTCTCCGTGCCTCTAGAGTTTAGAGATGAGACGCACCGGACCCATCATGCCACCATCAAGAAGAAGGGGAAGACGGCCCTTCCTACTCTCTACCCCGACATGGGGCTCCTTCGAGGCATTGATAGTGCGGTCACGGATGAGGTACACACCCGACTTACTCATAGTGGACTGAATTTTGTGTTTAATGATGATCCGGGATCCTACCAAAGGGTAGTTGAAGAGTTTATTTGCTCTTTTGAGTGGGATAAGGAGGGGGAGGGAGAAGATAGGGAATTCTCTTGGAAATTTGTCTTGGGAGGAAGGGAGTTTAAGATTAAGGAGAGTACTATCCGGGAATGGCTAGGATTCCCTCCTCATGATGCTATAGCCCGGAAATTCACTGAGCATGAGCAGTGCAGATTTTGGAAGAGGATTTCGGGGCGGAATGAGTGGTTCGTATCATCCTACAACTCTTCGGCGATCACCGGCCCGGTGTGGAAGATTATCCACCACCTCATAGCCATTGGGATAAACACCCGGACGGCGAAGGATAGGGCATTTACCCTCCCCGATATTGACCTCATGTTAGCTATTGATCACGGGGAGGTCATTGATTGGCTTGCTATCCTTGCCACCAGATTTCAGACCATTGTGAAGGAGAGCACGAGGAATCGTGCTTTGGGAGGTGGATCCTTGATTACATTGGTAGCCTTACTGTGTAACTTCACCTTTGGCCACGAGGGATGTCCCAAGCCGTCCAGGAGCACACTTGATTTGGGCACCATGAAGCACATGCATATCCTCAACAAGGACGGGAAGACTTGGGAGACAGACAGGAAGCCTCACAAGAAGGAGCTTCAGGATTATGCGACGTATAGGAGGAGGTTCTTCAAGCCTAGCCAACCTCACCCCATCCCATCCTTCCTCTCCTATTCCTTCCCCTCCTCCAGCCGACGAGCCCGCAGCTCCCATTCCTGAGGAGGCACGCATGGATGAGGAGCTGCCACCCATGCAGCCTGCGGTTGAGAGTCCTTCTCCCGCCACAGATGACTCAGCTGAGTGGAGACAGAGGATCTCCTCTGATATTGCCGACCTGAGGAGTGGCTTGACTCGACTAGAGGATTTTGTTAGAGAGTCAGACGCGAGAGCTCGCCAGGAGTGGGAGTGGCTCCGGTCTACAGTATTATCCATGGTCAGAGGTTCTGATGGTCCAGTAGCTCCTCCAGTTGCTCCAGAGTTTCCTGCCCCTCGTGGCGCCTCCCCTTTGCTTACCACGCCAGCTCCTAGAGTAGGGGAGGCAGGCACACCACTCCCTGGGGGCACGATAGTACGAGAGAGTTCCATTAGAGCGGAGGGCTCGCGATACACTGGCGCCACGATAGAGCGAGATGATTCTGCTAGAGAGGAGGGAGTTGGAGATTCTGCTAGAGAGATCGCTCGAGGAGGCGATGAGGCTACATCTTGAGCTTGTATTGCATTTTGATCTTACTTTTGTCCATCATTTGATGCTTTCTTGCTTAGATCATGTACTTGGATGATAAGTCGCCTTTTGGCACAATTTTGGATGATGTATGCCATTTTGTGTGATATACTCTTGACTCGCCTTTGGTTGTATGCTACATTTCCTATGATATTGAAGGTGTTTACCATTTATGTTGTTCACTCTACAGGATATGCATCTATTGATTATTATCATGTTCCAAATGCACCTTCTTTGTCTACATTTGCAACCAAAAGGTTATTTCTCACTCCCAAGAGTTATGTCACCGGCTCTGCAAACGAGGGGAGTTCCTATGCGCCTTTTCCTTTATTCTATCATTCTTTGCGCTTAGGGACTAAGCTTGAATTAAGTGTGGAGTGGTTTGACGCCCATAGTTCACATGTTTGCATGCCATGCATATCATTTTTAGATGGACACTTGCATCTTTTGCACATTATCCCTACATGAGAGTGTTTTCAACCACATAGGCTTGTGATTATCGATTCTAAATCCCTATAAATCACATCTAACCTATTTGTCACATTTATTGGATCTTGAACTTAGAACCGACCTAGTCCCTTGAATGTGCATTCTTGTGAATCAATATCATTTCTATCCCTTGTCTATCTAATTTTCTAAGTATTTTCGTTGAAATACCTTGGATTAAGTTTTAGCAAGCACTTCTAAAATTTTCACGAAAAACTTAGACCTTTTGTTTGCTCCTTGGTGACTTGAGTTTTCTAATTTAGTGCAATGCTTATGATTGCTTCCCGCACATTCCATACACTTTTTGAACATATTGTCAAGTTTTAAGTGTGGAGTCAAAAGAGGGCGAAAAATAGGCCCCAATAAAAAAGTTTTTGTGGTCAAAGAGGGCAAAGCCCCGACTAAAAACTCTCTCAAAGCGCTAGAGAAGTTTTGCTTCAAAAATGATACAAATGCCGGGGGTTAGGAAGAAAAGTTCCCCCTCGAAAGCATTTGTAGGCCAAAGGCCATTTCAAAAAGAAAATAAGAAGCACTTAAAACTTGACTCTATGTTTTCCTCCATTCTTCATTTGTGCGGGATTCATCATTTGCATTGTGTGCTTGTTAGAATGACTTTTGGACGACCCATGTGCTTGCACGGGAGTTATCATTTGGTCTATGCTTGTTTATTAAAGAACTCTAGTGTCGAACTCCTCTTCCCTTATGGATTATGGCTTAAGCGCCTAAAACTTGGGAATGAGTTCCATGTCGTTAGCCAATGGACTAGCCCTAGCTAGCATATGCGAGCGGTTGGCACTCTTTTGTGCAAACCTAGTAACTTCGCTTCTATTGTATTGCCTTGAAAATGAGTGGAACTTGGGATGAGACGTTTGATAGCTCTAGTATTGATAATCTTGAATGCACAACCTCATGGGTACTCAAATGGTTCAAAAGTTCTTTTGATGATATTGTGATGGTAGTCCTAGTTTGGGGTGAGGGATTGGTCTTGAGAAATCCTCGCCTTGGTTGAGCACTCTTGCATTCATTCTCATGGGATAGGTGCATATGTGATTTGTGAGCATTCCCTTTTTCTGAAAACTCTCACGAGACTATAACTCGTCCACTAGGGTAGCCTAGGGGTTTAAAGGCTTAATGCATATGCTAAATGCATTCGTAACACCTACGAAAAGGAGCTAGTTAGGTTGTATATACTTGCATTTACTTTTCAATAACATGTTTAGAATAATGATCGAGACTTTGTGAAAGCTAGTGAGGCAAATAGACGAAAAACATAGCGCCACTAGCATTTCGCCATTTGCACGACCTTGACATATTTGCATACTTTGTTCGGGACGAACAAAGCTTAAGTGTGGAGTGTTGATAAGTTGAGTTTTCGACTTATTAGTACCCGTTTTCACTATAGCTTTAGTTCGTTTTCGGCGATAATTCGATGTCATTTGATCTCTTTTCGTACGTTTCAGGTACAAAACAAGATATCTCAGTGTCAAAGCCAAAATACGAAAACTCGGGGAAAAATCGAAGACTAGAGCAAAATTTGGGCAAAAAGACCTCCAGTCGATCGACTGGGAAGATCCCCTGAACCAGTCGGTCGACTGGCGAAAGGCCTCAGGAGCTTCACATTCTTCACTTACGCAGTCGGTCGACTGACCAGGAGCTTCAGATGCCCAGTCGCTCGACTAAGGTCACCAATCGGTCGACTGGCCAAGCTACTCAGGAGCCTCACATTCTTCATTTACGCAGTCGGTCGCTGGGAAGCTCCCCTGCACCAGTCGGTCGACTGGGAGATCACTACTCGAGATTGCCTTTTCAACCTCCAGTCGACCGACTGGGCCGCCAGCACTTCCCAGTCGACCGACTGGGACTGCTACAGTACGAAATTTCTGCGAGGCTATAAATAGAAAGAGGCAAGTTTGACCTAGGGACTTGGCATCTTTGGGAGATTTTTCCAGAAAAAGAGATCAAATCAAGGGCATTCATCACCATCCAACCAAGGAGGGTTGAAGATCAAGGGAGATAACTAGGATTAACCATCCTATTTCTATTCCTCTTCTCTTCTCTTTGATTGTTCTTAAACCCTACACACATCATGTTGTCTTACATGATGTGTGAGTAGTTCCCTTGTGTTTTGAGGGTGTTTGTACCCTCTTTGGTACTCAATGATCATGTATACACATCTATTATGCAATTTATGGAGTTGATTTCATTTCACTATGCTCTTCACTCAAGACATGCTACTAAGTGTTTGATAAAATGCCTAAGTGACATGTTTGCACTAGAACTATGATCTAAGTATCGAGAGAGCTTAGTGATGGTTTGGATATAGTAGAAATGAACTCATCAAGTGTTTATGAGAGTAAATGCATGGATGTGAGGTTAACTAAAACTTAATGCCCATAACATTTATTACCTTAGGAAGAGATTCCAAGGATAATAGTGCTATGGAGTGAATCAATATCTTTAATAGGTGAGATTCTAATTAGGATGGCTTGACTAGGGCTAGACTCACATGATAGTTTGTCTATTTTTAGCCTAAGCTAGGTTTTAAACCTATCAACTCCCAAAATGATTAAATTCTTGTATACATGGTCGTTGGAAAATTGCCAAGGAGGGGAAGAACCCCTCGAAACTCTCTTTAATTGAATTGAAACCCCTTGAAACCATTTCGTTACTTGTTTTCTTGATTGATAATCACCTCATCATTGAACATTTGAAGGAATAGTCGAGTTGAAAACTTGATTCCCCTGGCGTATAATCCAATTGCTCCCTTGGGTTCGACACCGGTCTTACCGGTCATCACTATAAATTGTTTTTGACTAAGTGCTAAAAATACTACACGTCATGTAGTAACTAAATTTATCAAAAATAAAAGGCTATTCTCTTCCTGCCAAATCACATACACATATCATAAATCATCAACAAATTTGGTTCTACAAACTTACTTACCTGTGAATCAAAAGAGAAAAAGTTACATATCTGCCAACTGAGTGGGACCTTCAAATTCATCACCAGTGACGTCAATAGCTTGTGGTTCACTTCCGTTTTCATCACCAGCCATCCAGCCAGGTCTAGCCGCCTATATATTCATCAATTCTTCAACATCTTTCTTTTCTCTTGCAGTGTCTTGCTTTCTCTGATCTGTTAGTGACCAATCCTTGAGGCAAACTAGCGCTTCTATAGTATTAGGACTCAAAGCAGCTTTTTTCACTGACGATTCTACATCCAGCACTATAAGTAGCCTCCGAAGCCACTGTTGCAGGGACAGAAAGCAAATCTCTTGCTAAGCTGCTAAGAATAGGATACAAAGTGTGATTAGCCTTCCACCACCCTAACAAATTAAAATTGTTATCATCTTCCACTTCTATTGTTGATAGGTCAAGATACATTTGCAAATCAGAGGTATGAGAAGATGCACCCAAACTAACTCTAGCCCTTTTCATTCTCGACATGCCAAAATTTTGGAGTAATCGAATAAGAAATACTTGTGTAAAATCCAAAACAGTGGCATCAACAGCATGAGTAGGATTAGTAACAACAGGATTAGTGATAGTAGGAGTGACTCTTCTCTTATAAAAATCATATGTGTTACACAAACAAGTTTTAATTATTTTAATTCTGCACTCAACTTCATCATTCGAAAGACCATAGTATTTTAGCAAGTCTTCAATAGCTAATAACTTAAGTCTTGGGTCCATAATCGTAGCAAGATAAAAAAAACCATTGGAAAAGTAGACAAGTACTTGTCAAATTTCAATTTCATTGCACTTAAAGCAGATTTAAACACCGGATAATCAGAATATGCAGCAAAATTTTGATAAATATCAGCCAAACAAAGTATGACTCTACTTGATGTTGGTGTATATACACCGCAACAGATTTTTGTAGAAGAGTTAAAAATTGAGAGAAAATTACATATCAGATTCGAAAGCATCCAATCATTTTTATTAGGAATCTCTAAATTGACATTTCTAGATTCATTCACAATGAGTGGATATCTATGCAAAGCAGTCCTATATTTAAGAGCGGTAGCAAGTAGGTCATGTGTAGAATTCCACCTATGCGTAACATCAATGTCTATATTTTTTTTTGCCTAATCCCAAATCTTTACATGCATTTGCCCAGATTTCATGCCTTTTATTACTGGAGTTCATACTTCTAGCAATGGTAGTAATTTTTCAATTGAAGCAGAGAAAACAGACAATCCATCTTGCATAATTAAATTCAGAATATCCATCAACCGTTATCCGTCCAGTAACCCACGAAAATCCATCCGTTATCCATGGATTGAATTAATCCATATCCATTAACAATTCATTAGTAAACGGATTACATGATTTGATCCATTAATCTATTAATGATCCGTTAATGATCCATTAATTAATAAAATATCTATTTTTTTCTGAAAAAAATCCCTAATTTCGCCTTCTTTTCTCCGTCGCTGTCTCCTTCTTTTCTTCTTATTGTCTTCTCTAGTTGATTCTCATTTTCTATTTCTAACAATCCGAGGTCATATCATTGGCATTCAAGAAAAACAAAATTAGTGTACTGTGTATACCTTAAGAGAGGGATAGGTGAGAATCTGGAGAGGCCCAACAACGTATACAAACAGCAACATAACATCCTTGTAACACTTCCACAATTCCCGAGGCGACAATTTCACCTTGGGCTGAATTTTGAACTTGTCAGACGCACTCAGACATCGTGAGCTCAATTACAGCAAAGGGCAGTGGCGCAATGGAGAAGACGAGGACAATGGTGTGACAGTAGATGAGGAAATCAGGCTTGTTGGCAGTGTAGTTGAACCAGAATGTCTCGGCATGCGTCAGGGTCAGGGTCCGACCGAGGGCCTGCTCGGCTTCATGGAGGGTGGTGTAAGGCAGCATTTTGGGATAGAAGCTGATGATGATGATGATGATGACGGGTTGATTTTATCGCGTAGAGAAATGAGGAAGTGAGCTGGGCGTACTCACAGAAATGAGAAAATGAACTAAATGTGTTAAATGGATTAAATGGATCATATGGATTTATCCGTTAATCCGTCAACCGTTAGTGATCCGTCCGTTTAATCTAACCGTTTCATCCATCTATTAACTCATCCGTTCATCCATTTTGCCACTCCGTACGGCCATTTTCTGCGGCAACCACTATTAGGCGTCTGCTAGTGCTAATGCGTATGCCCTCCGCCGTCCATCCCGCATTTATTTTTAATTTTGATTTTTTTATATATATTGTTATGAAAAAATAAAGAATGGACGGTCAAACTTATGTATTTGAATGTTTGAACCAGTCAGCATACTCACTAGTGACGAAGTGGATAGAAGCTAAGAGCAAACAGTGTGGAGAAGCTTCAAACACTGAGTTTGTAAGCAAAGCATGGAGGAACTTCTGGAGAATCAGGCTCCCTGAAAGGGTTAAGATTATGTGTTGGAGAGATGCCCTTCCAGTAGCAATCAATCTAAGGAGGCGAGGATGTCCAACAGAGCAAGGTTGCTGGTTTTGTAGCTTCAAAGACGAAACAACCTGCCATATTTTTCTGGAATGCTGGTGGATTAAGGAGTTTTGGAGGAGGATGGGCCTCCTAATGCCAGCTGAAAGTGAATTTAATAGAGTAGCAGACCTTTTGTGGTACTTCATGACAGAAGGAAACGTGTCTGATTTAAAGAAAGTCATGGTAGGGTGTTGGATGGTATGGTATAACCGCAACCTTCAAGCCCATGGAAAGAAAGGCATGAATCTGGATGGGTGTTGTCTGAGATCACAGAGCGCGCTACTACAGTTTGAACGCAGGATTTTGACAGGCTACAGTGGAGATGAAGAAACAGCAGAGTCGGGAGACCTTGTCGTTATTTATTGCGATGGGTCATGGTCTCCCAGATCGAGAGTGGGAGGGTTGGCGGCTGTAGCTGTTAGAGGTGGAATCATTTTAAGTTGCAGAGCCGAGTGGTTTGACAACTGCGAATCTGGAATGTAAAGCTCTATTGGAAGGTCTAGCCCTTGCCAAAGAAGGAGGATGGCGATTGGTTTCATTCAGATCAAACAGTTCAGAAGGCTTATGGTCCATCCAAACAGGCGCGTGGCATTCAGAGGGCTTCTCCCAGGAGGCTAAAGAAGGGTTGGCTTTGTTGGCAGAGCACAAGGAGTGGAGCTTGAAATTCATTTTCAGAGAAGATAACACTCTTGCGGACAGGTTGGCAAAGAAAGCCAGGTGAGACCGATGGAGATGGATCGCCCAGGATGCAATTCCCAGATGCGTAGGTTTTAACAGGTCTTAATTTTTTTTTCTAGTCTGGTTGTTAGTTCTAGGGGTTAGTAAAACCGACTCGTGGATTGATCCGGTCAAGTTACTTGGTCAATGGGTTAGTTCCTGACGCGCGTCGTCTGACGCGTCAAATTTAATATTTATAATTCTCCTGCAATGAGCTAGTGTAGCAGCAAGCAGGGTCGAACCCAAGGGAGCTGGTGTTGTTGAAGCTGTAACTGAAAACAAATAAAAAGGGGGGGTTTTTAGCAGTAGAAAGTGCAAAAGATGAAAATAACAGAAGATTTCCAATAAGAGAGAACATTCATCTTAGGGTTTCTATTGAGACATGTTTATCATAGATATCTAATGATCAAATCTTTGTTTCTTAGTGTGGAATTCCGACAAAGGTAATTCCTAAAGTATCCCGACAAAGGTGATACAACACATCTAACCCGATCAAGAGTTAGATTTCTAGTTCTTTCCCTAAACACAATAATCCGACAAAGGTATTATTTTATCTAGGTGTTACGATCTACCTTTACGACAAAGTTTCCAGTAGATATTAACGATAAGAATTAATTGTTTGATTAAGCTTTGCGACAAAGCTTCCACTTAACCTCACAAATTAATTCATGGAATGAGCACAAGAACTAGAGAAACATAAAATTGCATTAAGAACAGAATCTCAAAACATTGTCACAATATGCGAAACCCTAAACTGAATTAGGAGTTTAGCTACACATGATGGAAATAAAACACATAATGAAAGCAGAAAAATCTTCTCTCTCGTCGAAAGGTTGCGTCTTCTCCAGAGCCGTCTTGGTCTTCGTAGAATATGAGATTTTGAGATGATGGAAACCCTAAACCAAAGATCTTATTTATAGGAAAAACTAGAGTTTCCAAGTCTGTTTTTGGGCTCAATTTCCAAGTTTCGGGCTTGCTGACGTCATCAAAACGCGTGCTAACAGTAGCGACCGCGTTTCGCCTTAACATTAGCGACGACGTTTTCCCTTGACGTTATCGGTACTGGCCGCGTTTTCCCTTGACGTTATCGGTACTGCTAATGTCTCTACGAAACGCGGTCCCCATTGAGTCCCGACTTCGGCTCTGGATTTGACCATCTAAACAACCTCGGATGCTCTTGGTGTGAACTAGAGAGTTGTAGAAAATTGAGTTATCTACGCAACGGTATGTGGCTCGTATTTTTCTGATCAACAGTTCATTCCCATCACTCCGTCGAAGCTCCAAAGGTCTAATCTGCCATTGCGATGTTTTTGGCATAAAAAGCCATCTTTTATGCGCGTTTCCTCCTAAAGCTTCCGAAACACCTGGAATGCAAAATCATACTAAAAAGTAATTGTTCGCATATAAAAGTATCGAAATAAATAGGATTAGTTGATTCGACGAGTCGTATAAATACGACTCATCAGTTCCCTAGTCCGAAAAAATAAAAAAGAATATTTGAGCTAGTGTTATTAAAACCGACTCGTGGATTGATCCGGTCAAGTTACTGGGCCAATGGGTCAGTTGTTCAATCAGGTTGACCCGAATTAACCCACACATATTAAAAAAATAAAAATAAAATACTTATATATGATATTATAATTTAACATATTTATGACTTGAATAAATATTACATGTTTATGATCTGATTACAACAACATACCATAGCAAAATTAGAATTTGATAAAGTACAAATCTATAATAGAACAACAATAACAATTTTAGTCTTAATTTGCAAGTCACAACAATAAGGGATTTTTAAGACTAATTGAATTTCTAGTTAAATTGATAATAAGTAATAAATTTTATAGATTTAATAAATGAATATACACTATTGAAATAAATAATAAAACAATAATCATCTTTAGCCTAGTGAAAGGAAATAGAATAACTACTATACAAATTTTGGGGCAATTTTACGACGCAAGCGGTGCGATGCAACAGACCGTCGCACAAAGTGTGCGATACATTCGCGACAACAGTACGACAGCACCAACTATTTGTACGACGCTCTCACGACGCCTTTGCGCCGCAGTAAATGTTTGCGTCGCGAATCCGTCTTGCAACTGTCGAAAAGATGTCGCACACACAGTAACCTACCAAATTGTCGGCAACACATCCAAATTTTCCAATCTCATTAAACCAAAAACGCACAAACCCCGCTTATCAAAAAAAAATGCACAACCCGCCTTTTGCTCCTGAGAGGGGGTTGAGACAGGGCGATCCGCTCTCGCCTTATTTGTTCATTCTGTGCTCTGAATGGCTTAGCTACAGCCTGTCCAATCTCCAGGTGGAAAGAAATATTGAAGGTATTAAGATAAGCAGAGGAGCACCTCTTGTCACTCATCTGATGTTTGCGGACGATTGCCTCTTATTATTCAAAGTGGGCGACAGCACTGCTGATACTCTATCTTCTCTGCTGAGAAACTATGAAAGAATCTCTGGACAGATTGTGAATTATAACAAGTCAGAACTAGTCCTTTCTCCCAATGTGCTAGACTCAGTAAAGAATGATATTCAAGCAAAGCTGTCAGTGAAGCTTGTCGGCCACCATGACAAATACTTGGGCCTTCCGCTTTCTTTAAAGAGGAAATTAACTCTTAATTTCTCAGGATTGATTGATAAGTTTGGGAACAAGATTGAGAACTGGAAAGTGAAGAACCTGTCTGCTGGAGGTAAGGAGATTCTCATAAAAGCGATTCTTCAAGCGTTGCCTCAATACGCTATGAACTGTTTTCAGTTCCCAGAGCACATTATTAAGAAAATGCATAGCGCTATTAGAAGATTCTGGTGGTCGAGCTCCTCAAGTAAGAAACCAATTCATTGGGTTAAAGCGGAGGTTCTGTGTAGAGAAAAAGAAATGGGAGGCCTAGGTTTCAAGGATCTAAAGTGCATTAATCTGTCTTTTCTAGCAAAGCAGGCCTGGAGGATCTATACTCATCCTGAATTGCTGGTGTCCAGAATCTATAAGGCTAAATACTGCCAAAATTCTGATATGCTGTTCTGTAACTTAGGATACAGACCCTCTTACTGCTGGAGAAGTATCGTTAAAGGGTTTGAAGTGTTGAGGACAGGTTCAACTCAAGATCATAATGGCCACATTAGATGGACAGCAAACAATGACGGACTTTTTGATCTGAAAAGTGCTTATAAACTGATGATGGCAGCTCACGGCTTGGACAGCAGCCAGGTAATAGGATGTTCGGACTATTCCCAGTGTCAAAATTTTTGGAAAGCTTTCTGGAAATTGGCAGTCCCAAGGAAAATAAAAATCTTTGGCTGGCGTGGATTTCATGACTCTCTTCCAACAGGTTCGAGTTTGCATAAGCGTGGACTGACCAACAATGTTGGCTGTGCGATCTGTGGTTATAAAATAGAAACAAGTGCGCATATCTTTCTCCATTGTTGGTTTGCAAGAGCTACTTGGTCAGACTTGGGGCTTTCTGAGTTGAGTACATTACCAGAATCTACATCCTTTGCTGATATTATTCATTTTAGCTGGCGTCTTCCTTTGTGCAAAAAGAGGCAGTTGATTTTAGTTACGCTGTGGCTTCTCTGGTATAATCGAAATATGTTGAAGCATGGAGAGAGTGGGTATAGTCTCAATGAGATGACTTACAAAGCTATTAATCAGTCAAGAGGTTTTGAACAGTATGAATCCAAATTTCTGTCTAGCATGAGATTTCTATACAATTCTGATTTCGAATGGAAAAAGCCACCTGCTGGTTTTATTAAAATAAATTGCGATGCTTCTTGGAAGCAAGGAAGAGGAGGTGGCATTGGAATCGTTGCTCGAGACAGCGAATGTAATATCTTGGCGGTTAAAGCCTTAAGAAGACCAGATAGTCCTAGCAGTGTCATTTGCGAGGGTTTAGGGCTTATGGAGAGCTTCAAGATGGCTGAGTCTTTGAAGGCTGATAAAGTCATCTTTGAGACTGATTGTGCGGAAATTGTTAAATGGTTTAACATTTGTCCGGATATCCGTGTGGCTCAAGAAGACTGGTTTAAAGATAGCATGCGAATCTTGCATCATCACATGAAATGGAAGATTTTCCTTATTCGGAGAGAGGCAAACGTCGTTGCAGACCTTCTGGCTAAACGTGTTACGGATCATAACTGGTACTGGACGAGACTAGATTGCTGCCCAAGACTTTTGTGCTTATCTAGTTGATTAAGCCCTCTTTTCCCTGTTGTAGCATTGGTGCTACTGTTATCAAAAAAAAAAAAAAATGCACAAACCCCTTCCTTCTCTCATTTGCGTTTCCCCATGAGAAATCCCTTTTCCCCTACCGAATTGAATTCCTTTTCATTCTCATTTCTCAGCCCGATACTTCAACCCTCCGTCGCCGTAGTCTGCCTCTCCGCAGCCTGCAGTACCCTTTCTGTTCGTCGCCGCAGCCCCTATGAGATATGTTTCACAAACTTAGGGCTTGTATTTGAAATCCGATTTTAGATGGAAGTTGATTCAACCTGTTAATGTGATGATGAATTAGTCCAATGCTTGTTTAAGAGTTTAACTTTGATTCAGTTTTGTGCACAAGTGGTGAATTGTGACTTCTGAGCACTGTGGAATGTAGTTTTTAGGGTTTTGTATGTGTCTATTTGGCTTGTTTTCTGCTGTTTCGAGGATGTGGTTTTGATGGTTGTGTATGTGTCTATTCGGCTTGTTTTCTGCTGTTTTGAGGATGTTGGTGTTTGATTATGGTGTGATAATTAGGTTTGGCTGAATTGAGGTGATTTTTGATGACGTGGTTTAGGAGACAAATGAAGTTGATTTGTTTGATTATTGTAAGGGATTAGGAATTGGTTGGTTATTGAGATGAGGAGATAGGGCAGTGATGGGAAATTGATTTTGGAAGCTGAAATTGATTTTTGCAGGACGTTGCATTTTTTTCGTACCTTGGAAGGTTGCTGAATTTTTATGTGCATGGTGTCTGTAAACTAGTTTGTACTGTGTCACCATCTCTGCACATGTGTTATATATTTAGAAGTATATATGTGAGCATTTCATAAGTTTGGTATTCAAGTCATGTATGTGGTTGAGTGATAAAATCATTTGGGGGTTTTTTTCATTGTTTTCTATTTGTAATTTTTTCATTTAGAAGTATGTGAAATGAAGGGAGATAATTTGAAGGAAAAGATACAAAACTCTGGCCAAGTACTTGGTTTACATTTGATTCATATTTCATTTAAGGCATTAGTACTTGTTTTCTGGTTTAAATAGTAATGTAAGGCATCATGGCACTTGTAAATGTATTGCTTACCATTTTATGCTCTTTTGTGACGGCAACCTCCTATTTAACATAGCCTTGTTATGGGCACAAGTTGTGTCTACTGATCATCTGAGTCAAAGTTTCTACACTATTAATGGAGTTGTTTTGCTATTCGGGTTACAGTTCTTGACCCAGTTTATGATTTCGGGCTCATAGGAAAATGAGTAGAAGTCGGTACAATTTATATGAAGTGTTTCATTGTAGTCACTAAATGTGAATGTGATTCAGTATTGATCTTTATTGCCATACTTCCATGTTTATGATTCATCAAGTAACTTTTTGACATCTTCAGTTTGCTAATATTTATGACTTATGCATTTGTAGATAATATTTGTTTTATATTAATGTTTTATGTTTGTAGATGTTTGTATTATGTAGTTATGAATCATGTCAATTATGACAAAGTTTAAATATTGTTGTCAGTACAATTGACTTATTTTCATTAATGTAGATGGATCATTCTCGCTCCGCTGAGGGTACTGCTGAAGGTGCTGGTATTGTTGGGAGTCCCGTGTCCAGCGACGGATTTATCGACATGTCAAGAGGCCTCATTAGACACCAGAACGGTGCATTACATAGGTACCTTCATGCTATGCTTACATCACAGCCGATGGAGCCTATGAACGCCTCAGCCGCAACCTCTCCCTCTGTTGTTATTCCACCACCACATCCACCTATAGTTTGTTCGTCACTACCTCCACCTTCTGCTCCTGCTCCAGCTCCAGGTCATACTGTAGCTAAGGCTCATGCTCTTAGAACTATCTTTTCGGCTTTCTTTTTGGTCTGTTCTTCGAACATATGTGAACGATCTTTTTGTATGTTTTTAGCAGGATTGTAATGATACTCTTGTTTGTGATTATGTATTTTTGTGATTATATATTAATGACAACCTTCATGGGGCGCGCTCCCTTGAAACAGGGGGTAGAATGAGGCAGTGAGGCACGTTGTGAGCCACTCATTCTGATGATGTGGCAGGGAATAGTGTAGTGCTGTTTGTTTTTTGCTTTTTGGTAGTGGGACACGTGGCATGAGGAGATGAGTTTGACGGCTGAGATGTGTGGATGAGATGGCGTCTCACTGCCTCATTCTAATTTGGCTGCTCATTTGAGCGCTCCTCCAAGCTTCATTATTTAAATACTTTGATTTCATTGAAAAATAAAATTATTAATAAATTAATTGGTTTATATTAATATTCGTAAATTAAAATAATTGTAATTAATAATTGAAATGAGTGTGTCGTACATGTGTCTCAAAAATGTAAAACAAGTGTCGCACAAATAGTACGACACAATGTAGACACATATACGGCAATGCCGTCGTAACTAGGACATGTGTCGCAGAAATTGTGCGACATCGATTAATTAAATAGTTATTCGACGATGTGACGTAATACTGATTTACCTGTGTCGCATAAATAGTAACGCATAATCGTCGCAAAACTCTTGCGACATACGTTTGTGCGACACCATGACTTTTCGTTGTAGCGCCGGCGAACATGCGACAGCTTTTCGACACTTTTGCGTCGCTTTTCCGCCGTCGTAAAATTGCCCCAAAATTTGTAGTGTTAAGTGAGGGTTGGGTTCGAGTCTTGTCCAAGTCAAAATTAAATAAATAATTTTTCAGACCAAATCGAACCGATTGAACTGATCGAATCACTGTTTTAATGAAAAATCGAGTCAATCAGGTCTTGACCAGATCAACTGCATACCAATTCGATAACAAAACCGAATCGGTCCGGTGATAGATTCTCGGTCGAACCAACCTATTCTGTCCGGGTTTAATAATACTGGTTTGAAATCGACGTCTTAAATATTTGACAAGAATATAATAACTAGACCTCACTTCTTCTGCTAATTTTTATCTAGATAATATGACCTCAACGTGAAATCAAGGTGGCCAAAACCAACTCCCACATTGGAAATTGTCAATGTGTTTGGTAACCAAAATGCAAAAATTACAAAGCATCCACCTTTCTAAGCCTAATTGTTATTTATAGTTTTATTGTTATATGATTTTTTTTTTCAATTGTGAAGATTTTATGATCGACTTGTCTTTGTAACTCGATAACTTGACTAAGTGACTCAAAATTAATATGTTATGTACGTGGATTGAAGTAATCATTATTTTACAATTTGGTTGTGAATTGGAGAATGATACATCTCAATATAAATCTGCTGAATGTGATCGTTATGAAAGTGGTTTTGGATACGTTTGGCATGTGTTCATCTTATGTTCGGAAACTAATATTTCATGGACCAGCTCTTCTTTGCTTTCATATAATAAAAAAATCTTCTTTGCTTTCATGGCGGAGAAGTATCAATTGTAATAATTTAACAAACGCAATAATGATATTACTCAATGGCAAATATGCATGCGCAACCGTAAGAGATTTCTTTGTTCATTGTTGAATTGAATGGACTTAGTGCAACAACAGCATTTTTGAACATGGATATATCATATATAAATGGTAATGTGGTTCAAACAAGTTCATTGAAGTTTATTTCAGACTTTGGTATGTTCCCAATGAGATATGCAAATGGCACTGTGGCCAATTCTTATTCTCATCATAATGCATATTGCATACTGGACATCTATGTGATTTATGTCAATTTGTTTCATTTTCCTTAGTTCTTCGTAGTGCTAATATGATGGATCACCTTGCTGCCAGATTGGTGCCATATGAGGGTAATGATGTTGTATAAATTGTCGATTTTCTGTTGGGTATGAGAATCCATGCAGGGATTGATAATTTATGAAGTATCTATTTTTTTTGAACCATGAATATATTTCTGAAAACAAAAAAGGTTGTGTAAAGGCAACCAGTCCCCACCCTCCAAACAAACACCAGAAGAAACTACCAAGGAAAACAAAAACACGGAGAACAAACCGAACACAACCAAGGCAGAAGCCTAAACACACTAACCTTTCCTCACTCCAAATTTAACTACCTATTAGAAAATGTTCACTTGTTGTCTCCAACTTCTATCCTGTGTGTACCTATGGGCTATTTTACTTTGTAAATGTAGCCATCTTCATCTTGATATTCCATATAAATCTTTTTGTAATCGTCTCTGTGTGTCTAGTTCCTCTATTTTAAAAATCTTTTTGTTTATGTGATACCAGTGTTGTTCATTGTTTGCACACAAACCATTCTTGTAAATTCAGACCTCAAGAAATTCTTCTTATGTTTTCCCAGCCATGGGATGAGCATGTGACACAGATACTCCTTGCAAGGGCAGCGCAAGAAGTTAAGGACAGCAGTTCAAATCTCCTTAGTCACTTTGTACTCAAAAAAAATAAATGATTCATGCTTTCAAACCCCGCGTTACAAAGAACACATTTGTCATTCCCCATGAACCCCATCTTCTCCACCTATCTTTAGTCAAGAGCTTATTGTGGAATCCTAACCAACCTGTGAAACTTGTTCTGGGCGCAGACAAAGCATTCCAAATAATCTCATGCCAAGTCTTAGTATCTCGTGAACTTCGCAAAGACTTGTATGTATCAGCTACTGTGAAGCCTTCCCCCACCCCTGCCCATTTTGGAATGTCATCAACAATGGTAATAAGCTGTCTATTGCGCTCCAAACACTTTCCCAATCTCTTTAGCACCCAAGACGCACCTTTAGGGATATATGTGCTCCACCCAGTAGCGGACGCACATATAAATCATTGGGGTCAATTGCCCCAGTAACTTTCAAAAATGTGATCTATTCTATGTAATTATTTAGATATTTTGAAATATTTTAATATTTTGCCCCCATTAATTTTAATGTTTCGCCCCAATAATGTTCGCAAATAGCCTCCAAACCCTCCGAAATATTTGTATGTATAAATAATTTTATCTTATTTGGAAAGTAATCTAATTTGATCCTCAAATTTAAGCTCAAAATGTGGCTTATAAAACAATTTATAATTTTATCAAGATAACCTCAAATTTAAGCTCAAATAACGGCTTATAATTAAAATAAGTACATTCAATCTAACATAATTCTCGTAGTCAATTTTAAATATATGTTATACATTAAGTGTTCAATTTGAGCATCTTGACATTTAAAGTTTTATAGCAGTTAATAGACTTGATAATCGTTGCCCCAGTCAGAAAAAAGTCTGGATCCGCCACTGACTCCCCCAATTACCCCCTTTAAGCCAATATAAATTCAGCCAACTCGCCCATTACCTTTATTCTCATATATGAGGTGCCACAGCTATAATAACACTATAGTTTCATTCATAGTTTTCAAGTCTTTAACCTCAAGCCCATCTTCAATTTTTGGTCTACAAATCTCATCCCAGATGACCAAATGACCGACCCCCAAAACAAAAAGAATCAATAAATACGAAAAGTAAATAAAAATACAATTCAAAATCCCGCCAAAGCTACGGACTTAAATTTGCCTTTTAACCAAATTTCACGCATTAAAAAATCCCATCTAAAATAAACAAAAAATCTCATTTCTCTCTCTCTCTCTCTCTCTTTTGTTCTCTCACGCAACCTCCAGAGTCCAGATATAAACTCGCTCCGATTCTCACCGGCTCCGGTTACTTTGTAGGTTTCATCATGAAGGGAGGCAAATCCAAGGCGGAATCCAAGAAGTCTTCCGACTCCAGGTCCTTTTTCTCTCTATTTATTTATTTATATATGTTTCGTTGTTTAGGTCTTAATTATTTTGAGATCGCTGATGCGAATACGCGTGGAGGACATATCGTAGTGGATTTGGTCTGCATCGATGTTATTCTGTGAGAAAACGCAGTCCGTCTTGTCAATCAATTGTGTGCTGGCATGTATGAGAGTTTCCCATGTTTTTTCATGATGTGAATTGGATTGAATGTTTTGTGGTTCCTTTTGATGATTGAAAACTTATTTCGGTGGAATTTCAGATTGTCTTGATGACTGCTTACTTTGTTATGTTTAGGGATTTTATGAGACAAATTACTTTAAGGATTTCAGGATAATTTTGTCAGAGTTTGGATTCTCTGAAATATAGGAATTAGTGAGATTTTACTGCAAGTTAGCAATTGGTGTACCGTGTATGTGATCATGGCACTGCCTATTTCTACCGCTACAACTACAAGTGTTTCAATGTTTCTGTAAACTGAATTATTTTGTTGACCGTTTCTCACCGCTTCATCTTTTATCTGGTGTCGAAAAGTGAAGTGGTTTAACAACTTTATTGCATGCTACTGCTACTGGCATGAATAGACATGTAACTAAGTTTCTGCTGGTAAATTTTGATTTGAGCTGTACCTGTTTAGGCTTTCTGTGAAGAACAAAGCAGGAGCAAAGAAAGTAACCAAGGCTGCAAAAGATCCTAATAAGCCCAAGAGGCCAGCTAGTGCCTTCTTTGTTTTCATGTAAGTCTGCTCCATTTATTCTGAATTTTTACTTTTAAGTTAGTATTTATGTTCCAAATTTTAATGTTTTCGGCTTCGATGGTACAGGGAAGACTTCAGAAAGGAATTCAAAGAACAAAACCCAAACAACAAATCAGTTGCCGCTGTCAGTACTTTGTTTCAGTCATTTAGGCTCAATTTTATATCCCTTGATTGCAAGGCTTGGTATTTGACGGTCTGATTTTTTGTAGGTTGGGAAGGCTGGTGGAGGAAAGTGGAAATCTTTGTCAGATGCTGTGAGTCATTTGTCCTATTCATAGAATTGCAGTTTCATTAATATGCATGTGCTTCTGTTGGATTATGTCTCATTTACTCAATGTAATATTAAGCGGTTGTTGTTATCAGGAGAAAGCTCCTTATGTTGCCAAGGCAGAGAAAAGGAAGATCCAATATGACAAGGACATGAAAGCTTATGAGAAAAAACAGGTAACGTTGTTATGTGATGCCTGCTGTTGACTTTTGGTTGGATCTAGCCTTGTGCTATCTTGATGACTCATCCTAAATTATGCTTCAATTGCTCCTGCAGACTGATGGACCAGATGCTGATGAAGAGTCGGACAAGTCAAAATCTGAAGTACATGATGATGACGATGACCAAAGTGGAGAGGTTTTCATTTTAATCATTGCTCACATCTTTCAGTCTTATAAGTACTTAAGGTTAATGAGTCATCTAAAGAAAATTATTATCACTATTTCTTATAGGATGATGAAGACGAGGAGTAGCTAGATAATCAGAATATGCATTGAAGAGAAGACCAGCTCCATATCATATACAGTTATCAATATCTAATGAATGTTTAAAACTTTCTCACCCCCTTTCAAATCTTCTCCTCATTTCCATGTTCCCCGCTTTGTAGGATTTACCAAAAATTTATCTGTCTCTCTAGTGAATTAAGTTTCAACCAATCTCCATTATGTTGTCAAAATTGAATTCTTCATTATTATATAATAACATCATGACACTCAAATGGGTTGCACAATTAAATATAGCTAATCTAAACAATTTCTCTTACTCAAGCAGAACCAAAAATCTTCACCAAAGAAGTCCAAGTCCCTGAAATCCCCAAACTCACCCCTAAAACCACAACGCACAGATCCATGGCCACTCTCCACCATCTCAACTCCCCTCGAAACACAATCAAATGAAACCAAGCCGGCAGCACGAACCCCAGAGCAATGCACACGCTACTCCCCAACAACGACAAGAAATCAGCAAAGTTAGGCACTACCACTGCCACCACCGTCACACCCACCACGGCCACCCATCTCATCCACATACTATACCCATCATCCCCAAACCTCCTCTCCGCCACCTCGTACACCGGATTCATCATCAACGGAAATGTGAAGAATAGATTCACACAAAGCCCAAATTGCACCAAGTAGCTCACTAAACTTGCTCCCAAGTTCACTGTTATTATCCCTTTGGTGTCCTCACCAAATGCCATGTAACCCAAAACACCAAAAGCAGCATATGTCAATGTGATGAAAATCATCGAAACTCCGAGGACTTTTGGGAACTTGGACCGCTGTGTGGTCTCAGATTCTAACGGCAGCACCATCCCAACACCTTCATAAGCATACACCGCTACTCCAACGCCATAAAGGAGCGAAGATGAGCCTTTAAAAGCGTGCAAAGCCGGCTTTTCGGCTATGAAAACTCTAGCATTGTTAGCCATAGCAACTCCAAGCGCTCCAACACCAACAACGTCTGCAAAAATGCTCAAAGGAGCTAAATGGGTCAACGTAGGGATCGAATTCAGTCCCATCTGGATAGGCATCATAGCCCAGATGAACAAAGATTTATCCGAAACGTTGAAAACGTGAGCTAGGGTTTCAGAGATGAAGATGAGATAACTGACGCAAAATCCAGCCTGGGTGAGTATGATCATCACATCAACGACGCACCTGCCGGAAACGCCGCATACCGCGAAACCGAGATCGCCGAATGAGGTGATGGGGATGTCTGGATTGCGAAACTCGAGGTGGCGGCGGATAGTGATGAGAGTGATCATGCAGTAGTAAGCGAGGGAAGCGACGGAGAAGAGAATGATGAGGCCAGCGAGCCAGCCGGTGCGGTTGAAGGTGTAGGGGAGGCCGAGGATGCCGGAGCCGACGATGGCGATGAGGACATTGGCGAAGGTTTTGAATTGAGAGGAGGATGGGGGTTTTGGAGGAGTGGCTGCTGATGCTAGGGTTTCTGCTGTCGTTGTCGGGAGAATTAAGGGTTGGGTTTCCATCAGAGATCGATTAATCGAACCCCACTCCCTAGCTAAATTACTTTAGTTGTTCTCGTACGAGAAGCTTCGAGAAACGACAATGGCGGAATGCAGTTTGAGAAAAAAGAGAATTTGAGGAGACGACGAAATAGCTTATGTATTGTTGTTCACTGTACTTATCACAATTTTTGATTTGGTTTTCAGATTTACCCGTTTTATTTATTTATTGTTATTTCAGGATGAAATTAGATACATTTTTCAACTGAGAGATCTTTTTTTTTTTCAATTGAGAGATTGATATCAACAGTCAGATTTTCAAAAAATTTATTTTTCAAACAAATAATAAAAGTAATGACGTACTCATCTATGACTATATTTGAGTATCCACAATTTCCAGTAAATGGTTAATAACACTGTAAACATTCATTCCCTGAAACTGATACTTGTTCTGGAGTGAAGTCGTGAAACAAAGCGTTTCAGGTAAGGAAGAATTCCTGTATCTACCATTTGGCCAACAAGGATTGCACCTTTCTCAAATTCTCCTTTGCTTATTCCACAATCAACACCACCACTCAACGAGTCCAATATAATTTTCCCATGAACCGTCTTCAGCTTGTCATGATCAATCCCAAAATGTAACCTTCGAGCATCATAAGATTTGGTGTCTAGTATCAAGTATTTTAGCAACAGCACGACCCATCTTTTTCGATACAAAAACCTGAAGAGCAAAGTATTTAAATGAGACAAGAAACAAGTCAGACGAATTACATAGTTGACTACAAAGGATGTCATGTTAAAAAATCAAGACACGTCAAATGCTTTCTAATCAGACAAATGATCAATGAGAAGGCAGTTCAGCTAGATACACTTAAGATAGATTACAGAGACCAAAAATGCCTGACGTAATAAATAAATAAACAAATTCATTAGAATGTAAAAGCTTGGAACAACTATGATAGTAGTCACGTACCACGCCTCGTGATGTTGGAAACGGCAATCTGGCCAGTGATCTATTGAGGGTATCTCTATCAGTTAAAATGTCTATCGAACTTTGTACAAGTGAAGCAAAGTGGGTAACATTTACCAATATCAGCTTGTTCTTCATCAGTAACGATCACAGGTTTGTGATGTCTGATCTCAGGTGAAAAGTTCACTAGCTTATGAGCACATTCTCTTGCGAATTGCAAACCTTGATTCCAGTTCCCAAAATACAAAACTGATGAGAAGGTCAAAACCACCTGCGTATCTTGCGGATTGATATCAACGAAAACAGAAATGCAACAGCTTGAAAGGTGTTTATATATGGGATTTAGTTTCAAGCTTTCTCACCAGAGACTATAATGAATGGGCTGACCAACTATAACAATTCTACCTAAATTAGAAAGCAGTCTCTGCAAAACTAAGAAATATAAAGTAAATTTTTTTAAGAGAGATGGAGTAGATTTTTCTTTTACTCAACCATTTACTTATTTTTTCGAATGTAGTTTACCCTTGAATTTAGTCCACATGGTTTTCATATTATAGATATAACCCTAACCATTCTCCTCTTACAATTTGAGGTGTATACGCAGGCTCATTTTTCGTGAGTTTTGTAGTATTATACAATAGGGTAAAACTGTATTAGATTAGATGACCTTCAAGCACAAAGAAACATACCACCAACATGAAGGAGCTGTAACACGGTCATTTACTGGCATACTGATCAATGAGTACAGCCTAAAACCAGCTCTTGAGATATCAACATATTTTTAAGATTAATAGAGAACATATAATAAACTGAAAATTAACTTACATGAAAGGGGAAAAACACTCCGAGAATATTATGTCTGAAGCAGTTAAAAAGAGGCTTCAACAGCTACATAAGAAAGCATGTAATTCAGCTCCATCATTAAACTAGGCTAAATGGTTTCAATGCACTTTGTAAAGTTTTAAAATATTCAAATACATAACACTAGATCCAACATAAATTAACATTTGGAATTGAAATATGCATATCAATCTCAGTATGGAAATGAAAACAGAAAAGAAGGGGGCATAGTACAATCCACAATGGACACATACTTTCGCAAAACTCTTAACTGAAGAGGAAGACTGCGCATTGCATTTTTATGTATCTGCTGTTTAGATTCAAACGAGCTGCAGTTCGCAAACCCCTCACGATTCTAGATGCATGAGAAGTCCTAGTAAGGTAACCAGAAACAATTTTCACATTAAACTACTGTTTGCAGTTTACACCAAGTAACTAACTTACCACAATCTTCTTAAAGGATACGCTTGCAGGTATTACCGTCTTTAACTGAGAGCAGGCGAGAATTAGCCAGTCTGTTAACTTGTGTTGAAATACACTGGATATAAACATGCAGCCGTTCAGCATTAAAACAAATATAATAAAACAGAAAGTCACCTTTAAGGACCTCATATCTGTTATCCCACCGACTCTGTTTTTTATGGGATCATAGAACAAACTGCATTCACAAATAAGTGAATAACATATGTAGCAAACTACTAATAATGGACCCATTTCGAAAATTTCTATGAACATTTACTTCGTTCATCTCACCTATACCATGTCCATTTCACATAATGCAACGAAGTTTAAGTAAGTTGTCCTGGGCTCCTGGCACAGTTACATTGATATTATGAAATCTGAGGGGAATTTCTGAAAGGAAAAATGAAAATGAGCGACTTTTAAAACATGCAACTAAACTAGCAAGCATATTTTTATAAATTTCAGGTTCACCTTCACTCTGTAGTATTTTCAAAACTGTAAAAGCCGATTCGGAGATCATCGACCGCGTTATCCCTATAGCTCTTGAATCTACTTCCTTCCACTTTGACTTATCCCTATAGCTCTTAAAGCTTCTTGTATGAGAGCAACTAATAAGCCGTGAAATAGCTTATATATTGCTGTTCACCGTACTTATCACAATCAATTTGGTTTATAGATTTACCAGTTTTATTTATTTATTGTTGTTTCAGGATGCGATTAGATACATTTTTCAACTGAGAGATTGCGAAAGATTGGTATCCGCATCAGATTTTCAAAAAATTTATTTTTCTAAAAAATAATAAAAATAATATGTGTACCTTGCGACCTGTATGACTATATCAGGTTTCACTCCTTATCTATGACTACTTGAGTATCCACAAATTCCAGTAAATGGTTAATAACACTGTCAACGTTCCTTCCCTCAACTGATACTTGTTCTGGAGTGCAGTCGTGAAACAAAGCGTTCCAGGTATGACGATCAGGAGGAATTCCTTTCTCTGCCATTTGGCCAACAAGGACTGCAGCTCTCTCAGATTCTCCTTTGATAGTAAAATAAGTAATCAAAGGCAAATAGCTCTGGGTGTTGGGCAAACAACCTCTCACAATAATGTCGTCCAACAGCTTCGTGGCACTATTTACTCTTCCCTGATGACAAAGTGCAGTGATTACCGCATTAAATGTCGGCGCAATGGGAAAATACCCTTGGTCAATCATTCCGTTCAGCAGCTCAAATGCTTCACGGACAAGACCTTCTTGGGACAAAAGATGAATTAGAATAGCGTAAACTATGGCGCATGGAACATCTCCTTCATTGACCATTTGGTAATATATTCTCTTTGCATCTTCAACTCCTTTCTTTTCGCAAAAATTTATTATCATCAAGCTTCGGTCTATAGCTCGAGGGAATAATTTCCCCAAATCAACAAGAAAGTCTAGTGCTTCATTTAAACGGTCTTCTTTATACAGGCCATAGATTACGCTATTATAAGGATTAATGCTGCCTTGCGCACCGCCTTTACTCTCCTCCATGAGTTCCAATATCTTCAGGCCATCGTTAGTTCTTCCACCGGCACACAGACCTCGGATGAACATATCATATGTGGCGAAATTCCAAATAATTCCATCTGTTTTCATATCGTAAAAGATTTCAGTAGCTGAATCCAACATCCCAACATCCAAGTAACCCGAGATTAACATGTTGTAAGTGCCCACATTTGGAAGACAACCCTTTCTCTCCATATCTTTCAACAATAGACACCCAATTTTCACTTTTCCAAGCTTACAAAAACCTTCAATGACCGTATTGTAAGCCACCACATCAACTTTACCACCCATATCCTCGACCCTTTCCAACAATTCACGACCCTCTGACGCCCGCCCTTTGTTGCATAAAACCTTGAGTACATTAGTAACAGTAATCACATCAGGAACATACCCCATATTGAAACTCTTCTCCAACATCACTAGAGCCTGAATCAAATTTTCTTCATGACAGTACGCAGTTATAAGCGTATTGAAAGTGACTCCATTAGGCTCTGCCACCTCGTTCATCAAACTCCTCGCTCGCCCGACCTTCCCATTCTTACATAGACCATGAAGCAATGTGTTATAGACAACAACATTGGGTACAAGCCCTCGGCTCTTCATCACCTGCAAAAGCTTAAACCCATCGCCAATCCTGTTTGTCAAGCAAAGCCCTTTCATCAAAATCCCGTAAGTATATGCATCCCCCTGAACCCCACAATTCATCATCTTTTTCCTAAAAAAACCTCTAGCCAAATCAATATCCTCCATCACCAAAACATCCAAAATTGAATTCAACAGCTTCAAGGACGGCTTCTTACCAAACTTCTTAACCAAGTCAGGAACTTGTGTCACCCTCTTGATCATTTTCGCCCGCCCCAGCCCACGCACTATCGTCACAAACACATCTTCATCCGGAACTGACCCAATCGTGTCAGGCATTTCGTCGAGCAGGTTGTGAGCATCATCGAAACGTCTGAAAGCACACAACTTATGGATCAAGGCTCGGTAGGTGGACTGGGAGTGGGTGAAATTGGGGAGCTTCGATGCCCATCTGAAGGTTTGGAGTGACTGTGCAGCTGATTTCTGGTCGAGGATGAGACGCGCAACGTGGTCATGGGAAGGCGGAGGAAGAGATGAAGATGGTGATGGGTTTGAGAATATTGAATCCTGGCGGAGCCTGCGGAATGGGATTTGGTGAATTGATGGGAGTAAAATGTGGTGTAGGAGTTTCGGGTTAGACGGATTGAGCATTAAGCTGGAAATAAAGTTGAGAGATTTGTCAAATGTAAAAAATTGTTTTTGGTTCATACGTACGGACGTGAGGATATGCTTTTATGAACCGTTGAGCAACACCTCAGGCCAGAGGTGGCAAAACCGGCGGGCGGGCGGGCGGGCGGGTTGTAAACGGTTAGCGGGTTAAGCGGGTCAAATCCGTTAAAACTCGTTTAACGTTAGCGGGTTTAACGGGCGTGATCTTAACGGGTAGCGGGTTAAGCGGGTTTACCCGGTTAACCTGTTTAACCCGTTTAGTCTAAAAAGATTATACTTGTTTCATTGTCAAATAATAAAATTATAATGTGAGAGATTCCACAATGTATAACGACAATGATACATGCATCATCGTTGAACCAAGTCAATGTTAAATGATGCAAGCGAAGAAACATGTCAACTTGCTCAAAGTTTGAATGGAAACCGTCAACAAGCAAATGATAGGATATTATCCCGTGTAGCGGATTAAAAGCGTTAGCCGTTTAACCCGCCTAACCTGTTTAACCCGGATAACCCGTTAACTTCGTCAAGCCTTTACTCTTTTCTTTAAAAATTTTTTTACCAATAAACAAATTTTCATTAATTCAAATAATGAAAATCCTGATAAACCAATCTGCATCAAAACAAATTATAGCCTGATAGACATGTTGATTTGTGCTCTTCTAGTATTTCGAATTTTAAATTTTCTGGATTTTTTTGTTGTTGAATAGCTAAAACAGCTAAACTAATAAAACACTTTTAGCTCATAAAATAATTGTAGATAATTTTTTTAAAAGGAAATTTAGTACTTTACTGTACACATGCATTGTTTTTTCATTGAAGTTTTGTCTAATTCATTTTCATAGCTAAATTCATTTTTCCGCACATCAAAATCAAACAAAGAAGTTCGTTTGCTCGATCAAAACCAAAAAAAATAATTGTTAATTGTTAAGTTAAGCGGGTTGTTATAGGGATAATCCGTTTATAAAAGGGTTGTTAACGGACACGAATTTACTAAACCCGTTTATAATAGGACGGTTAACGGGCTCATTTTAGCGGACGGTTAACGGGCGGATTGACGGGTTTAGGGTAAAATTGCCACCTCTACCGAAATGCTTACAAGTCTTATATTTGTATTATTATTAATCATTATTCATACAAAATTGAAACAAAAATAACAATTTTTTTTTAATGTTAACTGCAAGGAAGAAAACAAAAGGATTTCTCACATATTCAAACACGAAACAAACATACAATGTCATCACACAAGTGCATAATATTGGATCAGGTTGGATCCTAAATATCTCCAACAAAGGAAAGGATAGGTAGTGAAAATGGGAGTGTTTATGCGTAGGTATCGATCAAGGACTTTCTCATCTCATCGACTATTGCGCTAGGTTGGGCTTCACGGAGCTTGAAAACACTCTCAATAACCGATAGCTCAGTGGCTGTGGTGTCTGCACCACAGAAGGCTGTCCAGTCATTCACTATCATACCAGCACCTATCACTTCACTGCCGCGGTTTATGGTGCCTGCTACGAGTGGGACTTGGAGGAGAGTGGATAGTTCATCGAGGTCCTCAATAGATGTGTGTGGGTGCACCTGCACCAGATAGAAACACAAATGTTTATCTATGCTGATTTTCAAATTTAGTAATATCATCATCACTGACGATAAATGTTCTTACCAGACCACCTCGATTAGAGAATGTGCAGTAACTGCCCACTAAAATATTGCCAGCTATTGTTTGTCTGAAAACCTCAACACCAAGCACGTCCGCAATAATTTCTTCTGTTTCCTGAAATACGGTAAAATTGGAATTCTAGATTAGCGGCGGAAAATTATAATGATCAACATTTTGAATAAACATGACCAATAATAGTGTATGGATTTACCCTATCAAGATCAGTGTGGGTAAGAGCAACATGATCATTGCAAGCTATGCAATTCCCTAGGGCAGATAGCCTTTCTTCGATCCTTTGGACCACAACACTATCAGGTAGACTATTGCGCAAATGCTGGAGTTCTGTTCAAAAGTTAGAAAATTAAAATTAGAAAAGGTGTGCGCGGCAACAAATGGCACCCAAACTAAAGTTAATAATCAAGCTGTTTCCTAGTTCCCTTTAGTAATTATAGCTTAAACTTTTACATCTCTGAAACTGTAGAGTTTCCCATTCCGCTACACCTTTGAGCTTACATGTTACACTACCCTTGCTAAACAAGATGGATAAACTTCTGCAAAGTTCAATCATTCTAAGCACACCTGATATCTCAACCATTATATAGATTTTAATGTTATTATATACAAACTAGGGGAGCGACATTGCATCAGCTTTTGCAGCGATTAGCATTCAAGGAAACGATTATATACTACGTAATAAGTACTGAAGACATAAAACCAAAATTGCCAGCACCATCCAACATCACCAGTTCCTTAATTTGTATAAGATTAGGTGGGGTGGGGGCATATATCTAGGATCATTATCCAATAGGTTAAGTGAATTACCTTGATCAGTGGTGGTGTGAGGTAAGAGCAGCCCATTTTTGTTACCTGAAAAGCATAAACCCAATGTCAAGCAACCACCATTCACAACGCCTTAAATTCAAACCAACTTCTCATACGGATATGCATACCAGCACAGAGACGCCCAATGATCCTATTACCCGCAATAGATGTTTTCACCACAGGGATAACATCAGCCAGCTCAGATTCAAATGTGCTGCACAATCATACACACACTTACATTCTCAATCGCCACCACTCAAAATAATTATCTCGCTCAACCTCATAAATCAGATATTACAAGTATAAGCATATTCCACAAAGAAAAATAAATACCTGTAGAAATTCTCGGAACCTCCAATAGCTACCAGGCAGTAAGCATTTGTTAACTTAGAAAAAACCCCAATTTCACATGAGTTTTCAAACTGAAGCCCTGCAAAAATCAACCATCTCATCTAACCATAGCAAAGTAAAAAAAAATGTTTATATTTTTAAATTTTGCAGATACTTACTAGTTGCCATAATAACTCGATCCGGACCCGAAAAAATGACACAAATCTACAGATGCAACACAACAGCAAAAATAAATAAATAAAAACTCAACAAAAATGATTTGAATGGAGATTTTGTAAATAAATTTTGATTGTAGACGAGGGAGGCGACGGAAAGAATAGAGTTGGGAAAAGTATACCTGAGGAGGAGGTGAGCTGGTGACGAGTGGAGACGGAGGAAGGGAGATTTTATAGAAAGGTTAATCGATTTTTCTAGGGTTTAAGAATGACACAAATCGTAAGATGATGATGTCAATATGCGTGGCCGCCAAGGTGTAGGTATCCCACACCGCTCGGTTTGTCTGGCAAGGTCAATCGCTAGGGTTAACGTGTCTTCGGTCAAAAGCCCACATGCATTGGGCCCAAGATTAAGCACATTTTTCCCAATTTGGTTCTTTATTTTAATCTGACTTTTTAGAATTTATTTTGAGTTTAAAAAAAATAGTTTGATCAGTTTTTAATGTCGTGTTAACAGCATTCTAATTTTTTTTTTTGATTGAAAAACTGGCATACAAAGCAAAACCCAATGACAACCACACCCAAGAAACAACTACCAGCATGCTCCTAGGACACCTCAGGGCAGCGACAACAAACGCCATATTACAGCAATAGCAATTGACTAGCAACACCTAACAGGACATATATATCCAGGGGCGGATCCAGGAATTTTTCGGATCAAGGGCGAGATAAATATTTTCGGATCGGGGACGGATTTAATAATTTATTTTCATACTAGAGGGGGCATATAATCAAAATGACCAGGGCAAGATGTAAAAATCATTCAAAAATACACTGCATTAGCCTACTATTCAGGAAAAATCGACCCGGGGCAGCTGCCCCTCCTCTACTCCATGTGCATCCGCCCCTGTATATACCCACTATAACACAAGTGAGCATTCGGTTGAGGCAAGGTTGTTAAAGTGAGATACATTGTGAGCCACTCATTTTGATGATGTGACAGGGAATAATGCAGGAATAGTACCAGAATAGTGTTTGTTTTTTGTTTTTTTGCTTTTGATGGATTTTTGGTAGTGGGACACGTGGCGCGCCCACAAAGCACGGAGGTTAGATGTGTGGCTCAGATCGTGTCTCACTGCCTCATTATCAGGAGGACTGCCTCATTTGAACGCTCCTCCTATAACACATATTCTAAAAATTGAGGATCTGCACATATAATTGGCAATGCTGATGAACTTGTTTATCCTTGCATAGCTTGCTAGCCAATCCGACGCTCTATTATTCTCTCGCATGACATGTTCCTTGAACGTCTCCAGGTACAAGAAGCACCTCCATACCCAATTATCTGTGGCTTCTCTTTGAATATTTCCTTTTAAGATTGCCTCCAGACTGTCAGATTTAAACACCACACTTGTAATTCCCAGTGTTTCTCATCGCATGACATCCAATGACAGCGTTGTAATTTGCAAAAGCATAGTTAATAGTTCCACCATCCTTAAAAAGGATAGCAAAACCATAAAGTGTGTCATCCTTTTCCCAAGAACCATCGCAATAGGCAAATAGTTCAGATTCACTGGTCATAAGCCCTCTAGGAGTCTATTCTTTCCGTTCATCCATCTAACACACTCAAGGCTCAAGCACATATGATTTAACCCTTTCTACCACCTCCCTTGGACTGCATATAGCTGACTCCTGCTCATCAAGAATTACGTACCTTATTTCTATAAAACCATACGAACCAACACAATACATGCCAGTAATCTAAACTCCACCAAAGGACAACTTTTGGGCGCAGTACCATACCCAATCTGCAGGGGATTTACAATTCATCTCCAACACATCATCAGCTGGAATTCCACACCCGCACAAACCCACCAACACTCTGTGAAGTGAAGAAATGCATAGCAGATTCATTATTCATACCTAAAACCACAAAACACACAATTCGTGCTTACCTCACAGCATCTTTTGACTAGATTTCTTGCATCATCAGGAAGCCCATTGTGGAATAACCTCCACATGAAGAATTTTACTTTATTAGGCAAGTTTTTTTACCATACTTTACGCCAGAACTTCTTGATTTCAGACTTTCTCCCAATCTACTAATTTCTTCTGTTGTCACTTTTGTCACCAGTTCATAAGCCGATTTACAATCAAAATCTCCAGAAGAAGAGCATTTAGCCACTTGTTAGTCCCCTATACCTTCATTAAAGCACAAACCTTGCTTCAATCTATCCTTCACTGACCAGATGTTGCGCCAGCCATGAGAAGGTCTCTGCCCCAGCGGTGATTCCATAGCTTTCAAGAATCTACTCATCAGCAGGTTAGGTATTTTTAGAATCCTCCAGGCCTGTTTCATTAGGAGTGTAATATTAAATTTATCCAAATCTCTCACAGCCCTAATCCCCCTAATTCTTAAATTTTCCAAATTGCCAAATATTTAACATTGCTTTCCAATTTTACTCGATCTCCAGATTGGTTTCCCAATTTACATTAGTTTTCTAAGACGTCGTTGCCGTTTTAACATTAAAACGCTCCAGCCAACAGCGACTTAAGCCTTGTGTCATTTTTGCGCTAAAATAAACAATCATATGGCATAATAGAAATTGTGGGATACCTTGGATGAAATGTATCTGACTAAGTCTTTGCCTAATAGAATTGCTTTACTTAGCAGATTCTTCACGTTTAAAATGGATATGTCTTACTATACATGAAAACCTTGATATATTCTTGAAAATGATTCAGGATCTGAAAAGATGTGGTGATGATATTAAAGAGGAACATAAGGCTGTGATTTTGTTGAATTCATTGTCTACGCAGTTTGATATACTAAGAGATGTAATTCAATATGGTAGAGATGAATTAACCATGGCTAGAATCACTGAATGCATTATACAGAAGAATGCGTCTCTTAAGGTTTTCAAAACAAGGCCAGGGTCTAAAACTGAGACAAAAGGAGAATCTAGGCAAGAGGTCATGTTATTTAAGGGTAAATCTAAGAACAACTTTAAGCCTAAAAAATCAGTGAAGCCTGAATCTGATGATAGAACCTCTGAGAAGCCTAAGTCCACTGCAAAATGCTATTATTGTAATAAACCTGGTCATTTTGCTAACAAATGCTTTAAGAAAAGAAATGATGATCAGAAAAGGGATAGAGGACCTAAAGAGAATAAAACTGGGTTTTCTAACATCTGTGAGGCTAAGGCTCAATTTAACAATAATTAGCTGCTGTGTGTGATTGCTGGTAATAAATCTGCTGATATGTCTACTTGGATTCTTGACTCTGGATGCACACTTCATGCTACCCCTTATAAATGCTTATTTTCTTCCTTTGAATACTGTGATGGTGGTGAAGTTAAAATGGGTGATCACACGTCTTTGAAAATTAGAGGTGTAGGATCTGTTCCCATTGTAATGTTTGATGGAGTGACCAGGATTTTGCAAAGGGTAATGTGGGTTCCAAATCTTAGAAGGAATCTTATGTCTGAGTCTGTCTTTGATGATCTTGGCTGTCAAATTCACACTGATAAGGGTATAAGGGAAGTTATTAAAAATGGAAAAGTGGTGATTAGAAGCATTAAGAAAGGTGGCTTGTATCATGTGCAGTGTGCTAATGAACTGAATGTTAGTCAAGGAACTGATGCCAGACTTAATGAAACTAGGAAATGGCATGCTAGAATGGGACATATTGGACATAGAGGGATGCATCACTTGTTTTGCCAGTGGATTGTTGAAAATTAAGCCTGTTGAATTATCATTTTGTGAAGATTGTGTTCTTGGCAAGAAATCTGCTAATGCTTTCCCTACATCATCATTTACTGTTAGTTTTGTGCTTGAGTATGTTCATAGTGACTTATGGGGCCCTGTCCAGATTTCTACTCTTGGTGGTAGGAAATATTTCATGTCCTTAATTGATCATTACTCTAGGAGGGTGTGGATTTACTTACTAAAATCTAAGGATGAAGTATTTGATAAATTTCTTGAATGGAAAGCATTTGTAGAAGGACAATCTGGTCTTAAACTGAAATGCCTTAGAACTGATAATGGGCTTGAATTTTGCAACACAACATTTACTGAATATTGTAAGAAACATGGCATTAAGAGGCATCTAACTGTACCGGGCACACCACATCAAAATGGAACTGCAGAAAGGATGAATAGAACATTGTTGGATAAGGCTAGCTAATTAATTCTGGTCTTAAGAGTTCATTGTGGGGTGAAGCTATTAACACTGCTGCCTATCTAGTTAATAGGTCTCCTTGTTCTGCAATTGGTTTTAAAATCCCTCAAGAGGTCTGGTCTGGTAGGAAGATATCCTTAGATCATCTGAGAATATTTGGCTGTGCTGTTTATGCTAAAGTAAATCATGGGAAATTGAATCCCAGAGCTGTTAAGGGTGTCTTCATTGAGTATCCTGTTGGGGTTTAGGGTTATAAAATCCTAGTTGATCAACCTGGTGCTTATTAGAAATGGCACTGTTTTAATAAAAGCTGTTAAGAAGGGTGGCTTGTACCATGTAATCTCCTCTAATGAAATAAATGTCACTGCCACACCTAATACCGATAAGAAGCTTGCAGAAACAAAGATATGGCATGATAGGCTAGGACATATAGGAAATCAAGGGTTGAGCTGTTTATATAAAGCTGGTATCATTCCAAATTAACCAGTAAAACTGAATTTCTGTGAAACTTGTATTTTAAGCAAGAAAACTGCTCATTCATTCCCTAAATCTTCCTTTACTGTTTCTAAGCCTCTTGAATATGTGCATTCTGATCTTTGGGGCCCTGCCCAAGTTTCTACTCTTGGTGGCAGGTCTTATTTCATTTCAATAATTGATCACTTCACAAGGAAGGTATGGATTTACTTGCTGAAACATAAGAGTGATGCCTTTGATAGCTTTAAGGATTGGAAATCTTTAGTTGAGGGTCAATCTGGCCATAAGGTTAAGTGTCTAAGAACTGATAATGGGTTAGAGTTTTGTAACAAAGAGTTTAACCAATTCTGCACTAACCATGGCATTAGAAGAAACTTAACTGTCCCTAGAACTCCACAACAAAATGGAAATGCTGAAAGAATGAATAGAACCCTGCTAGAAAAGGCTAGGTGTTTGTTGTTTAGTTCTGGTATGAAGAGTCATATGTGGGGAGAGGCAGTTATAACCTCAGCTTATTTGATTAATAGAAGTCCATCATCTGTTATTAACTTTAAAACACCTTATGAGATGTGGACTGGTAAAAAGCCAAACCTGAACTATCTAAAACCATTTGGATGCACTGCTTATGCTCACATAACTCAGGGAAAACTAAAGCCTAGAGCCCTTAAATGTGTCATGCTAGGATACCCTGAAGGAACAAAGGGATATAAACTGCTAGAAGTTCAACCTGGAGGTTATAGGGTCATTACTGCTATTTCAGTAAC
Source organism: Rhodiola chrysanthemifolia (assembly GCA_033675395.1). Classification (NCBI taxonomy): domain Eukaryota; kingdom Viridiplantae; phylum Streptophyta; class Magnoliopsida; order Saxifragales; family Crassulaceae; genus Rhodiola; species Rhodiola chrysanthemifolia. The sequence goes on along the minus strand of CM066210.1, from coordinate 28,665,665 downwards.
CTTTAATGAAACTGACTTCCACTTTAAGAACAAGCTAACATCTTCTACTGAGCAAGCAGGTGCCCAAGAAGCCACTCAAGTCAGCTTCATACCTCAGCAGTATGCTCAAGCAGCAGGGGAGCACGAAAATGACCCAAATGAAGAGGAATTTGACCATGGACTGGTACAGGAACTGGGGTCTTCTGCTCAAGAGGATGAATCTTCTGATGATCATCCCATCACTCATGCATCAGATGGAATGGAAAGCAGCCATCACCCTCACTCTAGTAGTGAGGGAGGTAACCTTGAACCTATCTGTTACAATTCTGAAAATATTGAAGCAACAATGGGAAATGATGATACTGATAATATTGTTGTTGAAAATGCTGCTGTTGTGAATGTTAATGTGCCTGTTGCAAATGCTCCTGATTTGTCTAACTATAGGCTCACTAGAGATAGGTCTCCTAGGAAGAGAATGCCAAATAAGAAATATTCCGCAAATCTGTCCGAAATTCTGAATATTGATGAATTTGCTTTGATGGCTGCTGAGATTGTTAAATATGATATTCCTGATACTTATAAAGATGCTGTGAGTGGTAAAGAGTCCAAAAAATGGATTAAAGCAATGAATGATGAAATACAGTCTATGCATGATAATCAAACTTGGAGATTAGTTCCCAAACCTGATAATGTAAAGGCTATTGACTGTAAATGGATCTTCAGAATAAAAGAAGGGAATGATAGTGGTGAACCCCCTAGATTTAAGGCAAGACTTGTTGCCAAAGGTTTTCTACAAAAAGAGGGAATTGACTTTAATGACATTTTTGCTCCTGTAGTTAAATACAAAACAATGAGACTGTTAATTGCCATGACTGCTGTATTTAATTGGGAACTTGAGCAAATGGATGTTAAAACTGCATTTTTGCATGGAGACTTAGATGAGAGACTTTACATGAAACAACCTATTGGCTATATTGATAAACAAAAACCTGAGCATGTCTGTTTTTTTACAGAAATCCATATATGGTTTAAAACAGTCACCTAGACAATGGAATAGGAAATTTGACTCTTGCATGTTGTCTTTAGGTTTCATAAGAAGTCAGTATGATTCATGTCTCTATCTGAAAAATGTCAAGTCTGCTACTCCTCTTTATGTTGTGCTGTATGTGGATGATCTTTTGCTGATTTGTCCTTCTTTACCTGTCATCATGAAACTGAAAGAAAGTCTTAATAAGGTTTTTGACATGAAAGACTTAGGTAAAGCACATAAAATATTAGGGGTAAAAATCATAAGAGATAGAAAGAACAAACAGATTTTGTTGTCACAAGTGGACTATATTGATAAAGTTCTAACTAAATTCTCTATGAAAGATTGTAATCCCACTGTTATACCCTTAGGAGGGCACTTAGATATTTCTAAGGATGATTGCCCCAAAACTGACCTTGAAAAACAAAAAAATGGACAAAATTCCTTATGATGTTGCTGTTGGTTCTATCATGTATGCCATGTTATGTACTAGACCTGATTTAGGCTTTGCTATAAGTGTTTTGAGTAGGTATATGGCTAATCCAGGACCTAAACATTGGCAGGCTATGAAGTACTTGTTAAGATATATTGCTGGTACTAAAAATCTGGGCTTAATATATGGTGAACATGCTAGTAAAACCAACTTAACTGGATATGTTGATTCTGATTATGCAAGCAACAAAGACACTAGGAAATCTACTACATCTTTCTCCTTCACTTGGGCTGGAAACTGTATTACTTGGAAGTCACAACAGCAAGCCATAGTTGCACTGTCCTCAACTGAAGCAGAGTACATAGCTGCTGTTGAGGCAGCCAAGGAGGCAATTTGGCTCAAGGGTGTGTTAAATGAAATACAAGGTGTTATGTTTGTGCCTACCATTTTTATGGATAGTCAAAGTGCTTTGTGCTTGTGTAAGGACCCTGTTTACCATGAGAGATCGAAACACATTGATGTTAGATATCATTTTATTAGGGACATGGTTGAATCAAAGGAATTTGTGTTTGAAAAGATTTTGGGTGAAAAGAATCCTGCAGATTTTGGGACTAAGATAGTGCCATTTAATAAATTTGACTTTTGCAGGAGGGCACTCAACATTGGAAAGGTTAGCTGATGAAGAACCAAGGGCCGATGACTAGAAACTCTTTAGAACTATAGTATTACGCGCTTATAGACTAGAACTACACATTAGGCTTAGGAGGGCAATTATGAGATTAGCTCATAATCCTAATGTACGTCTAGAGCAAGACTTAGGCATGTCGAGCTAGTGCTCCCATGTGTAACTTAGGTCTAGATAGAGCTGGGTTTGGAGAGGAGCTTGCTGGGGGCAATCTGGGAGCATTCTGGGAAGAAGATCAGCATCAGGGCAAAACGAGGTCGTTTTGCTCAGGAGGGAAATCAAAGGATTTGGTTTTCTGGTGGAACGCTGCCGTTTCGTCTGGAGCGCGAGTCAGGTAAGTTGCACGTCATCGTTTGCTCGAGGCACGGAAATCTGTTATCCGTTAATGGACGAGACGTCGTCGTTTGGATAACGATTTCGGTCTCAAGTAAAACGAAGTCGTTTTATGGCAAGCGCGAGGAAAGATTCAAATTGTATGGAGCTGCGTCGTTTTCGGCTTCGTCTGGAGTTTGGATATAAGCTCATCTCCTGGATTTCTAGGGTTCTTCAGAAAATGATTCGGGGCAATTTTGATTGGCGAGCGATTCTTCGAGCGACGATCAAATTGGCGATTCCCAAGTCTTCTGCAATCCAGTGCGACCGTGTGAGCGTTCTCAAAGCATTTGACCGTTCCGATTCAAGCCTTCCCATCCGTGGTGTCTCCGGCTTCAAGAGGACTTCAGGCGTCCGGCTATTCCGGCCTCTGTCCGAAGAGTTCGAGGCTTCTCTGCTACTCAGGGAGTGTTCTGATCATACTCAGTGATTCATCTCAATTGATTGATTCAGTCTTGGGGGAATTTGGGTAGATTATAGGCTTAAGTCTTCCATATATGATTGTGTAGTCCGAAATCTATAAGCGCGCAATAATATAGTTCTAAGGGTCTCTACGAGGCTCAATCTTTAGGGATTTAGGCTTTGCCGAACCCCGTTCAATCTTGTGTCTTTGGTTTTTATTTGTCCGCAAATATTTCCGCAAACCAACTAAGTAACCTAATTGAACTAGAACTTGGATTGTGCCTAAGGTTTTGTGATTGAATTACGTGAGTGAGTAGATCTTATTTTCACAGTTTGGGCTGCCATGATCCAATAGAGCTAAGAGTCGACTCACTTGATCATCACTTTGATTAGGACCATCAGGAGTAGTGTTTGCACTGTTGACATAAGCTCTATTCCCAAAATTTGCTCTTTGCACTGAACCTTGTTCACCTCGCCCCTTGAACAACTTATGATGAGGAGGATAGCCAACCAATTTGTAACAATTTTCTTTGGTATGACCATTCATTTGGCAGTGGGTACAGAAAGGCCTTTGTCTAGGCTTGTTCATGCCTTGTCTCCCTTGATATTGAGCCCTACCACCATGAGAAAATCCTTGATTTTGCACACTCATAGCCGACATATCTGGTGTAGGGGACTTAGAAATCCCTTGTTGTATTTCATCTTGAGACACCATATCGAAAACAATATCAATGTTAGGCAACTCGCGTAGCGCCAAAACATGCATTCTGATTTGCATACGAGACTCATTAAGACCCATTAGAAACTTCATGCGCTCCTCATCTCTTTCTTTTGTTGATTCAGCACAATCCGGGCAAGTACATGTTCCATTGCAAATCTTTCTCGTCTTCATGGAATCAAGCTCTTGCCACATATTTACTAACTTCTCGAAATAGGCAGCAACTTCCAACTCACCTTGCACAAGATTGTTAATGTCTTGCTGTAAAGAAATTTTGCGTGACAAATTGGATCCGGCATACCTTGTATTGAGATTTTTCCAAGCCATTATAACGTCTTTAGCATGTAAAATTTGTCCGACCACGTTCTTTGACACGGAACAAATTAACCACGACATAATAACGTCATTGCAACTCTGCCACCTTAGGGCTTGATGGGGATCGTCTGGCTTCGGATATTCACCTCGAATGAATCCGAGTTTTAACCTGGCCGAGAGGGCAATTTCCATGGACTTCTTCCAAGGAACGAAATTTTGTCTTCAGCTCAATACATCACTGACCAATGCATGCCCCATAAGTTCATTGTTGTTCACAACAAACAAATCGTCTGTTGGTGTTGCTGCTCCATTGCCGGGATTCGCAGCGGAACTAGTATCAGTTGTAGACGACATCACTTACTGGAAAAAAAAGAGATAGCGCGGCTCAGATGGCACTGACACCATGTGAAAACATGTTGACTGACTCAACTAGTAAACAAGAGCATTCAGGGAGGTGAAAAGTATGATTGTATTTCACTGATTTTTCATATTGAATTTGCTATACAAGAAGCGACTAAATAGAAGAGATGTGAATATAAATTAAATGACGCAATTATGTGCATTGAACCACCAGTAGTTAAAAGGTCTAGAGTTCATGTTGACTCGAAATAAATGAGTGAACTAAAGAGGCTAATAACAGTACCACTGAAACACCATTGTGAGTATAAAACTACACCTTTCCCATTGCAATACGTGTATAAAGTCTTTGACGCTGATATCTGTTCTGCAGAAACTTTGCAACTCCTTGCATCATAGAAGGAAAAGTTGCACACCTCTCTGTACAAGTGGTCAAGAGTGACTTAAATGGTATATCCAACTCTGTTAGTAATCATAAAATGTACTGACCTATTTCTCAGAATAATCTGGTTAATCTCCCAAGTTAGACTTACTAGGGCCATGACCATAGCACAATAGTGATGACATATCCAACTGCAATGACATAGTCATCATTCATCAACCATTGTGAAACATACATTACACCATTTTGCCCCATATGCAACAAGACATGGCACGCCGTTGCAAACGACATGTTGCATAAAGTATATAGCAACACGCGCCTTCTATTGCTTATGTTACCCGTTGCGTAAGACACATAATGCCACATATCAAAAGCCTTCGTCGTCTCCCTCGTTGCGTAAGACCACCTAGGCAACATGTAGTTACGCAGCATGCCGTTTTACGTTGTTTAAGTGTATTACGCAACGACCTCAAAAGTAGTATATGAACATACGTTGCATAAGTAACACAATCCAACATGCTCTAAAGTGACAAATGGTAGCGCGTTGCGTAACAAGAACACCTGTGTTACGTTGGATATCCTATGCAACAACCGTTGTTTGAATAGTATGTTTTTGTTGCTTAAGTGTCTCATTTATTTTGAAAAGGACAGAAATTATGAACCTCGCACAACATTGAAGGCGGTTGTTGAGCTACTTTTGACTTACGCAACAAGCATCGTACGGACAAGTTGTGTAAAGTTTGAAAGTTTGTAAAATCATGTACTATTGGCTTAATTTCGATTTTCGATTTTCGATTCCCTACACACAAAGAGCTCCATATTTGCTCCTACCTGCGCCTCAACAGAACGAGAGCCAACATTGATCGATCTGCGCTGCAGATCTGATCCGGATATAGCTTCAAAGGGGTAGCTTGCGGCCACCACCAACCACTCCAACCATTTTTGCAGTGCTGCTGGTTTTGTCACGGCAAAAGACCACAAAAGCTAACACTTAAACTGAAAATATGTAGAGGTAAAGGTGGAAAAAACTGCTTCAGATTTTGTATATGTTGATGTTAAGTTTGAGTCATATATACCTTATTTATATATGTTGCTTTGTTTGTGCAGCTAGCCACCAAGTTTCAATGGACAAAAGTTAGAAACAGGGACAAAAGTAGCTAGCCAACTGCTCAAATTTGTTTGTCCCCCCTGTCAGTTCCATTTTCCTCACCCCTGCTCACAAATTTCCAACAACCAAAGGTTGCTATATACTTGATTATTTTGTTGATTTGCTCACAAGTTTGAAACAGGGGCTCAAATATGATCATTTTCCTTTTGTTGTATGTTGTTGTACATATATAAAAATGGACAAAAGTTGGCTTAAATTGTCAAGATGTGAGCCACGTTACTATGATGGGATTGATATATTCGTCGAATTCGTGAAATAAAATATGGCGGAATTCGCATATCCATGTCCATGTATTAACTGTAGATTGCACAAAGGGGGGATTACATTGGACGAAATGCGTAGACATTTAATTGTAAACGGTATGATGTCATCATACACCACATGGTTTTTGCATGGCGAACATGAACAATCCAATATTTTGCCAAGTGACGAAGGAACAAGTTCCCATCCGAGTGGTGAGTTGCATAACATGAACTGGACTATGGATATGTTACATGATTCCTTTCATTTTCCAAATAGCTATGGGCCATCTGAATATGACATGATGAATGATGTCCGAGATGATTCTTTTGGTAATGTTGCCCACGAGAAGTATAGTACGCCTTTGGCCAAAGCCCAGAGACCTTTGTACTTTGGTAGTAGGCAAACGATGTTGGAGCTTATTCCGAAGGGAATACAGACAAAAGTAGAGTGTCGATGGTCGGATAAAAGTTTCACTAAATATTTGGAGGGCATTAAGGATGCGATTCCTCCTGAAAATAACTGTCCCGGATCTTATCGAGATGTTAAGAAAATTATGAAGAATCTGGGTTTGGACTATCAGATTATACATGCTTGCGAGTATGGATGTGTATTGTACTACCAACAACACTCTGATCGAGAGTATTGTCCTATATGCCACGAGCCACGATATGCAACCAGTGAAGGTCGAAGTAAGATTCCAAACAAAATTGTCCGTTACTTTCCAATTACACCCAGATTACATCGCCTTTACATGTCACCTTACATAGCTAAGGAAATGAGGTGGCATGCGGAAAAATGTGGGAAAGATGGTGACAATGATCTTATACATCCAAGAGATGGAGAAGCGTGGGTAAATTTTAACAAGGAGTTTCGGACACGCGTATTTTTAACCCTTTATAGTTGTCAAATTATGAGTTTTAGGGGTCAAATCGTAGTCAAACAAAATTTATAACCTTGGTAAGCCAAGGGTCGATCCAAGGAACAGGTGTGTGAATACTAGCAAACAATGTGACCTATTTAGCTATTCCGAACAATTCAAGGTTTTGTTGTGATGTAAATTGCAGAAATTAAATAACAGAAAAATTAAGGTTTGTACTTATCAGAGAAAGAATTCCAGGATCCATACTTCACCCGTGCTAACCCCACTAATCATGCAATCATTATCATGTAATTCATCATGCTATTGAATATCGAGTTAAACCAAAATAACACTAGATAAGCCGCCCATCCACGGATCATTATCTAGATTAATCTCAATCGTTGAACGCCGCCCATCCACGGATTATCAACGATCTCGATTATTTAAACTAAAGGTTCTCATATAATTTCATACAATCCGGTTAATCCCTAGGGCCCATCCACCTTTCGGTATATAACCTAAATACGTTCTAGCATGCAAACATACCCTTTGATGTAAATACTTGCATAGAACGATAAATTAAGCACGATGAAATTGAATATTCGATTCGCATTAATGAAAAACATTCATATGATCACATGAAGAGTTGGGTACAATGCACGGGATCCATATGATCCCAGAATAAAAGAGACTACTCGCTATTCATGGCGATTAAACCACAAATAGTGTAATAAAGAGATAAGGGCGAGGAAACCGTAATGACGCGGGTGCTCGTTGAATCTCTCGTGATGACTCTGTCTTCTCTCCCAAGCTAGGGTTTATTCTTCTCAGAAAAAGCACACTTAGAATACTCTGGTTGTTGCCCTTTTATAGCCCAAGAATCGAGTAATTGCCAAAAAGATCAGAACTTGCCAAAAACGGATTAGGAAATCTGTCTAAAAATTCTGTCTTCCGAGGTGCCGTGACACCCGTGACATTCGGACATGTCACGGCTAGGGCAGAAGTTACTGAGTTGAAAAGGGGCCGTGACACCCGTGACATTCGGACATGTCACGGCATGTCACGACTAGGGCAAAACTCACTGAGCTGAAAGGGTGCCGTGACACCCGTGACATTCAGAGGATGTCACGGCATGTCTGGAAATCACCCGGATCTGTCTGAGGAAAAAGCCTACCGTGACACCCGTGACACTCATGAGATGTCACGGCATGTCACGGCCCACTGCTGGTGTAGAGCTCTTTTTTGGCCAATTTTGCTGCTATTTCCGTTGTTTCGGCACTTTGCGTTCACGAAGTAACGATATGCCATTTTTACCTGAAACACTAGGAAAAGACATCAAATAGGGACAATTTGCCCGGAGAATAAGTGTTTTCCTTCATCGAATGTAGTGAATAATCAGTCAGAATATCGACTGATCAAAACACTCCACACTTAGGATTTGCTCGTCCCGAACAAACGTCAAACAAATAGCAGAATAGATACACGAGTGAATATAATGCTCAACAACCATGTGTTCTACAGCTACCCACTCAAGTGATATGTGATCAATACTAGCTAAAGAAAAAATAATAAAAACAAAGTAAACATAACTCACTATCGTAGAGGACACGAATGCATTTAGCCTATGCATCAAGCCTTTAAACCTCTAGGCTGCCCTAGTAGGACGAGTATAGTCTCGTGAAGGTTTTCAGGAATGGGACTACCTACAAATATCCCTGTACAACTAACTAATGTGTATGCATGAATGATGCTCAACGTGCCACAGGTAAGTCATGTCATACTTCGGATTCATTGTGTTACCTCGACTTCAAGTCAAACATTTTCATCAAAGCTGTCAGACAATCATAGATTAAACGAGGCATGCATTCAAACGGTCAGTACACACGGCTAGCAAGCGACTAATCACATGTTCTAAATAGTTCCATAACAATGCAATAAGAACATGAATAGTTACACAAAACATGCTCGCCATTCACCTATGCTATCTAGGGATAGTCCACGGGCTCTTGGCGCAAAGCTCATTCTCAAGTGCCAAGGGTTAGATAATGACCCGTAAGAGAAGAGGAGCTCGGCTTAAGAATTTTCTGAAAATAGTACGAAAATTGCATTAAAATTTTAGTGCAAGCACGAGGATCGTCCCTTAGATTCTAGTACCTGAATTCTCAAGACAAGTTATGATTTGCACGCGATGAGAAGATGGAATTACACTACATCATGCAGAAAGGGGGTAGAAATTGTTTCAAGAGTGTTTTCCATACACAAGGGGTGACTTTTCTCACCAGGTCCTTGGTATTTTTCTACTCTCGCAGAACAACAAATTTTTTTTTTCGTTCTGACTGGTTTGCTTTCAAAAACAACTATGCTTGGGGCCGATTTTTCACCCACCTTCCCAGATTAAGAACTTTGTTTTTTTGAGGGGAAAACTTGAAGGCCAATTGTCTAACTCCACACTTAAAACTTGACGTAGTGTATGAATAAAGGCGGGAGCATGCAAATCACAACAAGTATATGGAAATACATACTAGTACTAAGGTTACCTAGAAAAGAGATGTAATTTAAGTTTTTGACATTTTTGAACCGGTGCCTACTAATATCAAGTCTCAAACATGCTTCAAGAAATATGTAGAACATGTGATAGGCAAAGTCTAGCAATGATACTGACTCAAGAGAATACACACACGATTTACACTATTTCAAGTCCTTGACTTTGAATCCAAAAGAATAACAATCAGCCAAGGAGTATCGTAGAAAACAAAGATTTCAATCGCAGTACATAGACAGTTGAGCATATGCAAGAGTGAATGTGATGTGCAATGTTTGACTATGCGCTACGCACTCCACACTTAAGATTGAGCTTAGTCCCTAAGCAAAGAAATAAAAGAAAGGCAAGGGTGTATAGGAACTTCCCTCGTGTGTGATGGCATGACTGCTGTGGAGATTAAACGATGCCCGAGGAGTGGAACGCGACTCGTGAGCTGATAGAAATAGAGAAAACCAAACATGAGGTTGCACGAGTTAAAGATTAGCATCGGTAATGAAGGGTAGTCAAAAACAGGAAATGCCAAATAAAAAGTAGGATAACTGATGCGAGCCAAATATAGATAATAAATCATGTCTCAAGCAACAATTAACATGTAGAAAGGAAAACCATGGCAAAATGTCGGTGCACAACAGGAAAAACAGTCAACGGGTAACAAAATATGAAAGCAGTCAAAAAGATCAGTAGGAGAAATGCATGAAGAGCTAGACAGCGCCATCGTCCGCGTCCTCATCAATACCAAATAGCTCTGTTGTACTACCGGAGTCCCTATCATCAGGAGGGTGGGAAGTGTCGGCCTCGTGGTCGTTGCCGGTAGGAGGAATGTGGGGTGGTGGAGGATAATCAGGGTGGCCCTATCCCCGAAGCAGTATCATTAGCGCGTCCTGCGTCCACTGTTGCGTCCTGCTGGACTGATGGCGAAGATCTAAAAAATCTGCAGTGAGCTGGGCATGGCCTTGGACGAGCTCATTCTGTGATCTGAACATCGGCCGCTGATGCACCATTATCTGGCGTTGCTGTTCCATAATCGTGTTCTGATTCTCCACAATCTGATGCACCTGCGCGAAGAGTCTCATCTGGGTGGTCTCCAAGCGTGCGAAACGCTCCTCAAAGGTGCTGGAGTGCTGGGGTGGGGTGGGAGGGTCATGGTAATCAGAAGGTGGCTGCGTGGTCTGCTCGGGCACTAGAGGAGTAGGCTGAACTGGTGTCGGCTCCTGTGCCTCTGCCATGTCGACGTCCTCAGGTGGAGGGTCACCACCTCTAGCACGCTCGAGCATCCTCTGTATGCTCTCGACTCAGCGGCGCTTCTTCCCTTTGGGGAGATCGTCCCTATGCTTCCACTGACGGTCCTTGTCAATCATCTTTATATCAACCATCTTTTCGGCAGTCAGGATGGAAGTTTTTGGCGATGGGAGCTGGCTGAACTCCCATCCTAGGGATTCAGCGAGAATGGTGACAAATAGACCACCGCCCAAAGCATTGTTCTTGCCGAGAACCGAACCCCATAATATCATCTGGCCGGTGAGAATCTGGAAGAAATCAATAGGGCGGGAGCGGTCCATGGAAATCATGATATCGAGCTCCGGGTTGCCAATGTTAGTGGCTCCTTCACCACGTGGAAATATGCTCATGGCCACAAGACGATGAACAACCTTCCATAGCTTATTCTTGATGCAGGAAGAAGGCCAACAGGACGTGAAATAGCAGTCAAACCCGGATATGACTTTTCAGAATTCATACCTCTCCTCATCATTGTACTGTCCGCAAAAACCCTCCACGGGAAATCCCAATACAGCACATACCCCGGCTTTAGACATGGTATAATTATAATTACCGAGCATGAATTTCCAATGGGTGGCCTGATCCGGGTTTCCTAGATATTGAAATGTGGCTAAAAATTCCTTTAAGACGAGAGTATAAGTAGGTGCCGGCTGAGCAAATAGAATATCAAGGCCGGAGGCCACAAATAATGCACGACAGCCATTCAATAACTGGAAGGAATTCAGAGTACCATGGTCAGGGACTAAAGTAGGTTTTACCTTCTTCACTGAGATAACGTCTGTGTAACGAGTCTCTTGTGCCATTGTCAGGTAGAGGGGACGACGAGCTGGGTAAGTTCTTTGAACCGGGGCATTGTCAGCCGGTGGTGGTGAAGCTGGGGCATTCCGAGCACTCTGGGATGAAGAGGCAGCGGCTTTGCGGGTGGATTTCCTAGCCATGGCGAGAGAACTCGAAATTGGGGAAATCTGAGCTAGGCTTGGAATTTGGGTTTTAGGGTTTCGATTGAGGAGGGGCGGATGGCAGGGCGGACTGCTGACCGGAGCTGTGTAAACGGATGAGATGGTCTGGCGGAGGAGGAGGGCGGATTGAGATGGTCGGCGGACGGCTGTTGTAGTTCGATCGGAAGGGCTGTCGAGGGTGTCGGGCGGTTTCGATTTTGAAACTCTGTAATTTTTTTTGAAATCCCGATTGACCTAATGCGTTTTATGAATTTTCGACCCTGTCGTGACATGCCGTGACATACGAGGATGTTACGGGTGTCACGGCACCCCGAAAACTCTCTGATGGAAAACCCTGCCGTGACTACCGTGACTACCGTGACATACCAATGTGTTACGCTATGTCACGGCACCTCCGAAAACCACTGATAAGAAAACCTGCCGTGACTGCCGTGACATGTCCATTGTGTGACGGTATGTCACGGCACCTCTGAAAATGCTCTGCCTATTTTCCCTACCGTGACAGCCGTGACATGTCCATTATGTCACGGGTGTCACGGCACCAATAATCCCCAGTGCAAATATGGTTGTTTCCACCCCTGTTTCTGATTTGAGCGCGACACACTCCACACCTAGATTCCTGCAATGATCACACATATCTTGTACAATGCAAAATGCAATTAGTTTAAACTTACAGCGCGGGTTACTCCCCGAAGAGGCCTAGTTTAACGTCTTGGCGAGACATAGCTGGGTCCAGACAGACTCATAGTGCATAAGAAGCATTCTCGGAGACTCCTTTTGCTAGGATCCCTCCCCGAGAAGCAGGTTATCGTTAATTCATTTGGGAGGTGCCAGATGCTTGAGTACGTGGTAGTGCTTAAGGCGTTGCCCGTTTACCACCTTAGATTTTCCTCCTTCCACGCTGAGCTCCACATGCCCGTCTGGATATGCTCGTTCCACTGTATAAGGGCCACTCCACTTGGTACGCAGTTTCTCAGGAAATAATCTAAGGCGGGAGTTGTAGAGAAGAACTCGCTCGCCTTCATTGAATTCTCTGCGTACAATTCGTTTGTCGTGCCATTTCTTTGTCCTCTCTTTATAGATACGAGCGTTCTCATAGGAGTCTAATCTGATCTCGTCGAGCTCGTGGAGCTGCAGTAACCTCTTTTCCCCAGCTGCTCTCATATCCATGTTCAGCTCTCTAATAGCCCAAAGAGCTTTGTACTCGAGTTCGACTGGCAAGTGGCAGGTTTTTCCATAAACAAGTCTGAAAGGACTCATCCCAATAGGAGTTTTGAACACAGTCCTATGTGCCCATAGCGCGTCATCTAGCTTGGACGCCCAATCCTTCCTGTGGCTCGAGACTGTCTTCCCTAATATGCTCTTGATCTCCCTGTTAGATATTTCAACTTGCCCACTGGTCTGAGGATGGTATGGAGTGCCAACCTTGTGATAAACACCGTACTTCTTTAGCAATGTCTCGAAATTTCTTTCCTTGAAGTGGGAGCCTCCATCGCTGATAACTGTTCTAGGCACTCCGAACCGAGGGAAAATTACCTTCTGAAACATTTTGATAACTACCTTGGCGTTGCAAGTAGGAGTAGCCACTGCTTCAACCCACTTGGAAACATAGTCGACTGCTACCAAGATGTATTGATTCCCATAAGAAGGTGGGAATGGTCCCATGAAATCAATCCCCCAAACATCGAACAGGTCCACTACGAGAATGCTCTGCTGGGGCATCTCCTGCTGTTTTAAAATATTTCCAGTCCTCTGGCACTGATCACAAGCTTTAACGAATTCGTGGGAATCCTTAAACAGAGATGGCCAAAAGAACCCAGACTGCAGAACCTTTGTAGCTGTTTTCGAACCAGCTCCGTGCCCACCGTATTCTGATGAGTGGCAGCGTTCCAGAATCCATTTGATCTGGTCCTCGTCGACACAAGTCCTGTAGAGACCATCAGCACATAATCTATATAAGAAAGGGTCATCCCAGAAGTACCTTTTCACGTCGGAAGAAACTTCCTCTTCTGGTTGTGCGAGAGGTCGGGAGGGAGAATTCCACAGGCTAAGAAATTGACAAAATCTGCGTACCATGGGACGTTATCCACATCAATGCGCATAAGCTGTTCTCCTGCTAGAGAGTCAGTCATTGGGAGCTTGTCCTCTTCGCGGTCGAGCTCTCCTAGCTCGAGGCGTGACAAGTGATCTGCAACCTGATTTTCTACTCCCTTATTGTCTCTAATGTCAATGTCAAATTCTTGGAGGAGGAGGACCCATCGGATCAGACGTGGTTTCGAATCCTTCTTGGACAGCAGGTATTTGATCGCAGCATGGTCTATGTACACTATGGTCTTCGAACCTATTAGATACTGCCTGAATTTCTCAAATGCGTAGACAATGGCCAGCATCTCTTTATCAGTCGTAGTGTAGTTGGCTGCTGCTCCCGCGAGGACCTTGCTGGCGTAGTAAACCACATGAAGCTTCTTGTCGATGCGCTGCCCCAAAACTGCTCCTACTGCAAAATCACTTGCATCGCGCATTAGTTCAAATGGCAGCTCCCAATCGGGAGGCTGCACTATCGGGGCAGAAGTAAGAGCAGTTTTCAGATTGTGGAAAGCATTAAAACATAAATCGTTAAAATTAAACTCAGCTTCCTGACAAAGTAAATTAGTGAGTGGCTTAGCTATCTTCGAGAAGTCCTTTATGAAGCGCCTGTAGAATCCAGCGTGCCCGAGAAAACTCCTGATTCCTTTCACATCTTTTGGTGGGGGCAGCTTTTCAATCACCTCCACCTTCGCTCGATCGACCTCGATGCCTCGGTTAGAGACCATGTGTCCCAGCACAATACCTTCCTGCACCATAAAGTGACACTTCTCCCAGTTCAAAACCAGGTTAGTGTCAACGCAACGACGAAGGACATTAGTGAGGTTAGAGAGACATGCATCAAACGAATAGCCATACACCGAAAAATCATCCATGAATACTTCCATGGTGTGCTCTAGGTAATCAGAAAAGATAGCCATCATGCAACGCTGAAACGTGGCTGGTGCATTACAAAGACCGAAGGGCATACGTCTGTAAGCAAATGTGCCAAAAGGGCAAGTAAAAGTGGTCTTCTCCTGGTCCTCGGGGTGTATAGGGATATGAAAGAATCCACTATAACCGTCGAGGTAGTAGAAAAACTTATGCTTAGCAAGACGTTCTAACATCTGATCAATAGAGGGCAACGGAAAGTGATCCTTAAGAGTGGCCTTATTCAATTTCCTGTAGTCAATGCACATACGCCAGCCAGTCACAGTACGAGTAGGAATTAATTCATTATGCTCATTTCGTACAACAGTTAAACCTCCCTTCTTAGGGACTTCGTGCACAGGACTAACCCACTTACTATCAGCAATAGAATAAATGATGCCGGCATCTAATAATTTCAGAATTTCTGTCTTAACCACATCATTAAGTTCAGGGTACAAACGTCGCAAAGCATCTCTACTGGGTTTAGCATCTCCCTCTAGGTTGATTCTATGCATGCACAAATCTGGGCTAATGCCTTTGAGATCATCTATCGAATATCCTAGGGCTGGCCTATGCTTGCGCAGGACCTCAAGCTTTTTTTGGGTTTCTACATCAGTCAAGGATGCATTCACGATCACCGGGTAGGTAGAGTTAGGGCCCAGAAATTCATACCTGAGACTTGCAGGTAGAGGTTTCGGCTTCAGCTGCAGCTGCTCCCTCTATGCTCAACGCGTATACGTCCATCGGTATTGGGCAGCCTGGTGTAACTCTATAAGACTCAATAGAAGTCAGTGAAATAGGCTGATCGACATCAGCAGAGTCTAAAATATCGCAGTCAGCTAAAAGACTAGGAGTCTTGCACATGTCAGGCAGATAAAAGATGACTCGCTCACTGCCCACTCGCAAAGTAATAGACCCTCTATCCATATCAATAACAACTTTAGCCGTATAAAGGAAAGGTCTACCAAGGATAATTGGAATGTCTATGTCCTCTGAAATCTCAAGCACAATAAAATCAGCAGGTATGTAAATATTCTTCACCTTAACGGGTACGTCTTTTAGAATCCCTTTCGGGAGTCTACAAGAATGATCCGCAAGGCGAATAGAGATGTTAGTAGGACAGAGATCCCTCAAATTCAGTTTAGAATACAAAGAATAAGGCATGATAGACACATTAGCACCCAAGTCACATAAAGCACGACGAATAGTAAGACCGCCAATATCACAAGGGACAGAAAAACTCCCTGAATCCTTAAGCTTAGGCGGCATGGGCTGGTGCATGGCAGCGTTGTACTCCTCACTCAGAGCCACTGTCTCGGTTCCATCCATCTTCCGTTTCCCAGTCAAAATCTCCTTCATGAATTTCGCATTGGTGGGGATCTGGGTGATTGCATCGGTGAAGGGCTTTGTGATGTAGAGAGTTCGAATTTTATCTACGAATTGCATGAACTCTTTATCTCTTCTTGCACCCTTGAGTCGCTGAGGGAATGGGACCGGTGGCACATAGGGAGTCGGCTCAACTGTTGGAGCAGAATTTTCGGCTCGGTTTTCAGCTTCTCTAGACGTTTCCTCATCAATTGGCGCAGAATCGGTTGCTGATTTTGAGGCTTGGGATCGAGTGGTCTGAGCTGGTAGCATCTCAAGCTGTTTGCCACCTCGGAGTGTGATAGCATTCACTGATTCCCTAGGATTCAGATCTGGTTTCGATGGGAGTTTCCCATGTTCTCTAGTTGCCGAGTCTGCCTGTTGAGCAACCTGATTTTCTAGCATCCCATTCTGAATGACCAGCTGATCGATCGTCTTCACGAGTCCTTTCACTCGCTTGTCCTGCTCTTGAGCTCGCCGATCTTGCTCTGCCATAAAACTGGCCATCATGGACTCCATGCTAGATGAGCTGCTGGACTCATGTTGCTTGGGCTACTGCGACTGGTAGGTGTAATTCCCTGAGTTCTGATTTTACTGCCCTTGTGACTGGTTGTTGTATTGAGGCTTCGGCTGGTAGGAGTTATTATTCTGCGTTTGCTGAGCTTGATTGTTGTATTGGCCTCGTGGTTGGTAAGGTGCATTGCCTTGCTGCTGTTTGTAAGGAAAACTAGGGGGTGCCTGATTTTGAGGTTTGTAGGAGAGGTTAGGATGATTTCGATTCGGGTTATCCCACCTATTAGCAGCTGAACCATAGCCGAAACCAGTCCCTTGATTATTCTGCCCAACGTAATTGGCGTCCTCCTGATTTCCACTATTATCATCTTGTCCCATTACCGGACAGCTATCTGCAAAATTAGAGGGAGAGCCACAAATCTGACAATAGACACCGATATTGGCAACATCAGACGACTTCATAGAGGAGGCCGTCTTCAGGTTTTTTATTTCGGTTGCGAGCATCTTCACTGTATTGGTCAACTCAGTGAAGTCGTTGGTGCCATCGACGTTACAGAGATCCTGCACGCCCTTTCTGTCTTTGGGATTGCCTCGATCGCTGGTCCATAGGTGGTAGTCTTGAGCTACCTTTTCCACAATGGCATAGGTTTCGTCTAGAGGAACTCCAGTAAGTCCTCCACCAGCAGTTTGATTGATCAAAGTGCGCATTCCCTGGTCGATTCCTTGATAGAAGGTGTCCATGATCTGCCACAACTCTAGGTTGTGATGGGGGCACATCCTCATCAGCTCCTTGTACCTCTCCCAAGCGTTGTACAGAGTCTCTCCATCAATAGAACGGAACGAGATAATCTTGTTCCTGAAATGAGCTGTCTTTGATGGTGGGTAGTACTGTTGGAGGAAAGCTTCGGCCAACTTGTCCCAGGTAGTAAAAGTACCCTCAGCATGGCTGTCCAACCATCTACTAGCCTTATCAGATAATGAGAATGGAAAGAGTCTGAGGTAGTAGAACTCTGGGGGGACACCATTGGTTTTTACCGTGTTGCACATTTGGATAAAACGCTTGAGATGTTAATGAGGGTCCTCATTCATTCTCCCGGAAAACTGATTATTCTGCACCATTTGAATGAGACCTGTTTTGAGCTCCCATGTATTATTGGCTATGCCCGGTGGTGCAATGGCGGACTGAAATCATGTGACACGTGGAGCAGTGTAGTCTCCAAGTGTCCTGCGCGCTGGTGGCTGCATTTGGCGCTGCTGGTCGTCTTCGACTACTCTATTCAGCAAGGCTGGGTTGTTTTGATTCATAGCCATTACTGCGAAATTTCGGTTCAGTGCTCGTAGCTGCCGAGCCTCGTTCGGGACCCTGCGAATAATGCTTCGTTGGTCCGGCGTGTCCTCGTCCGAGATCTGAATCTGCTTCTTCCGCCTGGGTGTTTTCTTTGGCATGAACTAGCTAGTACTTGCAAGAGCCAAGAATCACCGTGAGTGAAGAAATTAAGGCAGAAAAATCAGATAACAAATAAGGTGGAATAGTCTAAACTACACACGTTAAATCTAATATCACACTAAACGATGCTCCCCGGCAACGACGCCATTTTGACACGCGTATTTTTAACCCTTTATAGTTGTCAAATTATGAGTTTTAGGTGTCAAATCGTAGTCAAACAAAATTTATAACCTTGGTAAGCCAAGGGTCGATCCAAGGAACAGGTGTGTGAATACTAGCAAACAATGTGACCTATTTAGCTATTCCGAACAATTCAAGGTTTTGTAGTGATGTAAATTTTAGAAATTAAATAACAGAAAAATTAAGGTTTGTACTTATCAGAGAAAGAATTCCAGGATCCATACTTCACCCGTGCTAACCCCACTAATCATGCAATCATTATCATGTAATTCATCATGCTATCGAATATCGAGTTAAACCAAAATAACACTAGATAAGCCGCCCATCCACGGATCATTATCTAGATTAATCTCAATCGTTGAACGCCGCCCTTCCACGGATTATCAACGATCTCGATTATTTAAACTAAAGGTTCTCATACAATCCGGTTAATCCCTAGGGCCCATCCACCTTTCGGTATATAACCTAAATACGTTCTAGCATGCAAACATACCCTTTGATGTAAATACTTGCATAGAACGATAAATTAAGCACGATGAAATTGAATATTCGATTCACATTAATGAAAAACATTCATATGATCACATGAAGAGTTGGGTACAATGCACGGGATCCGTAGGATCCAAGAATAAAAGAGACTACTCGCTATTCATGGCGATTAAACCACAAATAGTGTAATAAAGAGATAAGGGCGAGGAAACCGTAATGACGCGGGTGCTCGTTGAATCTCTTGTGATGACTCTCTCTTCTCTCCCAAGTTAGGGTTTATTCTTCTCAGAAAAAGCACACTTAGAACACTCTGGTTGTTGTCCTTTTATAGCCCAAGAATCGAGTAATTGCCAAAAAGATCAGAACTTGCCAAAAACGGATTAGGAAATCAGTCCAAAAATTCTGTCTTCCGAGGTGCCGTGACACCCGTGACATTCGGACATGTCACGGTATGTCACGGCTAGGGCAGAAGTTACTGAGTTGAAAAGGGGCCGTGACACCCGTGACATTCGGACATGTCACGGCATGTCACGGCTAGGGCAAAACTCACTGATCTGAAAGGGTGCCGTGACACCCGTGACATTCGGAGGATGTCACGGCATGTCTGGAAATCACCCGGATCTGTCTGAGGAAAAAGCCTACCGTGACACCCGTGACACTCATGAGATGTCACGGCATGTCACGGCCCACTGCTGGTGTAGAGCTCTTTTTTGGCCAATTTTGCTGCTATTTCCGTTGTTTCGGCACTTTGCGTTCACGGAGTATTGATATGCCAATTTTACCTGAAACACTAGGAAAAGACATCAAATAGGGACAATTTGCCCGGAGAACAAGTGTTTTCCTTCATCGAATGTAGTGAATAATCAGTCAGAATATCGACTGATCAGTTTCCAGAGTTTGCACATGAGATTCGGAATGTGCGTATTGGATTATCCACGGATGGATTCAATCCTTTTGGCGTATCAATTCTTTCGCACAGTACTTGGTCTATTATCGTGATGCTGTATAACTTGCCACCATGGATGTGCATGAAGAGAGAATTCAACATACTTGCTATGTTGATTTCTGGTCCCAAGTCTCCAGGAAAGTGTTTGAATGTTTTCATGAGACCACTGATTGATGAGTTAAAAATGTTGTGGAATACATGAGTGGTAACATTTGATCATTTTTCCGGGTCACCAGTCAATATGAAAGTCGCGGTAATATTGACGATTAGTGACTTTCCGGGCTTGGGGATGTTGGGAGGTCTAAAAACAAAAGGGTATAAAGCGTGTCCGCTATGTTTGGATGGGATTGATGCTACATATTTAACGGGAAGAATGGCATACCAGGGTCATCGTAGATGGCTTTCCAAAGATCATGCACGGAGGAAAGCATCGGACAAGTTTAATGGTCAAGTTGAATTGAGGGCAAGACCACCTTATTTGTCGGGGCGTGAGATTTTGGATGAGATTCTCACGCACGACTTCCCTACACTTAGCTTACATCCCAGATTCAAGGCTCGAGGAAATATCGAGAAACTATGTTGGACACACAAAAGTATTTTCTATGAGTTACCATACTGGAAAACATTCATACAACCGTATTCATTGGATGTCATGCACATAGAAAAGAACGTGTTCGAAAATATAATTGGTACCATACTTGCTCTTGAAGGAAAAACAAAAGATGACCATAAGGCACGTGCTGGGTTGATGGAGCAGGGGGTGCGTAAGCATCTATGGGATAAATTCAAAGGATCGTCTTCTAAAAGAGAGAAAGTTACTCAAGCACCATACACTGTATTACCGGAACACAAGGTTGAAATACTTGAGATGATAAAAGATGTTAAGTACCCATATGGCTATGCGGGGAGTTTGAGAAACTAGATAAACTTGCTTGATAAAAAGTTTAGTGGCTAGAAGACCCATGATTGTCACGTCATGCTGCAGTGTGTACTTCCGGTAGTCATTCGACCATATTTGCCGTATTGTGTGGTGAGCCCACTTATATCCCTCTCTCATTGGTTTCAAAAGTTATGTTGCAGGGAATTGATGAGAGGGGATGTCATTCGAATGAAGGAGGATATATTGAAGATTCTTTGTAGCTTTGAGCGAATATTTCCTCCAGCTTTTTTCACCATAATGGTCCATCTTTTGGTTCATCTACCTGATCAAATTTTGCTCAAAGGTCCATACATTACAGTTGGATGTATCCTATAGAAAGGTACATCACAAGAATATAATTTTTCCTTCATTATCTATTATTTCGATGGAGTACTAATTAATGAAATTAATTTACAGGCAACTAGGTGCGTATAAGAGGCATGTCAGAAACACACGTTATCCCGAAGGATGCATAGCTGAACAATACATTGTTCAAGAGTGTGTGACGTATTATAAGTTATATACAGACAGTCATGTATCTGAAGATGCCAGGCCACCACCTACCAAAAATGTTGTTTCTTATCATATCAAGCCGTTATGTCGCATACGGAGACAAAAACTCACTCCAGAACAAATATCGGTTGCACATTGGGAAGTGATGGTTGACAGATGCTTGTCGTCAGAGCAAATGTACAAATAAATTTATAGTCCGCTACTCGCGACTTCACTACTGGGTAGCAAGTGGTAAGTAGGGGTCGAACCCAAAGGAATTAGGGGGATAGTTGTTCTTTGAGGTGATTTGTACAGCAAGGGAGCGTGTTTTAGGTTGGTTGAGGTTTTAGAGCTAGTAACTACGTGACTTTTTGGTTGGTTTTGGTTTTTTTGTGCGAAAAGTAAATGACTGAAAATAAAAGTAGGAGACTTACAGCGGGTGATGCGTGATTGGCAAGTCCTCCGGAAGGTGAGCAGTTGATTACGGTAGTTATACTAAGAAAGTAAGTGCAGGAGTTGTTTGATTTCAAGGAAAACATTCGATTTCGGGGGCCTTGTATCATAGCCTGTTTATCATTGACCTTTAGTGATCCTTCTAAGTATTCAAACGTGCATCAAAGCCATTCCAAGCACTCGATTTGCCACACTGTCTAGTCTTTTGCAAAAGTGTTCGAAAGAGTATCAAGGCCATTCCAAGCACTCGATTTGCACACACTGTCTAGACTTTTGCAAAAAACGTAGAGCCCTTGTTCTACTTAGACTAATACCCCATTCCAAGGTATATTAGCCTGTGTGCATCCATTTGATCAGTCATTCCCGAGCAATCAAATGGTGTTTGAGAGAGGTCAAACTCCTCAGATAAGCTTTGCCATTCCAAGCATCCACTTATCCGAGTATGTTTACGAACTTCCACGGAAGAGCTTTGCCATTCCAAGCATCCACTCAACCTTGGAAGTTCTGGCCTAATATATGGAACATAAAACAAGTTTTGAATACAAAGAAAAAACACTAAAGCAAAGTCTAAAACATTTTATGATACAAGTACACCCCTTCAACCGAATGAAGAGTTTAGCTACGAATATCCATAGAGGTGGATACCATAGCTAAATACTCGGGGGTTTTTGAAAGACAGTAAGTAAGGGGAATACTCAAGAACCAACAGGAGTATTCCCAATTCCTACTTGAATACTCAAGAACCAACAGGAGTATTCTCTAAAACTGTTATAATACTCAAGAACCAACAAGAGTATTATTTCAAAACCAAACTTACAAATTGCCAAACTTAGAGAGATAAGTGATTTATGATTTTTGGGATGTTGATTACAAATGAGGAGGCATGGTATTTATAGGCTAAGGGAAGCCATGAGGAGCCAACACTTGTCACATGGAGGAAGGATGAGCTTTGAGATGATGACACATGGGGGGAGAGCTCTAGCCGCCGGCGGCTTTGGGAGGGGAGAGGGAGGAGATGCCAAGTGGAGGAAGGGGAGTGGAGGAGAGGAGTTGTGAGGGAGGAGCCGCCGGCTAGGTGGCAAGATGGGAGTGGTTTGTGTGGTTTTGTGAAGTTCTCACAAAACTATCGGTGTATTTCAGCTCCGGACTGACTTTGGTTGCTCTTCGGTTTGATTTGTTTTGAATGATTCCATGTCAGGATCTTTAGATTTCTTCAGTCAGCGTCTGATCGAGACCTTGGAATGACTCGTAACATCTTTTCTGCGTAAAATCCTATCCTTAGCGTGTATTCTCTCTAAGCTCCAAAATACCCTGTAGATAAATAGCGGAACTAACAATCAAAAGTTAAATAGACAAACAGTCTAATTTAGTGGGTTTAACTGTGTTTTTGATTCGTATAATTATGGTCCATCAATGGTTCAATGCGAACAAGCACAAAACTATATTAATAAGCACTGGGCGCTGTTCGATAGGGAATTCCTTAATTATGGCGATGACATTCGTATTAAACACTTCCTCCCGTATTTTCAAAATTGGGTATGCTCTCATCAATTTTCTCTTTTGTCATATTGCCTATATAGACTCTGTTGGTGCTTTCCAACAGATGGCTTAAACAATTATAAATAATTATTGGTGCTTTCCAACAGATGGCTGCAATGCAAGAAGCATGGCATCCAAGATATAATACAATGCTCCATTACTTGTCATATAAGCCTCAAGCTCACACTTGTTATTCACAATGTGATGTAAATGGTGTTAAATTTGTGACTGAGGAACCAGATCGGAAACTAAAGACACGGAATAGTGGGGTGATGGTTCAAACCGAAGGTGATGTCACATACTATGGTGTCCTTGAAGAAGTTGTTGCCTTGAGGTACGTGAAAGGAATGTCGATAATTGTGTTCAAATGTCGATGGTTTAATACCGATCCGACTGAGAGAGGGAACATTAAGATCGATCATGGACTCATCTCGATAGACACGTCCACTAGTTGGTATGAAGATTCACCTTTTTGTCTTGCCTCCAATGCAAGACAAGTATTCTATATAGATGATCCAAAGGCCGGTGAATATTGGAAGGTTGTTAACACCATTTCTCACCGAGGAACGTACAAATGTAGTTCGCTTGCACATGTCGAGGATGACGTTCACTCGATTCTTTTATCTCGAGAAGATAATGCATACCAAGAACGGGCTCCGTCAAATCTTCTACAAGTACCTACTGATAGTATACATATTGATTTGGGATTCCTTCCACAAGTCGATGATGTACGTGAATATGATGATGATGAAGATGGTTATGAAGATGAAGAACATGATGATTGTGAATATGAAGAAGAGGATGAATATGAAGAAGATGATGCACATGATCATGAAGATGCCGAACTTTTGGATGAAAAGGATGATTATTTTAATGAGGAGGATGATTCCGATTGCCGATGACGATAAATGGTGATCATATGTTAAGGGATTATTATTTTATATAATGCAATGCAATTTTCTGTTTTCGTTGCGTAAGACTATTTTCAATTTGGGAGGCAAAATTTTCAATTTGGGAATGGCAGGAACTCTATTGCAACGTAACTACGCGTTGTCGTTGCGTTTATGGGAGGCTAAATTTAGAAAAGGAGGGAATTAAAATTTAGTTCCAAAATTTTCATTTGGGTTCCCACCATTATCTAATGATATGCCATTATCTATTGTCGTTGCGTAAAGTAAATAGTCAATTTTGGAGGCAAAATTTGGAAAATTTGGGTATGAAAATTAGGTGGGAAAATGTAAAATTTAGTCCCAAAAGTTTCATTTGGGCTCCTGCCAAAGATAATGCCATATGCACATATGCAATGCGGGGTTTTATATTGCATAAGTGAGGGTTACGAGGGTTTGGGGGTTATGAGACGGTTATGCAATATTATGCTATGATTTAATTGAGTGATCAAACAATACATAAGGGTTATGTGATGTTATGTTACAAGTTATTGTTAGATCAAACAATGCATGAGAGGGTTATGCACTAATGACAATTGTTACATCAAACAGTGCATGTTCATGAGTTGAAGGCAAGATCACAAATGCATAAGGTGGAACATAAGAGAAGTAATGTTATAAGTTGAAGGCAAGAATCACAAATGCATAAGGTGGAACATAAGAGTAGTTATGTTATGAGTTGATTGAATTAGATTGATCAAATGCATAAGGTTGTTAATGCACTAATGAGAGATGGCCTTCAAATCATGCATAAGATTGAATTAGATTGATCAAATGCATAAGATGGAGCATAAGATGTACAAAAGGGTTAAGATAATGATACATATGTCACAAATGCATAAGGTTGTTTATGTTATGAGTTGTGTGAATTATATTGATCAAATGTGTATGGTTGTTCGATTAAACATGGTTTGATGATAATGCACTAATATGAGTTAGCAAAGCACTAATAGCAAATGTATCATGTATGTATCATATTCGATTAATATGAGTCATAAGGTTTAATTATGTATGTTCAAATGTATCATGTATATCCATAGCTTAATTTGAAGCAAATACACATCATGTATATATATTACTATTTAGAACACTTTGATTTATATTGATTTTGCCAATTAGATTGAAGTGCTGCCGTTTAGTTGGTCAGCTCATTTAAATGTTGCGTTTAATTCAAGTCCCCCCTAAAGTGTTGTCATTTGATTAATCTCAAACACAACTCATACTCACCGACTCCTCCTTTTGTACATCTCACAAAATCAGATTTGACACAACGAAACCCTAAATCCCACCGCCCCGCCTCTTGCTTCTGCTAGATAAGCCACGTTTCGATCCGCTCAACCACGCCACGCTTCCGCTCAGCCACAGTACGCTTCCGTTCAACCACGCCTCTCGCTTCGGCTCAGCCACTCCTCCGTTCGCTCATCCACGAAACCCCTAAATCCGACATCTCCTCCGCGCTCTACTGTGTGTCCATGGCGCCGCCCACACTACTGTCGAAGAAGGTGAGAAACTTCGACGACATCTTGTCCGATCGTCTTGCAAAGAGCCTAAAAAAGGGTAGTGGAATGAGCCCCATAGTGGGCCGAAAAAGGTCCTAGAGGATAAGGAACCGCAAATTTGGTAATGCATCATGTCCAATCGTCCTGTCTCGGTCTCCTAGCCTCGTTCTGTCTCCGTCTTTGAGCCCTCCGGCGCCAGTCTCTCCTCCCCGGGTTGTGCCAACGTGTGACGACGATGGCCTGACGAACTATTTCTTTTTCACCCCTAGAATAGTATCAATGAAGAGAGGGTCGGTAGTAAGTCAAAACATTTATAATACCGGTAAAGTACCGGGTCGAACCAAGAGGAGCAAGCCAAGCACATGCACTATGTAAGATCGTGTTTCCGTTCGGCTATTCTAAACCAAAAATGTATAAGGGAGTGTATATATCTAAATCCTATGTGGTGAGTAATTAGGGATAAAATATAAGTAAGAGGTGTTTCGAGGGGTTACTCCCCTCCTTGGCAATTTCCCAATGATCACATACATGATATTCAAACATTTCACGGTAGTCAAGTAGTATTGAACCTAGTTCACTTCAATCCCGTAGAAATGATCATATTCACTACATCCAAACTATCCCTAAGGTCTCTCGATTCTTAGGTCTAGTTTTAAGGTTCAACATGTTACTTAGGCATTTCCTCAAACACTTAGTAGCATGTCATAAATGAAGTGCATAGAGAACATGAATTTGACACCATTAGATGGGATTAATTGATGATTCGCTTAATGACCAACTCCAATAAATCAAACATTCAATCCTTAGTCAAGCATTCATATCCCAAGGTTCACTTACATGATTTAAGATATAGATCATTTTCTCCATCCTAGAACTATCCCCAAGGGTTTCCAAGTCCTAAGTTCAAGTTTTAGTCCAAGTTGTCACTTAGGCATTTTATCAAACACCTAGAGTGCATAACATTCATACCACAAGAGAAAATGAAATCAACAATCATCCATATGAATATCAATGTATATATGTGATCAAAAGTATCAAGGAGAGTCATAAGATCCTCAAAACACAAGATCCACTACTCACACATCATGTAAGACAACATGGTGTGAGTAGGGTTTATAGCAACAACAATGAGAATGGAAGAGGAATAGAAATAGGATGGTTAATCCTAATGTCTCCCTTTGATCTTCTCCTTGGTTGGATGATGATTGATGACCTTGGTTAACCTCTTTTCTTTATCTTCTTGTCCCCAAAAACCTCCACACTTGGTCCAAAACCCTTGCTTTCTATTTATAGGTCCGGCTGTCAAAATCTGAGTTTTTCCATCCATTCGGTCGACTGGAATGTGCAAGATTTGATGAGCTGCTGATTTGTATTCGAGTCGGTCGACTGGACTTCTCAGTCGACCGACTGGGGCCTTTTTGGTGGTCTTCCCGTCCGAATTTGGTCTTGGTGTCAACTAGAGAGTTGTAGCCCTTTGCGTTAGCTTTCCAACAAGCTTTGAATCAACCAATTCGGAGACCGTATGCGCCCTGGGCGTCCAAAACAAGATGCAAAGGTCAATATGCTCGGTTTTGCCCCGGAACTCCTTGTTTTGCGCCGAAACTCCCATTTTTTCAACCAATCTTCATATATAGGCCTTGACCATGGGGAAAACTTGTTTTCTACCTAAAATGTAGAGATAGAGGTCAAATGACATCAAGATAATGTCGGAAACGACCCAAAACTATAGTGAAGAATGACCATAAATCAGTCGTAAACTCGACTGATCATGGCCAAATACCGTTAGGCGAAGTGGAGTATTACGCCCCAACCACTAACCGGAGGTTTGGGCAAGGAGCGCCTTTGGGTGCAAAATTTGGGACGGTGAAGAGCTTCTATGGCCCAGAAGTTCCCCGGAGACTTGTCAAGAAGAATAATATTACCGAGCAAAGAGAGACACAACCGGAGCCTTCAAAGCTGCCCAGAGATGATTCACCTTAGCCTTCACTGCCATAAGATCCTTTGCCTCAGCGCTCATTTCCTCGACAAGGGAACTCCCAGACTTCGCTGCCATATAGCCAGTCGAAGTCCAAATTAGTAGCCGGTTCATCAAACTCTCAGCCGTGCCCCGTTGCATCTACCACCTCTATCCGCTCCCGGGCAGATACGCCTGCGGTGTCCGAGGATGATGAGCCCGATGCCCCGCTGTTGTCAACTATTCACTTGCTTGAGCTTGATTCAGTACCCCGCCGGAGTAAGTCCCCACAGTACTCTGATCCGCTGCTATCTCCAGAACATGCTGTGGGAGACAACGACGAGGCCCCAGCTGCTGTTGCTCCAAAAAGTGTAAGACAGAAATCGACACCTCTGCCCACAGAAGGTAGAAGTTTTTCTTTTTCTTGTGTAATGTCCATTTATGATCGCATATGTTTAGTATTGATGTATAATATTTTTCTTATTTGCTATGTAGGAGTACCTCCCGCCAAAAAGAAGAGGGGCATCGTTAATAACCACAAGCTCGGGCAAGAAGTGGAACAATTGAGACCCGATGAGCGGTTACGTGTGGAGGTTGGACCTGATGGCAAGAACTCGGCCAGTGCTCAGATAAAAAGCCTTTTGGCCCATGCTGTTGGCAGCTACGTGAAGGCAGTACTTCCGATGAATGTGTCGAGCTTCTCTCATTATCCCCATACGGTCTGGAAACAGATGTTGGTGCACATTGGAGTAAGTAATCTTGTTGTGTTTAATTTGATTGTTCAATAATGTTATGATAGGTATATAAATATATATGTTTACTTTAATCAATTTTTCTACTTTTTTGTATTAATACATGCCAACTTTTTTTGGTAGTGCTCTTTTGAGATTAATGAACAAGCCTGACTCAAGAGTCTGATCCTGAAGATGGCAGCTGACCGTTTCCCGGAATGGAAAAGCAAATGCAGCAGTTTCTATCATGCAAATCCAGATGTAGTTCCGGATGAGTTTACCCATCGCCGCCACGAGTGGGACTGGCTTGTGAGCCACTTCAATGATCCTGCATTTCAGGTATTAGCACTTAATTATCTTTCTAATATACAGTACATTCATATAGTTATGACTATAAAACTAATCCGTTTCAAGTGTTCGCCAACAGGCAAAAAGTTCCCAAATGAAGAAACTTAGAGTATGCGAAAATCGGAAAACCCACCATTCAGGCAAGCTGGGCTTCAACTACAGGGCAGAGCGACATCTAAAAAATGGTCACAAAGCAGCTCATTTGGCTGCTCTTTTAGAAGTGTACGCTGCTGCCCGAATGCCGCACACTTGCTGGTATATTTTTTAACTTGTTACTTGGATTTTTTTTGCCTTTCATCACTTTAATTCATTTAGATGTTTATCAATGGATTGTTAACGGATGTTTTTGTGTGTGTCGGTTTAAATGTGTTGTTTTCTTGTGTGGTTCACTGTATTGAGTAATTGATTTCAGTATTGTGGTGGGATGCTGAGTGCATATATTGTCCGCGTGTGGTTCATATTTTTTGTTCAAACATTTGTTTATGCATCTTGTTTAGAAATTACAGAATTGCTCGAACATTAATTCATGTACACTGTTTAAAATGTTAAGTCATGATCGCCTTTATTGTTGTTTGATGTGTAAGTGGATGTGAAAATTGTCTTGTTATTATGTTGTTAGTGGCTATGTATATATGTTGTGTATATTTAATTCATGTACACTATGTTTGATGTGTAAGTGGATGTTTATATATGCTTGAAAATTGGCCTGTTACGTTGTTCTGTGTATGTATGCTGTGAAAATCACCTTTATTATGCTGTGTATATAATGTATCCATTACTGCCATTTATTCATTGAATTCATTTGCAGGATAAGATGAAGAAGAAGTTGGCTGAACTCATGAATGTGAAAACTAACCTCGATGCTCTAGTAGATCCTATGCCGCACCAGACCCAATTGGACATCACTGATGAGATTATGGATCGTCGTAAAGTGAAGGGTACTCGGGGTCCGCCTAAAAAGGTTCAAGCTTTTTTGACATACATGAAGAGCTTGATATGACCAGAGAGGAGCTGAGGAAGGAACTAATAGAAGCTGCCAGAAAAGAGGAGGAGTCGAGGGCTTTGTTACAAAGCCTCGCGGATAGGATCAAAGCCCTTGAAGACAAATCGGATGGTAATGCGGCAGGGGAGGATGCCTGAGAAGAACTTTTTCATTTTAGTATGACACTTAATTATCTAACTTTGTGAACTTGTTTATTTTGAGATTTGGATTGAAACATTGTCATCCAAATCTGTAGGTGGTGTTTTTTGAGATTTGGGTTGAAACTATGTTGTCATCCAAATCTGTAACATGTGTGTTTTGGTATTTGGATTGGAAATTTAAATCCAAAGAAATTGGATTTTCTGTTGCATATATGTTTCTATATTTTGTTGCATATTTGTAGAACATGCGACTTCGTCTAGTTGCATAAATGTCTGTTGCATCATTTCATATATTTTGCAATACTTCAGAAGTCTATGGTGTAAGGGTCTAGCGTTGCGTAGCAACTGAGTTGTTGCATAAAAACATGTTGCAATATCTCTGTTGCTTAAAACATAGCAACAAACCAGAATAACTGTGTTGCGAAAGAATAACTCTAAGGCAACGCAGTAATGTGTTACATAAACTATGTTGCTTAGTACTTTCACAACAACACCGTCGTTGCATTACATCACGTTGCATTATCTCTATTGCATAAAGTATAGCAACAAAGTCGCATGTAGTGTTGCAAAAGAGTACATCTTATGCCACATAACAATTGCAACAAGTTTACTACACGTTGCGTTCGATAAAAACTTATGCAACACAATTTGAAACTTGTTGCTATATTTTAAGCAATAGAGTATATGCAACATGGTTTTATGCAACAACTGAAACGTTGCCCAAGTTCGAAGCAACACGATTTTAGCTTAAGCAACGTTTTAGTTTCTGTTGCATATGGGGCAAAATGGTGTAGTGATATGCAAGCACATTCATAATTGTATGGCAAACAACAATACAGAACGCAGACTATTCAGGTCAAATGCACCCATTTCAAGGGAAATCTCCCCTGCCTCGGACTCTTATTTGGTATGCAGCTGTTATGTGAAAAGAAAACAATAGTATACTTTTGTATTTGGCTAGCTTAAATCTATGTGAGTGGAGATTGAGGAGAATGGTCTGTGTGATAGTGTTCAGATTGAGTGACATTTATGTTTGAAGCACTCCGTATAGCATTTAAAGCACCAAAGTCAATCGAATTCAATCCAGTTAATCAATAATGACATTAAGCACGCCAAAATGTTTTTAATTTTTTTATAATTTTTATAATTTCATTTAATTTTTAAAAAAAGATAGGCAATTTTAGATTAATTTTTTTTTTGTTATTTAATTTTTTTTTTAAAATTTCTTAAACTAATTTATTAACTAACGGTGTTAACGTTATCCAACGGCGTTAGTGAAAATCCTAACGGCGTTGGACGGTGTCCCTCGTTTGGAATATTGTTTGATAGTTCGCACCTTGTTTAGAAGTTTTTATAGTTCGGCCCACAAGTTGAAAAATGGTGAAAGTTCAAGTCCCCAGATTGTACTTTTCCCAAAATTTTATTATTATAACATTGCGTAACCACTACAAATTTGGCTCAGATTTGCGGCAGTCAAAAACCACCGCAAATCCGTTGCAAAATCACCAGTAAAAGCAATATGCAGTGATTTTGCAGTGGTAATTTTGAACATCACATTTTTTATCGCTGCAAAACAATTTGCGGTGGTTTTGCAGCGGTTTTGCGGTAAAATTTACGATGGTTTTGCAGCGGTTACAAAATCACCGCAAAACCGAAAGAAAATCACCGCAAAATCACCGCAATTTACGATGGTTTTGCAGCGATTTTGCAGTGATTTAATACTTTGGTTTTGCAGTGATTTTGCGGTGGTTTTGCCATGGTATTTTTTTATTACATATATTTATTTAATATTCTAATACATTAATCAATTTTTAAACAAATATTTAATTTATTAAAATAAATACACTGAAAATTAAATTTTACAAAATAATACAAAAATGAAATGGAAAATCATTCATATTTAAACTCAAAATGTTTTAGTATTTACAATAAGACACTTAAAATGTTTAAGCAAAATAACACACTTAAAATTCATTGATAGTTTGTGTCTCTGTAGAGCCCAAGTCGAACCACTGTGCCTTCACGACCTCGCTGAACCACCTCCACAACCTCTAGGAGAATCCACAACTACAATAGAAAAAAATATATGAGTGAGAGACCGAAATGAAAAAATAAACAATTGCTCATGAAACAAACTAAAAGTATAGCGAAAACAATAGAAGATGAAGGGACCAATAGATCAACTAATGCATTCATCAACACAACTAGTTGGGAACACATTAAACTAGTAACAGGGTGAAAAGGAAACAATATGTGTAAGCAAACACATAAATGAAGGACAAGTTAGAAGAAAAAAAAACATGTATACCTTAGTAATTTCATTTGTATATGTGTAGAGCATTCTTTTGAAGTCACAGCATTTCTCACTAGTATGAGCATGCACATATCCTATGAAACCTGAATCAGAGACCAAATTCACATAAGCCCCAGTTGGTCCTCTAAATTGTATCCATTGTCAACTAACTTCACAGTACATGTCATATTATGAAACAAACAAATTTAATAATCCCTAGAACAAACAAGCAACAACTGAACACAAGCAATTTGATTATTACTGAACAGAAAGAAGAGATTGCAACATGGATACAATGTGATTATTACTGAGCTATAAGGACTTGTACACAACAATCACGTTAGGCAGGAATTCTCGACAAGAACAGTAAGTAATTTACATCTACTTGCAACCTGACAACTCATTAAAGGTCAAGTTATGGTTACCTGCTGTATATTACTATTGCTGACCCTTCCATCCATATCAGCATCACACCTGAAAAAATCATCAATACAAGTAAGGTAAGCTTCTGCATTACAGATGGAAGAAGATTTGAGCTCCTGCCAAAATAGAATGCCAACATGTTATTACCCCTGCATAAGACAAAAAGGAATGACAACATATTTCAACCAAAAAGGTTTACATGGAACAAAAAGGGCACTAGATTCTCATTTACCTATGAAATAAGTATCTCGGGTACCTTGAAAGCATTCCTGATATTCAATAGACAGGAATACTTTCAAATAATCGCGTCTGCCTTGAAAGGAACACTTGAGTCCAAGTCAGTGTTAGATAGGATGATATCATGTTAAGAACTCAAGCGAAAACCAACACCAGAAAAAGCAATTCATACCTAAAGTAGATTTTTATCCTCATCAAATTGAGGATTGAGGCTAATAAGAAGTAGACCATTATGGAGGAGCTTGTTTTCAAACATGATCGAAGTCATTTCAAAACATCAACTTAGCACTGATATCAATCAACTAGAAAACTAAGCAAAAATACACAGGCCAAAACAACATTCAGCCATCAAATATACTCCTTAAGATGGCAACTGTACAATCAAACTTTCAAAAACAATTCCAAACTCTGCGGCAAATTTGACCACCTCCCAAATTAGATGCTTCATCGCTCTTTGAATCACCATTTTAATTTCACAAGGCCAATATCCTAGAGAACATCGGCCAAGATCTGAAATTCAATTTTGAACATGTCAGTGAAATCCATGAGCATGTCAAAAAGAGGAAAATAGCTTACTAAATAAAATGGTGAATCCTCGGGTCAACCACACACAAAATGAAACGAAAACCATGCCGAATCACCACAAAAAAAAATCCCCAACTTACCAGCAATCAACACGACCATCTCCTTCGCCTTCAGAGTCTGTCCGTCCAACACCTCACAGCCACCATGCGGGGGTTGAGTTGACTAGGTTTTCGGCCATCCTCGTCACCTTCTTCGACATCCTCAGCCTTGTCGCCTTCGCTTCAAGTCGTCCACGCCTTTAGATCGATTTAAAAAGATGCCAGGTGCTACCAACAAACTATGCAACACGATACGAGGAATTGTGGGTCGGCAACATCTTCCTCACCCCGCCACCGTCCTCAACGTTATCGTCGCCGCTTCTAACCGTCCTCACCGCCATCTCAATCGCGATCTACGGACTCGTTGATAGACAATGAAGGTTGGGGACGGTTTGGAAAAATTTCCAATCGAAACTCGGAGGAGTATTTTGAATTCGAGGGAGACGAAGTGGGAGTGAGTGCACGTGCAAAAAGATGAAGAACGCAGCACTTTATTCAAAACGATGTGTTTTGACCAACCCAATTGGTCCATAACACTTTAGTCAAAACGCAGCACTTCAGGCCAGATGCGGTGGTTTTTTTTGTACTGTAAAACCGCTGTAAAACCACCGCTTTATGCAACGCAAATGCAGTGATTTTTTTCATCGCAATTTTTGTACTGCAAAATCGCTGTAAAACCACCGCTTTATGCAACGGAAATGCAATGGTTTTTTTTCGCCGCAATTTTTTATTGCAAAATCGCTACAAAACATAAAAACCATCGCATAATTGTGACAAAATCACCGCTTAGTTATGCGGCAGTAAAAAATGCACTGCATAATATCACCGCATATGAGGTCCAAATTTGTAGTGAACATATTTCTTCCTAAGAATTTGGTATAATGAGTTCCGATTCTGAACTGTTTATCAACACGGGTACTAAAGATGAAAGCATCGATTCTGAAACGTAGATTTACTTCCCTCAAGATGGTATATACACTTGCCATTGGGGCACGAGTTGTTAGGGAAATTACAGCTACAATTGGGCAAAATACAGGGATGAAGAGGAACCCAGTGGAGAAGACCTTGGTTATACGTCAGAACATGTGAAAGGTGATGAGGAAGTAGACCAGCCGTCACTGAAGCGTTCTCCAACACCTCAAAGATCGAAAAGTGGCTGAATTAACACCGTACCCATAAAAACTTTTACATGTTAATAATTTGATACAACACCGTACCCATAACAAATTTAGAATTTGAATAACACAAACTAATACTACAATAATAGCAATTTTAGTCCCAATATGTAAGTTACAACAACAAGTGGTGAACCCAGGAAATCACATCCTTAAAACAATATCATATAGAAAAAAGAAAAAACATAGTGTTATCCATTCAAAAATAAAATGTTTGGAAATGTAAGATTTAGATATAGATGAAGAGCACATCAAACATTAAAGTTAGTTGATAATATATTATTTAAATAATTCAAACATGCCGAATAATTGTATCATAATTTTTTTTGAATCATTATACAATCATATTGTTCCAAAAATTTCAAATTTTTATTTGATATCTAATCAGATTGTGATTAAAATAGGATTTTAGATACTTTTCAAACTCAAATTAACACCAATTTAGTATAGGCCGAAAATCATCAAGTTATATTATACAATCGTGATTGACTTTAAATTTGGACTAATTGAATTTCTGTTTAAATAAATAAATAAGTAGTAAGTTTGATAAATGAGTATATATTATTTGAACGAATTATCAAATAAAAACCATCTTTAGTCTAGTGGAATAAAAGGAAGTGACAACATTGGGGTGTTGAATTTGAGTCTTATCCAATTCAAAAAATATTTTAAAAGTTTCAGATCGAGTTAGACTAGTTGAACCGGCCGGGGTCAATGCGTTAATAAAAAAACCAATCGATTCAATCGGATTCTGACGGATCTAATACATATGCGGTCTGATTTCCAAACTAAACAGATATGATGATCAGTTCTCGATTGAACCGACCGAATTTAATAACACCATCAAAAAGTAAGAGAATTTTGACCGTGATTTTTCGTTAACGCTGTGTTGGTTGTAAGAAAGTGTAAAGGAAAGAAAACACAAGAGAAATTAGTGAGAATTTTTTTTATGGAAATTGATTTTTTTTGTTTGGCTGCACATGAAAAACTTAATGGAAAATTTAAGAAAAAATAATAGCATGTTTGGTTTACCTGAAAACAGCTTGGAAATATTCAAATAGATAGGTAATAAAAGATAACAACTAGATAGGTAATAGAATATCAAATTCAGCAGCAAATATTCAGTAGGGTAATAATAGGTAAAATTTCCTCCTATCTTTTGTCCTTTCTGCATTTGATCAAGCAGGCAATCCAGTAAATAATCATCCATATCAGTAGTCCAAGTTAATTTCTTTTTTTACGGTAATCAACATCTTTTTCCTTGCTGCTTTGCTTATAAACGTTCTTTTCAACCTACAAACAATCAAATAAGTAGGGTTAAATATCTATAAGTCAAGTAACGAAATGCAAGATCAGCACAATCAATTATATGCCCACATTGATATATAATTAATCTGTTCTTGTGCTACTAACCTGATGAGAGCAACATATATACCAAAGGACAACTTCATAACATAAAATTGCCTTGCGAGAAAACAAGTCATAACATAAGCTTGCCCATGATTCAAAAAATTAGTAATGTATTAAAGCATAAAAGACAATTATACCAATGACAAAAATACATATATTTTCCTAACTCAAGATCTACAAATCACAAGCTGCAAGCACATTTTGAGTCGGGTATGGCTTCCTTCCTCTATATCTATGCACCACTTCATTTGATACTTTAACACGAAAATGCGATCCAAATTGGCCCAACACAGTCTTTGAAATATGGCCAATACTTTGAATTTCTTGATATTTCCAAAGGGCATTCAGATCCATCAGGTTGTTTAAGAAACAAGTGATGGAGTGATATAATAGCTCTAAGGACATTATGAAAATGTCGACTCACAGTTTCACTAGATCGCATGAAGTAAAATTTCATGACTCGTGTCGTAACGTTATGTCCGATAATATGAAGAAATTTAGCAACTTGCTCCTCAACGCTACTACGGCAATTGTCCTTTAATCTTCCAGTTTCTCTTAAAATATGAACTAATCTACAAAATGCGTCTTCCCATACACAATAGATTCCTACAATCTTCATCCTCCATCATTGTAAGCCTACTCATTAGAACTTGTCTTTGATAATCCCCATCTTTTGAGACAAACTGACCAACATTAAAGCGAAATAGCAGTGAAACTAGTGAAGTTACATGTGCCGAGTAAATAACATTACAAACTGCGGCCCATTTTCTATATTCTTCTTCCTCAGTTTGCATCTACAAACCAACAGCAGCAAAATATGTTTAAAAGCATCAAAAATAGTGTAATGATAAAAATAAAACAAATCAGCAGCAAATCAGAAGCAACAAAACATGTTTAATAACATCAAAAACAGTAACTTAGCAACAACAAATCAGTAACAACACCAGCAAATAAGCCACGGTAAAACACGTTATTAGCAGCAGCAAATCAACAACCGCAATACATGTTTAATAACATAAAAAAATCAGTGTAATGATCAAAACCAGTGTATACCTGTGATTAATTTCCAAGAAAATGTCATCTATCCATCATATTCAGTATGCTATCTCTCCCTTTCATATTATCGATATTTTCCTGCTTTGATATTAAAAGGGTAAAAAAGTTAGTGATAACAGTGCATCAAGCGAAAAATAAGAAAGTGATACTCAAATGTAAACCAAATCAGACTAAGAAATAAAGAAGATGACCCAATCAAATATATCAATATATTACCTAGACCAACAATTGGTCTTCTACCCTCTTACCATCCATGTTGTATTTCACCAAGCAATCAACTACGTATGTAAGCCTCAGTTGTAAGCAATCAACCATGTAAGCCTCAGTTGTAAGCAATCAACCAAGTATAACATCTCATATTACTAACCCTAACATCTATAACATCTCAGCAATCAGAAGCAATCCCAGTTGTAATATCATATTTTTCAAATGACTAACCCTAACATCTATAACATCTCAGCAGATGAATCATACATGTGGAGTATGTTGCTGAGATCTTGGCGGAGAGTATAGCGGCATCGGAGGATGAAATACCCGCCGAGCCATGATTTTTGAGGAAGTTGTTGGGACCCAATTGACGATCTGATTAGAGTGTGCGTCGCCTGATTTCGTCATTGCGCTAGTAGATTGCGTCATTCGTGCCGAGAATGGATTTTGGTTTTCCTCTCGTTTTTGGCTAGGTTTGTTTCGATAAAAATCGGATCTCAATTTTCAAATTATTTTTCTTTCCCGTATGCTTTCTTTGTAACCAAACAATCCGTAAATGTATCGATTTTCAATGTGGTTAGGTTGGCCTTGTTTTGTACTAATTACAATTATGACATCATATGGAGTGACGTCTTTTGCGACGAAAAAAAAAGTCTCTTACATAAATGAAGACAATTCAAAGCAAACACCCAGCAAACAAGAAAACCATGACACATTAGGCCTTGGCATCTAGCCTTGGGCCACAAACTGCCCTATGAAAGCCCTATGGCCCGTCGACCCGCGACCCGACCCGACCTGAGTAATGGGCTGGATTTGACCCGACCCGATTTACATAAAAAGGTGCTGGGGCTTAACATTTGAAACCCGACCCGACCCGACTTAAGCCCTATATAAGCTTCATATTCTACAGAAAACCCTACACTACCTTCCCAACCAGCCGCACCTCTCTCTCTCTCTTGTGCGATTTCAAATCCATAAGATTTCCGACGCCGACGAGTGAACTTCAAGCTCGCCTAAACAGCTAACTTGTTGTGCAGTGAGCATGCTCTTACCCTAAACTCTTTCACTGCTACTAACTCGCTTAGGGTGGATTTAGTATGATTTTGTAATTGCTTGATATCGTTTGTTGCTTGCTTTTGTGTAAAAATCAGTGGCACTCGGTTTTTTTACTGCTAGTCTCTTCTGCTTTGGACTCTTATTATCACTGGTAGTACAGTGAATCTACTTGATAATAATTGTAGTATGAACATACTTGATTTAGGTAGTCATGGAGCCAGTGTCATCCGGTAATTATGGCCGACCTGAGCCAAATAATAATGCATCCTCATCAATGCCTAGCATTAGTAACACACCAAAAAAGACTGGTAAGAATTCTCATGTATGGAAATATTTTGTTAAGCATGATGAGGAAGTAAATGGCAAAAAGGTACAAAAAGCACAATGCAATTTTTGTAAGCAGAAACTTGTTTGTTGTGGTAATGCTGGGACTCCCCACTTGTCTAGGCATGCTAGGTCACATATAAATGCTTTAGCTAAGGGTTCAGACATTAGGAATCAATTGCTTCTTGCTAAAGATAAGGATGTAATGGTAAGCAATTTTCAGTATAATAATGTAAGAGCGAGGTCTGAAATTGTAGACTTCATCATTAGAGCTGAGCTACCATTTTCCTTTGTTGACACTCATGACTTCGCAGGTATGATTCAGAGAGGTTTAGCACCTCAATTTAAGAAATTTTCTAGCAATACATGCAAAAGAGATGTGATGAAAAGATTTAATGCTTGCAAGCAAGAACTAATTTCTTATTTTGATTCATATAAGGGCAGAATTTGTTTTACATCTGACAGGTGGTCTTCCAGGCAGAAAATGGGGTATATGAGCTTAACGGCTCACTGGATTGATGACAATTGGACAATGCAGAAAAGGATTTTATCATTTAAAATGGTTGAATACCCACATACAGGTGACACTTTGGCTTCTCATATGTATGAGGAGTTAATTGCTTGGCATTTGCATGATAAAGTGTTTACTTTAACTCTTGATAATGCATCAAGTAATGATGTTCTTGTCTCACGATTAGCAAGTCATCTTATGCTTAACAATGTTAGTAATCAACTTCTTCATGTTCAGTGCACTTGTCATATATTGAATCTGATTGTCCAAGATGGTTTGTCTGTTCTGTCCCCTAGTATTGAGAAGATAACAACAATTGTGAGGTCTATGAATTCTTCCATTAAAAGGCATGAGTTGTGGGTTAGTTCATGTGCTGAGTTAGGCTTAAGTAAGCGTAACATTGATAATGATGTGCCCCATAGGTGGAACAGTACATACATACTGCTCAATGTTGCTGTTAAGTACAAAACTACCATGCATAGATACTGTCAAAAGATCAATGAATTTAGGAACTGTTCCATAGATGTCCCCAGTGAGCATGATTGGGTAATTGCTTCTTTGTGCGTGAATTTTTTGAAAATCTTTTGCTCAACAACTAAAATATGCAGTGGAGTTTATTCTCTGACATCTAATAAAGTGATAAATAGTTTGATTGATATATATGCCACGTTTAAAGCATATGATCCACTTGATGCATTTCGACCCACTTTGGCTACCATGAAATTGAAATTTAATAAATATTGGACTGGCTTTCCTATGATTTTCTGCTTGGCCACAGTTATGGATCCTCGATTTAAACTATTGGCAATTGAGTCTTGGCTGAGTTTGTATGAACTCACTGAAATAGATATTGGAATTAAAGTTGCATCTGTCAAGACAGCCCTGCATCAATTATATGACATGTATAAGAGGAACTTGCTTACTGCATGTACTATGAATGCTGATAAATGGTTGTTTGCCTACTACTTCTGTTGCACTTGAACCTGAAATTGATGTTAATATTCATGTGGTTCCTTCAGCCTCAATGGCTAAGTTAAAGAGAGCAAGGGTAAGTAGTAGTGGTGCATCTTCTGACTTGGAAATTTATTTAAATTTGAATACCTTAGACATTGATGACAATGGTACATTTAATGTTTTGGAATGGTGGAAAACCAACTCTACAATGTACCCTATATTGTCTGTCATAGCAAAAGATTTATTGAGCATACCTGCTTCGATAGTGGCCTCCGAGGCTGCGTTCTCTGTTGGAGGCAGAGTGGTTCTGAAAAAAGGGCATCACTTAGTCCTACTACGATTGAGGCTCTAATTTGCTTGAAAGATTGGTCTTTAGCAAGTTGTAGGAAACAGGATGCGGCAGCAGAAGAAGCTGCTACTGAAGAGCTTATGAATGCCAGAGCTAGCCAACCTGATTGGCTATTAGATGATGCGGAACTTCAGAACATGGTTGATGGCGATGAACCTGGTGACGAGTATCCTGCGACGGTGCAATCTCAGACCTGAAGCTTTTTAATGGTAATTTTGTTGAATTTATACCTACTTCAGTATTTGAAATTATACGTCATTACTTGTTCGATTTGACTGCAACTTTTGTTTACTTGTTGCAGTTAGAAGTCTGAAGCTTTTTGAGAATGAACTAGGTTCGGTTTCTGAACTAATACTTCATTGCTATTAATTTTTGTATACAAAGTGCAATTGTCTATGCTAACTGGAATTTTTAGTTTGAACCTGTTAAATAATGATTTAATAGTGTAACTTTTTAAATGATGATGCTGGTTCTTTGTTTTAGTTGGAAGGATGATGATGTTTTGTTTATCAAGTGTGTAAATGTTTTTTACTTACTACAGGGTTGTTTTTTATGGTAAATGTTTTTTACTTACTATAGCGTTGTTTGTTTATCAAGTGTATAATCAGGTTCTATTTCTGAACTTGGACTTGAATCTTTAGTTTGATTTATTTCATACTTAATTATATAGTGCACTTTTTGGTTGCTTATAGCAGTGTTGTGAAAACCGGACCGGACCGGCCGGTTCGACCGGTTAGACCGGGAACCGGTCACCAGACCGGTCCGGTTCTCTAATCGGATCGGAAATGTTATTGACCCGGTCAATTACCGGTTGAACCACCGGTTTCAGGTTGAACCGTGACCCGGCCGGGTGGACCGGGTTGATGCTTTTTTGACTAAACACAGCCGTTTTTGAATTTTGATGAAAAAAAAAGGAAATTGAAAAAAAAAAAATACAAACAGATCTGGCGAGTTGCGACTTGCGACTTGCCTCTGCGGTCGACGAGCACTAGCCCTAATTTCAACACACATCGGCGATCAGGCGCACGACCTCTTCCCTCTGCTGTCGCATTCCAATTTCAAGTTCAACAAGCCTCTGCGGTCGCACGTCGCATTCCAATTTCACGACCTCTTGCCTCTGCGGTCTGGCGCACGATTTGATTCTCCAAGTTCTGCGGTCTGGCGCACGATCTCTTGCCTCTGCTCAAGTTGAACTTATCAGGTACGTCAATGAATCTGAATCTTAGTGTTGCTCACCAAGCTGCTGCGGTCTGGCGCACACTTTGTTTCTCTTCTTATTTTGATTTGTTGCTCACCAAGCTGCTGTTGCAGCCTGAGATGGAATTTGATAGTTTAACTATCAGATTGGTTGATGTTGTATGCTTTGTGATGTTATAAGATGAATGTGAATTAGTGATTGTGTAAGCCTGGTGATTGATGTTCACTGCCTTTATTTTTTGGTGTCGTGTACATTTGTATTCTCTATGAGCATATTACTTTTTTTAACCAAAAAAAATACCAGTCTTCTTATTTTGTGATTCTGAAACTGCAGTTTTCGGTCAAAGACCAAGAAGATCTGGATGAGGATTTGGATTTCAGGGATGTTGCTGACGGATTTGTAAGTTTTATGCACTTGATAAGTGACTCATATATTACCTGAATTGTGTGATTCTCTGAAATTTCATGGGACTGCCTACCTTTTTTCTGATCAAAGTCAAGTACTCTATCATTCTAAAATTTCGAAGCTGCATACGCTGTGGTAGTTTAAACATCTTCATTAAATAATTTGCTATGACTTGTGAAATAGCTTGAATATGTTGGCTCTCCTGCTGCCAACTCATTCATTTGCTGTCTTGAACAGATTGCAATCACTCCAATTTCAGTCTCGCCACATAATGAGTTGGAGTCTCAAACAAATGTTTCTGATTGGATTTCGACCGCCCTGAGTGCAGCAACCTAGTATCAGTGTATCTTTGAGATTGAAATTTTTATTCACATCACATGTACATCTGAATGCTGCTGCTCTGCTCAGACTTTTTGGCTTCAACACAGCACCTATATCCTGGAGTCAGATTCCAAGTTCTGTAATCAGCTAACAGAAATGCGTGTTTGCTATTCTTTTACCTTCTGGAATCTCATGGTTTCATATTTATATATCATTCCCCTGTTCTTTTACAAATTTGTGAAAGCTTTGACACAAAAAGCTTGTGGAATCTCATGGAAATTGTTGTTTTGTTATTTTCTTATTAATGTGTGATATTCGAATTCTAAATTTGTTATGGTTATAGTATTGTATACAGGTTAAATTTTATTAGGTTACAAAATAGGTAAATAAATATGCATATATGATATATATATTATTTTATTATTTTTAATTCGTGCGGGTCAAACCGGTTCGACCCGGTTGAACCACTGACCCATCGACCCAGTGACTTGACCGGTTCGATGACCGGTACGGTTTTAATAACACTGGCTTATAGTAGTTTTTGTTTGCCTACTGCAGATGAAGGATGAAGCTTTTTGTAGAACATATCAATTCCAATGTATTAGCTTATCGGCATTAGTGAAAGCCAAATGTAATAGGTTAGAATCAGATACATTTTAGGTGCAGCAATATTAAAGACTCCTGATGTTGTTGATGATGAAAAGGGCTCAATAACTCGCGGACCTACCAGCGGGAGATAAACTGCCTCGCCTCAACCCTCACAATGCATGCCTTATTACCCTTGCTGCCTACATACTGCCTTTTGGTTGCGCTGATCTTGGTCAACAGTTGGTTGCATTATTATGGCGTTGTAATGTGTAGTTTTTGGTAGTGTAGGCAATGTGTAGCGAGTTAGGATGAGGTTTGATGGTTGGTTTAAGTGATCCAATGCTATAAGGTTATGCCTGAAACAGATTAGAAAAAAAAAATGACAGTCTTTTATTCACAGGGTTCGACCAGACCCGAAATTGACCCGAGTAAACCCGAAATTGACCAGGCCACTTTGTAGCCCTTGGGTTTCTAAATTTTAGGATAACCCGGCCCGACCCGACCCGAAAAATATTAAAGGGTCATCATAAATGGAGTCAAACGCAGCCCGTACCCGTATTGCCTAGGATCGAGTTAGCCCGTCCCGGCCCATTGACGAGGCATATGACACATGATTCCACTGCATGCAGACTTCTGCAGTTCTTTGAATGCAATTTTGGCTATGTATTCATGTTTTGGTCAAATTGCGATGGGGGAATTGCTTAGTCACCTTTCTTTTTAATTAAACTATCATATATTTTATATTTGTAATTGT
Source organism: Rhodiola chrysanthemifolia (assembly GCA_033675395.1). NCBI lineage: Eukaryota > Viridiplantae > Streptophyta > Magnoliopsida > Saxifragales > Crassulaceae > Rhodiola > Rhodiola chrysanthemifolia. The sequence continues at coordinate 28,622,103 of CM066210.1, read as the reverse complement.
TAACGTATATTAATCATTATGATTAATGAATTTTGTGTAACTATATTTATTTATAATTTAATTATTGTATTTTTTGTGTGGCTGCCCTTTACTGCGGGATATTTTTTTTGGGTTCGTTTCTGGTGGTTTTGGGGCGCGGATCTGGTGGCAGGAGGGTCGTGCGGGTAGGGACGGATCCAGGAATTTGGGTAGGGGTGACAACCAAAAAATATTTTGTACATGACTGTCTTTCTCTGAAATTTCTGTAGTTTTTCTTTTAAAGAACGAATCAATAGTTGGTGTTTTCATCTATAAAATCAAAAAAATCAAAGATCAGAATTATAATGTAACACAATTTATTTCAATGTCAAAATAACACAAATCAACAAACCCAAATTCATGCAGTCCAAACTAGCGAAAATCAAAACAATACAAATCATAATACCAAAATCATTGCAGGTGACTTCAACGTACATCTATTTGTCGAAATCTTATGAATCAAAAAAGAAAAAAACCTGGAAGATGACTAGACGAGAGAAGCCGACGACATAGGAGCCGTCATATTGATACTGAGAAGTTTATAATGTAATACCTAAATTTGATTAAATTTAATTAAATTATATGGAAAATAAAATTATCGAAAAACCTGGGGGTGACAAGTGTCCCCCGGTCGGCTGTAGTTCCGTTCCTGTGTGCGGGGTTTTCTGGCGGCTGATTTGAGGTGGAGGTTTGTTCGGTGACGCGGTTGAGGGTGTTTGGAGCCGAGCGAGGAAGATGGAGGGTGTTTCGGCTTGCGTCGAAGTTGTTTTTTGGGTTGGTATTTGTACGGCTGAACAACCTCTTTTTTATCGTACATATGTTGTGGATTTTCTGTTCTATCGGTATGTTGCTGGAGGGCTCAACTTGAGGGCTGAGGCGTGAGGCGAAGTGGGACAGAAGTCCATTGTTTTATTACGTAGGTTTATGTTTGTTGCCGGTTGGATCTGTTCTCAGCTAGAGTTTCTCTAGCTTTAAGTCCTCTGTAATCACCTTTGTGACTGTTTCAGTCCGTTTTTCAAAAAAAAAATTATATATACACATGTTCTAGTTAAAATTTAATATTCTGTTTAAATATTAAAATAAGTGATAATTGAATCAAAATATATTAAGAGACGGATACATCGATTTCATACATTTCCTTAGAACCAGTGTTATTAAAACCGGACCGGTGATCGAACCGGTCAAGTCACTGGGTCAATGGGTCAGTGGTTCAACCGGGTCGAACCGGTTTGACCCGCACAAATTAAATAATAAAAATAATATACTTAAATATGATATTATAATTTAACATATTTATGACTTGAATAAATATTACATGTTTATGATCTGATTACAATAACATACCATAACAAATTTAGAATTTAATAAAGTACAAATCAATAATACAACAATAACAATTTTAGTCTTAATTTGTAAGTCACAACAATAAGGGATTTCTAAAACTAATTGAATTTCTAGCTAAATTGATAATAAGTAATAAATTTTATAAATTTGATAAATGAATATACATTATTGAAACAAATAATAAAACAAGAATCATGTTTAGCTTGGTGGAATGAGAGGGGATAATTATAGAGGAAGACTAGGTTCGAATCTTGTCTAAGTCATAATAAAAATATATTTTTTCAGACCAAATCGAACCGATTGAACCGATCAAATCAAGTTTTAATGAAAAATTGGGTCAATCGAGTCAACCCACCGGGTCAACCGACCGGGTCTTAACCGGTTTTGACCGGTTCTTGACCGGGTTTGACCGAGTCACTGCATTTCCGATCCGATTACCGAACCGGTCCGGTGACCGGTTCCCGGTCCAACCGGTCGAACCGGCCGGCCCGGCCCGGTTTTAATAACACTGCTTAGAACAAAACATTATTACGAAAAATGCAAATTTTTATTTTAACTTTTACTAGCGAGCATAAAAAATAGTAACTGTCTGAGGAGGAAAGAAAACAAGTTTTAGATGAAAAATAAAATCATCATCAGAACAGGAAATATATGCGTTAAAGTCTTTTTTTTTCGAAGTTCTTTCTTATTATTTCACCTCCACTGAGTTAAATATGTAAGATATGAGGAGCGCTCAAATGAGGCAACAAAATTAGAATGAGATTGTGATGTACGATCTCAGCCACACATCTAACCCCCCGTGCTTTGTGGGCGCGCCACGTGTCCAAGTGTCAAAAGCAGTGTGAACGCACACTGCACTATTCACTGCCACTCATCACAATGAGTGGCTCACAATGTGCCTCACTTCCTCATTCTACTAACCCCGCCTCAAAGGAGCGCTCCCTTGTATGATATGATAGAGATAGATGTCAGATCTGGTGCAAAGTTAAATTTTGGTACAAAATACAAAATTTGTCAAAATTATTTTATAATTCGTCAGTTTATTTTATAGTTCGTCACTTTTCGAGCCGAAAAATGAAAAAGACGAGCCGAGAAATGAAAAGAACACATAATTCGTCAGTTTCATTTTATAATTCATCACCAATAAAAATACCAAAAAATTAAGATTTAATCTCATCCATTCAAATCACAAAATCAAGGACTATGATTAATATGTATTTTGTATCAAAAATTTAACTTTGCACGGGATCCTTTTCATGATATAATAATGACTTTTTTAAAAAAAAAACCTTTTGAATTAATCGTGACTACTGATGCGTATGTACTCGATTAATTTGACTTTCCGTTTATCATTAAATCATTTTGATTTATTAGTAAAAGTCCACAACGTGTTTTACATATGGGTCGGTGCACACAAAATTGCGGCCCTCATTGATTAAAGAAAACAATTTCCCAACCAAACAATAAATGATCCAACAGGGCTTTTTATGCATACCCTCAAAAATTTAACCGAATAACACCAGATAATTTCTTAATTTTATTTTCTAAAAAAAATGGACAATAATTGTTTTCATTTTTTTTGATGTGGAATAAGTTTTTTCATCGATAAGTTCATTATATATGGGTACATATTTTATATTTCAAATCAAATTTATCTTCTGCAAAGCAAACTTCGGCGATGTAACAACGTCGAAAACGCGCAACTCTAAAACTCCACCACCATGATATAGAGGCGATAAACATACATGGTGACACAATTGAAATTTTACGGTCTTAATAGGCCGTAAAATTATAACGTAAGAGTTTGTTGATAAACATCTCAATTATAAGAGCGACTAAAGGTGAAAGACAGTACTGTCAAGTTTGAATTAATATTTTTTTTTAAAATAAAGTTATTTAATTAAAATCATTTTATTTCATAACTTTAATTTTTTTAGTCTACTTGCCCATTTATTAATTAAATGAGTTTCAGGCTTTCAGCCCTATCCAAATTTTCGAATGATATAATAATAGTAATAATAATAATAAAATCTCTTGTACCAAACAAAAAAGGCAAATAATCAAAAAGAGAGAGAAGATAAAAAAAATTCCATACCAACAAAGAAAATAAAGAAATAACATATGGTAAAATTAAGATTAATACCGCTTTTAGACCTAACATAAATAAAATATATAAATTCCGCATTTAAAAAGACCTACCATTCTACCATGTACCAACTATATAATAATGCTGGCAGACTTGATTTTGCACACACTCTCATTTTCCCAAAGCAAAAAAAAAAGAAGCCAAGGTCATTAGGACGAACAACGGTGCAATGAAGCTATTCGTTACTGACATATCGTCTACCTTCGACCATGTCCCTTCCAAATACATCCGACCCTCCAATGACCGTCCTAACACGACCGAGGTAGTGAGTGCAGCTGCAGCATCCATTCCTTTAATCGACCTTGCTGGCCTCGACGGTCCTGCTCGATCTGATGTGGTTGAACAGATTGGGCTTGCATGTCAAACGGACGGTTTCTTTCAGGTGAAGAAAATGCAAAACATTATTTATATTTCATCTTTTTTTTCTTTTTTTACAATATTTGTATGCAAAGCCCAGGTTCGACTGCCTCTAAACTCAATCAGGGGAATAATAAAAAAATCCCCGCAACCCGGCCTACCGGTCACCTAACGGGGTAGTTGCACCTAAGGGATCGAGGATACCGGCTGCCCGTTCCTTTTAAAAAAATATATATTTGTATGCATGTATTGAAATTCGATTCAATTAATTTTGTGCACGGAATGATATACACGAATTGGTACATTTTTTAAATTAAAAGATTACAAAACTATATAATATTGTTAAATAAAAATATAAAATATGCATAAAATAATTCAGCTTGAGTTTATTGGAATTAACTTTGTTGCGAATCTCAGTCAAAAAAAAAACTTTGTTGCGAATCGCCACAAAATAAATGAAACGGTACATTTGAGATATTTCCTAAAAGCCAGTATTTGTTTTATTATATTTTTCGTTAACCAAAACAATTTACTTTCTTTTTTTACCATCCATATCTTTTGGTATAATCTGTTATATTTGTGAATAATTTGATATTTACTGAACAATTTGATATATTTGTGATTCATGAACAATTTGCTATATTTGTGAACAATTTGTATTTTCTAAACAATTTACTGAATTCGAAATTATTATAAATAATTTGTTTTTCTGAATATATATTTCACATATAACTGAACATTTGTGATCCCTGAACAATTTAATATCGAAGCTGCCACGTGATAGTTCCGAACACATGATCCTCACCCTTTTTAATACAAACCAATACAATATTTTTTTTTAATAATTGCATTTTATTTTATTACACGGAGAAGGGAGAACGATCATACACTTGAGCTAAATTTAAAATTTGATTCTGTAAGACAGACTGCATCTTCATGTTAGAATTAATCAAATAAATACTTAGAAATCGGGTAAAGAAATTGCACATTTTTTATTGTGTGTTTTTTTCTTAGGTGAAAAATCATGGAGTTCCAACCAGGGTGATGGAGAACATAATCAAAATAGCTAGAGAATTTTTCAGCCTGCCGGAGGAGGATAGGATGAAGATGTACTCGTCAGATGCTTCGAAAACCGTAAGGCTCTCCACCAGTTTCAACGTCAACACTGAAAAAGTTGCCAATTGGAGGGACTATCTCAGACTCCATTGCTACCCTGTAAAGGATTACATCAATGAATGGCCTTCCATTCCTCCAACTTTCAGGTACACCTACAAATCCACACCCTTCATCAGTTTTCAAAGTTGGTAACTTTCAAGTTTCAACCAAAAATAGCTCAAAATGCGATTTTGTATTTGTTAAAGAAAGGAAAAAGATCAGGTGCAAACTGACAAATCATGGTACACTTCTTACGAATTATGTATAGTTCGGGAAAGTGACTTGTAATTCGTTTGGATAAAACCATGACATAGTTCGTAGGCCGTAAAAATATATGTATTTAAATTTGGGATTTAAAAAAAATTCTTTCTGTTTTGCCTGAAATAGTTGCGGACAATTTTTAATGTAGGGAGGAAGTTGCGGAGTATTGCACGGAGGCAAGAGGGCTAGTCCTGAGGTTGCTCGAGGCGATATCGGAGAGTTTAGGACTGGAGAAAGAGTACATTAAGAATGAGGCAATAGGGAAACATGGGCAGCACATGGCTTTGAATTACTATCCACCTTGCCCACAACCAGAGCTCACTTATGGCTTACCTGGCCACACTGATCCCAACCTCATCACTCTTCTTCTCCAAGACGATGTCCCTGGCCTACAAGTTCAGCGAGGCGGGAAATGGGTTGCTGTCGAGCCTATTCCCGACACATTCATAGTCAACATGGGTGACCAAATGCAGGTTATTAGCAATGACAGGTATAAGAGTGTGCTTCACAGAGCTGTGGTGAATTGTGAGAAGGAGAGGATATCGATCCCGACATTCTACTGTCCCTCCAATGACGCTGTGATCAAGCCTGCCCCAAAACTGGTGTCTGTTAGTGGTTGCCCTGCAGTTTACAAAAGCTTCTTTTATGCTGAGTACTATGCTAAATTCTGGGACAGAGACCTCAAATCTGAGAGTTTGGCAATAGACCTGTTTAAGACCAAATGAACTGGTTGTTAAAAAAGTCATTTGGGTACAATAAAGTTTTCAGGAACATTGTTTCTGTACCTAGACATTTCATTACAATGACAAAAGATGCGAATTACTTAGTTTGAAATTACACGGGACCTAGGAAATCTCCGTCAAGGCTAACAAGGGCCATGAACTTCCGCTCAGCTTCAATCCACCTAGTCCCAAGTACCATTACGCGCAGGGCCACTCCTTTATCTATCTTTGCCAACTTATCGCTCATAAAGACCGGATTCTCCCCAGGGACGTAGTTGAAGCCGCTCATTTTTTGATACGATAGGTGGCAGTACTCAACTGGTCCACACTTTAGGATGACTCCATGCTTAAGTATTTTATCCACTTCACCTTGAACGATTTCTCCGCTGAAGAGCTTGAAAGTGATGCAGTTGAAGTCCACAGGGAACAGAACGTCGCCTGAGTTCTGGCGGACTTTTCCATCCCAGATTTTATCCAACGTGGTAAGTGCAGTAAAGTAACCGAGATCCTTGGTGGCCTTTTTAGTAGCGAAATCTTCAAGCAAGCACTCAATGATTGAACTTTGAAGCATCAATCCTTTAGCTTCCAGTTTGTCAGCAGGAATTACAACGTTCCAATGCAGCTGTGATTTGAGAAACATTTTCGCAGTGTATCTGATACAGATGACATAAATAGTCATTAGCAAAACGGGGATGATTGTAATATATTGACCATGATTCTGAGGTGTCAATTATCAAGCCATTATGGAGTTAGATGAGAAGAAAAGAAGCTGTTAGTGATTTTAGGACCTATAATCATGTTACTAGATGTTAGGGTAGCATTCCCTAATAAAACGAACGCACGAGAGCCATGCGAGCGCACAGAGTCATGCGAACGCACGAGATTTTCATGCGTCGGGTCTGGGTTGTGCGAACGATCGCGACTGCTCAGTCTGCAGTCGCACCTCCTGCTCGTACCCGATTGTATGGCTATATATACATGATGTATTTTCGAGTTTCTGATAGAGGAAAGTGCTGTGCATTTACCAGAAACATCTCAATCCATTTTCTTGATTCCAAAACACCCAAACCCTAATTTTGCTTTGTTTTCTTGCCTAAGAACAAAGTGTTCTTCAATTTGGATTTAATCTCATATTCAGATTTCCGGTAACCCAAGGCAACGTAGAAGGGAGGAAACATTGAATTCGGACAGCGACTACGTGGTCCAAATTGATATCCGAAGTACTATTCCATCGTCACACAAGAACAAGAAGACTACAAAGGAGAAGAAGTTCACACTACCATTGAAGACCCTACACTACTTGTTGCTGCGAAGTAAAGCTCAAAGACAACCCAGCAACTACAAACGAATTCAATATTATTCTGCAATTCAATGGCGAGCGTGAGAGACATGATGCACCAATTCCAGAAATTGGACAAGTTTGAAGGAACCGATTTCCGGCGTTGGAGGAGGAAGATGCACTTCCTATTGACGTATCTGAAAGTGGTATACGTGCTGTCCACACCATGCCCAGAAGTTGGAGATAACGCACCAGTGGGGGCATTCCGCGAACGAAACAAATGGGAGAATGACGACTACATCGCAAGAGGACATATCCTCAACGGTATGTCCGATCCTCTTTTCGATTTATATCAAAACGTAGAGTCTGCAAAAGAGTTATGGGACACTCTTGAAGCCAAGTATATGGCTGAGGACGCCTCGAGCGTGAAATTTCTTGTTAGTAATTTCAATAACTACAAGATGGTGGACTCTCGTCCTGTAATGGAACAATTCCATGAGATACAACGTATCTTGGGGTAATATGCTCAAAGAAATCTGAAGATGGATGAAGCCATCTCGGTGTCAAGTATCACTGACAAATTACAACCGGCATGGAAAGACTTCCGCCGTACTTTGAAGCACAAGAAAGAAGAAATTTCTCTTGTGGAACTCGCAAAGGAATTGCGAATGGAGGAGGAACTTCGTGTGCGGGAAAATGACGCGATGGAAGTGGATACAACCTTGCCTAAGGTAAATGTATTGGAGACAAGCTCTCAAAGGATGAACAAGAACAAAGGCAAGAAGGGTCTAATGAGTATGTTAGCAAAGGTCCTAACAAAAAGAAGCATCCGTCTAAAGAAAACGTGTGCTGGACTTGCGGGAAAGCGGGGCACTTTAAGCGTGGCTGCCGCGTAGGAAAGGGGAAGAGCGAGAAGGCTCGAGACAAGGCCTTTGGTAATAAAAACCAAGAGCAGAAATCTCAAGGTCAGAATTTGTTAGTTTCAGATTTGGAAACTAACGTAGATGCACATTCTAATGTAGATTATTTTTCTAACTTTTCTGAAATCTTTGCTATGCAGGATGATGAGACTTCATGGTTGGTTGACTCCGGTGCTACGGCACATGTGTGTAGAGACAAAGGATTATTCAAGTCATTTGCCGCTACAAGTGAAGGAAGAGTTCTTCACATGGGAGACGAGTCAACTGCCCCAATCCTTGGACTAGGCCAAGTAGAACTAGAGTTTTCAAGTGGAAAAACTATTGTTTTGTGTAATGTTCTGTTTGTACCAAATATTAGAAAAAATATTGTGTCGGGTACTGTTTTAAATAAACAAGGTTATCGGCAAGTGTATGAAGCCGATAACTATGTGTTGTCAAAGGGTGGTATATTTATTGGCAGAGGATATTTGTGTAATGGAATGTTCAAGTTGAGTCTTAATAAAAGTGTTTGTTCTATTTACATGAATTGTGAGCATGAATGTTCTACTCAATCTATAAATTCACATGTTGATATATCTAGACTATGGCATGCACGTTTAGGACATGTTCATTATTAGAGATTACTTAAAATGTCAAAGCATGATTTAATTCCCTCATTTGACATGAACATTGATAAATGTAGAACTTGCATGCTTACTAAAATTACTAGACAACCATTCTATAAGGTTACTAGAGAAAGCAATATACTAGACTTGATACATAGTGATTTATGTGATTTTCATTCATCACCATCTTTAGGGAACAAGAAATATGTAGTCACTTACATTGATGATTGTTCTAGATTTTGCTATGTTTACTTATTACATTCCAAGGATGAAGCTCTTGATAAATTTCAAATTTATAAGAGTGAAGTTGAATTTCAAAAGGGAACTTCTATTAAGAAGTTGCGCACCGATAGAGGTGGGGAATACTTTAATCCTAGTTATTTCCAAAGTGTTGGTATAATTCATGAAACCACAGCTCCTTACACACCTCAACAAAATGGTGTATCGGAAAGGAAAAACAGAGTTTTGAAAGAAATGGTTAATGCTATGCTTTCTTACTCGGGTCTAATCGACGGATTTTGGGGTGAAGACATGTTAACGGCTTGCTACTTACTGAATAGGGTTCTTAATAATATTAGCAACCTTACTCCTTATGAAATTTGGCATGGGAAGAACCCAAGCTTGGCACATGTTAGAGTTTGGGGATGTAGGGCAGTGGTAAGACTACCTCTACCTAAGATAAAAACTTTAGGAGAAAAGGGAGTTGAATGCATATTCATAGGATATGCCCAACACTCTTTGACTTATAGATTCTATGTTATAGAACCTAATAAGCAAGTTCCGGTTCATACTATCATTGAATCAAGAGATGCCATATTTGATGAAAAGAGATTTTCATCAATTAGCATGCCTAGAGATTTGGTTCTTGCACCTAGTATAGTTCAAGAATCAAGTGAACCTCAAATTTCAGAAAATAGAAGGAGTAAGAGGGCTAGGAAAGAAAAATCATTTGGTAATGATTTTCATATGTTCCTAGTGGAAGGAACTCGGGAAGACATTGGCTTGCAATATTTATATTGCCATATGATTGAGGATGATCCTAAGACCTTCAATGAAGCCATGAAATCCCAAGATGTATCATTTTGGAAGGAAGCCATTAATGATGAAATGGACTCAATAGTGGGAAATAACACTTGGAATTTGGTAGATCTACCACAAGGTCATAAAGCATTGGGAAATAAATGGATCTTCAGAAAGAAGATGAAAGTGGATGGAACCATTGATAAATTTAAAGCAAGATTGGTCATTCAAGGCTTTAGACAAAAATTTGGTTTGGACTACTTTGATACCTATGCACCGGTTGCAAGAATATCAACAATCAGATTGTTGATTGCTTTAGCATCTATACATAAGTTGATAGTACATCAAATGGATGTAAAGACTGCTTTCCTAAATGGCAATTTAGAGGAAGAAATATATATGAAGCAACCGGAAGGCTTCGTTGTAACGGGATAAGAGCATAAGATATGCAAGCTTGTTAAGTCATTATATGGACTTAAACAAGCACCCGTGCAATGGCATCAAAAACTTGATGACGTGGTGCTTTCCGATGGATTTATCTTAAATCAATCGGATAAATGCGTATATAGCAAGTTTGATGATTCTGGAAATGGGGTTATCATTTGTCTATATGTAGATGATATGTTGATTTTTGTCACTAACATAAAGTGCATAAATCAAACAAAGGAATTTTTATCATCTAAGTTTTCCATGAAGGACATGGGGGAGGCGGAAGTTATTCTTGGTATAAGAATAGAAAGAGTAAAAGGGGGTCTAGCTTTGACGCAATCTCATTATATTGAGAAAGTGTTAAAGAAGTACAAGTACTTGGACTGTCGTCCAATGAGCACTCCTTTTGAATCTTCCAAACACCTTTTTCCAAATAAAGGAGCCCCAGTGTCGCAGCTTGAATATTCAAGGGTCATCGGAAGTTTGATGTATGCGATGACAAGTACAAGACCAGACATAGCTTTTGCAGTGGGCAAGCTAAGTCGATATACAAGTAATCCTAGCGAGGATCACTGGAAAGGGGTTCATAGGGTACTTCGGTATCTTAAGGGAACAATGAACCTAGGTCTTGTATATTCTGAATTTCCTTCGGTCATTGAAGGATATTCGGATGCAAGTTGGATCTCTAACGAAGAGGATCATTCCTCCACAAGTGGATGGGTATTTCTACTTGGGGGAGGTGCGATCTCGTGGGCATCCAAGAAACAAACTTGCATCAGTAGTTCAACAATGGAATCTGAATTTGTTGCTCTAGCCTCAGCTTCGAAAGAAGCGGAATGGCTAAAGAACTTGATTCATGAAATACCATTGTGGGAGAGACCGATATCACCCATATTAATTCATTGTGATAGCGCTGCAGCGTTGGCTAAGGTGTATAGCCATGTATACAATGGGAAGTCTAGACACTTGGGTGTTAGACATAGTGCGGTAAGAGAGCTTATTACGCATGGGGTAATATCTGTGGATTTTGTTAAGTCACAGCGGAATCTAGCCGATCATTTGACAAAGGGATTGGTTAGAGAAGTGATCACTAAGTCTGTGAAGGGGATGGGATTAAAACCCATATAATCATCTAGTCGTGGGACACCCAATTCACATCTAACTAGCGTTAGAGCTGAATTCAATGCGGAAAGCCCATTCCTAGAAGATTGATGAACACAAATATGCATCCCCAAGTGTGTGTTCAGTACCTACAAAGGTTTAGGTTGAAGATAAACTCTTCTTAATAGATTCTTTGAAAAAGTGCTAGGTGTAGGAGCACAATTGGGAGGTGTGACCCACAAAGGAATCTACCTATATAAACGTGAAGTTTCTGGTCGCTTCATGAGATATTGGGTTTAATCTCTAATACGTTTACGAAAAGATTGGGACTCAAGGACCATTAAGAGTCAAGTTAAAATTAACGGTTTGTGAAGAAAGACATGTGTGTGTCGCCGTCAAGTACCCAAATGAATTGATTGGTTCAACCGTTTACGAGCACCATTTCTTTTCGGGTGTATTGTATGAGTGATTAAACTATGCGGAAATTCAATCCTTAGCGACATTTCCGTTTATGCGTGTTTTACTTAAAAACAAGGTATTTTGTGAATAAAAAGAAAACCCAAAAATGAGGGAGGATTGTTAGTGATTTTAGGGTTTTAGGACCTATAATCATGGTACTAGATGTTAGGGTAGCATTCCCTAATAAAACGAACGCACGAGAGCCATGCGAGCGCACAGAGCTATGCGAACGCACGAGATTTTCATGCGTCGGGTCTGGGTTGTGCGAACGCACAAGGTTGTGCGACCGATCGCGACTGCTCAGTCTGCAGTCGCACCTCCTGCTCGTACCCGATTGTATGGCTATATATATGACGGAGCCCACTGCACTGTCGTTAAGGTGCAATGTTCTCTGTGCAAAATAAATTTATATTTTCCGCTACTCGCGACTACACTACTGGGTAGTAAGTGGTAAGTAGGGGTCGAACCCAAGGGAATTAGGGGGATAATTGTTCTTTGAGGGGATTATTCAGCGGGACGGCGTGTTTTAGGTTGGTTGGTTGGTTTTAAAGCTACCAGCTAAGTGAGTGATTGGTTGGTTGGTTGGTTTTAGTACTGGAAAGTAACTGATAATTATTACAATTAAAAGAAAGCGTTCGGTTTCAGGGGCCTTGTATTATATCCTGTTTATCATTGACCCTTAGTGAATCTTCTAAGTATTCAAACGTGTATCAAGGCCTTTTCCGGCGCTCGATTTGCCACACTGTCTAGTCTTTTGCAAAAGTGTTCGAAAGTGAATCAAGGCCATTTCAAGCACTCGACTTGCAATACTGTCTAATCTTTTGCAAAAAACGTAAAGCCCTTGTTCTACTTAGACTAGCACCCCATTTCAAGGTATACTAGCCTATGTGCATCCATTTTGGGTTGTCTTTTCCGATTTACCCAAAATGGTGTTTGAGAGAGATCAAACTCCTCAGATAAGCTTTGCCATTTCAAGCATCCACTTACCCGAGTATGTTTGCGAACTTCCACAGAAGAGCTTTGCCATTTCAAGCATCCACTCAACCTTGGAAGTTCTGATCTAATATATGGCACATAGAACAAGTTTTGAATACAAAGACGAGACACTAAATTAATAGTCTAAAACATTTTATAATACAAGTCCACCCCTTCTACCGAACGACTAGTTTAGCTACTATTTATCGCGCTAAACATTATAACTAAGGAATTGGAAATTAAAGACGGTAAATAAATATTAAAATACTTACAACCGTTGAAGCGCCAAGGGAGCAATCTTTTATTTCCAAAGCCAAACTTACAAAACTTAGAGAGATAAGTGAAATGTTGATTTTTGGATGATACAAATGAGAGGAGAATGGCTTGTATTTATAGCCAAAGGGAGGAGAAATGGAGGGTGGAGATGGCTTCCATGTGTTTTTGATCCAAGGGAGGAGGAGGAGGAGGTGAAGATGTGGTGGAGGAGCCACCACATGGCAAGCTTTCCATGGAGGAGCAAAAGCCGCCGGTCACCATGAGGGGAGGAGCCGCCGGTGGCCGGTCACCATGAGGGGAGGAGCTCCTCCCTTGGCCACCTCCAAGCAAGGTGGCCGGTCACCTTGGTCCATGAGTGTATTTTGACAGTTTTGTGCAGTCTTTTCACAAAACTATCAGTCCAATTTCGCTCCGTCTGACTTTGATTCCTCTTCTGCTTAATTTGTTATGAGTGATTCAACGTCAGGATCCTTGATATTTCTTCAGTCGGCATATGATCTTGACCTTGGAATGACTCGTAACATCTTTTGTGCTTTAAAAGCTCCTCTTTAGCATGTATTCTCTCTAAGCTCTGAAATACCCTGTAGAAATATATCGGAACTAACAAGCAAAAGTTAAATAGACCAACAATCTAATTTAGTGGGTTTTACTGTGTTTTTTCGTATAATTATGGTCCATCAGATCACCCCACACTTTTAGTTGTTCGTCCCGAACAATGCTATTAAAGGGCGGCACTCTAAGTTGGTTTTGGAATATGAAAATTAGACTGTGGTACTTGATCTATCCTAATTCATGCATTACTACTTATTACCAAATTAAACTGCGTAAATAAATAGAAGAAACTTAATACTTGTACCTCCGTGCTGAAATGCAAATTATATTGGATGTTTCGGGAGATAGCCATTTTTAGGCTCCTGGACTGCAACCTCGGGATTGTCTCTCACTATATGGTTTCCTTGTAGCTTTCTCTAGCACGTGATTTGGTTCGGGTTTCACTGGTTTGAGTACTTTGATTTTTCTTTTGGCGAGGGACTGCTTTTGTAGTGAATCGGCCTTTGGCCTTTGATTTGACTCTTTGAGTACTTCACTTTTTGTTTGGTTAAAACCTTCACAATTTTGGGCCTTTGGCCTCTTGATTTGCTTCTTCGAGCTTTTCGCCTTTTTGTGGCTTTGCTAGTCCATTTTCTCAAGCCTTTTTGGGAGGTCCAATCATCGCCGGCAAGCCTATGGAAATACCTCCCCGCTCCTCTCATCGTTGTTGTTTCGCGCGGGTCAAGATGAGGGTCGCTCATCTATTTTCTCGGCTACTTTAACTAGAGAGAGGACGGTCTGATTCCCGTCCTCGCCTTTTTTCTTTTTTGCATAAACACTGCATGGCGGAGATGACTTCAATCTTCACTGAAACCCGAAGTGCAGCCTCCACTGACTTCGAAAACCATATAGTTTGATTTTTGTCACTAACATAAAGTGCATAAATCAAACAAAGGAATTTTTATCATCTAAGTTTTCCATGAAGGACATGGGGGAGGCGGAAGTTATTCTTGGTATAAGAATAGAAAGAGTAAAAGGGGGTCTAGCTTTGACGCAATCTCATTATATTGAGAAAGTGTTAAAGAAGTACAAGTACTTGGACTGTCGTCCAATGAGCACTCCTTTTGAATCTTCCAAACACCTTTTTCCAAATAAAGGAGCCCCAGTGTCGCAGCTTGAATATTCAAGGGTCATCGGAAGTTTGATGTATGCGATGACAAGTACAAGACCAGACATAGCTTTTGCAGTGGGCAAGCTAAGTCGATATACAAGTAATCCTAGCGAGGATCACTGGAAAGGGGTTCATAGGGTACTTCGGTATCTTAAGGGAACAATGAACCTAGGTCTTGTATATTCTGAATTTCCTTCGGTCATTGAAGGATATTCGGATGCAAGTTGGATCTCTAACGAAGAGGATTATTCCTCCACAAGTGGATGAGTATTTCTACTTGGGGGAGGTGCGATCTCGTGGGCATCCAAGAAACAAACTTGCATCAGTAGTTCAACAATGGAATCTGAATTTGTTGCTCTAGCCTCAGCTTCGAAAGAAGCGGAATGGCTAAAGAACTTGATTCATGAAATACCATTGTGGGAGAGACCGATATCACCCATATTAATTCATTGTGATAGCGCTGCAGCGTTGGCTAAGGTGTATAGCCATGTATACAATGGGAAGTCTAGACACTTGGGTGTTAGACATAGTGCGGTAAGAGAGCTCATTACGCATGGGGTAATATCTGTGGATTTTGTTAAGTCACAGCGGAATCTAGCCGATCATTTGACAAAGGGATTGGTTAGAGAAGTGATCACTAAGTCTGTGAAGGGGATGAGATTAAAACCCATATAATCATCTAGTCGTGGGACACCCAATTCACATCTAACTAGCGTTAGAGCTGAATTCAATGCGGAAAGCCCATTCCTAGAAGATTGATGAACACAAATATGCATCCCCAAGTGTGTGTTCAGTACCTACAAAGGTTTAGGTTGAAGATAAACTCTTCTTAATAGATTCTTTGAAAAAGTGCTAGGTGTAGGAGCACAATTGGGAGGTGTGACCCACAAAGGAATCTACCTATATAAACGTGAAGTTTCTGGTCGCTTCATGAGATATTGGGTTTAATCTCTAATACGTTTACGAAAAGATTGGGACTCAAGGACCATTAAGAGTCAAGTTAAAATTAACGGTTTGTGAAGAAACACATGCGTGTGTCGCCGTCAAGTACCCAAAATGAATTGATTGGTTCAACCGTTTACGAGCACCATTTCTTTTCGGGTGTATGTATGCGTGATTAAACTATGCGGAAATTCAATCCTTAGCGATATTTCCGTTTATGCGTGTTTTACTTAAAAACAAGGTATTTTGTGAATAAAAAGAAAACCCAAAAATGAGGGAGGATTGTTAGTGATTTTAGGGTTTTAGGACCTATAATCATGTTACTAGATGTTAGGGTAGCATTCCCTAATAAAACGAACGCACGAGAGCCATGCGAGCGCACAGAGCCATGCGAACGCACGAGATTTTCATGCGTCGGGTCTGGGTTGTGCGACCGATCGCGACTGCTCAGTCTGCAGTCGCACCTCCTGCTCGTACCCGATTGTATGGCTATATATACATGATGTATTTTCGAGTTTCTGATAGAGGAAAGTGCTGTGCATTTACCAGAAACATCTCAATCCATTTTCTTGATTCCAAAACACCCAAACCCTAATTTTGCTTTGTTTTCTTGCCTAAGAACAAAGTGTTCTTCAATTTGGATTTAATCTCATATTCAGATTTCCTGTAACCCAAGGCAACGTAGTAGGGAGGAAATATTGAATTCGGACAGCGACTACGTGGTCCAAATTGACATTCGAAGTACTATTCCATCGTCACACAAGAACAAGAAGACTACAAAGGAGAAAAAGTTCACACTACCATTGAAGACCCTACACTACTTGTTGGTGCGAAGTAAAGCTCAAAGACAACACAGCAACTACAGAAGCCACACTGCAGCCCAAAGACATACTTTTGAAACAAAGAATAATAAGCATATACATGCCACATATCATCTTTCGCGTGCTAGCAATGAGTCTCATCACCACTTGGACATATAAAAACAGATGGTAGCATAAATTGTTAAAAATGTACTGCAAAATACAAGCGGCAAAACCATGAAGATGCAAACTACAACATAAAGCATACGGAAAAATAAATATGGGCATCCTTTTTCGGCTGTTGATCGAATGACAATCTTAGATACCAAAATCCAGATGCCCAAGGTTACACACTATTTAGCTAGCCAGACAAAAGGGCAGTGATCCTGTCAACTTAGCTAGCCAGTTTAAAATGAAATGCTACCTTACAGATAACACACTATTCAGCTCAAAATAAAAAACATATACGAGAGTCAAAATGCGCCAAAACCCTAAACCGTGTCCCATTTCCTATCCACTCAAATTGATGAAAAATGATAGCTCAGTCAAATAAATTCTGTATCCGGCCATTCTCTTAGTCTTAGATAGACCACATAAATTCACACTTAAATACATAACAAAAAAAATAATCTCCAGCAAACTATAAAAATCCCCAAATTGCTTTCCTGGCATCAGCACAAGCCCTAAATGACTCCCATCCTTCAGCTGTGTCAGTACATTTCACAACCACAATGGGCAACAGAAATTAAACTCCACCACGCGCAACAAATTACAGTTCTATATCGCACCAACATTCAAACTACGTCTTGAAATGAGGAAAATATCAAAGCACCAATCACTCCATATGTAATGTATAGAGAATTCTATAAAGAATAAAAGAGAATTCTTTATATTGGAGTAGGCTTAACAAGGAATCATCTCATCGGTATACTTCTCCAATCTTTAGATTCTTCTCCTAATATTCCAGGATTCTTGGTGAAATTTTCACTCATCTAGAGAATTTCTTTTTAAATTTTGGAAGAATTTCTTCCGTGGTGCCAAAATGTTGCCACCATATTATAAACCAAGTAGGTATGTCGGATTTATAAACTTCCGAGAATCCAATATTTCAATTGCCACCATATTTCACAGAAAGATGCATCATGATTCATGATCTAACGGTGAAATTTGAATTCTCAAGTTCTCGAATTTTTAAGGGTTCTCAACCGAGCGCTCCCTTTTTGACTATATATATCATCTCTTGAAGTAGATGAGTATACTCATAAATAAAGTCACTTCCTCTTGTAAGTGATAATATTTTGTTTACAATTTTTTTATATCTTTTTATGTTAATATTTTCACGTATGATTAATATATAATATTTTACATTATTTTAGTCCATGTTTTAATTATCATTAGTATAATAAGCATGAAACTATAATTCATTTTCACATGACAATTATCACACCATTTTAAGTAGATTCATTACCATTACCACTAATGAATATAAATGCATTTGTAATTTATATCTTCGACTAAAGTTTTGAATAAAGCAACTTATTAATTCATTTGAATTCATGAACCTATCGATTTATTTTTATTTAAAAAATTCTTTATGTTATGGTTGTGCATGAAATTTAATTTTTTATTGATCACACCTTTTTAATTTCAACTAGTTTATTATTACCAATAATGAATATAAATGCATGAAGCTATTTATATTTGTAATCTATATCTTATAGTCGAAATTAGTTTTATTATGAATTTGCATTAAATTAAATTTTATTCCAATTACCTCATTTATGTATTTTCCTTTTCTTCATAGAATGAATCAAACGATGAAAATTTCAATGGTGGGGAGTTATAGCCCGTTGATAGTGCCACTACTCAACATTGCAAAACTCGAAATTTTTCTAGAAATTTGACATGATAGAAACCAGTGTTAATACTATCTCCGGAACGAGTAGTATTATAGAAGGCCCTGGAAGAACTTCCATCTTGTTACCCGAAGGAAAAAGAATAAATATTAGAGATGCATTGCTTTCAAGTGAATCACAAAGAAACTTACTCAGTACAAAGATATTCAAAGAAATGATTTTCATGTAGAAACCATGTGTGAAGATGGAATTGAGTACCTACGCCTTATATCTTATAAGACTGGCTAGAAGGAAGTCTTAGAGAAAATGAGAGCTCATGCGTCTGAATTTATATATCACACAAATCTACCCCATTTAAGTTTATAAATTCACTAACATGAAGTTAGTCAAAAAGGAATTATTTTCTTTGTGGCATGATAGATTCGGTCACCCTGGTGAAACAATGATCCGGAGAATCATTGAAAGTTCACATGCACACCCACTTAAGGACCTGAAGATCCTCCAAAAGGGTGACTTGACATGCACGACTTGCTCACTTAGCAAACTTATAACAAGGCCGTTTATAACAAAAGTAAATGCACAATCTCCTATGTTTCTT
Source organism: Rhodiola chrysanthemifolia (assembly GCA_033675395.1). NCBI lineage: Eukaryota > Viridiplantae > Streptophyta > Magnoliopsida > Saxifragales > Crassulaceae > Rhodiola > Rhodiola chrysanthemifolia. The sequence continues at coordinate 28,603,138 of CM066210.1, read as the reverse complement.
GAAAGAATTCAAGGTGACATATGCGGACCAATAGCACCGCCGTGTGGACCATTTAGATATTTTATGGTGTTGATAGATGCTTCAACACGATGGTCACATGTAAGCCCACTCTCAACGTAAAATGTCGCGTTTGCAAGGCTTTTAGCCCAAATAATCAAATTAAGGGCTTATTATCATGATCAACCAATCAAAAGAATCAGGTTAGACAATGTCGGAGAATTTACATTAATGTCTTTCAATGGCTATTGCACATTAAACTTGTTCGTCTCGAACAAGGACTAGGTAATAAGAGGAAAATAAACTGTAAACATCACAAAGCTTCGGCATCCTAGATATTGCTACATGAACATGACTCGGCTAATCTAGATTTCACGTTTCCACGCATACTCGTTACTAAACGCCTTGTGCTCAAACATGGAAATAATGATACGTGTTACCTTTGGGCCGAGATGCAAATCAATTCGGATGTCTCGGGAGGTAGTCCTTTTTTTTTTGACCCATGATTTGCACCCATGGGGCCGAGCTCTTGCCATATGGTTACGCTTCATTGCTTTCTCTTGCACGTGATTGATTCGAGCTTCAAGGTGTTTGAGTTCTTTTCGGACAGCTTGTAGTGACTCGGTTTGATGTATCAATGGGGCACTTCACTTTGTGTCGGTGTACGACTTCACAATGGAATGAATTTGTTTCTTTGTGTTGTGGATTGTGACTGCTCGTACCTACTTGCTCTCACTCATCCTCGTCCTTTTGACGCGAGTCAAGCCGAGGGTCGCTCGTCTATTTTCCCGGCTACTTGGACTAGAGTTTGGACGGTGTGATGTATTCCCGTCCCACCTGACCGCATAAGCACTGCAGTGGCGGAGCAGACTCTTAACCATGTTGCCTCGAAGTGCTAGCCTCCACAAAATCCATATAACCATATAGTTCGAAGCTCAGTCCTTTGAGTGCTTTGTCAAGTCTCTTTAGGACGTTTCTATCAACTCCACATCCCTGTTTATCTTAACTTACAAAGGCACGTAAAGGGTTAGGTTCACATGTAATCGCTCAATTCTAATTTCACAAGAGACACACATGTAATCGGTTCTATCTATTTCACATCATCAAGATTCAATACCGCAAGTCTAGGAAAATAGAGAGAAATCTGTACAAAATTTTTAAATTTTAAGGGAAACGTGCTGACTCTATGCAGGTGCAAGAAAATAAACGTGCTGACACGACATACTGACTCTCCCACCCCATACTTTTGAACTGACGTGTCCTCACGGCACATCTTAAGTTCAAGACACGACTATGCAAACAAACAAACAATAGGGAAAATAAGAGAGAGTTAGGTTGGACAGGCACTTCCCTCGTTCGATGCGTGATGTTCAGAAACAGCTGACCATTCTCCTTTGAGTCCTCAAAGAGCACCATTGCGCCTGCCTTCTTTTGGTAGAAACTTGTATCGCACCGTGAGTTCGTCACAATATGAAAGGACTATGTCAAAGAAATTAAGACAAATAAAGGATTCCCAGGAAATTGGTGGAGTCACAAACGGTCTCACTTAAAAACCAATCTCCTTAGACTCGTAAGTCTTGGTGACAGAATCATCAAAAGCTTAACATAATTTATTCAAGGTGTGAAACTACCCCCGATGGATAGCAGTCTTACGCAAATATCTCAGATGGCCTTGCGTGCTCGCATGCGGTTGGATTCCCAGCCGTGTGCGCTCGTCCAGTTTCCTCATGCGTTCGCATCTGTCCCCTGCATGAAAATCATCTTCTTTCCCAAGTACAATGTGATGAATATGACTCAAGACTCAAATAAACAGAAAACAAAATAAGAGAATAAGCTGAAAAAACGATAAAAGTGCCGGGCTGCCTCCCTGCGAGCGCCTTTGTTTTACGTCGTTGGCTCGACGTTACCTCTTTAGGGATCATAAGTTAGGATCCCATGGACGTGTGAGGTAATACTTTGCTCCAGCGACTCCTTCAATTTGCCCGAAATCCTCATGAAACGACGTGCTTGGGTTTGCTCTCCATTGATCGGGCGGCTTAGCCTTCACATACTCCCGAGATGGTGAGGACATCTTTGCCATAGCTGCTGGCCCAATCGTATGTACGGTCTGCTCAAGTAGGTCCGGAACTAGGGCACCGAAATCTGATGTGTGCACAATGTCTGGCGGTTTCCTCGTGCATGGACGGTCAACATCCTCATAGACATAGAAATCTGATGTCTTTCCACCGAATGCTAGTGACAGTAAGCCTTTGCCCATGTCAATCTTGGTCTTGGTGGTGTGAAGGAATGGTCGCCCCAAAATCAGTGCTGGCGGTTTGTCGTCTCTAGCATCGCCCATCTGCAAGACATAGAAATCTGCAGGAACAAAAAGGTCTCCTACTCGGAGGGTTAAGTTTTCAAGCAAACCATTAGGCCGAGTACATGACTTATCCCCCAGTTCTATTAACAGTTTAGGCGGTTTCAGTGGGCCAAGTTTTAACGAGCAATATAAGGAATAAGGCATGACATTAACAGCAGCACCCAAATCAATTAAGCAGTGATGTATCTGAGCCTCACCAATACCACAGGTGACCGTGAAGGCACCTGGGTCCTTACTCTTTCCTGGCGGTGCCTCATGGCTCGTAGTGAGTGGGTGCTCCATTATGGGGCCGTTCGGCTTAGGCCTCGTCTCCAACCTACCTTCCAGCTCGTCCTTGTCGGTCATACAGCCTTCGGGGGCAGCTACCTGCATGGCACATGAAGAACCGTGAGTTTCGGACTTCTCGGCCATGAGGATCGGGCCTGGCTCGGATGCCTTGAGCGTGTCTGGGCTGAGTGTTTCAGCCGGTTCTTCTTCGGATGCTAGCAGGCCGAAGTCTTCTATAGGCCTGGTGTAATCTGAGCTAGGCTCGTCCTCGCTATCCCTTGCCTTCGTGTTGAGCATCTTGTTCACCCAACAAGCAGACTCCTTTAAGGCTGCGTCCACGTCCACTACTTCCACCATGCTGACATTCCCTCTTGGATTCTGCACTGTCTGTGATGGGAGTCTTCCTGAATCTCCCTTCAGCTCAGAAACTGTCTGGGTTAGGTTGGACATCTGTTTACCCAGCTCTGCTAAAGTCCCATCGGTTTTGGCCTGGAACTGGTTAACTGATGCGGCCAAGTCCTTCACAACATCTTCTAAGGACTTGCTCGAGCTGTGCTGGTGCGGGCCTGACTGATAGCGGTTCTGCTGATACTGACTCGGCCCATTCTGTCCCTGCTGCTGGCGAAACGGAGGCTTGTAGTTTGGTTGGGCTTGGTGAGGTACGGGCTGTTGTGCTGGCTCCCTCTGGAAGTGGTTATTCTGATTGTTGTTCCTCCAGTGCGGCCCGTTCGCTCCTTGCCCGTTCCCTGTCGGTCCATATTGTCGGACTGGCCCGGTATGGTTGCTATGGCCCTGGTAATCGCTTACTGCGTTGACTTCGGCCTGGTCATCCTCCACTATGGTTGGGCACTCGTCTGTTTTGTGGTCCGTGGCGGCACAGAAACCGCACGGCTTGACCTGGACTGGTTGTCTTCTGATCATTTGCTGCATCATCTCCTTGAGCTGCCTGATCTCTTCAGCCATTGAGCTTGATGGAGCGTCGGCCTTTGAGACGTTCCTGAACCGCTGAACTCTTCCTTCTTGTTTGACTCATCTTGGAACCTAGCATTCTCGGCCACCTCCATGATCTTCCTCCGTACTCCAGCTGGGGACAGGTTCATAATGGTGCCTCCAGCAGAGGCATCTAGTAGTTTTCGGTCGAGTCTCCTCAGTCCATCGAGCATGTACTCCACTATCAGCTTCTCAGGGAGCCCGAGGTTGTAGCAGCTCTGTTCTAAGGCGTTGAATTTCTCCACATACTCGTACATCGTCTCGTTGGGCCCTTGTCGGAGTTCTTGCAGCTGCCTTCTAACTTGCATGGCTCGGCCTGCGGGATAGTACTTGTTGAGGAATTTCTTCTGCATCTGATCCCATGTATGGATGCTGCCTGCAGGCAAGGATAGAAACCAGTCGTTAGCAGAGTCTATAAGTGAAAAATAGAAAGCTTTTAACTTGATGTCCTCGACTTCGACTCCGTATGGCCTGAGGTTCTGGCATATCCCATGATAGTGCTGCAGATGAGCTGTGGCCGACTCTCCTTTGGTTCCTGAGAACTTGGGTAGGTGGTGCACGACCGCCGTGTTGATGGCTATTGCTTCTAGGTCTGGCCCTTCGTATATGCACCAAGACTGGTTGCGGAAGTTGGGGGCTGACAGCTCTCCCATGGTGGGCTCCTGATCGTCGTACTCCTCGTCATACTCGTCGTTAAAGACCGGCTGCCGTGGTCGTCTGATCGGCTGTCGTAGAGCGGCCGGTGCTTGTCGCCTTGGTTGGACCGGTGGAACCTGCTGTTGCTGAAGGTACTGCTGTGGTGGAAGCATCGGGTACTGTTGGAGTGGTGGTTGCTGGAACTGTTGATGAAGTTGTCTCGGGGCAGCCCCCTGATCGCTTCGTTCTGGCCCATCGGGCCCGGCTCGTCATGTGGTGGAAGTGGCTCTTCCATGTTTCGAACGACCTGTTCGACTTCTTCGTTGTGGATATTGTCGCCAACTCGGCTACCTGCATGAGACATGGCACACGAGTAGCAATGCACAAAATAGGAAACTAAAAGAAAAGGAAATAACTAATTTAAAAAAAAACAAGCTTCTCCGTGCGTAGCTCCCCGGTAACGGCGCCAAAATTTGACAGGCGTCGTCGGTACCTGCAAATTTGTATTTATAGTTCCTTACTCTTGGCTATGGGTTAGTACACGCCGGAATTACTGTTCACGAGCCGAAAAATACTGTTCACGACGCTCCTCTGGCTTTGTTCTTCAACTGCGATGCTTCTGGCATGAAAATGCCGTCTTTTAAGCGCGTTTCCTCCTAGAGCTTCCGAAACACCTGAAATGCAAAACAACACTAAGAAGTAACTGTTTGCATGATAAAGTGCCGAAATCGGTGGGATTTGATGACTCGATGAGCCGTATAAATACGGCTCATCACACATCAATTGGTATAGAGGCTGAACATGCAGTAGCTCATGTTAACAAACAAAACGGCCTAGCAGAGTCGTTGATAAAGCTGTTGCAGTTAATAGCAAGACCATTGCTAATGAAGTCAAAATTACCTGCCTCTGCTTAGGGACATATAGTTTGGATGACAAAGATATTGATGACAATTTTGAAATGTCAATTAATTATGCCAACACTAGGTTGGGTTGGTATCGAGATGAGGTAAATCTCAGTGATATCTTTGCTTATTCTGTTGCCCTAGAGGTCATTGGAGAAAATGACAAAGGTCCCTAAATCATAGTTGAATGTCGACATCGAAATGATTGGGATCGGAGGCTGGAAAGAAGCAATTCAAGCAAAGTTGAACTCTTAAAATAAACGAGGTGTTTTTGGACATGTAGCTCCAACACCCGAAGGTGTAAACCAGTCGGCTATAAGTTGGTGTTCTTACGAAAAACATAACGAGCATAATGAAGTTATAAGATAAAAAGCTAAACTGTTTACACAAGGTTTTACACTGAAACCTGAAGTGGTCTATATTGAAACATATTCACTGGTAGTGGACGCAACAACTCTTAGGTTTCTAGTTACGTTAGCCGTTGTTGAACGACTTAAAATGCAACTCATGGATGTGGTAACTGCATACCTTTATGGGTCATTAGATAAAGTTATATACATGAAACATCCAGAAGGATTAAAAATGCCTGAAGCATTACATGTGAAGCCTCGTCATATTGACAGGTCGTAGTTTGCAGTGTTTTTATAACTACTTAGTCAAAACCATTTATAAACCAGTAAGTACCTGGTCTTCCAAGGAGCAAGTGTAAACTTAAGGCCAATATTGAATTATGTTCCGACTTGTCTATTCTAGTTCCGAGTGGTTGGAGTGGTAAAGTTTACTAAAGCTAATCAATCAAAACAGTCAAAACTATCTAATGAATCTAGAGAAAATGTCACTACCAAGGTTAGAGGTGTACTCTGGGGAACTACTTCACTCATATTTGTTTTTAGACTCCAATAGTTCAATTTCATGCAAGATACATATCTAGATGATTAGACCACGGCTCATACGTCTATCTAAAAGGATTTCACCCCTCGGCTACTTTCGCAAATAGAAGAAGGTGTATCTCGCATGAGGACCTCAACCCTTCGGTATTGTTGGCCCATGTCCAGCTCGGAGCTCATGGCTACCAACCCTCGTCGCACAGCCGCGCCTTTTGGACTGGTAAAACCTAGCTCGAGACTTGTCTCGCACGCGGACCTCAACCCCTCGATATTGTTAGTTTGCGACCGGCTCAGAACTCGCGAATGCCAACGCTTGTCGCACATTCGCTCACTCCTAACAGGGAGAACCACCCTAAGACTCCTCTCGCACATGAGCCTCAACCCCTCGGTATTTTTGGCTTGCGGCCGACGTGGAGCTCATGAATGCCAACCCTCGTTTCACATCTGCTCACTCCTACTGGTGAGAAAAAGTCCTGTCTCAATGCTAGGTTGGGTCACCCTCGTGAACACCACCTAGCAAGGATGATTTACTTGCTTTCGAGAACCTTTGGCATCACCTCTTCAAAATTATAGCCTAGGATTCCTTATTTGACTCGCTATCTAGATACTTTGGCGTCCACCCATCGGTTACTTAAGAATCATAGAAATTAATCACCTAGGCATTTCCTCAAACATCTAGGTGCTTAACTCAAGTCATAGACCAAAACTACACACTTAGGCATTTCCTCAAACACCTTGAGTACATAGTTTGAGTGTTCAGTCAAAGTAAATCACAATCATCTAAAACATGTAATCTAGCATTTATTCCTTAAAGATGAGAAGTCATAACACATATGAGGTCCATAGGACCCTATAATACCGAGGACTACTCACAAACCATGTTCATAGACAAACAAAAATGTATGAGCATTCAATGGATGATCTTCTTGAATCTTTAGTATCTTCAACATTCATTGGATGATCCTCCCTTTGAATCCTTGGTCTTTTTCTCTAGAAATGGGTCTCAAAATCCTAGCTCCAAATCTGCCCTCGGGGGCTCTCGTCTAGGGTTCTTGCTGAGCTTTCTATTTATAGGACATGGAGAAAACCCCTAATTTTCAGTGTCTCGAGACGCTCCAGACAAAAAGTGAATTTGAGAGTTCCGGGCATTATGGGCTGGCTCGAGACGCTCTAGACAGAAAGTGTTTCTGGTGTCTCGGGTTGTTCTGGGTCTTTCTCCAGCTGGCTCAAGGCACTCCAGACACTACGCATTTTGGGCATCTTGGGTTGCACTTTTGTCTCTTGCAGCTCTATTTTCTTTATTTTGGCTCTAATTCTCCCAATTAAGCTCAATCTCGATCTTCGAGGGCTTCAAGAAAAGTGAAATGCATTTTTAGACCAAATAGACCAAGAAGGGTGTTAATAGGCATCGAAAGTATAGGAAAACAAATCAAAACCTCTAGCAAAAGTAGAGAATATAAGTCGATAATTTGATTTATCAAAACACTCTCGACACTTAAGATTTGATTGTCCCGAGCAAACAATAAGATCAAGGCCAAGAGAAACAAATGGCGAAAAGCTAGGTCACAATATTTTGTCGCCCATTTGTTCTCAACATCCATTTATTAAAGTCTCATTATTGCTAACTACTCTAACACATATTTACAACCTAACTCCTTTTCGTAGGTGTTACGAGTGCATTTAGCGTATGCAGTAAGCCTTTAAACCCCTAGGCTACTGACGCGTCAAACTTAAATTTATATTTCTCCTGCTAGTAAGCTAGTGTAGCAGCAAGCAGGGTCGAACCCAAGGGAACTGGTTGTTGAAGCTGTATCTGAAAATAAGTAAAGAGAGGGGGTTTTGAGCAGTTGTGAGTGCAAAAGAGAAAAGACTAATGAGGATTTCAATCAAAGAAAACATTCAGCTTAGGGTTTTTATTGTGACATGTTTATCATTGACTGCTAAAAATCAAATCGCAAGTTTCAAAGTGTGGGTATTCCGGCAAAGGTAATATCCTAAAGTATCCCGGCAAAGGTGTTAGACTTCTAGTTCTTTCCTAAACTAAATAATCCGGCAAAGGTATTATTAAATCTAGGTGTTACAATCTACCTTTACGGCAAAATTTCCGGTAGATATTAACAGTAAGAATTGGTTGTCAATTTAAGCTTTACGGCAAAGTTTCTACTTAACCTAACAATTCAATTCATGGGATGAAGAACAAGAACTAGAGAAACAAGAAATTGCATTAAGTAAAAAGTCTCAAAACATATGTCACAATGAACGAAACCATAAACTCAAATAAAGGTTTAGCTACTCATATCCATGGAAATAAAAACGCGAATATTCATGAATGATAAAAGTAGAAAAATCTTTTCTCTCGTCGAAAGCTTCGCATTCTCCTCCAGAGTCGTCTTCTGATCTTCGTAGAATGATGGGATTCTTGAAACCCTTCTCCAAACTTTTAATTTATAGAAAAACTGGGTTTCTAAATATGTTTTTGGGCTGAATTACCAAATCTCGGACTTGCTGACGTCATCACCTTGTATGGCTCCGCGGACGCTGTGCATATTAGCGGCGCGGACTATGTACATTTTACTGTGCACTTAAAATGCACACGGTCCGTGATCCGCTCGGAGACAGTTCACCCATTCTGCGCTTCTGTTTTCACTCCGACTCTCAATTAGACCCTCCAATTGACCTCGGCTGCTCTCGGTGTGAACTAGAGAGTTGTAGAGAATTGAGTCAGCTACGTATCGACATGTAGCTCATACGTTTCTGATCAGTGGTAAATTCCCAGCACTCAGTCGAACCTTCGAAGGTCTAATCTGCCACTGTGGTGTTTTAGGCATGAAATGCCGTCTTTTATGCGCGTTTCCTCCTAGAGCTTCCGAAACACCTGAAATGTAAAACCATACTAAAAAAGTAAATGTTCGCATTTAAAAGTGTCGAAATAAATGGGATTAGTTAGTTCGACGATTGGTATAAATACGACTCCTCAGCTACTCTAGTGGACGAGTTATAGTCTCGTGAGAGTTTTCAGAAAAGGGAATACTCACTAGTCCCTCATGAAATTATCCCATAAGAGAGTAAGCAAGAGTGTTCAACTAATAAGGTAAAGATTTCTCAAAACCAACTTCACATCCCAAACTAGCACCACAATCACAATACCATTGATCGGTCGAATTCTTGACCTATTATTCACTTCACTCGATAATGGATTAGGTTTGTTTTCCCAAAACTTTGTTGTCATTTAACCTCTTTTCTAATATTTCAGGTCAAATGTCACTTAACTAAGACTTTTGAATACATCCGAAGCAAAACAAAGCATTTGGTAGAGATTTGGGCAAAAACATGACAGATTGACCTTTCAGACTTATTTTGCATGCCTAGAGCACATATGATGTCCAAATGGGTTGATCTATAGCAAGTTGAAAGCTAATTCAACGGGCTACAACTTTGTAGTTTAGACAAAGATCAAATTCGGAGTGTAAGACTAAGAAAAAGCCACATGAAGTCTCTGCCGTTTTGACCTACCGCGATGGCCGTGACAAAACATTATGTCACGGCCCCTAAATTATCCAGAGAGATTCTGGGGGTTGTGACCACCGTGATAAAATCATATGTCACGACCCCCGCGGATATTTTGAGTTATAAATAGCAGTTTCATACTAGATTTTGAGTACGGTGACTTTAAGGATCGATTTTGACCTAGATTAAAGAAGGAGGACGACTAAGAGCTCAAGAAAGACCATGATTCGAGGCTACGCTTCATCAAAACACGGTTTCCTCGTTTCTAATCTTTTCATATATATATTTGTGGTTGATAGCCATGAATCGTGAGTAATCGTTCTATTCCGGGATCCTACGGATCTCGTGCTTGTACCCAACTCTTCAAATGATTTATAGAAACACTTTCGTTATTGCAATTCAAGTATTCAATTCTACTACCCTTAATTTTATCATTCTTGTACGGTATACATTGGTTTGATGTTTTCTTGTATGAACAAAATTAGGTTAAACACCAAAAAGATGGATTGGTCTGAGGTAGTTAACCGGATCAAGTAGAATTGATGTTAAGGTCGTAGTAGCTATGCTGATAGTATATAACCCAATATGAGAGTGAATATTAATTATTTCACTAGACTTAGGTAGCTACGCTGGTAGTACGTAGGTATCTGTAAGTACAACCCGTGCTCATCTGCGGCAAAGGTAAAACAAGTACGTAGTGGAATAATTAATTTTTGGAAAACCCTAGGCTTAACAAATCGAAGCTGTTGATAATCCATGGATGTGCAGCGTTCAACAATCTAGGTTAATTCAGGCAATGATCCGTGGATGTGTGGCTTATCTGATGTTATTTTGATTTATTTCCATATATGATGGCATATTTTGATTGCATGATATTATCACATAACTTATATGGCAGGCACGTGTGAAGTTTGATCTTCGAATTATTTCTCTGATTAAATCAAACATTTCCCAATTTCATCACTTAGGAATTAGAAATAACAAAACATTTTTCCTATAGGAGTAGCTGAACACATTACTTGCACTAGTACACGTATGCGTCTGTTCCTTGGATCGACCCTTGGCTTACCAAGGTTTATAAATTGTTTTTGACTACAACTCGATCCCTAAAGCTCATAACTTGACGACTATAAAGGGTTAACAATACGCTTGTCAAAATGGTGACAGGCAGGAATACTTACCATTATACTACACCGACAAGTGTATTTATATACTTCCTTGTGCAGAGTGCGTTTTACCCAACTCGTAAGAACATATGAAGGTGCACATTCAAGGAAGTCAATACTAGAGCTATTGAGCGCTTAACCTAGGAATCCATTCACTTTCAAGGCAAGGCATTTGAAACATGGTTATAGTTTGTACAAAAAGTATCAATCGCACCTATGCTAGCTAGGGCTAGTCCACGGTCTAACGATATAAAACTCATTTCCAAGTTTTAAACACTAAAGTCATATTTCATTAGGAAAGAGGAGTTCGACATCAAGAGTTCTTAAAAACAAGCATAAGTCAATTGATAGCTTACATGCAAGCATAAGGATCGTTCTAAAGTTTAACTTACTAGCACGGGATGCAAATGGTGAACTCGCACACATATGAAATGATGGAAAGGCATAAAGTCAAGTGGTAAGTGATTTTCACTTGGCCTTTCGTCTACAAATGCTTTCGAGGGGGAACTTTTCTTCATAATCCACGGCATTTGTATATTTTAAAGCAAAACTTCTCGTGTACTTAGAGAAAGTTTTTGATCGGAGCTTACTTTTTTTTACCCTCTTTGACCATTTTATTTTGTTGGGGTCTATTTTGAGCCATCTGATAAGTCGAGTTTTCGACTGATTAATGGCCATATTTCACTATAGCTTTAGTTCGTTTCCGACAATATTTTGATGTTATTTGACCTCTATCTCTACGTTTCAGGTAGAAAATGAGTCTCCCTCAAGGTCGGAGCCTAAATACGAAAACTCGGGGAAAAACCGAAGATTTAGAGCAAAATAGGGCAGATTGACCTTGCCAGCTTATTTTGCACGCCCAGATCGCATACGGTGTCCAAATTTGTTTATTTTTAGCTTGTTGGAAATCTTACTCACAGGGCTACAACTTTATAGTTGATGCCAAGACCAAATTCGGACGTTAAGACCACAAAAAAGCCCAAGGAAGTGTTAGCCGGTTGAAATCAGATTCAGGGAGGCTTGCCCAAGCTCAATTCCCAGCCGACCGGTTGGGTTAAAAATACAGAAATTTCAATCCCGAGCCTATAAATAGAATGAGGCTTTTGACCCAAAACGTGGAGGTTTTTGGGGAGAAGAAGATTGGAAAAGAGGTCCAACCAAGGTCATCAATCATCAAAAGATCCAACTAAGGAGAAGAAGAGAAGACTAAAGGGAGATTCAAGGACTAACCATCCTCCTTCCTCTACATCTTTTCCCATTCTACTTGTTGTGTGCTATAAACCCTACTCACACCATGTTGTCTTACATGAGGTGTGAGTAGTGACCTTGTGTTTTGAGGCTCTCCTTGGTACTCTTTGATCACAAATATACATTGATATTAATATGGATGATTGTTGATTTCATTTTCCCTTATGTTATGAATGTTATGCACTCTAGGTGTTGTTAAAATGCCTAAGTGACAACTTAGACTGAAACTTGAACCTATGTCTTGGAAAAGCTAGTGAATAGTTCTAGGATGGGGAAAATGATCATATCTTAAGCATGAAAGTGAACCTTAGGATATGATGCTTGACTAAGGATTGAATGTTTAATTCATTGGAGTTGGCCAATTAGCAAATCATCAATTAATCCCATTAAATGGTGTCAAATTCATGTTCGATATGCTCTTTATACATGGCATGCTACTAAGTGTTTGATGAAATGCCTAAGTAACATGTTAAACTAGACTTAAGAATCGAACGACCTTAGGGATAGTTTGGATGTAGTGAATATGATCATTTCTAAGGATATGAAGTGAACTAGGTTCAACATTATTTGACTACCATGAAATGTTTTAATATCATGTATGTGATCATTGGGAAAATGCCAAGGAGGGGAGTAACCCCTTGAAACACCTCTTATCTATCTTTTATCCTTAATTACTCGCCACATAGGATTTAGATATATACTCCCTCATACATTTTTGGTTTAGAATAGCCGAATGGAAACACGATTTTACATAGTGCATGTGCTTGGCTTGCTCCTTTGGGTTCGACCCGGTACTTTACCGATCATTATTAATGTTTTGACCTACTACGTACATTCGATCCTCCCTTAATTGATACTATTTAGAGGTGAAAAAGAATAGTTCGTCATCATCTTTTGACTCCACACTTAAAACTTGACAATATGCCCAATGTGAATATGGAATGTGCGAGAAACAACCACAAGCAATGCACAAAGTAAGGAAACTAAGTCACCTAAAAGCAATCAAGAGGTTTAAGTTTTTCATGAAGGTTTAAAAATGTGCTTGCTAAAAACTAAGTCCAAAGCATGCGCGAAAAATGCTTAGATTGCTAGATAGGCAAAAGATAGCAGTGAATATTGATTCACAAGAATGTACATTCATTAGCACTAGTTTAGTTCTAGACTCTAAATTAAGTGAAAATGAAATGCAAGCTAGATGTGACATATAGAAGTTGAGAAATGATAGTCACAAGCCTTTAATAGTAGCAATAAGGTACCCATAATATTAAGCTAGAGGCATAGCATGGTACTAACGGGCAACATCATCATTTATTGAGAAATCAAGAGAGGTGCAGGGGTTTGGGCGATGTGAATTGGGATTGGAATGAGGGGTGAGTGTTTCGCTCGAAAGAATTACGTCTCGGGTGTCTCGGGCTATTTTAAGACACTGAAGAGCTGATCGAGATGGGAGTATCTCGCCCAAGACAAGTGTGTCTCGGGTAGTTTAAAAACTCACTCACAAGTTTTCCCAACACAAATTAGATAGCTCTCACACCCCACACTTAAAACCAAAGCTACACAAAGTCACACAATCATGCCAAACGTTAGTCATAAAGAACAAGATTGGACAACTTATAAACCGGGTACCTCCCATGAGGGCCTCATTTAACGTCTTGGCAAAGACGAGCAAAGGGCCCCATAGAATCACTCGAGAGAAGTCATTTGCTAGGATCCCTTCTCTCGGGACCTTGGATATTGAGATGTCAATCCACCTTCAAATCACATTTGAATTTGCATGCATCAAGCCAACAATGGACTTTTAATTGCATGTGTGACCTCTTCATAAATGTTGAACCCTTTAGAATTAAGGGGTCATTGGAGATCCTTTCAAATGAACTCGTCAAGTATGGTCGGAAGCTCCAAAACTCGTCACTAGGCGTTGTGATGAAGAAAGAGTCCTTAACACTACCCTCTAGTTTGATGGGAACACCCTTCTTTAGTTTCTCAATTATGTCCTTGGGTTCCCGATCCTCAAAGTCCTCCTTTGAACCTATGTTTACTTCTATGCGAGTGTCTCCTTCATTTAAACCCAAATACACATCAACAAAGTTTTCAAACTCTTGAGTTCTTGGTAGCTTCGGATGTTCTTCCTGTATTACCTCATTCAACTTCAAGCTCACTCGTTGTGGGAGGGAGTAGATTTTGTTGATGCAAAAAGCTTACATCTTCCAAGGAAGAGTCATCCCTAAAGAAGTCTTCATCTGAAATTTGATGTGGAAAGATGTATTGCTTTGTGCTCGTAATCAATCGATCTTCAAGAACCTTGGTAGTGGGTAAAGAGGTGCGGGTCTCGTGTGGAATGAAGTCATAGTTTGTGGTAGAATCGTCTTCATATACTTCTTTGTCAACTTGACCGAGTTGTGCAAAGGTGTACTCTAACAATTCATCATCTTTTGGTCCCAAGACTTCTTTCTCATTAAAAAGATTTTCGACCTCTTCATCTATGAACTCACCAATAGGGATTGAAGATGTAGACATAACCTCCAACCTCTCTTCAGTTTGCTCTCGTCTACCCTCTATCCGATCCAATAGTTTGTGCATACCCTCATTCATCTCCTTATTCAATCTTTTACTTTCTTCGAGGGCTTTCCTAAAATTTCCTCTAAGGAACTTGTCGGTTGTGGGGATTTTGTATTAAGTTTCATAGTAGTGCTCATCTTCAAAAATAAATTAGCCTCCATCCCATTTTAGAGCATAAGTAGGCGTAATATGAGCATGCTCCTCCCAATAAGAATTTGATGGAGGATAGCTTTCACCTTCCGCACAAGCTTGCCATTCATAAGCTCCATTGTGATCATCATCACCTGAGAAGTCCAATACATGTTCATTTGCGTCCATCAGCATTTCCCTTGAGGTTTCTTGATTTCCTCCATTTGAGCGTGTGAGTTGTTGATAGTAGTACCAATATTCTTCCCAATGGGCATTCGGTCGCTCCTCCTCTTAATAATACTCTCCATTGTTCATGACTTGTTGGTTGTAGAAATCCATCCTCGCAAAACAAGATAAACAAAGAAGGTTAGCAAAGGAACAATGTGTAGGAAGAATATACAAGTATAAGAAAAAGAAAAATATCTACAAGAATAGTCCAAATCTCACAAAATTTACTCTAGTGACTCAAGTTAATGCGTTGCTCCCTAGCAACGGCGCCATTTTGAAAGGTAGTAGTTCGTAGTGTTTTTTATAACTACTTTGTCAAAAAATGTATAAACCGGTAAGTACCGGATTGTCCAAAGAGCAAGTGTAAACTTAAGGCCACTATTCAATTTTGTTCAAACTTGTCTATTCTAGTTCCGAGTGGTTGGAGTGGTAGAGGTTACTAAAGCTAATCAATCAAAACAGTCAAAATTATCTAATGAATTTAAAGAAAATGTTACTACCAAAGTTAAAGGTGTACTCTAGGGAACTACTTCACTCATACGTGTTTTTAGACTCCAAGAGTTCAATTTCATGCACGATACATGTCTACATGATTAGACCAAGGCTCATACGTCTATCTACACGAATTTCACCCCTTGGCTACTTTTGCGAATGGAGGAAGGCGTATATCGCACATAGACCTCAACCCCTCCGTATTGTTAGCCAACGTCCAGCTCGGAGCTTGCGACTGCCAACCCTCGTCGCATGTGAACCTCAACCCCTCGATATTGTTGGTTTGCGACCGGCTTGGATCTCGCGAATGCCAACCCATGTTGCACATTCGCTCACTCCTTAGTGGGAGAACCAGCCTAAGACTTCTCTCGCACGCGAGCCTCAACCCCTCGGTATTATTGGCTCATGACCGGTGTGCTGCTCGCGAATGCCAACCCTCGTTGCACATCCGCTCACTCGTACCGGTGAGAAAAAGTCCTATCTCAATGCTAGGATGGCTCACCCTCGTGAACACCACCTAATAATGTTGATTTACTTGCTTTCGAGAATCTTTGGCGTCACCCCCTCGAGATCATAGCCTAGGATTCCTTATTTGACTCGCTATCTAGATACTTTGGCGTCCACCCCTCGGTTACTTGACCAAAGAATCATAGAAAATAATCACCTAGGCATTTCCTCAAACATCTAGGTGCTTAACTCAAGTCATATACCAAAACTACACACTTAGGCATTTCCTCAAACACCTTGAGTGCATAGTTTGAGTGTTCAGTCAAAGTAAATCACAATCATCTTAAACATGTAATCTAGCATTTATTCATTAAAGATGAGAGGTCATAACACATATGAGGTCCATAGAACCCTATAATACCGAGGACTACTTACAAATCATGTTCATAGACAAATAAAGATGTATGAGTACACAAAAGATGAACATATAAGGAAAGAATAAATCAATCTAATGTGGATGACCTTCTTGAATCCTTAGTATCTTCAGTCTTCAATAAATGATCCTCCCTTTGAATCCTTGGTCTTTTTCTCTAGAAATGGGTCTCAAAATCCTAGCTCCAAATCTACCCTCGGGGGCTCTCCTCTAGGGTTCTTGCTGAGATATCTATTTATAGGACATGAAGAAAACCCCTAATTTTCAGTGTCTCGAGTCGCTCCAGACAAAAAAATGAATTTGAGATTCTTGGCATTATGGGCTGGCTCGAGACGCTCTAGACATAAAGTGTTTCTGGCGTCTTAGGCTGTTCTGACACTTTCTCCAGCTGGCTCAAGGCACTCTAGACAGTAGGCATTTTTGGGCGTCTTGGGCTGCACTTTTGTCTCTTGCAGCTCTATTTTCTTTATTTTGGCTCTAATTCTCCCAATTAAGCTCAATCTTGATCTTCGAGGGCTTCAAGTGAAGCGAAATGCGTTTTTAGACCAAATAGACCAAGCATGGTGTTAATAGGCATCAAAAGTAAAGGAAAAAAAATCAAAACCTCTAGCAAAAGTAAAGAATATAAGTCGATAATTTGACTTATCACATGTGTACTCCATTAAATTTAAAAGATCATTATATGGGTTGAAATAATTTGGTCCAATGTTGTAGCCTCAGCGAATATTTACTAGTGCATGGATTTATTAATAATCAAATATGCTCATGCATTTTTATAAAACGGACAGACTCGGGTTACACAATCATAGCTCTGTATGTTGATGATTTAAATATAACGGAAACTCTAGAACAGATCCAATTGACAGCAGATTATTTGAAAAGGGAATTCGAGATGAAAGATCTAGGAACTGCCAAAAACAGTCTCGTCCTACAGTTCGAGCATACAAATTAAGAATGGAATCTTTATTCATCAATCGAATTACACTGAGAAAGTTCTAAAATGTTTTAATATGGATAAAGCACATCCATTAAGTATGTTGATGGTTGTAAGATCACTCAACATCGAAAATGACCATTTTCGTCACCGATCAAACAATGAAGAAATTCTAGGTCCTGAAGTACCTTATCTTAGTAAATTTGGTGCTTTAATGTACCTTGCTAATAATACCCGACCAGATATATCGTTTGCAGTTAATTTACTCGTAAGATATAGTTCATCGCCTAATAAAAGACATTGGAGCGGTGTTAAGCACATCTTACGTTATTTACGTGGAACATGTGATCTTGGTTTATTTTCAAAAGAACAAGTGGAGTAAAAAATAGTGAATTATTTGGTTATGTTGATGCTGGTTATTTGTCTGACTCACACAAAACCATTTCACAAACGAGGTACTTATTCATGTATGAAGGAACTGTCATTTCATGGCGTTCGGTAAAACAGACCTTAGTAGCCACATCATCAAACCATGCAGAATTGATTGCATTATACGAAGTTGGATGAGAGTGCATTTGACTTAGATCATTAATCCACCATGCCAAGACGTCTTGGGGATTACTATCAATCAAACAAAGCCCAACAGTGATATATGAGGATAATGCTGCTTGTATCGCCCAATTCAAAGAAGGATATACGAACGATGATAGAACAAAGCACATATCTCCGAAATTTTTCTCTACTCACGAGCTTCAAGTTGAAGGGAAGATTAATGTTTGTCAAATACCAATCTAGTAAAAATGTGGCAGACTTGTTCACCAAATCATTGCAGACAAAGATTTTCAAGAAACTTGTAAATGACATCGGGATGTGCAGTTTGAAAGACATACCAGCTTAAGGGGAGCATTAAACTGTAAACTTAGTTTTTTTTTCCTTTTTCGGGTTTTTCCAAGTCAAGGTTTTAACGAGGCAGTTCATATGGTATGTCCATCCAGAGGGCAG
This sequence comes from Rhodiola chrysanthemifolia, assembly GCA_033675395.1. Lineage (NCBI taxonomy): Eukaryota > Viridiplantae > Streptophyta > Magnoliopsida > Saxifragales > Crassulaceae > Rhodiola > Rhodiola chrysanthemifolia. The sequence goes on along the minus strand of CM066210.1, from coordinate 28,584,955 downwards.
TACAAATCATCCAAAGAGGGAGTGTTATAAATATTATATTAATTGGATTGACTCTCTATATTTAGTCATAGTCATTATTGCTAACATTTATCATATCCCTTATGTAGTCCAGACCCGGATCGAATGGGGCAACTGAAGCTGGCAGATTTTCCTCTTTATAAAATTAAAATAAAAAATAATAGAAATAATAAAAAACCAAAGAAAAGAAGAAACGGCAGACCAAAAAAGCAATCCCTAAATTGTATTTGCGACACAAGTAGAAGCAAATTGGAATCAAACGGGTAAGTCGACACACTGCAACCAATCGACGTCACACCAAATAAGAACCTTCGATCGATTTTCTCCTAAGACAAATCCACAAGTCCGCGGCTGCAAATTTGAAATTCCTAATTGCATCTCAGTTTCATCTTTTCAGGTTACATGACTACACCGTTCCTCTCATTTTGTTGTTGATTTTTGTGTGCATAGGATATTCCATATTAGAATACTTATAATGTCAACCTGTAAACAAGAATCTTGTTTTTTAAAACTCCAAAAGAGGAGAAAGGTTGAAGCTTTGATAGATTCTCAAAGGAGGCTCTTGATAAGTTTATTCTTAGGCCTTCTTTGAATGAAGAAAATGAAACTGATAATCCAAGCTTAAATGTGCTGCTGTTGCTGCAGAATGAATTGTGTTGTTGATGCCGATGCTGAATTTTACTGCTGAAATGTGTTGCTGATGCTGCAGAATGAATTGTGTTGTTGCTGCTAAAATGCTGCCATGGTTGTTAATATTGTATTTGGTTCGTACATTCAAAGCGACAAGCCAAGGTATGTACTAGTTTGTTAAAATAAGAGTGTTTTGAATGTTGATTTGAATCTTTATTATGGTGCGTTGAAAAATGAAAAGGCCCATTTTTTCTGTTTTGGTTCGGGCCCCGCGAAGCCTTGAAACGGCCATGATGTAGTCCTATATATATTGTGTCATGTGGAATGAGAATTACAAGAATAAATAAGAATTTCCTCTTTACGTTTCTCTCATCACAAGTTCTGTTTATACTCCATTCGAGTTTACTCCATCTCCATATCCAAAATTTCACAAAAGTCACATCAATTTTTAAATTAGTGTTTGTAGTTTAAAACTTTAATCAGTTTCTATCTTATTTGTCCTATTTTGTGATTGTGATTTCTCCCCCCAAAAAAAAGCAAAAATATTTGACTATCTTGTTTGTCTTGCTTTTAATAAAACTGGCACACCTGGTATCGATATTCCATGTTTTCGTAAATTATCGGCATTGTCGGAACGGTATTTTATTAAAATGAATATGTGGCACATTTAGAACCTATGTGGACCACGTTGATTACCACATCTTATTTCACTAAAATACTGATCCGTACCAGTATTCTCAGATGTGGTATTGCCCGTGTTGCTGCTGCATCCATAAGGTGACGATGGCCCGTACCAGTATTCTTAGAAAATAAGGAATTCCTATCCCTCACGTATTGATATTATTAAAAACAGGACAAACTAGATATATGTTTGCCCTATTTGAGAAAACACAAACACAAGGGGTTTATGTACTAAAACCTACCCTTCGACGCAAATGAGATAAAAACTTAACTTGGAATCAATCTACCGTCGTCATCTTTATATATGATAACTTCTGATGTTTAAATTGAGTACTCAGATTTCATGCAAAGTAAAAAGAACTATCAGTAAGAGGTTTATGTATTAAAACCTTGACTAGTCAAATTCTTTGAGACACCTAGAACAACAAATGTCTTCTGTTGAATAAACAAACAAGAGTCAAGTAACAAAATGAACTGACACCAAAACAAGATGTTTACTAGCCGCGGTCATGGCTGCCGCTGCTCTCATCGCTCGAGCTCTGCAGCTTAGTATTGCCCGTGTTGCTGCTGCATCCATAAGGTGACGATGGCCGATGGGCAGCAGTCGATTTCATATTGCTCGAAATACCAAGACATAAGGCTTCAGCTAAAGGTCCACCCGGAGTGGAGCCCATCCAAGAATCCGTGCCCATCCAGTTCATCATCGGAGGTTGCAACTTCAAACCACTGTTATCTTGCTCAGCATACATCAGCCCAATATCTAGGTGCTCCGGCCTTTCACCAGCATGCCCTTCGTCGCCACCAGAGATGGACAGTGTGAGAGACGAGATGGGAAAAGTTCCATTTGGAGGATCAGAGTACTTATGGCTGACTTGAGATATGCTGTTACCTACATCTGCAGTTGACCAAGCGTCGATGAACCCCCTGGGCCTTTCTGTCTGCTCGAGATTCAGATCATCATTCAAAAATGACATTTTAGGTCCTAGGAGCAATCCACAAGGGTCATTCTGGTTATGACTATCCGAGAGTAAATTCATAACCAAGCCATGTGAACTCATAGGTGTTTCTTTTTGCTGCGGAAATGCATTGATATCCTTAAAAAAGTTGCTGCAATGACTTCCCGTAAATCTTTCTTTTGGCTGCATTATTTGTGGCCACTGTTGGCTTGCGCTATCAACTGAAGTAGTGCCCCCTTTCGCAAACCAGTCGAATGAGCACCTTTATGATCAGCAGAAAGAAAAATATGTTAAAGGTGTCGCTCAAAGTAAGAAATCGAACAATTAAATCTAAAAATAGAAACATGAGTTCAAGTCATTATAGAATGTGGCACCGACAGGAAGTGTCTAAAATGTACGACAAAAGTTTGTACCTTTCCTGCCGGTTAGTAATTGAAAGTCCAAACAGGCAAATTATTTATCCATCATTAGACTTCTTCTTTTTTTCACATTTGCATCACGATATTGAAAAAAAATCAAACCTGGCCATTCGATGCAGGTGTTCACTACTTATCTGAAATATAAATTTTGGTATTTTCTTTACTTCCTACAAACCGCCTTAACATTAGCGGTCAATGTATCTTACCGCATATACCCAAACACACAAAAATAATTAATTTACTGCTAATTACCTTGGTTGGTCATATGAGGCTAATGTTGGGTAAGGGGATAACGGCGGATCGTTTTGGCTGAATATTTGAGACATTGGCTCGACAGATTTTGACGAGGCTTTGGGGTCAAGCTGGTGGTTTTTCTTGCTGGCAGAAGAAATGCTAGGGGCAGAAGTGAGGTTGGAGGTGTGTAGTTCCACATGCTTTCTTGAACGAGGACGGTTTTTATGGGCATGTCGCTCGCAATACTTTTGATCAGGTGCAACATCTCTCGAGCATCGCCATTTCTTCCCATCCGTTCTACGGCACCTCCATGGCTCTTGATCGGTGCCACTTGAGGGAAGCCCAAAATTCAGTAACCCTGGCCGAGAAAACATTCACCCACAAAATTCAAACCCAACACTAAACTGATTTTACATTAATTAATAAGAAAAAAGTGAAGAGTGATTTACTATTAGGGTGAGAAATAGCCGGATTTGATTGAGTCCCATTAATTGGCATGAGAAGCTGAGGAGGAACTGGAACTGATGCCGACAAAAACTTGTAAACCAACCTCTGTCTCTCGAGTTCCTGCCATTGAGCCTTGGTAAAACTGAATGGACCTCTGATAGGCACTGTCACACAACAAAAATTCATTGGCCACATTTCTCAACTTCAATTTCAGGATCAACGTTTTCCTCGAATTCATAGAAGCATCAAATATACGCAAGATAAATAATTCAAACAAGTGGTAACACGAAACACAACTAATTACACAACCATCTCGATCAACACCTATACATGCAGCAAAGGAAAATTCTGAACTCAAAACTACAAAGACGTCAGACTAAAAGGTTACTTAGGTCTAAGCTCTCGACATGCCTATCTGTTGTCAACCAAAACATTTATCTTTAAGCACACACTCAAAGCGTCAATGTGGGGCTCGAACATGAGGTGCAAGGATATACCGGTCACCGTCTCGACAATCTGGCCAGGACTTTACAGGCTTTCAAGTTCAACCAAAACCTCACTACACATGCAGAGCCTAGATAATCACTAAAACTAAAACAAAGTTTTACAAAGAATAACAGGTGATATAATACGTACCTTGAGACTTGAAGGCCAAATCAGAGCTGAAACAGTTGATTGTATTCCTTGTCTGGGCTCCAACCACATCGTACCCATCACCATGTCTAAACAAAGCTGATCCATCACCAGCCCCAAAACCAGTAGAAGAAAGCTGCTGCTGCTGTTGTGTAGTTATCTGCTGTATCCTCAAACCCAACCCAACATCACATTCCACACCTTGCTTATCAGACCCCATTACTCAAGTCAACAAAAAGTCAAAACTTTTCCCCCAATTTCAAAATCGAAACTTTCCAATCTTTAATACCCTAAACAAGGTCAGCTAACCAAACCCCACTACCAAAAAATCGAGCTCCAGCTCACAAACAAACCTCCTCAAACCCTAAACACTCTCAACACCTCCACCTGATACAGGGATGAAATTTCCAACACTATTAGCAATTAACCGCTCAAGCTCAATGAACGAAGGCCATCATGGCGTGAGGATGAGGTTGAGGAGAAGAGGAGGGAGGGAAGCGGTGCCGCCACTCTTATGCATTATGTGTAGTTTTGTGTGATGTTATGGTATTGTTGTTCTTATTGTTTGGTTTGCTTCCTTAGCTTCCAACATTCGCACACTTCAGCGATAGAGACAAACATTTTGCTCTCTTCATCACTCTCTTCCGTCTCATTCATCATGGTCCCCTCCCCGCTCTCTATCGCTCTCCGTCATCTTTAACGTTTCCCTTCACCTCAAGTTTTCAGACAAATCAAATTGACCCGAATTCATACTCCTTAATTTCGGTCCAATTCAGTTTTTCATTCATAAAGAAATGAAATTAAGTTTGAATCGAATCGGTTCAACGGTCGAGGTGGACTGCATTATTGCAATTGGCCCGAATTAGACAACCGAAAGCGTCACTTTGGGTTTGACTTCTCGATTACGTAAACAAAAGAAGGAAAGCTTATTGGCTGTCACCTACGGTAGCTGTTACCGTAGGCTTACTCTAACTAGCATTGACTGACGGTCACGGCGTTCCGTTTTTTTAACGTCGTCACGACATGCATAGGGCCTTACGACAAGGTGGGACCCGATATTAAAGTCCCTCATATTGTTTTGTTCTTTCGAAAATAATTACAGAAAAATAAAAATTGGGGGAATTTTGCTAGAGGGGGACCATGGATATGTGTTTGGATGTGATGCATTAACTAAATGCTTTGGATAAGATCGTAATTTTCATTTTGAAGCGTAGTTAATTTTTGCTTTTGCTTGTTTACAAAGTAGTACTTATTATTATAATAAACAAGACAAATTATATATGAAAATACATTTTGTGAAAAATATTTTTATTTGATTATATTTAAAAACAATAAACGGATTCAGTATTATAAAAATATTATTTTTTTAAAAAAAAATTTCACTATTAGAAGCAATGAATGAACAAGTCTCAAACTCATGCCAGTGTATTCGAGGGAGTTCGAACGATTCGAATTCCTGTTTATTCGATCAAGACTGTGACCGCTAAACCACGATGCAAAAAAATATTCTTTAAATGTAGAATTAAAAAAAAAGTGTGATCATTATCTACTAGGCCTAGGATTTGTTTCATTAAATTGAACTAGGGCTGAAACTAGATTGCATTCGCTTGACTTGTTTTTATTGTTAGAATTTTTCTGTTCATACACAACGTTATAAAACTTATTTAGTACATGTCAATACGGGGGTGTCATGTTAGTTAAAGAGTCCACATCTTAAGATGGTTAGTTCCACGCCCTGGGTTCGAGTCCGGAGCCACCACTTTTCTTTCTTCTTTCTCTTTTTCCTCTTCATTGTCCCGCCTCGCCCGTGAATGCCTTCCTCTTCACGCCTCGCGCGTGATGTGTGCGATAAAGGTGCCCAAATGTTGCCTGAGCTCCAAGTATCAAAGATGTACCGATGATTTGGGTGGATGTGTGCGGATTGGATTCATGGTAAAGGTGTCGAACGTGGCCTGCCCTTCGGAAGTGGAGAGATGTACCAGATGCTTGCGGATCCGATCAAGATGTCTTGCTAAGAGCTCCGGAGATCAATATATAAAAGCTCATATGCATTATAATGTTCCTAATTGTTGTATCCACCCACTATTAAAAAAAACTTATTTAGTACATATAAGAATATTATTAAAAGGTCATTTTTGAAAAGATCATGAGGTCAATCTTTCTATTTATTTCGTTAATAGCACGATCGTGTCATGAAAAAGTCATCATTGGTGGATTGACTCGACCAAAATGACGAACTGTTGTGGACATGAGAGGCATGTGCTGCACTTGGACTTGGCCCATGGATAGAACAAACCTTAGATATTGTGCCCGGAATATACCCTTGGTCGAACCAAAACTAGTTTAATTTTGAAACATAATAGCGTAGTTCACTATATTTCTTACAAGAAAAGAGTGGGGGTAGGTCCAATGACTTAAAAATTGAAAATCGATGTGACGTTGGAACATGTTTTTAATGGATCAGTAAAAAAACACGATGCATACGCTAATTTCAGATTATAATATGAAGGTGTATAACTATGAGTAACTAGTAGCTATTAAATAAGTTACTAGTATAAATCAAAAAAAAAAAAAAGAGTTACTAGTACGTCACATTTTTTTTATGGGGCTATACAAGCCAAACAAGGCTAGGACGGACTCAAAGAACTGGACAACAACAGATAACAAAGGAACAACATCCAGACTTGACTACGATCATTTCGCAATTCTCGCATGTTTACCACAGCATCTGCAGCCAAATTCGCCTTCCGCCTTCTGAAAAAAGATCCCAATGTTTCACTTTTTCCAACATTCGACAGCACCTTAAACACCAGCTAGTTCTTCTTTTATGAGCTAAAAGGGATCCGTAAAAAACGTGTATCTAACAGGTTGACCATTTGCGACCAAAAAAAGAAGAAGAGCAAACTGACACCTCTTAAGTCCCGCTTCCAAACAAAGCCAGACGTCCTGAGAAACGAGTGCAGGAACTACGAAGCATCCCAAAAAAACCTAGTAGTTGGGGACGCGTAGTCTGAGCTAGACTACAAAGCTCTTGAATTGTCCGAGGATTCCCCACTCCTCAGCAATTCCAAACTAATGTCGTCATGGTGCTGGGCGGGACTGGCCACCCGCACCAGCCTGTTCACTACTTGCATTTGATAAGTTGAAAAGGTTGATGTTGATGTGTGCCAGTGGAATCATCCGAAACTCTTGGGGCGGATTGTGTTTGCTTATCGATTTTCCTCTTTTTATCTGCCTAGCCATTTGTTTCCAATCGTACTTCCGCTTGCGCTTCTCCTCTTTTCTTTTATTGGCTCGTGCCCTGCACTAATAACTCTTTTTGTTGTATTGGGCATGTTGATTGCTTGTGGCTGCGTCACATATGGTAAGATATTTAGTTACAAGCGCGCGAGTCAAATTTGAATAGATGCACAGCCTGCTAAATAAATGAGGTATGCGTTACACTTTTATTATTATTATTATTATTATTATTATTATGAAGGGATGCGATTCTATGAGAAGACTTTTATAGGTGAGAAATGAGAAATTATCTCATCCCTTGATCAAATTTAATTAACGGCTCAAATTAAACCCCAATTAAAACTAATAACATGTTTCATAACCCTCATTAAGGGCATTATAGTCTAATAAACAAATAAATCAACACACTAAATCCCACGAATCGGAACGAATCATCGACGATGATGACAGCTCCGAGCTTGTTCCAGAGATCATTCATCGCATTGATCTCGTCATGTAACAAACAACTGACGAGATTACAAGTGAAAGCGATGATTACAAGTGAAACGGACGAGTGAAAGTAGTAAAATTGAAACGGCCCGACGATGATGGCGACGAGCATCTTCCATAATCCTGACAGCGCTGGTGAAGCGGCTGAGAGGAATAGGAATGGTGGAGTAGGTCGAAATCGATTGAGTAATTTTGGTGATTTTGGCTAATTTGGATCTGGTGGTGATTTGGTGGATTTTGGGTGTTGCGGCGGAAGGAAGTACAGCCAAAATTATAATGTAAATAGATTTTTTTGGAATAATAGTTAACTTAAAGAATTGAAATTCGTAGCTTAAAGAACAAAATTCGTAACAGTCACAATGACTAAAATGTGTAGTTCCTAAATCAGAATTCATAGTTCGTAATTGGGGGTGCTTTCCGACTAAAATGCGTAGCAATTACAAACAAAATCCGTAACATGCACTATGACTGCTTTTAAACAGAAAGCTACGCATTATAAATGCATGCCTATCAAAAATTGCATATATACACATTTTAACTAGAAAGTTACGCATTATAATAAGTAGTGTATAAGTTATAAGTAAATGACCAACTACGAAGTTTAAATGACAAACTACGAAGTTATTTGATTATGTTCAGAGTTATTTGATATTGTTCAGAGTTATTTGTAGCCTTGTATACAACTAATGTACTCATAAAATTGGTAGCTTTGTATATAAACAGAAAGCTACGCATTATAAGCAGAAAGATACGCATTATAAATAGAAAGCTACGAATTGGAAGTACTTTCAAACTAAAATGCGTAGCAATTAAAAATAAAATTGGTAACTATCACTATGACTGCTATGAATTTTAAACAGAATGCTATGCATTTTATAAATGCACGTCCATCAAAAATCTTAAACAGAAAGCTACGCATTTTAACTAGAAAGCTACGAATTTTAAACAGAAAGCTACGCATTTTTAACTAGAAAAATACGCATTTTAGTCTGAAGATATGCGGTTCTCTCGGTGATGTTTGACAGCGGCGCCCGGCGGCTGGATGATGACGACGCTGAGCCCGAATCTGACATCTTGCTTTTATGACAAGCGTATTTTTAACCCTTCATCGTCGTCAAGTTATATGTTTTAGGGGTCTAGTTGCAGTCAAACAAAATTTATAAACCTTGGTAAGCCAAGGGTCGATCCAAGTAACAACGTGTGTGAATACTAGTTAACGAGTGACCTATTTAGCTATTCCGATTAACAAGAGGTTTTGATGTAAACAAAAACGCAGAAATTAAATGCATAAAAATAATTGTTTGACTTGATCAGAGAAAGAATCCCATGATCAAACTTCACTCGTTCCAACCCACAAATCATGCAATCATATACCGTAATTCAATCATGCTATTGAATATGGAATAAACCAAAATAACACTAAACAAGTCGCCCATCCGCGGATCATTGTCTAGATTAATCTCAATCGTTGAACGTCGCCCATCCACGGATTATCAACGATTTCGATTAGTTAAGCTTAGAGTTTTTCAGACAAAAGTCAACTTTCCTATTAATTCATGTACTACCATTGTAGCTACCATGACCTAATATCAATTTCATACAATCTGGTTAATACCTAGGACCCATTCATCTTTTGGCAATTAACCTAAATACGTTCTAGCATGCAAACATCCCATTCAATGTAAAACTTGCAACAACGATAAAATTAAGCACAATGAAATTGAATATTCGAATTGCATTGATGAAAAACGTTCAATTGATCACATGAAGAGTTGGGTATATAGCACGGGATCCGTAGGATCCCAGAATAAAACGACTACTCACGATTCATGGCTATCAACCACAAATATATATATGAAAAGATTAGAAACGAGGAAACCGTGTTTTGATGAAGCGTGGCCTCGAATCTTGGTCTTTCTTGAGCTCTTAGTCGTCCTCCTTCTTCAATCTAGGTCAAAATCGACCCCCAAAGTCAGCGTACTCAAAATCTGGTCCGAAACTGCTATTTATAACTCAAAATATCCTCGGGGTCGTGACATATGATTTTGTCACGGGTGTCACGACCCCCCTAAATGTTTCTGGGCATCTTAGGGGCTGTAACACCCGTGACATATTGTTTTGTCACGGCAGGGCAAACTGGCAGACACTTCTCATGACTTTTTCGCGGTCTTAACGTCCGAATTTGGTCTTAGTGCAAACTATAAAGTTGTAGATCTTTAAATTAGCTTTCTAACAAGCTATAGCATGACCCATTGGGACACCATATGGGATCTGGGCATGCAAATTAAGTAGGAAATGTCAGTCTGCCTATTTTGTCCTATTTTTGCCCAAATCTTCACCAAATGCTTTGTTTTACTTCGGATCAATCCAAAAGTCTTAGGTATGTGATATTTGACCTCAAACACTAGAAAAGAGATTAAATGATAATAAAATGTCGGGAAAACAAACATAATCCATCATCGAATGAAGTGAATAATATGTCAAGAATTCGATCGATCACTCTATTCTTAGTCGGAAGCATTGATGAACGTAGCGATCAAATCGTTGCTGCAGTCGATTATGACTGGACTGACCGAGGTTCGTTTTAGTGTTGGCATAGCAAAGAAGGCAACGAACTGAGATTCTGAATCGCCGATCCGATCATGTCAAAACCAGTGAAGGCGAATGAGTCTGAATCATGCGCAATGCTTCCTAGAAAATCACGAGATCCTATGCAAGGCACTTTGGCAGCTTGTATTCCGCTGATGAAGGGCGATGGTGCCGGCGACACTGTGACCAGCGAAGCCGTCATTACACGAAGCGGCAGTGGCATAGATGTAAATGTTGGTCGGAGTCATTGTGATTATCCGATGAGGGAAAGAAAGGCAGTTGGAGGAGAAAGATGGGCGGCTGCTGCGTTTGGATAGGTTTTTTTATTCTCGATCTTAAAAAATATTTCGCAATGCACAAATAACGAATTTACCCTTCAATGCGAGTTTAATGCATAAAAATAAGATGATAATTACGAAAATTAAGGACCGTTCGATGAAAGATTCAACGGCTGTTGTTATTTCTCATGAGAATTACTGTTTCTCATATGATCCTAACTCTTATTAAGAAAGGTATGCGTTATACTTGAATTAGTAAATTTAACAAACATGTTTCAATCATGAAACATCTCTATTTTAAGGTAGTAACAAAGTTTGCTTCATTTGATCAATAGGTTAATTTATACTAAAAACTAGTCCTTGCTTTTGTTTTACACTTGATTTGATTAATCAACAACGTTAATTATTGTTCATATACTTGTGGACAAAATGTTTCCATTTACGGGTAATGGTATTAAAATACGGTACCTCCCATTTTAATGACGGCATGACCTTTTCGATCCACGTAGCTCCAATGGGGGAGTTGGCATGATGATGTAATTAAATAGTAAAAGAGTTATCGCTCGGAACGAATATGTCTTGCATGAAAAAAATGGGTCCCGGCCCATTTAAGATTAGGCTTGCTTTGTGATTTTGTGGCACATGATAAAATATATTTGTGACATGAGGCTATCATATACTCGATCCGGGAGGGGGCTATCATATACTGTCAAATTGATATCGTAACTATTTAACAATCCAAGGGTGGATTGGATGAGGGAGGGGGATAAGAATACAAGATTCTTTCACCTCAGAGCATCAAAGAGAAGGAAGGTAAATAGGATCGAAAGACTGAAAACCAATGACAATTCTTGGATCACAGGTGATGAAGAGCTATGTAAGGCTGCTGTGAAACACTTTAGTGATATTTTTAATACAAGTAGGAACACTTCGATATGGCAGCTGATGCATTTGATGGAAGGAATACTTAACAGACTACCAGATGAGAAGGGAACTTACAGCCCCCCTACATCGAGCTAGAAGTTCAGGATGCTTTATTCCAAATGGCCCCTACGAAGTCACCTGGCTTAGATGGATTCTCAACATTATTTTATCAAAGGCACTGGGAGGTAGTGAAAGAGACATTGATTGGAAGTGTATTGCGCATGCTTAGAGAAGGGGTGGTAGAGGGTGAACTTAATAAGACTTTGATGATCACACTATTGCCAAAGAAAAAGGAGATCCGGAGAAGATAGAAGAATATAGGCCAATCAGCCTGTGTAGTGTGCTATTGAAACTCGTTACAAAAGTGTTGGCAAACTGACTATAGCTTATTCTTCCTACAATCATATCGGAAAGTCAGAGTGCCTTTGTGCCGGGTAAGCTCATTTCTGATAATATTTTAGCCGCTCATGAGGTGTTCCATTACATTAAAACCAGGAACAAGCACAAGGGAGGATTTTTTTTGCGTTAAAGCTCGACATGAGAAAGGCTTATGACAGGGTGGAGTGGGATTTTCTCGAGTTGATGCTACTGAGATTGGGATTCCCTGAAGTATGGGTTAATTGTGTAATGTATTGTGTTTGTTCTGTTACATATGCATTTAGGGTTAATGCTATGATTACAAGGGAATTCTTGCCTGAGAGGGGTTTTTTGATTTGCACGGAATGGCTGACGTCTAAATTAAGGGAGCTGCAGTGTATGAATAAGATTGATGGGGTGAAAATTTGTAGGGGAGCTCTAGAAATTTCTCACTTACTATTTGGCGACGATAGTATATTTTTCCTGAAAGGAGACTTTAAAAATGCATATAACTTAAAAGCAGTTCTGAAGGAATATGAAGCGTTGTCAGAACAGATGATAAATTTCTCCAAGTCTAAAATTTTCTTCAGTCAAAATGTAGTATTTGTAGTATTCTGGGAGGTCAGGGACAGTATTTGTAGTATTCTGGGAGTTAGACAGGTAGATAAAATCTCAAGATATCTGGGGTTGCCTGTGATGTTTAGCCATAGTTTCAATATATCATTGAAAAAGTCTGGAAGAGGGTGCGTGGCTGGAAGGAGAAAACTTTGTTGATGGCAGGTAAGGAAATTCTGATTAAAGCAGTTATCCAAGCAATTCCCACGTACGCCATGATGTGTTTCAAGATTCCAGATTTACTGATAAAGAGGATTGTGAGCATTGTTAGCAAATATTGGTGGAGTAATGGGGCCGATGGGAAAGGTATTCACTGGTGTTCTTTTCAGAAATTTTGCAGTAGATCGAACGAAGAGGTTGGATTGAGCTTTAGAAACCTGAGAATTTGTAATGACGCAATGTTGGCAAAGCATGTATGGAGGTTGTTGCAATGTGAGGATAGCTTAACTAGCAGAATTCTCAAAGCAAAATATTATAGAGAGGGGAATATCTTAAATTGTCATCTTGGAGCAAGACCTTCAGTGGAAGTGTATATGGAATGCAAGCAACAAAATTCGACAGTGGTAGAAATTGATGAAACTGTGCAAAGACCAATATGGAGTGGAGAAAACAACGGTTTGTACTCATCAAGGTCAGCTTATTTGAAATTGAGGAAGCTGCTAATTTTGTCAAGAAGACCAGTATTGGGGAGCAGTCCGACAACAGGAAAATTTCTGCCTTCTAGAAGATCATTTGGAGGCTACATGTTCAACCAAATGCGAAGTTTTTTGCATGGAGGCTTTATTATGACTACTTACCCTCTGCCTGAAATTTGATAAAGAAAGGTCGCTAGGTACATCCTTGTTGTGTTCTTTGTGGTTATCAAGGAGAGTCCTCTATTGAATTGCTGGTGGGCGAGGCAAGAGCTAGGTGTTGACTGTCGTTTTCTCAACTATAATTTTGACGAGCCTGGAGATTGGATATGGTTCGGTGCTTTTAATTGTTCAAATCTGGAGTTGAGTACCATTGTGCAGGGGGCGAGACAGGTGTGGTTTAATAGGAACCTGGTTGTAAACGGCAAGAGTGGCCTAAATCCCTGGTTTGCGGTAAGAAGTTTGAAGCAGCGCATCTTGGACGATTACCATGAACAGAACCAGAAGTGGATTGTTATTGATCCTTACAGTTGGTAGGCTCCTAAAAAGGGGTTTGTAAAACTAAATGTGGATGGAGCATGGGATGGCAGGTCAAGAAGGGCAGGGATAGGGATTTGTGGCAGGGATGAATCCGGAATAATCTGGTTAGCTATAGCCGAGTGGATGGAAGATGTCCCTTCAAGTCAAGAGGTGGAGGCAATGGCCCTACTTAGAGCGCTTGAGATAGCTGAAGAGAGAGGGATTCAAAAGGCTATTTTTGAAACGGATTGTGCTGTCCTTTTCAAGAAGGTGATACAAGGGCCACATCATGAAGATCAAGTAGTCGACTCAATTAAGAAGTGTCGAACATTGCTTGACAGGAACTCTATGTGGAGGATTGAGCAAACAAGTGCGCATATAGATTGGCAAAAGAAGTGAAGGATAAGCAATGGAATTGGACCGACCAGAAAGCTTTACCTAGGTGCTTATGTAACGTGTTGTGGTTTGAGTCCCTAGTCATGGACTAGTATTCTTAATTTGCACGTTGTTTTATATGAGTTCCTACAAGTATAAAATTATCGTTTAAAAATGTGATGAATCTTGGTCCAAAAAAATGTGATGAATCAATTGATAAAATATAAATTACTTTTGAAATGTCATTTTAAATAGTTCATGCTGTACTTTGACATTGACTAGTAGTGCAGGGACTTGCCTTTCTTTTTTCCCTAAATAATATGTCGTCAAAGAAGCAAAGAAAACTTACGAGGACTCTTTTTGAAAAAGAACACGAATATGAAACTAGGAAAAAAATCTGGTACAAAGTCGATTTTTTGGTAAAAATACAAACAAGTCATATTCCGTGATCTTATGATTTGGATGGATGAGATTATATCCTGATTTTTTGTGCATTTTCTCGTTGACGAATTATATGGAAAAGTGACACACTAGGGGAGTGCTCGGTTGAAAAATCTTAAAAATTCGAGAACTTGAGAACTCAAATCTCACCCATTAGATCATGATAGATGCATCTTTGAATCTGCATGTGACACATGTCCAAAAAGCAAAATAAAAAAAGATGACTTTGACTTTACATTAAATGCATCTTGAAAAATGCACATAGGACACGTGTCACCACCAAAATGCATCTTGCATTTTGAAATGTGAAGATTGAGGTCTCATCAAGTTCTCGAAATTTAAAGGGGTTCTCATTTGATCGCTCCTCTCTATGTCGTCTTTTTCGTTTTTTGGCGACGAACTATAGGTCGATTTTGACAAACTTTGTCGGTGCAAATGCTGGCAGCAACATGTGGCTGGCACAAAGTGACATATGCATACGGCTGAATTTGATTCGTAATATCCACGAAGCACCCAACGTCACATCTTGATCATCCAGTCTGAAGGAGATCAGCCAAAACAAGACCTTGCCACTCAAACATTAATCGATTCTTTCTCTGAAGATAATAAGAAGACCACAAAATAACTAGCCTGAACGAATTCGGCTGAAAATGCCTCCCTTAAATACTTAGAGAGAAAACCATATCACATATGATGTACCTAGTCATGTAAACAATAACCACCTTAAAATATGTACGGAAAAACCGTGTTGGCTACACCTCTCAACAAAGCGGGGCATGTGAACACTTAAAAAACTCCCTCCCTCTCCCTAGTTGTGGCACCATAAGAGAAAACAGACCTCTCGCCGCGGTGAGAGATGAAAAAAAGAGCACTAGAGAGAGGGGAGAGAAGTGGAATAACTTTAGTTGGTCTGAATAAACATGACAAATTAGAATATGATGAGTTGAGGTTTGTTTGTCTAATAAGAGTGTCATCTCTTATCGACTGTTGAACTTTTTTTTCTCCGTCAGAGCGTGATCATGTGGTAAGAGTACTAGTTATTATTGCTCAAGTCACGTGTTGACGCATCGTGACAAATAAGATAATTGAGTCCACCAAAGACTTGGAATCCACCAAGGAATCTCGGAATCCACCAAGAACGAAAACCAAAGGTTTATTGAAAAGAAAAATAAGATACATAACTGAAACCCTAAAGTGGGTTTAAATAGGAAAATATAAAACCTAATAGGAAAGGAAAACTAAATCTAATTAGGAAAGGAAAAACTAAAAGATAATTATACTACTAAAAGATAAAAACCCTTTTCCACTCAAATCAAGGTATTATGGCGAATTTCTGGACGTTGAACTCCAAATACCGATATTGCCGATTTTGCCATTTTTGCGGGACCCTAGTTCTTCAATTTGCACCGCGATCTGCCCTGCATCACGTGTTCAAATCCTGATGAGGTTCCTTTGGTGGGTAGGATAAGATGTGTAGAATATGTATATAATGATAGAGCCTGGGATTATCCATCCTTTCCTTTAAAAGGAAAATAAGTGCTGAAATTCTTTATTTGCAACTTCTTTACATGATACAACAACTTACATCAGTTAGTTTTTCAATAATGGCTTTGAGATATCTTGTTTGCTGAAAATCATAATAATTAGTAAATCATAAGTACCTACTATTATGATTGCATAGTCCTGAGAGACGATTCCAGTCAATTCAAGTTTAAGATACTCTCGAAGTATCATTTCTCAACTTGTCTGAGATTTTATCGATGAAGTGTGACTACTTACGGCAACTATAAGATGTGTATCATCTTAAGGGGGCACTCGATAGTCGATTGAAACCTATGCATTTTTAAGAGACCGTGCCACCAATCTCATCATTTGATACAATTTCATTTTATGCGCCAGAAATTACTATGCGTCTCACTTGCATTTTCAATGATCATATGCACTTTTCAAAGATTTGAAAATTCATTTAGAAAGAAATATGCTCGAAAGGACATAACATTGTAAATGAAAAGAAGTGGGATACCGAGGCAGCAACATGGTGCAAGGTTGAGAGTGCATTGTGATGTATTAGATAAGGATTTCAGATTCTCTCGAGGGGTCTCATTTGAGTGCTTCTCATGATTTTAATGACTGCTAGTTATAAAGTCATTATATTAAGCTTCGAGTTTAATATAGTACTATTTGTGGAACTTAAACAAGCTCTGACTACTTTCTAAACATGTCATCGACATATAACACTACAAATTTTGGAAAATTTTCCGTCCACAAATTCCATCGCAATAACGTCGCCAGTAACGGCGACGGAAAAATAAAACGTCAAATTTTCGGCCCAATTCCGTCACCAAAAATAAATTCGTTGTAATTCCGGCACAATTCCGTCAACAAACATTCCGTCGTGAATGAGTACTCGGATTATCGACGGAAATTAAGTGACAAAAATTTGACGAAAACTGTCCGCATATGTTATTCCCTCACATTCCGTCGACTTTCCGTCGGTGTATACCGTCGCCTAATTCCATTCAAATTCCGTCATCATTCCGTCCCCTGGAAATTTTTCAATATTTCCGTCACATTTCCGTCAGTATTCCGTTACAGATTTAGTTACCGTTATTTAATGACCGTTGTCCATTTCAAAATTTCCGTCGATATTACATTTTTTTCCGTCACCGTCGACGAAAATGTGAGGGAAAAATGACGGAAAAACATATTTCAGTTTTGCCCTATATAAGAGAACTCTTTACATCATTCAACACACAACATTCATTTCCATCATTTTTTCATTTCCAAGCACACAAGTTTTGCAACATGTACTAGACATAGGGTGCAAGATGATCCTGAAGAATTTTATGTCTCTTGGCTGATATGGGTTTCTTACAAGACAACTGAAATTTTATAACATGTGCTATGAACTCACCTAGTTGAATTGCAACTAGACTGTAGTTGAGAACTCAAACCAAAGTGATGTTCTGAGAATTCTCAACATCAGTCTCGTTGCAATTCAACTTGGTGATTTCATGCTACCTGTTATAAAATTTTACGTTGTCTTCTAAGAAACCAATCTCAGTCAAGAGTAATGAAATTCTTTGGAATCATCTTCATCCCATTTCCAGTATTGTTGCAAAAATATTCGGTCAATATTCCATTACAAATTTAGGTACTGTTATTTGGTGAAATTATTTTCAAATTTCCGTCAGTATTCCATTACACTTTTAGTTACCGTTATTTATTGACCGTTGCTTATTTCCGTCACTTTTAGTTACCGTTATTTATTGACCGTTGCTTATTTCCAAATTTTCCTTCAATATAGGGGGAATGTCGACGGAAAAATTTATCCAGACATATTTCAGATTTCCCTATATATATGAGAACTCTTTTAAATCATTCAACCCACAACATTCATTTACAACATACTTCCTTCCAATTGAATATTGTCAACATGTCTCCTTTATTTGACCTTGTTGGTTTCGGTGACAATCCACGTGACGTCGATCGTAGAGTGCACATTACACCTGTTGGAAGAAACTGGTAAGAACTGATTGAACCCTTCATATTGATGATTTTGATAAATCAAGCCATTATGTGATCCCTAATTTTGTAACAGTTTCTTCCCATTCGATGTTCATCGAAGGATTTCACAAGAATGCATATCAAAATGCTAGTACGAGGAGTTCGGGTACAAAGCGGTATCTCAAAAAAAGTAATTAACTCAATTTGTTGACAAACGTTAATGGGTATTAAAAATGATTTGCCTGTAGAGTATAGCTACTTGGGATGCATGGTATGACAGTCGCATTCGGCGTAATTTTATGAAGAGATGCAATCTGATCGTCATTGATGAAATGAGTATGCTAAGGAGGAGAAGGATTTCACGTTTCTCATGGTCAACCAACCCGTAAAATGGCAGAATGGTGAACGGCTCACGATGTTCTCAATAAATCTATTTTAAACTTTTTATTACATGAATTAAATAAATTATTGATTTACAACGGGTTACAATGTATGTCATACATTTTATATTACACTTATGTTTTCCAATTGAATTTTTAACGCAAATTGACAACGAACCGCCTGAAAATTAATGGTTTAAGTCGGGACTTTTTGAATAAAATTGATTTGAAAGAGCAATTGTAACGCAACTTGAGTATATGTTAAAAAAATTTATATTACACGAAAGCGAAATTGTAAAATGACAACATCACTCTGAAAAATAAGTTTGTCAAATAAAACTTATGAAACCGACTTTAGACATCGCTTAATAATGAAGCGCTGTATTAGGTGTACTTTAAACAGCGCTTCCTGGGTGAAGCACTGTCTTAGGTGTACTTTAAACAGCGCTTCATTAAAAGGCGATGTGTAAAGTTTTAGTATAAACAACGCTTGACACATGAAGCGCCGTCTAAAGTGTGAATAAAAATTGGCAGAATTGATTGATTCCAACAATCCCCCTTGCACGATACATTTCAAACAAAACAGCTGTTGCAAAAATACAAATATGTTGAACATCAAATTACATTCATTTGCTCAATATTATTAAACACATTTGGATTCGTATATGTCCAAATCTTTTGATACTTGCCACGTTTATTTTACAGTCTTCCTTTGATCAATAATACGATATATGACTTCATGTTTATACCGGATCATATACTTGCCGCACATAATTAATCAAATCAGTTGCAAAGTCGTCCCTCATATCATCTAGGACATTGTTATCATAGGATTGTTGTCCTCTAGGGAAACACTGGAAAACAAATGCATAGTTAGAAAGTTTATGGACACCTCAATTTATTGGTAATGATCAATTAAGTCTCGATATATACTTACTTGACTGATGTCGTCCTCAAGCGATCCATTGGTAGCTTGAACGAACTAGATTATGTCGCGAATATATTGCATGACATAGTATCCACACACTTCACTCGGTATGGGCTGTTTCGGGCACTGAAATAATAACTCCACTTATAATCACACGAAACATATTAACTATGGAAAAAAATTTAAAACAATTGTTATTTGTTAAGTTAATACCGTCACAGTCTTCCACTCTATATCTGAATCTGGCGGGATGCAAGTTGTAGCACACGTAGTAATTCTAAGTAAAAGTGGCTAGCAAATTTCTTACGTGTTAATAAATTTCGTTGCATCGGGCACCGGCGATTTGGCCATCGGATCAAGCCAAAGGACCACTAGCTTCATAGGGAATATGACAGCTAACCACCAGTGCCACCTAACAAACATTTGACACATTATATATTAATTCACCGGCAATAGTTCCATCTTTCTCTATCGTGACCGGCTCTTTTGTGCCATCCTTATTATGCTTGTCGATTAATTTTTGCATGAGGGTTGACCCCCCTTGTTTTACGGGTTGATGAAGAGGCTTCCTCGTTGCTACTTGCTGGGTGAACCACCGTCCTGCGATTAAACGACAAATGCATAAGAAGCCACTCTAAAAGAAAAACCTAAACAAATATATTAAACACAAAAAAATAAGACTACACCGTACCCTAACTAATTGAATCGAAAACGAGGCTAAAATCAACCATAACCCAAAGTAATCGAAACTCTAACTACCAAGCCTACGACAATCGCATACATAAATTGAATCTGGAATGGAGATCGATGAACACAAATCAAACACGGTAACCAAAATCGACATACCTAGGCGAAGAATTTGGGACGGAGATCGAAGAACACAAGTCAGATTTCGAGTGAGATTCGTAGGCGGGCGAAGACGGCAGTAAATATTTGAATTCTATGTAATTCGGATTGAGTAAGATTATCGAGTAAACGGAATTTTAAAGAAGATATACGACAGCGCTTCCTCCATAGGCGCTGTTTTAAGTAAACATAAGACATCGCCTATTTAAATGAAGCGATGTCTTATATGTCGAGAAGATAGCGCCTCTACTTAAGCGATGTATACGTGACACTAAGACAGTGCTCAAATAATGTGGCGATGTTGTAAGTTTAAATAAAATAGCGCTTACACCTTAAGCGCTGTTTAAAGACCATTTTTAAAAACAGCGCTTAATCAGAGCGTTGTGTTACGGTTGACGGACTATCAACGGAAATATGACTGAACCATTCATCCTTTACCCTATAATTACACGTACAAGCTTGTCTACAATTTTTCATTCCCATAATTTGTTATAATGAGTTCCAATTCAGCAGTTGAATGTTTTTTTGCTGAGATGTCTGAAGAAGAATCAAGCAATTCCGAAGGATATATTTGCTCCGCACAGGATGGTATATATCCATGTGATTGGGGCGTGGAATGTGTAGGAGATCATAGCTTCAGTTGGGCAAAATACAGAGAAGAAGAAGAAACCAGTAGACAAGGTCCGTCTTCAAAGCCAGATCCAGTTACAGGTGACGAAGAAGTTAACAAGCCCTCTCCGCGTGGGTCACCTGGAACTCAACTTTTGCAAACTGGTTGAATTTATTAAAATAGAGTTGGGCATTATCTTAAATTGTCAGTTATTTCTTAATGAAGTTCAACCAATCGTACTATGCTGTTCACCTGTAGCGTGTTTAAATTTATGTTATGTGTATAAATACAAATAAATAACAGTGTTTTCTTAATGATGTATGACCAGTATTGAGCAGAGGGTACATTGAAGATATTTTTTTATTGGCGACATAACTTCCGTCGAGATTACATCAAATTTCTGACGTTTTAGACGGAACGGTGACGGAAAGTGGACGAAATAAAATTTTTACTTTAAGTCATGCAAAATACCTTGCCGACACATATTCCTTCTATTTTCCATTACCTTTCCGACATTTTTAACGGAAAATTGACGAACTTGTAACAGCCGACATTACAATGGACCTTCCCCTTTCAAATGCCTATAAATTTGATTGATGTAAAGGTAAACACAATCATACTCCAATGTAAAAGCTCAAACTTATACTGAATATGAACCCACATTGTCGTATTCCTGGTCCGCTGGTCGTGTTATGGAGTTGCTTCGAGAAAGACCCGGTGTCAGATTAAGCGATTATACCGACCACATATCGAAGAAAGTACGCAAGAGTATCTCTCCGTGGTGGAGTCAAGTGGAGCTGGTGAAAATTGTAATTATTTTACCAAACAAAATTTGTTGGAAACCTTGCAATTCACTTTGAGCGAGTTATTCACCTGGATGACTGAATTTCATATCGATGTACCAAATACGCCACTAATCCAAATAACACCAACCGGTCCAAAGAAGCCAGACAAGGTAATATTCGTCACAACACATTTTCCATTTCATTTTCTACTGCCCTATTTGTTTGACAATAAACAACAATCATTCGACAGATTGTGGGAGTCATTGACACATGTCAATTGAACATGGACGGATCTGGATTTGACAATACTTTAAAGGTTCAATTATTTTCCCCATTTATATTTAATTAATGGGATTACATTTTAATGAAATAAACATCATGCAATGTATGATCCTACAGCTGTGGTGCGCGCGATTGTTCATAGCACTGCTGTATAGGATCAGAAAACACGAGCTAGTATTAAAGTCGCCTCGGTCCTCGTACTCTAGAAGGTTGTCATTGGACACATGTGTTTGTACAAATTTCTTTATTTGTTATTTTTCACATATTAACGTATAATACATATTTCAGGTTTCAGTGTGGTGGGATCGTTCAAATAAGTGTGTATTAAATATTACTGGAAAGAATCTCGTTCGGGTGTACGTTGAGGAGACCCCGCCATGATGTCAGTATGACCTTTATGTAATATTACGTACACTTTCTGTACTGTATTGTAATAATTTGTGGACGTATTTAATTTTTTCCTATGTTTCGATTTTAAAACGATTTACAAATTGAGTATTTATGTCAAGTTGTAATAATTGTTAATACACAAATATATTGATAAATCAATTAATTAAACACAACATCCGGAAAAACAAGAAAATAGTATTTTATACGTCTATATTCCGTCACTACTTCGTCAACAACAACGGAAATGCCACACAATTTTAACGGAATTATTTGCATCACAATTCTGTTACCATTCCATCACTCCATTTTAATATATAGGTTGGGAATTAAATTTACCGTTATTATGTATCCGTTGTACCAGGGCCGTCTCAAGACATTTTGTGGCCTGAAGCTAAACAAAAATGTTGGGCCTTTTAAGCTCTTTTTAAATTTATGTGGCCTTTTCTATTCTGTAAATGGGAAATTATAATTGATATGAGCTTTTTACTTATGAAACGAGGCCTTTTTTTAATGGATGTGGCTTTTTATTTACTGAGATGGGCCTATTTATACCTTAAACTTTTAACTAAAAGTACATGAAAAAAAATGGGGCCTGAATTTTTTGCTTCAGCTGCCATCGTTCCAGCTGGGGATGAAAAGTGAGTACTTTTTTTTGTACATATATTTGTAAAGCTTGTTTTACTAACCATATTATAAATGTCAACCTTGTATTTTTCAGCTTTGACCCGCCTTCAGCTATTAACAAAATCGGGGTTCAATGTATTGGGTCTGGTTTTATGGTTGGTTGGATCATAATGGGGACGTGTGATCCACAAGCTCCGGTGAAGTGGTTTCGACACTTTAAGGTAAAATGTATTAAAATTGTATTAACATGAAATTTTTCATTAGATGTTTTCTACATGGAAATATGTTTTCGATTACATAGTTGTAGGTTTCTATTAAACCGTTCGTAAAACAACTATGTAATGTACATGCAGAGCTTGTACCGGTGGGATCCGATCCACAACGACCAAATTGAGGCCAACTTTAGGAAGAAGGCGGCTAAGATTCTCCAAGATTCCTCGAAAGGCCTGCAATCCAGAAAGACTAAAGGCCCGAAATGGTTGACAGAAGATTACAAAGTTGAGGGAAAAGCTCGATTTAACACGGACCCAGCATTCATAGCCCGCAGTTAAAGGAACAAGCAAACTTATTTGGCCCATCATGCCAGAAACGACCCAGCCTTGCACGCCTTTGGGTCGAGACCAGCACACTATCACATGGCGAAGATGGTAATACATAATATTTAAAAATAATTCAAGTTTCAATATCATTTATAATAACACATTTATCATTAAATGTGCAGGAAAAGAGTAATCAACGACAAGTGTTGCCAACTGATATGTTTGACAAGAAATTCAAGCGGAAGGATGGGACGTATTTGATACCCGACGCGGAGAACAAAAGGGTATTACACCTACCAATTATGTTTTCTTATTACAATAATTTCGTAATAAATTTAAGTTGTAGTTACATTTAAATTGTTATACATTTGTTTTTTGTTAGTTTCCTATATTCATTAATTTTTGTTCCCTTTGTAACTAAACATTTAATGTTATATGAAAAATGTGCACAAAATGCTCGCGGATGCTGAAGCTTTGGTCCTAAAGAATTACGACGGTCAGGAAAGGGTACCGGAGGAGGAGCTGGTAGAGGCCTCTACGACTGTCATGGTGTTAAACCAAGGTCTGAGATATCGTATCTGTATGGGCCAGCAGCGACATTATTGTCGAACAAGTTCTCCTCAACATGAGGCTAGTCGTGTGCGAGCTCGCAGAGATCGAGGGCTCCACCATCGGACGAGTACACTCAGGATCTGAGGCCGCGTTTAGAGCGCATGGAATCCCGACAGGAGGCTGAGATGAGAAGCATGAAGGACAGCATAGATCGATTGACTCAAATGATGCAAATGCAGGCTGATATGCTGATGATGCTCACTCTTGGATACCATCCTCCTCCCAGTCAAAGCCAGAATGAAAACAACCGCGGGTCGTCTAATCAGAGATCGGATGAAGACAACCGCAGAGATTAGACATTTTAATTTTATTTGACTCGACTTCTGTGTTTTATTATCGTACATTTTTTATTAAATATGGAAATGGAAATTTGGAAATTAATATTTGAAAAAATTGGAAATTAAAATTAATTGGAAATTGCCAACTAATATTCAAAATTTGGATAATTAAATTTTTTTTAAAAGAATATAATATTGACGGATTAATGACGGACTATTGCCGGAATAAAAATTAAGACGGAATAATGACGACATAATTGCTAACGAAATTATGACGAAAATAGACCGGTAATACTATTGATGGAAAATAGACGGAAAATAAGATGATGGAATTTCGATGGAATATTGCCGATAATATGTTCGGCCGGAAGTTTATCGGAAAGATGACGGAACGTGGAGTAGCGTAAAAATGACTGAATTTTGACGGTTTATTAGTTGACTGACATGTCTGATCTCTTGATAATATAGCTAAGTATTCAAATAGAATCCAAACACTTATGCTGAGTCACGGCAATCAAAACATTTGTATTAACTCGTGGTGAACCGAGGTCGTACCCAAGGGATAGGTGGTTAAACCAATAATGCTAACGATCTGACTAGAATGTCTATGGTTTGGGGGGGTTTTTGTTATCCTAAGAGGATGATAGTAGAAGGTACTATCCAAAAGTGAGATTATATCTACTAAAAGTGATTAACTTTCAACTAAGAGATGACTAGGAATCACTTCTCCACCTAGACAATTATTGTGACAATGAAATGGGATACCAATGATGAAATCACATGCACATGCTTAGAAATTGGCTTATGCAACATTAGTACTAAGTTCAACTCGCGCTATAACTTAGTACAAAGAGGTTACATCTCGCATAGTACCTCATACTTGCATTCTATTGGCACTATAGAATATGAATGTCTAGCCTCACACTTGCGCTTTATTGGCTAGATAATCATGTTCTTGTTAAGTTCAAGCAATTCTCATTAGGTTAAAGAGTTATCCATCTAACACAAAATCCTAATGCTTTTTCATTTAGTTCATTGAAGTCATGATGATCAACGTGAGCTACATCAAGCATGAGATCAAGCAGAATTCCTATTGAGAACCTTTCACAAACATCTTATAGGCAATTCGAGAAATTAAGTTCAAAAGAAGAAGATTCGTATGCAAACTCATTCATCATTAGCGTCCAAGGTATTTACAACGTCACAAACATGTCTAGGGGATCCATTGATCCCCAATCAAGGTCACTACTCACTCATGGTGAGTTTACAAACGAAGTCAACAATAAAAATGCAAACAACCATATGGAAAGTAGAGTTTAGAACTTCAAAACCGATATGGAGATTCAAGAACACTAGAGGACCTGATCTTCGATCTTTGTTGTTGAAGATTTTCCTAACTTAATCCCCAACTTCTCTATCTCCGGATCGCCGTCTATCCTGAACACCCCACGTCCCTTTTTCTTAGAAAACCCTCGATCTCTATATCAAAAACCATCCAAATTCCCCTCAAAGGAAACTCATTTTTTCTCCGCAAACGCATGCGTTCGCATGGTCTCCTGCAGGCTGGGAAATTTGATTGAGTGCGAGCGCGCAGAGCCATGCGTGCGAACGCACGAGATTTTCATGCGTCGGGTCTGGGTTGTGTGACCGTACAAGGCTGCCAAGGCTAGCAGGGCAACGAAGTACATGCATGCGAGCGCATGCTTTGAACCATGCGAACGCATGACCTTGATAAATTTGCGCTCCGACTTCCAACTTGTGTTTTCTTGCTCCAAAATGCTCGGTTTTGCCCCAAAATCACTGCCTACTTGTATTCTCAGCTTAAACTCTGTAATTTGCCTGAAAAGAACCACAAAGCAACAAATAGCAAGTGAAATCGTAATAGAACAATCGAAACAATAAGCATAGAGGTCGCCTAAAATGCATATATTTAGCGCTATCAATGTCCCGAAAATTTGCGGAAAACCAGTGTAACGAAATTAAGACGATATTCTGACGAAGAATCTCGCCGGATACATGACGAATTTACGACGAAAATTTATTTACCGGAGATGTGACGGAATGTCGACGAAATATTGACGGAAACAAAAGACGGAATGTTGACGAAAACTTAATTAATTCCGCCGGAAAATTTGCCGTCAACATCATTTCCGTCGGAAAAGTGACCGAAATTCGGTTTTTTCCGGCACAATTCCGTCACTAATCCATCGGTTTCCTGTCGTCGGAAATTTTCCATAAATTAGTAGTGTAAATATAACATAAATTAAATTAAATTCAGCTAAGTTAAATTAAATTAACATAAATTAAATTAAATTAAACTAAATTCAGCTAACATAAATTTCAACTCAATCAAACGGCCCTAAATGACCCCATATTCATCTTCATTACCTTTGTTGTATACACACTTATCGCACTTTCATCAAGCGCTATCACACTGTCAAATTTATCATCTTATAATTGCTTTGGCGCTTATTTCAACCAAACTAAGATCTGACAAGTTTATGAACTTTCTACTATTTTCCAGACGATCTTTTTTTTGCCACCATATATATCTCTACCTCAAGATTACAATTAAGAAAGTGTAGAAATCCAGCCATAGTCTTCATCTGAATATGATCGGAGATCACAGGAAGACGATCGGAGTTCGAGCAATCGAAGAACGAAGAAGAAATTAGGTAAACCTAATTTTGTATTGATTTTTGATAAGAATGAACAAAGGGCGCAAAAGTTTGTTATAAACAGACTTTTGCAAAGTTTACAAAGTGTACACAAGACATCTCAAAGAAACAACTAAATACAAAACTAGTTCTTGATAATTACAAAATGGCCCAGCCGGTCGGCTGATAGTTGCGTAACAGACTTGTATCCTCAATACCCCCCCCCCCCCCTCAAGCTCAACTCATGAAGCTTGTTGATAACGTTGAGCTTGCAGAACAGGTGCAGAAGACGATCAGCAGATAGAGCCTTAGTAAAGGGGTCTGCCGGCTGCTCAGATATAGGAACAAACTGTGGACTGATCAAACCAGAAGTGAAGTGCTGCTTTACCACATGGCAGTTCAATTCAACATGCTTTGTACGGTCAAGGAACACAAGATTCCGAGCAATGTGCATAGCAGAACGATTATCACAGTGAAGGGGCACAGGGGACTGAATGAAGACTTGAAAATCAGCTAGCACCCTTACAAGCCAGGCTACCTCACAACAAGTGTGTGCCATAGCCCTGTATTCAGCCTCAGTTGAAGATCTACAAACAGTGGCTTGCTTCTTTGTCTTCCAGGAGATCAGAGCATCACCCAAAGTGACAGCATAGCCAGTGATGTATCTCCTGGTTATAGGACAGGCCCCCCAGTCTGCATCACAGAAGGCTGATAGCTCAAGTTGTTAGCCACTGGAATAGAACAGACCTTGAGCTGGAGCCTTCTTGAGATACCTGAGAACTTTGTGAGCTGCTTTGAGATGATCATCAGTAGGCTTGTTCACGAATTGATTGAGGATATGGACAGGATAGGCCAGATCAGGTCTGGTGTTTGTGAGATATATAAGCTGCCTAACCAATCTCCTATAAGGCATTGGATCAGAAAGAACTGGTGCAGAAGACAAGCCAAGTTTGTGATTAGAATCTATGGGAATTGTAGAAGGTTTACAAGCCAAGAGCCCAGCTTCAGATATAAGTTCAAGGGCATATATTTTCTCTGGTTCAAAAATAGGCCATCATCAGACCTGGATACTTCAAAACTCAGAAAATATCTCAACTGCCCCAAGTCCTTGATCTTGAACAAGTCATGAATAAAGGCCTTAACCTTTTGAATAAGATCAGAAGATGTACCTGTGAGGATCACATCATCTACATACACCAGCAGAGCCAAGAAAATACCTTCCTTGTTGTAAGTAAACAATGAGTGAACATTTTGACTCTAAGTAAAACCAAAACTGATCAAAGCATCACTGAATCTAGCATACCACTGCCTTGGTGCTTGTTTAAGACCATACAAGCTTTTAAGTAACTTGCATACCCTGCCTTGAGCTTTCTCAGTTTTGAAATAGCCTAGAGGTAAGGTCATATAGACTTCTTCATCAAGTTGGCCATGTAGAAAAGCTTTATCTACATCCAATTGGAATAAGGGCCAACCCTTAAAAACTGCCACATCCATTAAAGCTCTAATGGTATTCATTTTGTCCACATGTGCAAATGTCTCATGATAATCAAGGCCTTCAGTCTGAGTGAAACCTCTTGCAACAAGCCTTGCCTTGTATCTTTGGATTGTGCCATCTGAATTTCTTTTGACTCTGTAAATCCATTTGGAACCAATAGGATTCATGCCTGGTGGTAAATCAGTAATTTCCCAAGTGCTGTTTTTGTGAAGAGCTTGAAGTTCAGCCTCCATAGCCTCATTCCATTTGGGATCCTTACAAGCCTTTGTGTAGCAAGTAGGTTCATCATCAGATAGAACTTGAAGAGAAAAATGTTGCAAACTTGAGGAACACCCAGAATAGTCTACATACTTGTGAATGGGATACTCAATTTTTGAAGCCAAAACAGTATTGCACACAAAGTCTCTCAAGTACCTGTTATTAGACTTAGGCACCCTTGAGGTCCTCCTGATAGGCTGACCATGAGTGGAGTCATCTTGAGAAGGAATAGCTGAGGAAGGAGCAGATGATATCAGCTCAGCAACCTGAGGCTGATCAGTAAAATAATCATCACTGGTAGAGCATTGAGGTAGAGGATCAGTAACCTCATCAGGTAAATGAACAGTAACTGGCTCAGCAGAATTTGCACCAGCAGGCTGATTTCCACTTGCATCACAGGGAAAAATTTCCTCAACAAACTTAACATCTCTGGAAACATAGGAGACTTGATTCTGTAAGTCAAACAGCTTATACCCTTTTTGATTGAAGGCATAACCTATGAAAATGCATGGAATAGCCCTGGTGTCAAATTTTGATTTACCAGGCGAAATGTTGGTCATATAACACAAACAGCCAAAAGCTTTCATATGACTATACTCAGGCTTCCTTTTGAACAAAACTTCAAATGGAGTAAGGCCCTCCAAGACAGAAGAAGGTAACCTATAGATGATATAGGTGGCAGTAAGAACACATTCACCCCATAGAAAATCAGGAACCTTGGATTGAAATTTGAGAGATCTAGCCACCTCAAGCAAATGCCCGTGCTTTCTTTCAACTATGCCATTTTGTTGAGGACTGTATGTGCATGAGGTTTGTTGAACACATCCTTGAGCTAGTTTCCATGTGACTGAGAAACTCAGTTCCATTATCTGTCATGACTGTCTTGATAGAACAATGAAATTGTGTTTGAATCATCACATAGAAGTTAATAAGATGATCAGCAGCTTCACTTTTCTGTTTCATCAAAAAAGTCCAAGTGACTCTAGACATATCCTCAACAATGGTTAGAAAATACTTTGCCCCAGAAATGGTTGGTTCCTTATAAGGACCCCAAATATCCACATGTATGATTTCAAACAAAGTCTGACTACTACTAGTGCTAGTAGGAAAAGGAAGCCTTGTCTGCTTAGCATGAGGACAAATATGACAATGCATATTGGAGTTTTTACAACTGAAATCAGGAATACAATGATTCAATGTACTGGTCAGCTTATTATAAGGCACATGCCCCAGTCTATAATGCCAAAGAGTAGCATCCTTGTCAACAGAAAGACAGTCTCCAACCTTGACAGTCTTGAAGTGATACATGCCTTCAACCAAATCGCCAGTCCCTTGTAAAGTCTGCTTCACTTGGTCCTTAAATACAACAGCCTCTTTCACTAAACTGAACCACTAGCTTAGCATCCTCCACTAGCTTGGCTATAGACATTAAGTTGTATATGATATTCGAAACCAGCAGAACATTAGATAGCTTTATGTCATCACTTAGGATACAAGAGCTAGTGTGAGTAACCATGACCCTGCTTCCATCAGGCATAATGACACTATAGGGAACTTTAAGACTAACAAGATCAATCAATAGATGAGCATGAGGAGTTATATGATCTGTGGCACCACTATCAATAACCCAAGTATCCCTACTCACTTCAACAGAAGAAAGACAGGTAATACCTGCCATATGATCATGACTTTGAGCACCACCATTGCCAAGAAAAACCATGAGCTTGTGGAGTTGATCCTTAGTCATATTCAAGAAACTAATCTGAACAGGAGAAGCTTCACTAGTAGAGTGAGCAGCCTGCATTTGAAACCTCAGACACAACATTTTTAGCAGCACCTCTACTACCTCTATTATTTGAGTTATTTGCCTTGTTGTTGGTAGTGAACTTGTATCCAGGAGGATACCCATGCAGCTTATAACAAGTCTCCCTTACATGCCCTTGTAGCTGACAGTATGTACAGAACAAAGATTTTCTGTTTTTGTTAAAAGCAGTAGACCTGGCAGCTTGTTTGGTGGAGCCACCAGAAGACTGAGAATTGGACTGCTTATAAGTAGACTGAGAAGAATCATATGCATGTCCAGCATAAAGAGCTGACACCTCAGGGAGAGAAACTTGCTTAGACTTCCATTGATACTCATCTTGCACTAGCTGCTTATAACACTCCTTCAAACTTGGTGAGGGTTTCATCTAAAGAATGCTAGACCTGGAAGTGATATAGACATCATTCAGGCCCATGAGAAACTTCATTCTCCTGTCTCTCATGTTCCTATCATTAGAGCAACGTCTAGCCTTACATCTTGACCCAAGGTCACAAGAGGTATCCTCAGTTAAGGCATCCTCATCGCCCCATAACTGAATCAGCTAGTTGTAGTACTGAGCAATGGACTTATCGTCTTGCATCAACATAGCAATCTCTTGTTGAATAGAGAATATTGTAAAATCATTGGATCATGAGAAGCATTCCTCGAGATCTTCCCAAGCATGCATACAGTCAATAAAATGAATCAATGATGAGCAAATTTCAGGCGAAACAGAATTGGTGATCCAGGAAAACACCACATTATTGCATTTGTCCCATCGGGCACCCTGATTAGGATCAGTTGGTCTCGGATATTCACCACGCACAAAACCTTTTCATCTTGATGCCTAATGCCATTTCCATAGACTTCCGCCAATTAAGGTAATTCTTGTACCCAAGCAATGGTTGAGTGACAAGTGAAATAGCCACATTCTCATTACTGCTTACAAACAAAGGATCGTCGGCTACATTCATGACATCAGATGTCGTAGCAGACGTAGTTGCAGGTTGCGAACTTGTCGAAGTCATTGACACAGACGAGCGCAAAACGAACCAACACAAACACAACAATCAAGAATTCGAGCGGAAAAGCACAAGAATCCTACCGGATCGACGCCAGTCATCTGGTACCATGTAGAAATCCAGCCATAATCTTCATCTGAACATGATCGGAGATCACAGGAAGACGATCGGAGTTCGAGCAATCGAAGAACGAAGAAGAAATTAGCTAAACCTAATTTTGTATTGATTTTTGATAAGAATGAACAAAGGGCGCAAAAGTCTGTTATAAACAGACTTTTGCGAAGTTTACAAAGTGTACACAAGACACCTCAAAGAAACAACTAAATACAAAACTAGTTCTTGATAATTACAAAATGGCCCAACCGGTCGGCTAACACAGGACCAAAAGATCAGCCGGTCGGCTGATAGCTGCGTAACAGACTTGTATCCTCAATAGAAAGATTATTTCCACGTCCATTTGATAAATCTTTAAATTACACAAAACCGAAATGAAAGATATGATCATTCTAATAAATGTGATTAATCCTTGTCATTTACGAATTACAAGTGTCAAAGTCGTCTAGGCCATCTTTCTATATATATATATATCTGATAGCAAATCTCACCTCATACTTACCCTATTGTCATCCATTTTAATCTTACTCGAAATCATGTATTTTATATATACTTTTTAGAGGAAGATCATCCTACTCCATTTCCATTACATGGTTTTACGAAATGGACTTTATTTCGATCCTATTTCCTTCTATAATGAATCATGCATCAACTGAGCTTTTTATTGGAGCTCAAAATGGCAGATCAACCATGCAATTCTGGGTTGATCTGCATGTTTTGTGTTTTGCTCCAAGCAGAACGTTGCCGTTTTGTCTCGTAGGCGCGAATCCGAATTGAAGCAAGCGACGTCGTTCAGAGAGGCACGCAGCTGGTTTCAAACTGATTAAAGGAACGGCTTCGTTTTATGTTTTGGGGTCAGTTTGTAATTTAGTGAAAGCTTGGCTTGTATCTTATGTAAACTAGAGGGGTCGTATTGTATATACTCGTGTGTATAAAAACGCAGCGTTGAGCTATAAATCATTGAGAACGAGAACAGTATTTCCCCGCCACTTCTTCCGGCGTTCTTCGTTCATGCTCCGGCGATCCTCCGATCGTCACGTTTTTCATGGTATCAGAGCAGATTCGACCCATCTGCATCTTCGATTGTTGATTCGCTTTTGAATCTTGAGATTTGGTTGAGTTTTGAGTACTTTCCATTTTTTCGATTCCGCAATGGCTAGGGTTGTTCGTGAAGCTGTGGCTAAGAATCCGACAGAGGATCCTTATCATTTCAACAACAATGACATTACCAGTGCTTCGATCGTCAGCGAAATTCTTCAAGGAAGACAGAACTTCGTCACTTGGGAGAAATCAATGGAGATTGCGCTGTCGGTAAGATCTAAACTTGATTTTATGTTAGGAAAACAGCCTAAGCCTATTGATCCTGTTCTAAGTGCTAAGTAGAAGCGATGCAATGATGTGATTATGACCTGGTTGCTCAATTCTGTTTCTAAGAAAGTAGTCAGTCATATATTGCATGCTAAAGATGTTGCTAGTGCTTGGCGCATTTTACACAATAGATATGCTGGATCAAATGTGTCCAGGAAGTTTTATCTAAAGAAGGAAGTGAGTAATATCAGACAAGGTGATCTGGATATAGCAAAATACTTTGAGAAATTGAATGGTTTCTGGAAAGAAATAGATGCTATGAGCAAGAGATCTGGCTGTGAGGAAGACAGTGAATGCAATGATTGTAAAACTTGTGCTAAAGAAAGAGAAGAAGACAGGGTGATTGAGTTCCTTATGGGTCTAAATGAAGAGTATGCTCATATAAGGACTCACATTCTGGCTCTTAAAGAGCTTCCCATTCTTGATGTTGTGTATGATATGGCATTGAATGCTGAAAGTCAGCAGACAGTTACTAGAAGCCCTCATGTTGAACATCTGCTCTTTATAGTAATCATCAGGATAAACAAGGAAAGACTAAAGGCAGAGTGTTCTGCACACACTGCCAGTTGCATGGTCATACTGATCAGTCGATATTTCGACTAATTATTCACTGCATTCGATGAAGGATAATACTCGTTCTCCGGGAAAATTGTCTCTATTTGATGTCTTTCACTAGTTTTCAGGAAAATAACGCATATCCTTGCTCCGTGAGCCCATGGGATCGAAAGAACGGAAAAATCGACGAAAAAGACCAACAAAGGGATCTGAGCCAGCAACAGCCCGTGACAACCGTGACACACTCACCTGTCACGGGAGTCACGGCACTTTTCTTCAACCGAGATTTTGGCTCAGCCCGTGACAACCGTGACACACTCACCTGTCACGGGTGTCACGGCACTTTTCTTCAACCGAGATTTTGGCTCAAGCCGTGACAGCCGTGACACACCTGGCTGTCACGGGTGTAACGGGTCCGTCGGCAGGCAGACTTCAAGTTGTTTCCAAAAATCAATTTTGGGCTTTTCAGCCTTTTTGGACGATCTATAAAAGGAAACACGATCAGAATTTCATAGGGTCCTAAATTTTGGAGAAGACCTAGCTTGAGAGAAGACAAAGCTTTCATCGTGAGGATCATCGAGCTTCAATTGTTTACGGTTTACTCGTTTCTTTCCTTCATTATACACTGTTTTTGGTTTAATCACCATGAATAGTGAGTAGTCCTCCTATTCTGGGATCCTACGGATCCCGTGCTATGTAACCCTAACTCTCATGTGATCAATTAAAGTTGTTATTTATGCGATTCGAATATTCAATTTCACTGTGTGCTTAATTTTATCGTTCTATGCAAGTATTTACATCAAAGGGTATGTTTGCATGCTAGAACGTATTTAGGTTATATGCCGAAAGGTGGATGGGCCCTAGGGATTAACCGGATTGCATGAAATTGATGTTAGGTCATGTTTACATGAGTTAATAGGAAAACCTTTAGTTTAATAAATCGAGATCGTTGATAATCCGTGGATGGGCGGCGTTCAACGATTGAGATTAATCTAGACAATGATCCGTGGATGGGCGGCTTGTCTAGTGTTATTTCGGTTATATTCCATATTCGATAGCATGAATAATTTACGCAACACGATCGCATGATTAGTGGGGTTAGCACGGGCGAAGTATGGATTCTGGAATTCTTTCTCTGATAAAAACACAACTTTTATTTCCCGCAATTAATTTTCTGTTATTTAATTTCCGCAATTCTCGTGACAACAAAACCTTTTTACAAGATTCAATCGGAATAGCTAAATAGGTCACACCGTTTGCTAATACTCACACGCACTGCTCCTAGGATCGACCCTTGGCTTACCAAGGTTTACAAATTTTGTTTGACTGCAATTGAACCCCTAAAACTTATAATTTGACGACTATAAAGGGTTAAAAATACGCGTGTCAAAATGGCGTCGTTGCCGGGGAGCAGCATTTAGTGTGATATTAGAATAACGTGTGTAGTTTAGGCTATTCCACCTTGTTTGTTATTTGTTTTTTTTTCTGCTTTGATTTCTTCACTCACGGTGATTCTTGGCTCTTGCAGGTACTAGCTAGTTCATGCCAAGGAAAACACCCAAAAAGAAGAAGCAAATTCAGATTTCAGACGAGGACACACCAGACCGAAGAAACAATACTCGCAGGGTCCAAAACGAAGCTCGGCAGCTACGAGCACTGAACAGAAACTTCGCAGCAATGGCTATGAATCAGAACAACCCAGCTTTGCTGAATGGAGTGGTCGAAGACAATCAGCAGCATCTAGTGCAGCAACCAGTGCGCATGACGCTTGGAGACTACACTGCTTCGCGTGTTACTGGGTTCCAGTCCGCCATTGCACCACCGGGGATAGCTAACAATACATGGGAGCTCAAAATAGGTCTCATTCAAATGGTGCAAAACAATCAGTTTTTTGGACGAATGAATGAAGATCCTCACCAGCATCTCAAGCGATTTACTCAGATGTGCAACACGGTGAAAACCAACGGTGTCCCTCCAGAGTCTTACTACCTCAGGCTGTTCCCGTTCTCACTGTCCGACAAGGCTAGCAGATGGTTAGACAGCCATGCTGAAGGTACTTTTACCACCTGGAACAAGCTGGCCGAAGCCTTTCTCCAACAATACTTCCCACCATCGAAGACAGCTCATTTCAGGAACAAAATCATCTCGTTCCGCTCTATCGATGGTGAGACTCTGTACGACTCATGGGAGAGGTATAAGGAGCTGACAAGGATGTGCCCACACCACAATCTAGAGCAGTGGCAGATTATCGACACTTTCTATCAGGGGATCGATCAAGGGATGCGTACCTTGATCAATCAAGCAGCTGGTGGGGGGCTTAATGGAGTCCCGCTGGAGGACGCCTATGGTATTACAGAGAGAGAAGCCCAAGATTACCACCTTTGGACAAGCGACCGAGGTAATCCTAAGGATAGAAAGGGTGTGCGGGATCTCTGCCAAACTGAGAGCACCAATGACATTGCCGGTTGACTGATACTGTGAAACTACTTGCAACAGAGATTCAGAACATGAAGGTAGGAAGCACTATGAAGTCCTCAGACGTCGCTAACATTAGCGTGTACTGTCAGTTATGCGGCTCTCCTTCTCACTATGCAGATGGTTGTCCAGTAATCGGATCAAATGATGACAGCGGAAACCATGAGGATGCAAACTTTGTTGGGCAGAATAATCAAGGGACTGGTTTCGGGAACGGATCAGCCGGTAACCGGTGGGACAATCCAAACCGAAATCACCCTAACCTCTCGTACAAACCACAGAATCAAGCACCTCAGAGTTTCTCGTACAAACAGCAACAAGGCAGTGCACCGTACCAACCACGAGGACAATACACCGTTCAGGCTCAGCAAACACAGAACCACACTTCCTACCAGCCGAAGCCTCAGTACAACAATCAGCCACAAGGGCAGCAAAATCAGAATTCAGGGAGCTACAACAGTAGAGATCAACCACAGCGAGATCAGAATTCTGGTTCAACTTCAAACATCGAAGCCATGCTAGCAAGCTTCATGACCGATCAGCGAAAGACATCTGAGGACACCGCTGCCGAGGTAAGAGAGTTACGAAGGACTGTTGAGAAGCTCGCCATCCAGAACAGAATGCTGGAGTCTCAGGTGGCTCTGCATGCAAATTCAGCAACGAGAGAACATGGGAAACTCCCTTCAAAACCAGAGCACAACACTAGGGAATCGGTCAATGCTATCACACTCCGAGGTGGCAAACAACTTGAAATGCTACCAGCTCAAACCACTCGAGCAACAGCAGAAAAATCAACGCTTAATTCTGCTCCTGCTGATGCGGAATCGTCTATAGAAGCTGAAAACCGAGTTGAGAATTCTGCTAAAACAGTGGAGCCGGCTCTTTATAAGCCTCCGGTCCCATTCCCACAGCGGCTCAAAGCTACGAGAAGAGATAAAGAGTCCATGCAGTTCATTGACAAAATTCGTACTCTTTACATTACGATGCCTTTCACTGATGCAATCACCCAGATCCCCACCTATGCAAAATTCATGAAGGAGATTCTGACCGGGAAACGGAAGATGGACGGGACCGAGACAGTGGCCCTAAGTGAGGAGTGTAGCGCCGCCATGCACCAGCCCATGCCGCCTAAGCTTAAGGATTCAGGGAGTTTTTCTATCCCTTGTGATATTGGTGGCATTACTATTAGATGTGCTTTGTGTGATCTTGGTGCTAGTGTGTCTATCATGCCTTATTCGTTGTTTGCTAAACTGAATTTGGATGATCTTTGTCCTACTAATATCTCTATTCGCCTTGCGGATTGTTCTTGTAGACTCCCGAAAGGGATTCTACGAGACGTACCTGTCAAGGTGAAAAATATCTACATACATGCTGATTTTATTGTGCTAGAGATCTCAGAAGACATAGACAACCCGATTATACTTGGTAGACCATTCCTTTATACGGCTAAGGTTGTTATTGACATGGATATAGGGTCTATAGCTTTGCGAGTAGGCAGCGAACGTGTTGTCTTTTATTTGCCTGACATGTGCAAGACACCTAGTCTTTTAGCTGACTGTGATGTGTTAGACTCTGCTGATGTTGATCTGCCCATTACACTGACCTCTATTGAATCTTACAAAGTTACACCTGGCTACCCCATACCGATGGATCTCTGCGCAGTGAGCATTGAGGGAGGCGCTGAAACTGGATAGCTCTCCGAGTCAGGTAAGGAACCTTGTAAGGTAGAGCTGAAACCTCTACCTGCAAGTCTCAGGTATGAATTTCTGGGCCCTAACTCAACCTATCCGGTGATTGTGAATGCATCTTTGACTGATGTAGAGATCCAGAAATTGCTAGATGTTCTGCGCAAACATAGACCAGCCCTAGGATATTCTATAGACGACCTCAAAGGGCTTAGCCCAGATTTGTGCATGCATAGAATCAATCTTGAGGGCGATGCTAGACCCAGTAGAGATGCCTTGAGACGTTTAAATCCTAAGCTGAATGATGTGGTTAAGAAGGAAATTCTGAAATTGTTGGATGCTGGTATTATTTATTCTGTTGCTGATAGCAATTAGGTAAGTCCTGTGCACGTAGTCCCTAAGAAGGGTGGTTTAACTGTTGTACGAAATGAGCATAATGAATTAATTCCTACTCGTACTGTAACTGGCTGGCGTATGTGCATTGACTACAGGAAATTGAATAAGGCCACTCTTAAGGATCACTTCCCATTGCCTTTTATTGATCAGATGTTGGAACGACTAGCTAAGCATAAGTTTTTCTGCTACCTCGACGGTTATAGTGGATTCTTTCAGATCCCTATCCACCCCGAGGATCAGGAGAAGACCACTTTTACTTGCCCTTTTGGCACATTCGCTTATCGACGCATGCCCTTCGGGCTTTGTAATGCACCAGCCACGTTTCAGCGTTGCATGATGGCTATCTTTTCTGAATTTTTAGAGCACACCATGGAAGTATTCATGGACGATTTTTCGGTGTATGGCTCTTCGTTCGATGCATGTCTCTCTAACCTCACTAATGTTCTCCGCAGGTGCGTTGACACTAACCTGGTCTTGAACTGGGAGAAGTGTCACTTTATGGTGCAGGAAGGAATTGTGCTGGGGCACATGGTCTCTCACCGTGGCATCGAGGTCGATCGCGCGAAGGTGGAGGTGATTGAGAAGCTGACCCCTCCAAAAGATGTGAAAGGAATCAGGAGCTTCCTTGGGCACGCTGGATTTTACAGACGATTCATCAAGAATTTTTCGAAGACAGCAAAGCCGCTCACTGATTTACTTTGTCAGGAAGCTGAGTTTAATTTTAATGATTCATGTTTAATGGCTTTCAATAATCTGAAAACTGCTCTTACTTCCGCTCCGATAGTGCAGCCTCCCGATTGGGACCTGCCATTTGAACTAATGTGTGATGCAAGTGATTTTGCAGTAGGAGCAGTCTTGGGGCAGCGCATCGACAAGAAACTACACGTAGTTTACTACGCCAGTAAGGTCCTCTCCGGAGCAGCAGTTAACTA
This sequence comes from Rhodiola chrysanthemifolia, assembly GCA_033675395.1. Classification (NCBI taxonomy): domain Eukaryota; kingdom Viridiplantae; phylum Streptophyta; class Magnoliopsida; order Saxifragales; family Crassulaceae; genus Rhodiola; species Rhodiola chrysanthemifolia. The sequence goes on along the minus strand of CM066210.1, from coordinate 28,545,939 downwards.
CACTACAATTGAGAAAGAGATGCTGGCCATCGTCTATGCTTTCGAGAAGTTCAGACAGTATCTCATTGGTTCGAAAAGCATAGTATACACCGATCATGCTGCGATCAAATATTTGTTGTCAAAGAAGGACTCGAAGCCTCGTCTCATACGATGGGTCCACCTCCTCCAGGAATTTGATATCGACATTAGAGACAAGAAGGGAGCAGAAAATCTGGTTGCAGATCACTTGTCACGCCTCGAGCTAGGAGAGCTCGACCGCGAAGAGGACACGCTCCCGATGACTGACTCTCTAGCAGGAGAACAGCTGATGCGCATTGATGTGACACCGTCCCGTGGTACGCAGATTTTGTTAATTTCTTGGCCTGTGGAATCCTCCCTCCCGACCTCTCGCACAACCAGAAGAGGAAATTCCTTTCCGATGTTAAAAGGTACTTCTGGGATGACCCTTTCCTTTATAGATTATGTGATGACGGTCTCTACAGGACTTGTGTCGACGAGGACCAGATCCCATATATTCTGGAACGCTGCCACTCTTCTCAATACGGTGGACACGGGGCTGGTTCAAAAACAGCTACAAAGGTTCTACAGTCCGGTTTCTTTTGGCCCTCGCTATTTAAGGATGCACATGAATTCGCCAAAGCCTGTGATTAGACCTGCACAAATCCGGGCCGGCCCGACCGCCCGATCCGCCCGCCCGGTCAATGAAACGGGCTTGGACACACATTTTAGCCCGAATCGGGCTAATTGGCCCGCCCATTAACCCGCTATAAATTAAACCTTAATTTTTATTTTATTTTTAAAAAAGGAAATTAATACTTAATTGTAATTAGTAAGAAATAAAAATATATATCTAATATGTGTTCTTGAAATCGAAAAGAAATAGACTCCAAAAATAAAATAGTTGAAAGTTTTAACAATCAAAATTACTCCAAACATTCCACGTTAAAAACTTTTGTGAAATATTTTATGATGCTTTGGAAATATTTTACTTCAATGTGACGAATGTTTTGCATCCATCTATTATGTTACATCATTATAATATATTGCTGTTGTCCAAAAAAATTATTGTATTTTTATTTAAGTTATACATGAAAATTAAAATGTAGCGATACATATTTGACCGGGTTGGCCCGATGGGTAACCCGGCCCGGTACATCGGGCGGGCTTGGACAACATTATGAGCCCGAATTGACCGGGCGGGTTTAGCCCGGCCCGATTGTATGGGCTATGAAATATAAAAAAGCCCGGCCCGAGCCCGCATTTGTGCAGGTCTACCAGTGATCAGTGCCAGAGGACTGGAAATATCTCGAAGCAGCAGGAGATGCCACAGCAGAGCATTCTCGCAGTAGACCTATTCGATGTTTGGGGGATTGACTTTATGGGACCGTTCCCACCTTTCTATGGGAATCAGTATATCTTGGTAGCAGTCGATTATGTTTCTAAGTGGGTTGAAGCAGTTGCCACTCCTACTTGCGACGCCAAGGTAGTTATCAAAATGTTTCAGAAGGTAATCTTCCCTCGGTTCGGAGTACCCAGAACAGTTATCAGTGATGGAGGCTCTCATTTCAAAGAAAGAAATTTCGAAACATTGCTGAAGAAATATGGAGTCTATCATAAAATTGGCACTCCTTATCACCCTCAGACCAGTGGGCAGGTAGAGATCTCCAACAGAGAGATCAAAAGCATTTTGGGGAAGACAGTCTCAAGCCACAGGAAAGATTGGGCGTCTAAGCTGGACGACGCGCTGTGGGCATACATGACTGCATACAAAACGCCTATCGGTATGAGTCCGTTCAGACTTGTCTACGGAAAAACCTGCCACTTGCCGGTCGAACTCGAGTACAAGGCTTTATGGGCTATCAGGGAGCTGAACATGGACATGAAGGCAGCCGGAGAAAAGCGAATATTGCAGCTCCACGAGCTTGACGAGATCAGACTAGATTCATATGAGAATGCTCGCATCTACAAGGAGAGAACAAAGAAATGGCATGTAAGAGAATCGTGCGCAGAGAGTTCAATGAAGGCGAGCGAGTTCTCCTCTACAACTCCCGCCTCAGATTATTTCCTGGAAAGCTGCGCACTAAATGGAGTGGCCCTTACACAGTGGAGCGAGCATATCCTGATGGACATGTGGAACTAAGCATTGAGGGAGGAAAATCTATTGTAGTGAACGGGCAACGCCTCAAGCACTACCACGTACTCAAGCATCTGGCACCCCCCGAAGGCGTTACCGATAACCTGCTTCTCGGGGAGGGATCCTAGCTAAAGGACTCTCCGAGAATGTTTCCTATGCACTGTGAGTCTGTATTGACCCAGCTATGTCTCGCCAAGACGTTAAACTAGGCCTCTTCGGGGAGTAACCCGTGCTGTAAGTTTCAATTATTTGCACTTTTTGCATCGTACAATTTGTGTGTGAACCGTGCAGGAATGCAAGTGTGGAGTGAACAACAATCAGTTTTTCTGGACCGGCACAGCAAATTTAGCTGAAATTTTGGGAAGGTGTCGTGACAGCCGTTACACATAGGACTGTCACGGCTGTAACGGGTTGTGCAGCTGGGCAGTGATTTCTTGAGGTGCCGTGACAGCCGTTACACATAGGACTGTCACGGCTGTCACGGGTATTGCAGTTGGGCAGTGAATTCTTGATGAGCCGTGACAGCCGTCACACATTGGACCTGTCACGGACCGGCTCGGTTGTCACGGGGGTCTCGTCTTCTCCAAATTTCAATTTCAGTTCAGAAACCCTAATTTCAAAAATTACATTTTCTCTCACTCTCCGACCACCCAACCGACTCCGTCCGCCCGAAAGCCACCCCAGGCCGTCTGACCGCCATTCCCGACCGTCCGCCACTCTCGTACGGCAAACCCCTCTCCTCCATTCCGGCCGAACCCTTCACCCCATGGCTAGAACGAGAAGGGTCGAAAACCCCCCCCCCCCCCCTTCCAGTCGCTCCGGCCGAACCAACCAAGCCAGCTCCTCCACCGCAGCTCCTCCACCATCATCTTCAACCGCCATCATCCCAGCACCACCGCCGGACCAACCACGCCCCTACCCAATTGCCAATGCCTGCAGATTTGGTGACGAGGCTGAGCACCAGCGACGGTTCGACAATGTCATATCCAAAAAGACGGTAAAACCTACTCTTGTCCCCTGCATTGATACGTTTACTGACTTGCAACGGGGTATATTGCCACAGTGTCGTAGTTTGTTTTTCGTCTCCGGGCTTGGTATATTGTTTAGTCGCCGCCATACGCTTACTTATCCTATATTACTCAAGGAGTTTTTAGCTACGTTTGAGATTGTAGGCAGCCCATTGAAGGTGACGCACTGGAAATTCAGAATTGGGTCGAGATATTATACTATGTCCAAGGCCGAGGTTTGCGAGGCATTGGGTTTTCCTTTAGAGGGTTTCTGTGGTGAGTATAGCGTGGATGAGAGGTATGAGTTCTGGAAACTCATATCTAGCTTCGATTACTACTTCAGGTCAGGTTGGAGCGCTGCTGGCATCAAGGAGCCTGTGTGGAAGATAGTCCACCGATTGGTGGCAATGAGCATTAACACTCGCCTTGAGGGCGCCACTGTTATCACCAACCCCGGTTTGGACATCTTGATCTCTATGCATAAAGGGGTATCGGTCGACTTCTTTCAGCTCCTCAGCGGGATGATGATGGCGTGGGGTTTGTCTATTGGGAACAAGGCCTTAGGTGGCGGTCTATTTATCTCTGTGCTCGCCGAGTCTCTAGGATGGAACCTCGATCCCTTGTACGGGACTGAGAAAGAGTTGACGCTGAGTTTGCTCAAAATTATTGAATGCAAGATGATTGGGAAAGACGGGGAGTGGACCCACAACCCCGAGCTCCCAAATGGAGCAAAGAGACGCCGCATTGATCGGGCACAGGCCAGGGCCCCTGTCCAGGAGAACCAGCCCCCGCATGATGATGTTGACATGGACGAGGCGCCCTCGCCTCCAGCGCCTAGCCACGTCCCTTCTCCCCCTCCGCCGCCAAATGCTGATGCCCAGCCCCCGAGCACTTTACTGGAGCGCTTAGAGCGCCTGGAGACCTCCCACTTGAGGCTTTTTGATCAGCAATACCAGATGATCCGGGCACAGGAGCAGATTTTAGCATTTCAGCGCCAGATGATGGTTTCTCAGGCTCCGTTCTCCAGACCGCAGGATCAGCAAGCTCAGAACTATGCCCAGCTCGCCGCCGATTTTTCAGAGTTCAGATCTCAGACCATCAGGGCACGAGACTGGGAGCAGGGTGCCTTATCCACTCTTCTTACGCATGTTGAGCTCGACTTTCCTCCCCCCCATGCTCCTTCCCACACTGGCCAAGAGGATGGCCCTTCTCGTCCCACCCCTGATGCTCCCTCAGACAGCATAGAGCGGTTGTTTGGCTCTGATGGTGATGCTGTCGACGATGGGGCCAGCTAGTCCCCCTTGGATTCACACTTCATGATCTGCTTTTGTCATTTTGTCAGTTGTTCTACATTTCATGGATCTCTATTGTACGCTGACTTTTGGATGCCGTTTTACATGTTATTCGATGCTTGAGTTATTTTGCCTATGTTTTTCTACCTTTACTCACATCGTTTACCTCTTTATTCTGTGGCATCCCTTATCCAGGTTTCTCCACGATTAACGATGATTACCTATTACTTGTGACGCTTTGTGTGTTCCTCTCCATATCTCCAGCTCATAAGTCGTGTTTCACTCACCGGACATCGTTTAATCACTATGGTATCGAGCTATCACGCACGAGGGAAGTTCCTATACGCTTATTTTCTCTTCTATTTATTCGCTTAGGGACTAAGCTCATTTTTAAGTGTGGAGTGGGTAGCGCATAGTCACACACATTGCATTTCACGTTCACTCTTGCATATGCTCAACAGTCTATGTATTACGATTGAAATCCTCGTTTTCTACGATACTCCTTGACCGATTGACATTCTTTTGGATTCGAAGTCTAGGACTTGAAATAGTTTTACTCGTGTGTGTATTCTCTTGAGTCAGTATCATTGCTAACCCTTGCCTATCACATGTTCTACGTATTTCTTGAAGCATGTTTAAGACTTGATATTAGTAGGCACCGTTTCAAAATTGTCAAAAGCTTAAAATTGCATATCTTTTTCCAGGTGACCTTAGTGCTAGTATATGTTTCTCTACACTCGTTGTGATTTGCATGCACCCGCCTTTATTCATACACTATGTCAAGCTTTAAGTGTGGAGTTAGACAATTGACCTTGAAGTTTTCCCTCAAGGACACAGTTCTTACTTTTCAGAGTTGGGTGAAATATTGACCCCGAAAAAAAAAGAAAAAGAAAAATTTCTGCGAAAAAAAAAGAGAAAAAAAATACCAAGGACCTTGTGACGAAAGTCGCCCCTTGCGTATGGAAAACACTCTTGAAACAATTTCTGCTCCCTTCTGCTTGATGTAGTGTAATCCCACCTTCTCATTGCGTGCAAATCATAACCTATCTTGAGAATTCGTGTACTAGAGTCTAAGGGATGATCCTCGTGCTTGCACTGAAATTTTAATGCAATTTTCGTGCTATTTTTCAGAAAATTTTTAAGCCGAGCTCCACTTCTCTTACGGGTCATTGCCTAGTCCTCGGCACTTGAGAATGAGCTTTGCACCAAGTGCCCGTGGACTATCCCTAGATAGCATAGGTGAATGGCGAGCGTGTTTTGTGAACCTTTTCATGTTCTTATCCCGTTGCGATAAAACTGTTTAGAACTTGTGATGAGGCGTTTGTTAGCCGTGTACACTGACCGTTTGAATGCATAACTCGTATAATCTATGATTGTCTGAAAACTTTGATGAAGATGTTTGACTTGAAGTTGAGGTAACACGATGAATCCGAGGTATGACATGACTTTACTGTGACTCATTGAGCATCATTCATGCATACACGTTAGTTAGTTGTATAGGGGATTTGTAGGTAGTCCCATTCCTGAAAACCTTCACGAGACTATACTCGTCCTACTAGGGCAGCCTAGAGGTTTAAAGGCTTGATGCATACACTAAATGCATTCGTGTCCTCTACGACAGTGAGTTATGAGTTTTTCTTTTTATCTTCGTTTTTGTTAGAATTGATCACATGTCACTTGAGTGGGTAGCTTTGAAACATATGGTTGTTGAGCATTACATTGACTCGTGTATTTATTCTGCCATTTGTTTGACATTTGTTCGGGACGAACAAATCCTAAGTGTGGAGTGTTTTGATCAGTCGATATTTCGACTAATTATTCACTGCATTCGATGAAGGATAATACTCGTTCTCCGGGCAAATTGTCTCTATTTGATGTCTTTCTCTAGTGTTTCAGGAAAATAACGCATATCCTTGCTCCGTGAGCCCATGGGATCGAAAGAACGAAAAAATCGACAAAAAAGACCAACAAAGGGATCTGAGCCAGCAACAGCCCGTGACAACCGTGACACACTCACCTGTCACGGGAGTCACGGCACTTTTCTTCAACCAAGATTTTGGCTCAGCCCGTGACAACCGTGACACACTCACCTGTCACGGGTGTCACGACACTTTTCTTCAACCGAGATTTTGGCTCAAGCCGTGACAGCCGTGACACACCTGGCTGTCACGGGTGTAACGGGTCCGTCGGCAGGCAGACTTCAAGTTGTTTCCAAAAATCAATTTTGGGCTTTTCAGCCTTTTTGGACGATCTATAAAAGGAAACACGATCAGAATTTCATAGGGTGCTGAATTTTGGAGAAGACCTAGCTTGAGAGAAGACAAAGCTTTCATCGTGAGGATCATCGAGCTTCAATTGTTTACGGTTTACTCGTTTCTTTCCTTCATTATACACTGTTTTTGGTTTAATCACCATGAATAGTGAGTAGTCCTCCTATTCTGGGATCCTACGGATCCCGTGCTATGTAACCCTAACTCTCATGTGATCAATTAAAGTTGTTATTTATGCGATTCGAATATTCAATTTCACTGTGTGCTTAATTTTATCGTTCTATGCAAGTATTTTCATCAAAGGGTATGTTTGCATGCTAGAACGTATTTAGGTTATATGCCGAAAGGTGGATGGGCCCTACGGATTAACCGGATTGCATGAAATTGATGTTAGGTCATGTTTACATGAGTTAATAGGAAAACCTTTAGTTTAATAAATCGAGATCGTTAATAATCCGTGGATGGGCGGCGTTCAACGATTGAGATTAATCTAGACAATGATCCGTGGATGGGCGGCTTGTCTAGTGTTATTTCGGTTATATCCATATTCGATAGCATGAATAATTTACGCAACATGATCGCATGATTAGTGGGGTTAGCACGGGCGAAGTATGGATTCTGGAATTCTTTCTCTGATAAAAACACAACTTTTATTTTCCGCAATTAATTTTCTGTTATTTAATTTCCGCAATTCTCGTGACAACAAAACCTTTTTACAAGATTCAATCGGAATAGCTAAATAGGTCACACCGTTTGCTAGTACTCACTCGCACTGCTCCTAGGATCGACCCTTGGCTTACCAAGGTTTACAAATTTTGTTTGACTGCAATTGAACCCCTAAAACTTATAATTTGACGACTATAAAGGGTTAAAAATACGCGTGTCACATACCAAGGAATATTGCTATAAACTGAATGGCTATCCACCAGGGCATAAGTTGTACAAGGGAAATCCAAGAAGTGGTGGAAGAGGCAGTGGTGTTGGTAGAGCTGCTAATGTTGCAACTGTTGAACATACAAAAGAGCATAATTCTGGTGAGTCTTCAAAGCATTCTTCAAAGCATGGGAAAACTGATCAGTCACCTCAACTTAGTAGTGCTCAGATCAATCATTTAATTGCTTTACTGAAGAAGAATGATTGTGATGAAGCTGAGGACACTACTCACATGGCAGGTATTTGCCTTCTCTCAACTAAGGTTGATAGTAATATCTGTGAATGGATCATAGATAGTGGGGCTACTGATCATTTCACATTCAATATTGATCTTTTGTTTGACATTCAAAAGGTGCCTGGTAACTACAGTGTTCTATTGCCAAATGGTGCTACTACTAGTATAGAATATGCTGGTAAAGTTGCATTAAACAACAAGCTTGTTTTGCATAATGTCTTCTATGTGCCAGAGTTTAAGTTTAATCTCATCTCAGTCAGTAAACTAGTTGATGATGCAGGTTGTACTGTCACATTTACTAAAGGAAAGTGTGTGATTCAGGACCATGCCCACAAGACCAACTTGGGGATTGGTAGGCTGGTCAAGGGTCTATATCAGCTCAGTGACAATAGCAAGAAAGGAGTTGTTTGTACTGCTAGCATAAAGTTGATTTCCACTGAAGTTTGGCACAAAAGACTGGGACATTTGCCTGAGAATAAACTGAAGAAAATGCTCATTTCAGATTCCAATTTTCATTGTTCAGTTTGTCAAATGGGAAAACATGCTAGACTACTTTTCCTACTAGTACACATAAGTCAGTTGAACCTTTTGAACTTGTTCATGCTGATGTTTGGGGGCCTTACTCCACTTGTACTATGTCTGGTTGCAAATACTTTCTCACTTTGGTGGATGATTTTAGTAGAAATACTTGGACCTTTTTGATGAAGAAAAAATCTGAGGTTCCTGCTCTTATTATTCAGTTTCATGCTATGATTGAAACTCAATTCAGTAAGAAACTCAAAATCTTCAGATCATATAATGGATCTGAGTTTTTCAATGCCACATTGGTTGATTTCTTCAAGAAAAATGGATGTATACAACAGAGTTCATGCCCTTATACTCCACAACAGAATGGTGTAGTAGAAAGGAAACACAGACATCTCCTTGATATTGCAAGAACCTTGAGGTTTCAGTCCAACCTACGTAAAGTTTTCTGGGGAGATTGTGTGCTTACTGCCACTTACTTGATCAATAGATCACCTAGTGCTGTTATTCAGCTTAAAACTCCATTTGAAATGATATATGGATCTGCCCCTAACATTGATCATCTAAGGGTATTTGGATGTCTTTGCTATGTTGGAACTCATGCTCACACCAGGGACAAAATGGATCCTAGGTCCACTCCTTGCATATTTCTTGGATATCCTTATGGCCAAAAGGGATACAAAATATTCTGCCTGGACACTCATCAAGTGTTAGTAAGCAGAGATGTGGTCTTTTTTGAAGATATTTTTCCCTACAAAAATTTTGGAAAAGAATTTGAAACAGAAAACACTGTTCATTTGCCTTCAAATGTCATTGTTCCTGTGCCTGTTATGCCTCACACTGTCAATCCTGATTTCCCAGTTGTTGTTCCTGCAATTGATGTTATTAGTGATGCATCTTCTCACAATGCTACTGGTGAATCTGAGCCTGAGCCTGCAGTTGTTAAAGTTGATCAAGTGCCCCATAGAAGGTCTACTAGACAACATAATCCTCCTCAATGGCAGACTGATTATGTGTGCAATACAAGTAAGGTGAAAACTTCTCCTCATACTCTTACAAAAGTCTTGAGCTCTTTAAATTGCTCCCCTACACATGTTGTATTTGCTACATCTGTGTCTCAAATCAAAGAGCCCAAAACTTACAAATCAGGCAAGTAAAGATCCCAAATGGTGTGAAGCTATGCAGAAAGAAATATCAGCCTTGGAGTCTAATAACACTTGGTTAGTCACTAATTTGCCTCCAAACTAGCCTGTCATTGACTGTAAGTGGATCTTCAGGATCAAACTCAAGTCTGATGGCACTATAGAGAGATACAAAGCAAGGGTGGTAGCCAAAGGGTTCACTCAAGTAGAAGGTATTGACTATACAGAAACCTTTGCTCCAGTTTCCAAAATGACTTCCATCAGGTGTCTTCTTGCCATTGCAGCTGTTAAAAAATGGCCTATATACCAACTTGATGTGGATAATGCCTTCTTGCATGGTTCCCTTGATGAAGAAGTTTATATGCACTTACCCACAGGCTTCTACTCATCTGAAAGAGCTGCAGGGAAGGTTTGCAAACTCACCAAAAGTCTTTATGGCTTAAAGCAGGCCCCTAGGCAATGGTTTGCTAAATTCACTGAAGTTATTCTACAGTTTGGATTCACACAAAGTCTAAATGACTACAGTCTATTCACTCTTCAGTCTGGTGGTGATTTCATTATTCTGCTGGTGTATGTGAATGATGTGGTCTTAACAGGCACATCCATTTCCCTGATTGAAGCCATAAAATCCTTTATTCATGACAAGTTTAGAATTAAAGACCTTGGTACTTTAAAGTACTTTCTTGGGCTTGAACTGGCAAGGAACTCTATTGGGATATTTCTACATCAAAGGAAGTATTCAGTTGATTTGTTAAATGATTGTGGTCTTCTTGATTGTAAGCCAGTCAAGACACCCTTACCTCTCAAGCATCAGCTCAGTCTATCAGATGCTGCCCCTCTTGACGATCCAATGGAGTACCGAAAGCTGGTGGGTAAGCTGATTTACTTGACAATAACCAGACCAGACTTGTCTCATGATGTGCACGTCCTCATCCAGTTCATGAACATTCCCACAGCTGACCATCTGAAGGCAGCACACAGGCTGTTGAAATACATCAAGAATGCCCATGCGCAGGGCATTTTCTTTTCTGCTTCTTCTCAACTTAAATTGTCGGTGTATTGTGACGCTGATTGGGTATCATGCCCCTTGACTCGGAGATCTGTTTCTGACTTCTGCACCATCCTTGGCACTCTCTTATATCTTGGAAAACAAAGAAACAAGCAATTGTTTCTAGATCCTCGGCAGAGTCCGAGTATAGGGCTATGGCTGCGCCTTTATTAATAAGAGGATCCAAAAAGCCTGGATCTTGGCGAATACAAGGGAAGCCCTCAAGCGCCAGGGGAAGTTATAATCCCTACCCCTTAAAAACGCCGAACAGGCTAAACCAAAATAGTCCCTAAAAGGAACCATACAACGACACATAGAGTTGGACTGCCATTTCATCAGGCATCATGTTCAATGCAGGATTCTTTGTCCACTTTATGTGCCGACCCTGGAGCAGCCGGCTGATCTTTTCACGAAGCAACTGCCCTCAGACCATCTCTTACGCCTCCTCTCCAAGCTGGGAGTCTCGAACTTCCTCCACTCGCCAGCTTGAGGGGTGGGGGGGGGGGGGTATTGGAGCTCAAACATGGCAGATCAACCATGTAATTCTGGGTTGATATGCATGTTTTGTGTTTTGCTCCAAGCAGAACGTTGTCGTTTTGTCTCGTAGGCGCGATCCGAATTAAAGCAACCGACGTCGTTCAGAGAGGCGCGCAGCTGGTTTCAAACCGATTAAAGGAACGACTTCGTTTTATGTTTTGGGGTCAGTTTGTAATTTAGTGAAAGCTTGGCTTGTATCTTTTGTAAACTAGAGGGGTCGTTGACGAACTATTCTTTTTCACCTCTAAATAGTATCAATGAAGAGAGGGTCGGTAGTAAGTCAAAACATTTATAATGACCGGTAGGGTACCGGGTCGAACCCAAAGGAGCAAGCTAAGCACATGCACTATGTAAGATCGTGTTTCCGTTCGGCTATTCTAACCAAAATATATAAAGGTGTGAATATCTAAATCCTATGTGGCTAGCAATTAGGGATAAAAGATAGATAGGAGGTGTTTCGAGGGGTTACTCCCCTCCTTGGCAAATTCCAATGATCATGTATACAAGAGTTTAATCATTTAAGAGGTTGATAGGTTTAAAACCTAACTTAGGCTAGGACTAGACAAACTATCATGCAAGTCTAATCCTAGTCAAGTCATCTTGGTTAGAATCTCACTAATTAAAGAGTATTGATTCACTATATAGCATTATTCTCACAAGTGCTATATGCATAAAGTTCTAGTTAACCTCTCACCCATGCATTTACTCTCTTAAATGCTTGATAAGTTCATTTTTACTATATCCAAACCATCACTAAGCTCTCTCAATACTTAGATCATAGTTCTAACACAAACATGTCACTTAGGCATTTTATCAAACACTTAGCAACATGTCTAAAATGGAAACCATAGTAAAATGAAATCAACTTCATAAATTGCATAGTAATGTGTATACAATGATCATTGAGTACCAAGGAGAGTCATAAGACCCTCAAAACACAAGATCCACAACTCACACATCATGTAAGACAACATGGTGTGAGTAGGGTTTTTACACAACAAGTAGAATAGAAGAGGGATAGAAATAGGATGATTAATCCTCAAACTCCCTTGATCTTCACTTCTCCTTGGTTGGATGATGATTGATGACCTTGGTTGACCTCTTTTCTTAATCTTCTTCTCCCCCAAAAACCTCCACACTTGGTCCAAAAAGCTTGCTTTCTATTTATAGCCTCGGGTGAAATATCGGTATTGTAGCAGTCCACCCGACCGGGTGGAAATTTGGAAGCAATCCACCCGACCGGTTGGATTCCCAGTCGACCGACTGAAGGGCCAGTCGACCGACTTCGATGGACTGGTTTGGGGAGCCTCCTGAGGTGTTTATCCAGTCGACCGACTCGAGCTTTCAACCGGTCGGTTGGTGCAGGGGACATTCCCACCCGACCGGGTGAGATGCAGTTCTGTCCATATTTTGCTCCAAACCTCCGGTTTTTTCCGAGTTTCCTTCTATTGGCCTTGACCATGGGGGAAACTTGTTTTCTACCTGAAATGTAGAGATAGAGGTCAAATGACATCAAAATGTCGTCGGAAACGATTCAAAACTATAGTGAAGAATGACGATAAATGAGTCGAAAACTCGACTCATCAGTCGTATTGTATATACTCGTGTGTATAAAAACACAGTGTTGAGGTGTAAATCAATGAGAACGAGAACAGTATTTCCCCGCCACTTCTTCCGGCGTTCTTCGTTCATGCTCCGGCGATCCTCCGATCGTCACGTTTTTCACTTTTAACTTCTTTTTTATATTTTCGGCTTAGTCTCGATCAGATAAGTTAAATTAGGATAAATATATTTTCCACCCTAGCTCACTTGTTTTGTCTTGGTTCATATAACTCAAATTTTTATCAATTTCATCTTCATTGCTAATGAAGAAACACGCTTTCAAAGAACAAAACATTTTATATGCCCTGATGAAATATTTCTTGTGTATATGTATATCGATGCTGTTTGTTCATACACAAGAAATGCAACAAACAAACGATGACGTCATGACGACGATAGACATATGGTTAATGGGGTTCGGTTCAGGTGAGAAATACATATATGGTGAGAAATAAGAAATTATATTAGTCGTCAGATTAGTCTAATTAACGGTTAAGATTATATTTAAATTAATCTAAAATTCGTATTTATTAATTAATTAATACGTATGTGAGGGCAAATTAGGAATAGAACACCAAATCAAAACTGCAATCCCGATTTTTTCTCACACAAATCACTAAACACAGAATCAAAACCCGATTCAGACTGAGAGATGAGAAAAGCGACCGTGACATGTGACGGATGACGTCAAGGGACGGAGGCGACGGACGAAGGCGACTGACGGAGGCGACGGACGAAGGCGACTGACGGAGGCGACGGACGGAACCCTAAAATTTGACGGACGATTGGATTTGAAGTCAATGAATCGACGGGCGACGGCGACACTCGCCGAAGTTTCTACGGCGGCACTGCAATTCATTTGAGGTGGACTGTGTCACGAGATTGAGGTCTGGGGATTTGGATTTGGGTGAGAGGAGGAATGATGTGGATTGGATTACAAAGTTTTGATCTTTTGATTGATTGTTTTTCAGATTCCGAGTTAGGATTTGATGAAAGGTTGTGACTTTATGAGTATGTTGGTTATTGAACAGGCACATGCCCATTTCAAAACCCCCATTCACGATTTCATTCATTAACTGTAAACTGCGTAGCATTTCATATATAACTGCGTAGCTGCGTAGCTTTTCATTTCATACATAACTGCGTAACTGCGTAGTTTTTCATTAACTGTGGACTGCTTAGCATTTCATATATAACTGCGTAGTTGCATAGCTTTTCATTTATACATAACTGCGTAACTACGTAGCTTTTCAAGCTTTTCATCAACTGTGGACTGTGTAGCATTTCATATATAACTTCGTAGCTGCGTAGCTTTTCATTTCATACATAACTGCATAACTGCGTAGCTTTTCAATGACTGTAAAATGTGTTCCATGTCATACATACTGCGTAGCTTTTCAAGCGTAAAATTTCGACAAAACCCCCATTCACGATTTCATTCGTTAACTGTAAACTGCGTAATATTTTATATATAACTGCATAGCTGCGTAGCTCTTCATTTCATACATAATTGCGTAGCTGTGCAGCTTCTCAATGACTGTAAAATGCGTATCATTCAATTAAAATGCGTAACATTTAATTAACAAGCGTAACTTTACATGGGTTGTTTCTTTGTCGGTGCACATAGTAGAACTGAGTACCACCTTCACAATCTACTATGTCTTGATCTGAGATCACCTCAAATGTATTCTACTCTTTTGGTGTGAAACTCTTAACATATGCTTAGCTCCCTTTCACTAGTTTAAAGTGATCATGGCTCATGAAACTTCAATGTTAATATTTCTATATAATAAACTTTGATACATGTCTTCAGCATGCACACGGAATGATCTTTCTGTTTTGACCCACAGATTCCTATTTGATGCGAGTTGTGCTGATTATAAATATCCGTAGTACACAACGACATAATTATTAGAATGTGGCTGTGCACCTGATTGATCATGGCTCATTGCTCATTTTATGCTGATCTCACACCTTTATATAATTATGGCCCAGTATTATTTTAAAAGAAGTTTACCTGTGGGATGTTTTATGAGTTCAAGAGACAAACTTCTGTAATTTGCTATTAGCTAGCCATGTAGTGGGTATGCGTTGATGTCAAATATCTCTCTAATTTTCTATACAGGTGAAACAATTGGTTCATCTAGTGCATATCCAGTTGCCATGATGGAATTTTATATGAAGAAAGCTGCTCAGGAATTGCGACCTCCGGTTAAAATGCTGGTTCCTGTTTGGAAGGCGTTGTGTGCTTCCATCAGAAGTTAATACCAAAATGAGCACAGCGAAGTAGGATGCTACTTAACACAACAGTGCCTCTACATAGTGTAGATTTATAGGTCTCATGTTGTAGTCACTTCTCCAGAAAAAAAAAGGATGATGTTGCAGATTTCATGTTACGCATTTTGTTTCAATTATTATGCATTTTGTTTCAATTACACAAATTTTCGTGATGGAAACATCATAACAGGTATTTGTCATTATAAAATGCGTAAGATTAAATGTAAAATGCGTAAGATTTAAATTAAAATGCGTAAGATTCATAAATCTGTGAAATCCAAAACCAGAGCCTACATACTTGCCAACCAGATTCAATAGTAACATTCATATTCTGACCAATTGACGAAACTAATATTTACTCTAACTCGCCATAACTTGGAGTTGCAGCTGCCAATGTAGTCAACTGGTCAGATGCACCTGCATCTGGATCAACCCAAAATTGAACAAATGTACTGGCTACTCTGGGAAAACTAGCCACACCACGCCGAAAAAAACCGCTAGCCCTCCATAAACTTGAGCAACGCGATCTGGTAAACCAGCTACAATGCCAAGTGCATTTTCAGCAGCGAGAACAAGTTTGGTCTGACTTCCACTTTGATTAAATGTCTGACATTGTATAAATCAAGAAGGCAGTTCAAGGCCGCACATACAATAGCACTGGAACCTGAAAGCCCAGTCTGTCTTGGAATGTTTGTATCATAAGACAGCTTGAAGTTTTGTTGGTGCAGCAGTTCAATCTTATTCTCTTGACAGTGCTTCAAGAACACTTTACAAATCGACATCAACAAACGCACTCCTCCATAATATCCCTCATTGTCCAGCCGATTCACCAAGTGGTCAAGAGAATCGAAATGCATGAGATCGTGCGTCGGATGAGGCTCGATAATGAGCTTCTCCGACGGCTCCAGTCGAACCGTGGACGAGAAATTCGACAAGGAGAGTGAAATTGTGCGGCCGAAGTAGACGACGCTAGGGTTACCGAGTAGGCCGATTCGCGCATAAACCTCGTGCTCGATCACCGCCGCTTCCGATGGTGTTGACTCCGAGCTGTGGTTGCGTTCCTCCATTTTCGCCGATCAATCTCCGACGAAGTCGGTCTCACACGCTTAGTTTCATCATCGCATTTATTTGTCGAAATAAATCTGAGGAGAAGCGGAAGAACACCATCGGATAGAGATCGAAACCACACCGATCGGATCGAGGAAAAGAAGATCGTGGGTCGATAAAATAGGAAATCAATATTATGATGGAGAAAATTATTATTACACCCTTTATATTGAATTTAATACCAAAATATATGCAAATAATTTGAATAAATCAAGAACTTTCAATTGTAGATCTAACGGTTATAATAATTTCTCATTTCTCACAGGAATTGTCATTTCTCCAATGATCCTAACTCACGGTTAATGACTGAAGAATTATTACATAAGAAATTTGTGCACATTAATGAAGACTGTAATGAAGAGAGATGAAAAAAGTTCTCTAGGGTTTGTCTCCCCTACATGCAGATTTTATGTTGGGCCTCTAGTTCAGGCCTACATCGGGTCGGCCCATCGGAATGAAGTCTGGTCGGAATAATGAGAATCTTCAAGAGACATGTAGATTCAGAATTTTTATTAAAATAATCCAAAGATACGAAATTGGGTAGCCACGCCCACGAGAATACGAGATCTGACCCGAAGTAATCCGAGGCGGGACCCTTTTCTCAACGTGATTCGTGTCTTGCATTGTGCACGTGTCGCAATGGGCAAAAAGCGACAAAAAAGACACCTTTCCCAAACTCGCACCAAGCTTAAAAGGCCACGCTAAGACTTTTCTCTGGTATTGACTATGAATACATGGTGAATTCTGATTGGTCAGAATCGAACACGTTGGCTTGGTTATGTCTCCGAGCTAATCTATAGCTGGAGGTCTGCGATGGGACATGAGGAACGACGTGTCGACATATTACTTTATTTTTAAGACTTTCCAGAAGGAAGATATTATCTTTGTTTGCATTAAAAAAAAATGTGTAAAGTTGATTTATAAATATTGGTTAGATTAGGTATAGAGTTGATTTGGTACAAATGATAAAGTTCGTCGTCGAAAAACGAAAAAAGACGACATACTTCGTCACTTTTCTATATAATTCGTCACCAATTAAATGCACAAAAAATTCGGATTTGCTCTCATCCATCCAAATCACAAGATCAATGGTTAAATATAATTAAAATTGTGTTAAGATGTGTGCTAAAATAAAACTGTCCATCAAGATGTGTTTAAGAGTAGAATTAAATGAATTGGTAGTATTTGTGAATTATTAAGTCGTTTGTGTTTTCTATGATGAAGAACAGCTGAAACTCAGAGAAATAGAATGCGCCAAATGTGTGAGATGTAATGCTTGTTGGGTAGAAGATTACAATAGAACATGAGCTAAAAATTACATAGCTAGGAAACAAACATAACTCTAATGATCAGCTAGGCATGCATGTCATCATGTAAATGGAAACAGATTGAACTAACATCGAGTGTCACAACTCAAAACATGACTCCAAAAACATCCTTGAAAGCTATGGCTCAGTCAATCTTTCAGCATAGAACACGGCCTAGAAGACTCGAGCAAACACGCGTTCATTAAAACTCGATGAAAGGATCAGCGTAGTATACACATAGCAAGGCTTTAGCAAAGAGTTTTAAAAAAGAAGAAGATAACTTGTTTATGAAAACAAAAGCAATGGGTGGAGGAGACTCCACATTGATGAAGACAAATAAGTTGGTATATTTTCTACATCAATAAACCAATCTACAACCCCACCTCGTGTCCCCATATCACACTGAGATTGATAAAAAAAAATCTTGCATTTATAAAACGGCAGAATATCCCTATACCACTGGGAACAAAGACACACACTAGAACTAGATAGATAGATAGATGAATTTAGAGATGAAGAGGAGTGCGAGAAAGAGGAGGTTCAATGACGAGCAAATCAAGTCACTGGAGATTATGTTTGGGGCCGAGTCGAAGCCTGAGCCAAGAACTAAACAGCAGCTGGCTAGTGAACTTGGTCTGCACCCAAGACAGGTTGCTATATGGTTTCAAAATAGGAGGGCACGGCTCAAGTCAAAGCAGATTGAGAGGGAGTATAGCATTCTGAAAGCTAGCTATGACTCACTGGCTTCAAAGCTTGAGAGCTTGAAGAAAGATAATCAAGCTCTAATTGCTCAGGTAAATTACTTCCACAACTCACAGCACTATTTTTCTTAATTAGGACTGGTTCGTTTCCTTATGGTTAATTAAAAATTGAAATCTTTTTAACAGGTGCAGAGCTTAAAGAGCCAGCTCGACAAAGCTGAGGGAAGTATATCGCTTCCAAGTAAACAGAGTTTGACTGAAGCTGACGACTATTTACATGAATCAAACGCAAAACCTGCAGCCACTGAAAACAATACTTTTTTGGTTGACACTAGGATAGGTAACCCAGACTGGTTGAAGGAAGAAGATGACGACATACTCAACTTAGCAGAACCAGTAGACAGTTCCTTAACCTCTTCTGAAAATTCATGGGATTCCAGCTGTTTTCTAGACCAACCATGTAGCAGCTCGTTGTTGTGGGAGTTTTGGTCCTGATTGCCTGACAGAGAAGACAACAGTACATAAGTGTAGCTGGGTTTGTCCAGCGATATCTGTATGTAACAAGAGCTTTTGCATATACCAGTACTTGAATGTCAGCAGTACGATAATTAATTTAAATAGTATGTAAATCTCACTTACCATGCATGTGTAAGAACTAACCATATGACCAGCCGCGTTAGAAAAATTGAAGAGACGTATATAACACATGCTGTATTTGTGAAAAGAACTCTGAAGCAAACACTCAGGTCGTGTTCCATATTAATGACCAAATTTACTAATCGTCAACCCTAATTAAGAAGCGCAGTGAAGCCTCAACCTTCATAAGGGGAAACAGTATACTAAATACAAGGAAATGTGAGGAATCATAGGTATATAAGCCTATCAAATCTCACGGTTCTGGTTTAATCCTTGCATCTCCATTTGGTTGGTAAGCTACTAAGCTCTGTGCCTGTGCAAGCCTCTTCGATTCCCGGCAAAAGGCACGAACAAAGCCATATCAGATTCAAGCTCATAAACAACAATTCCAATTAATCAGATCACAATTCAAATCAGCTCAAGTCATATCAACCGATGATTACAAGCTTTGGGAACAAGAAGCATCAGTTCAAACAAAAAGTTCACATCAAGTGGAATAGAGACTTGAATTTCAAGTATAAGAAAGTGACGATCCAATGGAGATATGCTCAACCTTACAAATTAAATTCAGTAGAAAATAGGCACCCTCTTTATTGTTCTCTTAACAAATTTACATTTAAATTTAGAATGATCAAAGGATGAAAATGTTTATGATGTGACATTGAGATTAAGTGTGTTTAATAAAAGATATCTCAATACGGCAAGAATTTCACCACCCATCCATTAAACGCTCGTAAACATGTAACTAAACTTACATTGATGAAATCTTACTCACTTGAAGAATAAGGTTATCTTCACTTGAAGAACCCGTTTGAAAGCCCTAAATTGATTATAGTTTTGTGAACTTGTGAAGTGCAACCACATGCTATTGCTAAATCATAGTAATGTGAAAACATGATTAGCATCCCATTCCCATTTACTAACAACAATTATACATTTTGTAGTAAATGGTTGAAAAAATTAAAATTGTGTAGCTTGCCGAAGCCCAACAAAATGACATACTTATAGAGTGGGAGTCTCCAAAATATTGATCCCATTACTTTTTTCTGTCTTTCCAATGATAACTTCGTGTTATCCATTCACAGAAATATGAACACAGCTTGCAGCCGCAGACAATGCACGCATCTCCCTGTACGACTCAGGAAAACTCATAAACCCTGAAAAAGAACCAACCATCAGTTTTGAAAAGCTTGTCAAAACTACTTCAAGAGGCTTCCAACTATATATTACAATGCAGTTAATAGTACCACTGGTCACACTAATACACCATTGCTGATCCAATACTACAACCAATCCACATAATTATAGTTAAAAGATAAAACTCAATACAAAACTTACTTCAGCACTTGCAAAGAAATCTGAATATTGCACTACACCGCCATCTTGGTCATATTGTCCAACAAGCGACTTCCTGCCCATTCCAAACCCTAATTTAAGCAACAACATCAGCAAAAAGCAGCACACAAAAAAAACAAAATGTTAAATCCAAACTCAGTCAAAGACACTCTGGCGCAGAGGCAGAGGGAGATGCGAAGCCGTGCTATGGAGTTGGTGAAGGGAATTAAGCGTCTTCTGGATCGAGTTGATATCTTGGTTTGACTTTTGGTTCGTTCATAGTCGCCATTGAGGCAGCGACGTCTTTAGCCGGAGGCATCACCGCAGGGTTGGTCGCCGGTGCCGCTCCTGTCCTGTCAAGTTCAGTCGCCCGATCAATCGTTGAAATGGTAATTCGGATCCTGAAATAATCCGACTCGAATCGAATTGTATATGGATGCACCGACTACACTCGTGTTTAAGTTTAACTTGGCCTGGATGCTCCGAACCTGGTCTGAAATAATCCGAATCGAATTGAACCTCCATCCGGGTTCTTTGATCTAACCAGTGTTATTAAAACCGATCCATGGATCGATCCGGTCAATTCACTGGGTCAGTGATTGAACCGGATTGACCCGCACATATTAAAAAATAAAAATAAAATACTTATATATGATATTATAGGGAGCACTCGGTTGAGGCATGGTTGGTAGAATGAGGCTGTAAGGCATGATCTTGGTCATTGATGATATTGATCTAATGGTTGAGATTTAAAGATGTGGTAGTGGGATTTTACTATTTGCTTTTTGCTTTTTACTGTTGGTAGTGGGTTTACTATTTGCCACGTGGCGCGCCCACAAAGCACGGGGGGTTAGATGTGTGGTTGAGATCGTGCCTCACAGTCTCATTCTAATTTGAGTGCCTCATTTGAACGCTCCTCTGATATTATAATTTAACATATTTATCACTTGAATAAATATTACATGTTTATGATCTGATTACAATAACATACCATAAGAAATTGTCAAATTTAGAATTAGATAAAGTATAAATCAATAATACAACAATAATAGAACAACAGTAATAATTTTAATCTTAATTTGCAAGTTACAACAATAAGGGATTTCTAAGACTAATTGAATTTTTAGCTAAATTGATAATAAGTAATAAATTTTATAGTTTGATAAATGAATATACATTATTGAAACAAATAATAAAACAAGAATCATGTTTAGCTTGGTGGAAGGAGAGGGGATAATTATAGAAGAAGACTTGGTTCGAGTCTTGTCCAAGTCAAAATAAATAAATATTTTTTCAGACCAAATCGTATCGATTGAACCGATCAAATCACCGTTTTAATGAAAAATTGGGTCAATCGACCGGGTCAACCGGGTCGATTGTAAACCGATCGGATAACAGAACCGAACTGGTCCGGTTTTAATAACCGTCCACACTAACAGGAATGTACCAAACAAAATTTTTTTAAAATACAAAAATAATATTTTCAAAAATCTATATAAAGTATCATACAAAAAAATCTATATAAAGTTTCATATAAATATATCATTCATTTGAACCACAATACAGACCTAAGTTGTTTATTATACAAGTGAGTGAATAAGAAGAAATAAGAATAGTAGAGAAAGTGAGAAGAGTGAAGTGAGTGTGACAATGAAAGGAGAAACATTATTTTTATAGACATTTAGACCTTATATTCGTGCACACATGTCGAATACTAATTATACGAAAATGTTATCGAAATCTGGCAATTATTGATCAGTAATTCACATAGAATCAAATGGGATGGAAATTTTTTTAAAACAAAAATATATTATTTATTCGTGAATAGTAATAGGAACTCGTCCGCATGATGTTACTGCCGTAGAGAACATACAAAAATGTTGTTATTGTTTAATGAATATAAATAAAAAGTGCTCATTGAGAAAGTCCCGGAAGAGATAGATATACTTAACGGGTGCGGATACTCTTAGCTTATTCTAGCTGCTAACTGAGAAAATGTTGTTTTATTTTAATAAACTTTACCTTGCCTAATCATCTTTCTTGCTTATGATAATATTTAATAAGAGTAGGGAGAAGAAAGATCCGTTGCATAGCATATTTTTGGTGCAAAACTCAAAGTTCGTCAAAAAATGGCGTTAAATTCGTCGCCGAGAAACCAAAAGTATGACATGGTTCGTCAAGAGTATTTTATAATTCGTCGCCGAGAAATTAACCATAAACGGGATTTAATATGTGATTTAATCGCATCCTTCCAAATGACCAAATCAATGGCTGTCATTGGTTTGTATTTTTTACAAAAATATGTCTTTTGCAACGGATCCGTTTTCAGAGTAGGGATCACATACAAACCTCATTTATTTATATAAATTATAAACAACTTAATTAACTATAAATTTTGACGAACACTAAAAATTCATATATAAAAACAACTTTAAGAGATGAACATGAACACTAAAAATCGTCACTTTTCGCTTCAATTCATCAAAAAATAAAGTTTTATTCACTGAACATTTTAGTTAAAATCACTGAATATTCACAAAATACGTGTACAATTCACTGTACATATTAAGCGTTATCACTGAACATTTAACTTTTTCACTAAACATTTAGTTTTACCACTGAATTAGTTAAAAGCAAAATGTTCAGTGAAAATAATTTTTTGAATTGAAGCGAAAAAGTAACGATTTAGCCATATCTATGAAGATTTAGATAAAATCACTGAACAATAAACCCGAAAATTTAAAAAATAAAATATTATCCGGTGATTTATAGTTTATATAAAATAGTAAGGTTTTTGATCCATTCTCTATTTAATAAATTTACAAATAAAAAACATGGACCAAAAATCTAGCGTAAAAACATAGTAGTTTACATATTTACACATGTTTTGATCATCAAAAGACATCATTAAATAAAATGATTCAATTCCGGAGTGTACATATTCCCAGTGACGGATTCGGACTTTTTTTTACTATGGGGGCAAATATCATCAAGTCTTTAAACTGTCACGAAACTTTAAATTTCAAAAGTTTAAATTAAACTCTAACTTTATAAAGTATATATTAAATTGACTACGAGATATAGGACCGCCACTGCGTATTCATGACAGACTCTTTAATGTATAGGACATCATCCTGTTAATAATTAAAAATTTTAAGAGTTGTAGTACTAAAACAAAATCTATTTAATATTATTTTATCATTCTACACCTTTTTTTATGAAGGGGTACAACGATCCAATACATATCATCTAGTACATTTATACTGCATCTTGACAGGATCCTGGTATCATTGGTACATATATATCCGTCGCTTGAAGCACAAGTCGGGTTTAGCACCTTTTACCATGGATCCGCACACATCTACCCCGTAATCGCTAGTACATTTCTCGACATTTGAAGCATAGGCTTAATCGGGCACCTTTACCGTTGCAAGCACGTCCATCCTGACGGACGAAGGAAGCATCCACACGCGAGGCGGGATGAGGAAATGGAAAAGAAAAGAAAAGAGAAAATCTCACAAAATTATGAAAAAATTGATAACCGCAAAATTCAAACCCAGAATATAAGAAAACAACCGACTACCACTCCAGTTAGCATCATTTTACATCCTTTCCAGATAACTATTTTTTTTTATAGCTATGCATCCCAATCGGATATGAATCCGTGGTATCCAAGTACTTTTTTTTTTTGATAAATATATCCAAGTACTTTCTTCCTTTGCTAAAAAAAAAAGGTACGGAGGTCAAGTGGAGTGGTTCAGTGGAGCACTCCCTCCTAAGTTTACAAAGCAACTAGGGTTCAAATCCTCACAAGCTCAAAATGAACAGATACTAACTCTAACCCACTAACTCCATCAACAAAAAAAAAGAAAAAAAAAAGGGTACTTTCTTCCCAATTGCGCGCACTTTACCTTCATTTTATTTATTTATTGCGGCATTAATGTCTCACACAAAATATTAAATAAATCAAAAACGAAAAGAACCAAAAAAATCACGGGGTTACCAATTGACGTGGCGATCCACTGTTTCACCTGTCACCAAACACGCCCGAAATCGGCGTGTCAACGGCCCAATCACCTTACATTATGTCGCCACGTCATCAATCGTATACAGCAAAAAACGACACTAGTCCGTACCTCCCCAAAATCCATCCGATCCGAATCCGCCCGTCCCTCCGTCTTCGTCTCACCTCGCTGTTCCATCGAGGTCAACGCTTCGTCGGATTCGTCCCAAAGCTGTCGCCTTTTCAGAAATTGAGCGCCGGATTTTGTCAACGCTTGAGCTGCGTCGTTGTGGCGAGGGACTTTGGAGAGCGCGGGAATTTGGGTGGGTTTTTAGGGCATGGGGAAATCGAGGAGTGGGCCGAGAGTGTACTCGGCTAATGCTAGTGATTATAAGTTGCTCGAGGAGATAGGATATGGCGCGAGTGCTACAGTTTTCAGAGCGATTTATCTGCCGTTGAATGATGTGGTGGCTGTCAAGTGTTTGGATCTCGATCGATGCAACAGTAATCTGGTTGGTTCAAATTTCGTTTTCACAAATTTTTATGTATTTATTTTGATGGTGTGTTTTGTTATTAACTGATTGAGAAAGGTTTGCGCTTCTGTGGGTCGGATGCTTTTCTGGCATTGAATTTCAGATGGCATTGTTTCATAATCCATTTCCAAGTTTTGTCGGAGTAAACGAGTGATTTGGGGGGTTGTGATTGGAGCTGATGGTTTGTGTTGATCATGGTGATTGGCGGCCTTACTTGAATTGAAGTGTGGACTATGGAAGTAGTTAAATGAATTCAGGTGTAGCTGATTAGTAGCTCATAGATTGCAGTTTTAAGGTTGTGAGCTAGAAGAGGTATAGATGCTAATTTTCAGTTGATGAATACGACAGTATGTGGTAAGTAAGGTTACTGACAGCCTGTAAGTACTTATTCCACTGTCGGTTTCGATCTGGCAATGTTTACGGTCCTTGACACACATACATAGGGATTCAGTCCGTTTTTTTACGGTATAACTATTAACTGATGTGATGGCAGTCTAGATATAGGAGATTCTTTTCATATGCAGTTGGATGGTCGTTTCATTGAATGTTAATTAGTTGACATGTCTAGATTGAAGTGATTGCTAAATTTGTTTCTAACCGTAAAATTTGATTTGAGTTACTGATTCACCCTTTTTTGGTTCACTACTTGCAGGATGATATGCGGAGGGAAGCTCAAACGATGAGCTTGATTGATCATCCAAATGTTGTCAGTGCTCATTGTTCGTTTGTCGTTGAACGAAATCTTTGGGTTGTAATGCCATTCATGGCAGAGGGTTCCTGCCTACACCTAATGAAGATAGCGCATCCGGATGGAATTGATGAGCCTGCGATTGCTAGTATCTTGAAAGAAACACTTAAAGCGTTGGTGTATCTGCATGAGCAGGGGCACATTCATCGAGATGTTAAGGTCGAATTATTTTGAGTTCTTTCTACTCTTTATTTGCTCGTTGGTGCCTATTACCCGGAATATATAATGTACGTTAGATTAAATAACTACATCCTGATGCTGCAGGCTGGAAATGTTCTACTTGACACCAATGGGGCTGTAAAGCTTGCTGATTTTGGTGTTTCAGCCTGCATGTTTGATTCCGGTGACAGGAAACGTTCAAGAAACACTTTTGTCGGAACTCCATGCTGGTGAGATATATGGTTGACAATGCCTTTTTTCTTTCCTTCTTTGTTTGTAGTCAGCGCTCTTACGTTGAGATAGTACTGATGCGGCCATACTATTTGTTTCGTAGGATGGCACCAGAGGTGCTACAGCCTGGGAGTGGATATAATTCCAAGTAAGTATTCCAGCTTTCACTAAAGAGACTCATTTTGAGGAAAGCTACCTGCCTTTAAAATATGTCATCGTTTGTGCTGTAACAGAATTTTCAATTGCCTAAGAAAATCTATTAATGTTTAGTTTAAGCTTTGTACAAAATCGGTGATATGCATATGACATTGACGACTGATAAAAACTGTAAATATATGGATAAGAAAGGGAGGTTATAGTTTTGCAGGCAGAGAAGGAAAAGGAACATCGTATTCTTATGACTACTGTTCTTGTTGCAGGGCGGATATTTGGTCATTCGGTATCACAGCTTTAGAGTTGGCTCATGGTCATGCACCCTTTTCTAAATATCCACCGATGAAGGTAACTTTCCGCTCATTGACGAACATACATTGTCAAGCACCCGATAAAATAATGTATCACCTCCCCGTCCTACTCGCATCCTTTAATAGGTACTTCTGATGACAATTCAAAATGCTCCCCCGGGTCTTGATTATGATCGTGACAAGAAGTTCTCTAAGGTATAAGTTATCTTTTTGGTTGCCTGAGATTTGGGAGGTGTTTAGTTAATTGAGTCCATTGACTCGTTGCCGGATATATTTCTCACTACTTAATTTGTAACTTGCATTTCGCTTTACTATTCTGTTATAATATATGTGTTGAATCCTGTTCTAACTAGACCATTCCCACTTATCAGTCCTTTAAAGAAATGGTTGCAATGTGCTTGGTGAAAGATCAGGCCAAAAGACCAACAGCAGCGAAACTGTTGAAGCATGCTTTCTTCAAGAATGTGAAACCTCCTGAACTCACTGTGAAGAAACTTTTTGCTGACTTGCCACCGCTATGGAATCGAGTAAAAGCCATCCAGGTTTGCGTCATTTGTTTGCGCACTTGATGGGATATTATATGCCACACCTTAATCTGAACCAACTAACTAATGGGATGTTTAAATGTTGCAGCATAAAGATGCTGCAGAGTTAGCTCTGAAGAGAATGCCATCATCAGAACAAGAAGCCCTATCGCAGGTTGAAACCAAGATACTAGATAGCATCATCAATAATTCAAATCGAAACATTTTACATTGATTTTAAGTAGCTATATCATCTTCTTTTTCAGAGTGAATACCAGCGTGGAGTTAGTGCCTGGAATTTTGACGTTGAAGATTTGAAAATTCAAGCATCTTTGGTACTATTGCACTTATCGCACATATGATAGCCAAAAGTTCTCTTATAACCCACCTTCTTATGTTTGGTTCGCATGTCTTGTAGTTGCAAGATGACGAGGGTGATGATGTGGATGTTTATAATGACAATAGTGTTGATGAAAACCCGAAAGCATTAACAAATAGCCAGGTCTTCTCTTATTTTGTTTTTAGATTTATCATATGCTTCCAACGCTATATTAGCGAGGAAACCCTTCTTGTTCAGGCAAAACTTCAATTGAGTATTTATTGCAGGACCTGTCCCCTTCGAGATTTATTCTGGATCCCGATCCTAGATATAGGTATTGTTTTTTTTAGTCTGCCTTTGTTGAAATATAGCAGATGTGGAGCTTTTTATAATGAGAATCACTTAATCATCATCACTTCATTGTGTATAGTCGACTGCTAGGCCCCTTGTAAGATCTCAAGGAAGAGTAGACTTTATCATTTGTACTTCGTAACCACTCATTCTAACCTATCAGTGACATGTTGCTTGTTAAAGCAACTGCTTGCTAAGTATTCTGCCAAAGTGTTCCAATAATTGTCGATTTCACTGCTGTCCTAAGTTCCAAGTGTGCTTGTGATTTGTTTGTTTATGCAGAGGGAAGATAAATGGGAATCACTTACAGAAAATCGAAGAAGTAGGCTACCGGTTTCCCGTGGAAAACAATATGAATGATCTTGGCAACCCAAGTAAAAATGGCCAGGAGATTAATACATTAAGCCCGGATCAAGTGCCAGTGAGGGAGTCCATTCAATCCAGATCCAAATCTTCAACTGCTAAGGATCGTCGAACTCAAAGTGGGCCACTTACACCTGGCATTGTTCTAGGCCATTCCGCATCCGAACGGGGACATACGTCTGAGAGGTTTTCTTAATCATCCATCACTTCTCAACTTAATAAGTGGTTTCCTTTTGAAAAGACTTAATCCATAGTGATGAACTATAAGTGAATTACATTCTGCTGCTATTGTTGTGTATGTGTGTGTAAAAGATTGATGTAATTAGTTATGTGCGATTCGATTATCCACCTGCTATTCACAGAACCACAACTATATATATATGGTATTAGGCAGTTCCAAAATAGTGCACTGTCTCTCCCAATTGTCCAAAAACAAATTATGATAAAATTATGGAAGAGAGATACATTTTTTTCAGACTACATCTTAAAAACTAATGAAGAACTCGTATCATCATTCGGTGGAATGCATTGATATTGATGTATCATGGTTATGGCCCCTTGATTGCAGGACTGAGATTGAAACTCAAGCCATCACTGAAAAGTCAAACAGAAGAATGCCAAGCTTCAGTGGCCCCTTGATGTTACCAAACCGTGCTTCAGCAAACAGTTTATCTGCTCCAATAAAGTCTTCAGGAGGTGGTTAATGCTACCAAAATACTTCTATATAGAAACAGTTTATAGTACTTTGTGACTGAATTAGAGAACTCGTCATCTTATTGCGACTGCATTTTATTAAAGGTTATGCATGTGTTTGTGTGATAGGGTACAGAGACTCGTTAGACGAAAAGGCAAAAGCGAGTTTGGTGCAAATCAGAGGACGATTTTCAGTTACCTCAGAAAACGTGGACCTTGTGAAGGTATCACTGAGTTGTTAAAACATATGGTTATGATGGATTTGATGCTTACTTGATTTCGTTTCCAGGACATCCCGCTGTGTGCAGCTCCTCGTCGATCTTCTCAGGCAAGCTAGGGATACAAGTACTAGCTTGTTTTTGCACGTTATTAGGCAATTAATAGCTTTTTGCTGAATGTTCTTTCATGTTAATTGCAGGGTTCAGTTTCACCCCTAAGGAAATCTGCTAGTGTTGCAGATTGGATGATTAACTCGAAACAAGGGGTGTGTATCTTCCCTTTTGCAATTTGGCATAGATATCAATATGTCGTGTCAGACATGACCACGGTAGTGGTTTTGTTTCATATTTAGTAGTACAAGGTCTATGTGCTGTATGTTCATGAAATAAAAAACAACACGAGAAATATTATCCTAGGTTAGATGTGTTTACTGTAGTGAATGCAGAATTGCAGATTACTCAAATAACACCCACTTGTGATTATCTTCAGCTCATCCCTCCACAGCCCTCGAAGGAGATATGTTACGGTCATCCCTCTGCATCACTTATCACACCACATCTTCAGAATCTTTTGCAACAAACTGCAGTCCAGCAAGTAAATATCGATTTTTTTCACTGAAGCAACGCTGAATACTGTTATCTTTCTGTACTATAATCTCATTGATATCTTTTGTTTTAAAATCAGGACTTTATTTTGAACTTGATGTCTTGCCTGGAACCTCCTGAGACACTGGATGGTTGGTTACTTTCGTATCATGTTTATATGCTATAATTTAGTCAAATTAAATGCTCATCGGTGTCAAATATTCCAATACTTTGCCAGCTTCTCAAAATGGGAGGTTGCCCCCGCTTCCCCGCGGTTCAGAGAGCAACGGAAATGTGAGTTCCCATTGTAGCTTACTGTTTATGTGCTCTTTTTGCGGGACTCTATTTCTTTTATTTTCAGAATGAATGCTAATATGGTATTTTCTTTGTTTGTTAGTAGTTAGTCCTAATCCTGCCGCTTTCGGTTGCAACCTCTCGAAGTTATAAATTCAATTGCGTTGAGCTTTTTTGTATTTGAATTTGCATATCTTGGCCACCAGCTTCATTTGTGAAGTTGATTTTCAGTTTTTGTAATTGAAAGCATTTATGATAATCTTAAACTGATGGATTGGTGGCAGGCTGAGGTAGCGGCATCTGAAAGAGAGCGCTTTTTACTTTCCAGAATATCGGAACTTCAGTTTAAGTATGTCCATATGTCCTCCAGCATCGCTATTTTATTACTTTGGGATCTGGAAGTTTTCAGTTGCAAACTCCCGGTCAATAATGCCTTTTCAGGATGCTGAGTTTAACTGATGAACTAAATGCCGAAAGATTGAAGTTCATGCAGGTAAGTCACTCAAATCATGGTACTTTATTTCACTTAATTGTAATTGTGTTCAGCCTATCTGGCTACTGTAAAATTCATTATTCAACCATAATATCTGTTGCAATTAATTGCCAACATTACAAGCAGCGCTAATAACTCGAGCTTTTGCCTATGATACTGGTTATTTGAGCAGTTGCAACATCAGTTGAACTGTGTGCCTGGTGGAGATGATGGAGCCTGAGAATTGGAAAATGTTATTTAATCTGTACATTCAGGTATGATTACAAACACTTTGACCGATCTCATAACATATACAGGCTCATCTGACTCGTATATTACCATGCTAAACTGTATGTAATTTCTTGCGTTCCTTGCAGCTATTCAAAGCTGCAAGCGGCTGGTATACTGCTTGGGATGTCCCGTGTTATATAACTCTGTTATTAGGACAGGCGATACAATTCCGGAATCATTGATGTTGTCGATCTTGTGCAATGAGAAAGAGTTCAGAAGCTTACTATTTATAGTCGCCCAATAGCTACATATATGTCTACACTTGGGGTGTGTTCTATATGTACCAGCTAACCGGTCTTGTTTATAGCTTTTGTCACCATGTACTGAAGCTTGTTGTACATCAATGGGGCCTAAGCTGCGAACTGCAGCCAGACCGCCTGCTTCGTAACTTTTTTGCAAGCGGTGCAAACCTCAATATGTAGCATAGAATCACCTGCTGCTGGAAATGCATCATCTGCTCAACTACAACAGCATGCTGCGCGCATGTAGAGGGAGAATGTTGGAGATTTTAGGGTCATTGTTGGTCAAAAATGTTTAAACCCGGTAAGGATTGTATTGTGAATAAACGGAACAATTCCAAAATCATTTGAACTCGTTTCGAGTTTTGAACTCAGTGTGATTCGCGTCCTGTCGTTACATTAGGAGCCGCGTCCAGTCGTGACATTAACTCGTTAATGTCCACTACGAACGCGACGAGATAATGTGGCTTGTGAGCACGCGGCGAATGGTTACCGCGTCCTGTACAGACATTAACGTTGGGTCGCGACCAGTGCTTAAAGTATACACAGGACGCGCCGGTAATTTTAATACCGGACGCGCGACAGGTTGGTTCCCAATTTGAATCGGCGAATTTATCAGTTGGAAAACTGTCGATTGGAGGTTCGAATGGGTCCGAAGTTGATTGTCGAACATTACCAGAAGAAAAGCGATAGTGTTCTAGTGATTTTGATCTCCTTCAATTGAATCGATTATGTTCGATTGGTTGTTACTCGCCGTTTCCTTATTCCGGTGCAAATCATTTGTTTTATC
Source organism: Rhodiola chrysanthemifolia (assembly GCA_033675395.1). Classification (NCBI taxonomy): domain Eukaryota; kingdom Viridiplantae; phylum Streptophyta; class Magnoliopsida; order Saxifragales; family Crassulaceae; genus Rhodiola; species Rhodiola chrysanthemifolia. Next base: position 28,514,574 of record CM066210.1, on the reverse strand, counting down.
TCAATTCAAGTATTCGGAAAACTCCAATCTGGGTGAAATATTGAATTAGGAAAGAGAAATGACTTCGTGACTCAAGTAGAATCCAAGTTATCATCTTTCGAAGCATCGACAGAAGACCCAGGGTACTATATTCTAATTCAATATTCCAATTTCGAAGCATATGACCTATTTCGGTTCACACCATAATTGAATCAAGAGATGCAATCTTTGATGAAAACCGTTTCTCATCGATACCTAGACCTCAAGATTTGATTTCTAGCTCCATAAGGGCTGAGTTGGAAGATGATGTGAGTACATCTTCTAAAAGTACATCGTTGGGAAGGATTTAAAAATCCTTCGGACCGGATTATCAAGTTTACTTGATTGAGGGTTCTAGAGAAGATATTGAGTACTCATATTGTTATCATATTGATGATGATCCTAGAACCTATAATGAGGCTATGAGTTCTCAAGACGTGTCCTTCTGGAAAGAGGCAATAAACGATGAAATGGATTCTATCATAGGGAATAATACTTGGGATATTATCGGATCTTCCATTGGGTTGCAAGCCATTAGGCTGCAAATGGATTTTCAAAAGGAAAATGAAGGTTGATGGATCGGTTGATAAGTTTAAAGCCCGATTGGTTATCCAAGGCTTTAGGTAAAAGGAAGATATTGATTTTTTCGATACATATGCTCCGGTTGCTAGGATTTCCACTATTAGGTTGTTGATTGCACTTGCTGCGATTAACAATCTAGTTGTACACCAAATGGATGTCAAGACAGCGTTCTTGAATGGTGATTTGGATGAGGAAATCTATATGAAGGAACCGGAAGGATTCATTATGCCGGGAAATGAAAACAAGGTTTGTAAGTTGATCAAACCATTGTATGGGTTGAAACAAGCACCCAAACAGTGGCATCAAAAGCTTGCTGATATAATCTTGTCTAGTGGATTCAAGTTGAATCAAGCAGACAAATGTATTTACAGCAAATTTGACAATTTCGGTAATGGAGTAATCATTAGTCCCGTCCAGAGGTTTGAGACAAGGTGATCCCTTATCACCTTACCTCTTTATAATTTGCTCTGAATGGTTTTTTTTTTTGATGGGTAAAAGGAGTACAGACGTTGGACACTGCCTAAACAGGGACTCAAGACTGTACAAAGATACCAATGAAAACCAGGCCTAAAAGGCCACCCATCTAAAACGTCCTAAAAGGACCATCGGCCAGCTAAAGCTGACCAATTCCGGCCGAAGCCGACTGATTCCGGCCAAAGCCGAAAGGTTACCGGCCGAAACCGAAAGATTACCGGCCGAAGCCGAAATTAGACTAAAGATTACCGGCCGAAACCGAAACGAGACTACACTACCACTCTAACTTAAACTAAAAAACTAAAACCAAACCAAACTAAAATTAACTAAACTAAAACTTGAACACACAAAATGGACATCCCAAAAAGCAGCCGCCCTCGCGCCTATGCCGACCACGCAGCCACCAGCAGGTTCACCCCGAGGGCATCGCCACCGCCATAGCATGACCAGCAAAAGCACCGGCCAGCCGCTGCTGCCCACACAAAACCGCCGGAGAGAACCCCTACAACATAAAGCATATATACAGCCGAGCCACCCCATCCAGCCTCCCCCCGCTACCTCCAGCCCCGCCAAACACCATCCCGTGCAAGCCGACCTCCCCTACCCGCGCCAGCAGGAGCCAAACGAAGCCGCAATATATACACAAAAAACTGTACAGAAGTCTTCCCGGCCACCCCCACCCCTCCGACCCGCCACGCAACACCCATCGCCAACCCCCCGCACCGAAGCCACCACAGCCCCAGACGAAATCAGCCAAAGCTGATAGGAGGGGGAGAGGCCGACGAAGAGGGGAAGCAAAGAAGGTGGAGGGGGAAAGAGTCAAAGGGGTGAGGAGGGCCACCTGAAACCAGAAGCTCGAACCGCTGCTAAACGAAGATGACGATGAACAGTAAGGAGTCGAGAGAGTTCTGGAGAGATAATGAGGATTTTCTCTGATCGGTTATCAACGAAAACTCAAAAGCATAAAGAAAATGGACTACTGACCGGAATTAGAATAACTGAAACAAGTCCATCTATTACCCATTTGCTCTTTGCTGATGATAGCATGATTTTCCTTAGGGCATAAATAGATGAAATTAGAGAAATGATGGGGATTCTAAAGATATATGAGGGCCTGTCAGGACAGAAGATAGATTTTGATAAATCGAAGATGGTGTGGAGTAGGAATAGAAATGATTTAATGAGGGAGGAAATATGTAGAGTATTGAATGTTACAACGGTTGATAGGCACACTAAATATCTAGCTAGCCTTACCAGTGATAATTGGAATGAATAGGTGGGAGGTATTTAGGGCCCTAGAAAATAGAGTACAAGAGAAAATTGTTGATTGGAAACATAAGCTTTTATCATATGGTGGTAGGGAGGTGTTAATTAAAAGTGCACTTCAATCTATACTGGTTTACTCTATGTATTGTTTTAAATTGAATAAGAACATTTGTAATAGTTTGACTGCTGCATCAGTGAACTATCTGTGGAGTAATAATGGGGATGGGAAGACTATTAACTGGGTTAAGAAGAGTACTCTTATGAAAGATAGGGATATGGGAGGTTTAGGGTTGAGAAACTTGGACTGGTTTAACATTGCACTATTAATGAAGCAAGCATGAAGACTGTTAAAGGAGCCTGAATTATTTGTGACCCAAGTATTAAAGGCAAAGTATTTTAGTAATTGTGACATGTTGGATGCATCCTTAGGCCGAAGGCCTTCAAATGCTTGGAGGGGTATTCACGCAGCAATAGGTATTCTAAAGGATGGGATAAATAGGGCAAAAAGAGAGAATGCTAATGATCTACAGTGGCTGAAGATAGGCGAGTTCTCCCGTAGGGATGCATATAGGCTAGTAAGGGGCGAGCTAGAGAGGTCTGGGATGGGGAGAAAGCTGGAATGCAGATAAAGTGAGGAGCTTCTTGATGTTAATATGGAGAACGTATTGTACATAGGAAATCTTACAGGGTGGTTTGTATTTATGGCGTAGTTGAGTGTCTTGAGTATAATACTCTTGTTTGTATAAATATAGATTTTCCCCTATATTTTCTTAATTAATGAAATATTGAAAACTCCCGCTTTACATTTCTTCTTCCCCAATTTCAAACCCTAGCTCGATCGATCCATTCAGTCCGTCGTCGATCTCGCCTGATTGCTCCGATTGGACTCCAGATTGCATTGCTCACGTTCCACATGGTATCAGAGCAGTGATCGGACACTGAATCGTAAGTTTTTCTCCACTTCTCAGTTCTTTTTTTGGCTGTGCGATGTCTAGTTCGCCTGCTTCTGGAATGGCTAGTTCATTGAACCCTGTCGCGGGTGATCCTGCTGCAGACATCTCCGATGATGCATTTTTTGTCAATAAGCACGACATTCACGGAAATCCTCTCGTTAGTGAAGTTCTGACCGGAAGGCAAAATTTCGTCTCCTGGCGCAAGGCCATGGAGATCGCGCAATCTGCTCGCGATAAACTCGAGTTTGTCGAAGGAGAAATTCCGATGCCGACTGAAGTGAAACAAAAGGCTAGGTGGAAGCGCTGCAACAATGTCATAATGACTTGGATTCTCAATTCAGTTTCTAAGAATGTGGTTGGTCAGATCCTTCACTCTGAAAATGTAGCTATAGCTTGGAAGAGTCTTAATATGAAGTATGGAGGCTCCAACTTTCTAGAAAGTTTTCTTTTCAGCAAGAGATTGCAAGTTTGATGCAGGGAGACCTAGATGTATCTGGTTATTTTGAGAAGCTAGTGAACCTTTGGCATGAGTTGGATTCAATGAGGAGATATAAGATGTGTGCTGTGGCTGATGGATGTGTGAAATTTCAGGAGACTAAGACCTTTTATGGTCAAGAGAAAGAGAAAGGTAGAGTCATCAAGTTCCCGATGGGACTTAATGAGGCTTTCACACACATCAGGACACATATTCTTGCATTGAGAGAATTGCCAAGTCTCGACGTAGCTTATGATATGGTTTCTACTAATGAAGCTGAGAGGAACATAGCCAAAGCGGTTTCCATTAAAGCATCAGCAATGTGCGCTCATCAGGAATCTGCATACAAACAGCAAAATCAGTTTCAACGATCTGCTGGGAATTATGCTGGAAATTCAGTTGGAAGGGTGAAACAAAGACCTTACTGCACTCATTGCCAACTCAATGGGCATACAGAGTCGCTACAAATTAAATGGCTATCCACCAGGCCATAGGCTTTACAAAGGGAAAACCAAAATAAGTCTGCAAATAATGTCACTCTTAATGGTACTAATCCGCAGGCTGTTATTAATTCACCTACAAGTTCCTCTAACTCTTTTACCACTGAGCAGGTAAACCAGTTATGGAACATGATTAAGCAGTAACAACAAGGAATAGTTGAGACAGTGGAAGGGCAATGTCATATGGCAGGTATTTGCAGTCTTGTTCTTCATTCTCTTGTTAAGCATTCCTGGATAGTTGATAGTGGTGCCACTGACCACTTTATTTGTGATAAAAGTCTGTTGAAAAATGTGTATGAGCTGCTAAAGAAATGCCACATTAGCTTACCTGATGGGAACACTATTTTGGTCAGTTCTGCTGGCACATATGAGCTGAGACCTGGTCTGATTTTACATGATGTTATGTTTGCATCTGAGTTCAAGTACAACCTTCTATATGTCAGCAAGCTAGTTAAGGATACTTCCTATTCTGTTATCTTTAATAAAGATCAATGCCTTATCCAGGACTCAGCAAGGAGGACGGTTTTGGAGATTGGTAGAGTGGCTGGTGGCTTGTTTCAAGTTGAGGATCAGAGTAATACTAAAGAGGTGAATTCTGCTGCCAGTAATAAGGTTTCTGCTCAGACATGGAATCATAGAATGGGCCACATGTCCTTTGAAAGAATGCATACTTTTCTGTATAAGTACATTCCTTACTTACATGTCAAGACCAAAGGGGTTCATTGTGGAGTAAGCCCCTTGGCTAAACAAAGCAGACTAAAATTTCCTTTAAGTGAGCATATATCTACAAATTATTTTGATATGATTCATTGTGATGTTTGGGGACCTTTCCCGATTGAAACAATGAGTGGTGCCCAATATTTTCTTACAATTGTTGATGACAAATCTAGAGGTGTTTGGACCTATCTGATGAAAAAGAAATCTAAGGTAGCAGATTTGCTGATTCAATTTTTTGCTATGGTGGACACACAATTTGCTAAGAAAACTAAAGTCTTGAGGAGTGACAATGGTGGTGAATTTTTCAGTGCAAATTTTTTTTCTTTTCTTAGTATGAAAGGTTGTGTACATCAAAGTAGTTGTACCTATACACCTCAACAAAATGGAGTTGTGGAGAGGAAACATAGGCACATCTTGGATGTAGCTAGAGCTTTGAGGATTCAAGCAGATGTTTCCAAGTCTTTTTGGGGAGATTGTGTTCTCACAGCCACCTACATCCTTAATAGGACTCCTACTCCTCTACTTGATGGCAGGACTCCATATGAGCTTCTTTTTGGCTTTCCACCCTCTTTGGATCACATGCGGGTTTTTGGTTGCTTATGTTATGTCAACACTTTGCCAAAATTCAGGGACAAGTTGGATCCCAGGGCTTCTCCTTGCATTTTCTTGGGCTATCCGTATGGGAAGAAAGCGTATAAAGTTTATTGTCTTACATCCCATAAAGTTTTAGTCAGCAGAGATATTCATTTTTATGAGGATATTTTTCCATTCCAGTTAAAGAACACTGATGCAGTGCTTGGTTCATCATCAGTGGTTCCCTTGGTGACTAATTGGCCTGGTCCTGTTTCTCATTCTCCTGCAGAAGTGGTTTCCAATGTTGCTACAGATGAATTTTTCTATGATTCAATTGATAGTACAAATGCTGATCAGTTGTTTGATGTAGATAATGTTCCTGTTGCAGGGGAGAGTAACAGTGCCACAACTACACATAATACTCAGGAAAGTCACAGTAACAGTGCCTATGCCAAATAAGTGAAATATTTACATGGAGAGTGTTTTACAATGTAGTTCCTGATGCTCAGAACCTCATTAAGCGAAAATGTATGGTTGAAGAGGGCATGTTTAAAGTGTGGTTACAGGGTAGAAAATTTTATACATATTGTAAGAGACCGTTAGAAAGCGACAGTGGTGTAGAGGGGGCTGGGAATAGAAGGTGACGCTCTAGGAGAGGGGAATGGATTTCTGTTACAGGAATACAAGAGGTGCCTAAGGGAAATCATGATGCTACTCAGAATTCAGCACTGCAGGAAATCAGAAGAAGGCACCGCAGAGCGCCTAACAAACTTGCAGATTTTATCACCTAGAGATCTGACATCTTTTGAGCTGGCAGATAATGCCAAACAAGTTTGTTAGCTGCTAAACTATATAAGGGAACTATGTTACTAATGAAAAGGGAAGAAAATAAAATATCAATATCTATCTCTCATCCCCTTCTTCTCAGTCCCTTGTTAACATTGATGCTTTTCATTGACCTGAACACTCCCCACCATGCCGGACGGCGTTATCACCAGGGCACAAGCTCAGTCGGATACCCTAGCTTCCCTCCAAGACACAGTCCGAACCCACTCCGATCAGTTCACCCACACAAACCAAAAACTAGACTCACTACAACAATCCATCAAAGACCTCCAGATTTCCATGGCCAAACTTGAAAAAATTACAGCCCTCTTACCAATACCTCTACAGACCTCAACGGACCCAACCCCAACCCCAACATTCTACACCAACACCTCTTGTATACCCTGCCACAACATCACTCCAGCTTGGCCTTGATTACCCTCCACCTATTACCACCACAATCTCATATCCACAAACATCAACAAACCTTCCAACAACCAACCTCGCCAACCCAAACTAGACTTACCTCATTTTGCTGGAGATAACATCACAGATTGGCTCTTTCAACTTGAAAGGTTTTTTGCTTACTACAACACACCAGACGACCACAAACTACAGCTCACCTCATTTTATCTGACAGGGCCAGCTCTTCAGTGGTTCCACTGACTTCATCGCACCCATCAGTTGTCTTCCTGGCTGCAGTTTGTCCGGGACCTTGAACTACGTTTCGGTCCTTCTGAATATCAACATCCATAGGCTGCTCTTTATAAACTCAGACAACGATCCACGGTGTCGGCTTATTTGTCCGAGTTTGAAAACCTGTCTAATATCGGTCTCCAAGCATGTCCACCTCTAATATGTTGGAATGTTTTATGTCAGGTCTTCGAGATGACATCCGTCGCGAGATCTATCTCCTCCGCCCAGTCTCCCTTCACGGAGCCATTGGCATGGCAAAGCTTATTGAGGAAAAGGTCGATGATAGCCGGCGTAATAATACACGCTCCTCTTTCAGCCGACCAAGTTACCACCCTCCATCACAACCGCACCCTTCGGACCCACATCCCAGCCGCTTACCTGTGAAGCGCAATGGAGATGGCAGCTCGCCGCGATAAGGGCCTTTGTTTTAACTGCGATGAGCAGTTCACACCGGGTCATCGTTGTCGCCCAAAATTTCTCTGCCTATTAGCCGACGGCCCTGCTGACATCGTCCAAAGAACACCAATACCAAATAACCAATCCCTCCCAAATCTCCCTCGACTACCCACCAAATAATCCACCCGCCCAATACGATCAAGAAGCCCTTCCCCCATCAGACCATCCCGAACTGCTTCCCCAAATTGATAACCCTAGCATCTCATTGCATGCGTTGGAAGGACATTTATTCCAACAACCCTCCGAATCGAAGCTACAATCCATGGTCGTCCACTCACAGTCCTAGTCGACGGTGGCTCTACACATAATTTTATGCAATCCAGAATCGATAAATTCCTACAACTGCCAATCCAGCCATCCAAGCATTTAGAAGTCACAGTGGGCAACCGCGACTCTCTTCGTTGTGAGGGATTTTGTAGTCGCGTTCCTATTGCCATGGGTGGGCACCAATTTGAAGTCGACCTTAATCTTCTCCCCATCTACGGCGCAGACATGGTATTAGGGGTTGACTGGTTGGCAACTTTGGCTTAGCTTCATCTATAATGGAGCCCAGATCAAGTTACACGGTCTTGGTCGCCCTACATACGCACAACTCACACTAAGACAAGTGAACCGGTTACAACAGACGTCCGGAGCTACCTCATTCTTCCAGCTCATCACCATACCTACTCGGACACGACAATCCCATCTCCTGAACTACCTTTACTCCCAAACTATCTCGAACCACCATTCTACTCAGATATCACTGACTTCATCCAACACTAAAGTCATTTATTTAAACCACCAAAAGGCCTCCCCCCTAAACGTCCATCTGATCACCGCATAACCCTAACTCTAGGCACGACCCCTGTTAATGTGCGACCCTACCGCTATCCTCATTTCCAGAAAACTGAAATTGAACGGTTGATTACCGACATGTTGAATGATGGGATCATTCGCCCCAGCTGCAGCCCGTTTTCTTCACCGGTTCTTTTGGTCCGCAAGAAAGATGGTTCTTGGAGGTTCTGTATAGATTACAGAGCTCTAAATGCTGTCACCGTTAAAGACCGTTTCCCGATCCCCACTGTCGACGAGCCCCATGGTGCGACTATTTTCTCAAAGCTTGATCTTCGATCAGGCTACTACCAACTGCGGATGAGCGAGGCTGATATAAATAAAACGGCCTTCCGAACTCATGAAGGCCACTATGAATTCTTGGTTATGCCGTTCGGCCTCTCTAATGCACCTTCGACCTTCCAATCTGCCATGAATTCGATTTTTCGGCACCTGCTCCGCAAAACGGTTCTTGTGTTTTTTGATGATATTCTCGTCTATAGTCGAGATTGGGAGTCTCATGTCCAGTATCTGCGAGAGGTATTCACCATCCTTCATATCAATTCATTTTTTGCTAAACCTTCAAAATGTGATTTTGCCAGGGAGAAATAAGTTTTTCTCATTCTCTTCAGGGAGGTATTCACCATCCTTCATATCAATTTTTCTCATTCTCTTCAGGGAGTGAAATAAACATCCTCTCCAGGGGATTAAGAATATCCTATAAGGATAATATATAATGTATCCCCTTCGGTGATAAAAGTAATTTCATTTCGTGTAAATCAAAAATTATATTATACATGTATCCACTTCAGGTGATACATGCATATGATTTCACTGCGAGAAATAAATGAAACATATATCATACATGTATCAATTTCACGTGGTACATGTATATGATTCCACTTCGAGGGAATTAGAATATAATAAAATATATTGTTCATGTATCAACTTCAAGTGATACATGTATGCGATTCCACTTCGGGGAATCTAAAGAATAAAATAAAATATATTACACATGTATCCACTTCAAGTGATACATGTATGCGATTCCACTTCAGGGAAATCAAAAAAAAGTATATACTATACATGTATAAATTTTGCTGCGAGAAAATGAAAAGAAAACATATAATACTATACGTGTAGGTTGCACCAATCGCAAGGGACACCAAGACCCGTTTAGAGACAGTGACATCAGTATTCTTACTTAGCCACGCCAGCTTGTAAGGCTTGGGATGAGGTTCACTTGGAAGGGCCAACTTAGTCACCGCCGTCTCAGAAATCACATTCTCACAGCTGCCCGCATCAACGATGAATGTGCACACCTTTCCCCCGATAGTACACGAGGACTGAAAGACATTAGTACGCAGCCACTCAGAATGGTCAGGGGCACGAGGACTCAGAACGTGCGCCGCACCATCAACACAGGGCCAACATCCCCTGAAACAACTTCTTCCTCCAATCCATCATCACCATAGTCATCAAAGATAGGTTCTCCTTCCAAATCAGGTATACCATCGGGACCATCATGCGCTAAAAGGCCGTGAGAACTCGACCCCTTGGGACACGCAGCTTGTCTATGTCCCGTCTCTCCACAACCGAAACAACGAAAATTTCCCCCAGGTTGAGGCTGTGTTGGTTTAGCAGCAGGAGGCCGTGCTACTGGGTTTGTGGACCCACGATTAGTTGGGGCTGGAGTTGTGGTGCTAGTACTCGGAGCCTGGCGAAAGCCACTTGGTCCACGCCTCAGTATCTGCTTCTCAGCTTGCAAAGCACGCTGATGTGCCTCAGACACAGTTGCTGGATCAAACATGTTAAGGACATCCTGCAACTGAAGCTTTAACCCACCAATATAACGAGAGACTAACTGCATAGGGGTCTCACGCACATCTGTACGAGCCAATAATTGATAAAAATCACCACTATATTCCTCCACTGAACGATTACCTTGCCTCAAATTCTGAAACCTTTGATACAACTCCCGTTCAAAATTGTATGGTAGAAACGCCCCTTTTATATGTTTCACAAACTTCTGCCAAGTCACAATTTTACCCTTACCTTCACGGACACGAGATTTCTTCAATTGTTGCCACCAAGCTTGCGCCCTACCACGCAAGTGAAAACTGACCAACGCCACACGTCGATCCTCAGGAACCTCCTTGAAGTCAAAGACCTCCTCCACTTGGGACAGCCAATCAACGAACTCCTCAGCTCGAAGGGCACCATCAAAGTCTGGAATGTCAACTTTAAACCCAATCTCCCACCGTCGGTCACGCTGATTTTCCACTCCTTCATCCGCGAACGGATTGTGTTCAGCCGCCACCTCGCCATCAGAACGATTGGTCTCAAGCTCCTCCAAACGTCGCGTCAAGCATTCAACTTGTCGCCGTAAATCAGAGTTCTCACGGTCTCTAAAGTCAGCGATATCACGAGCTGCGGCACCTCCTCTTGGTCTACCTCGAGCCATCTCAGGATCACCGTAATCTGATACCAATATGATAGAGTCGCACAACGAAGCTGATAGAATAGGGAAAACCCTAGTTCTGTATTTTTATTCAACTAAAACTACTAATGAAAAGTACATAAGCTTGTTTAAATAGTAAAAGATGCTACCTAAAACGGAAATCACCAAAAATCCCAAAGCTGCCAAAAATCGGAAAATATCTAAAAACACTAAAAATTCAAAATAAAATAGGAAACGACTTCGGATTGCCAAAAAACGCCATATGTCACGAGCGAAGCTGGTGATTTCTGATCGTCACGTCGTTCCGCTCAAAATAAGGTATTATGGGCTGAAATCGGACACCTGGAACTCGAATCCTGCTAACTTGCACCGAAAGCCCAAATTCTGCTAACGTGCACCACTTTCCTCCAAAACCTCTGTTATTGCTGGTCTGTCTGCATCACATTTTAGCATGTATGAAGAGTTTTGTATTTAATTGCTACGGATTTTAGTCACAAAGCACAAACTGCTACGAATTTTGTATGTAATTGCTAAGCATTTTAGTCATTAAGCACCAAAACATGACTGCTACGAATTTTGTATGTAATTGCTACGCATTTTAGTCGTTAAGCACCAAAACATGACTGCTACGAATTTTGTTTGTAATTGCTACGCATTTTAGGCATTAAGCACCAAAAAATGACTGTTACGAATTTTGTTTGTAATTGCTACGTATTTTAGTCGTTAAGCTCCAAAACATGACTGCTACGAATTTTGTTTGTAATTGCTACACATTTTAGTCGTTAAGCACCAAAACATGACTACTACGATTTTTGTATGTAATTGCTACGCATTTTAGTCGTTAAGCACCAAAAAATGACTGCTACAAATTTTGTTTGTAATTGCTACACATTGTAGTCATTAAGCACCAAAAAATGACTGCTACGAATTTTGTTTGTAATTGCTACGTATTTTAGTCATTAAGCTCCAAAACATGACTACTACGAATTTTGTTTGTAATTGCTACGCATTATAATTCGTAGCAACTATATCAAACTGCGTATCATACTATTTGTAGTAAAGATATCAAAATGCGTAGCTTTTCAAAAAAAATTATAACAAATTTTTGTTTAACTTGAACAAAAAAGGTACATCTTTTGATGATCAACTGAATTGTATCTTCACATGTTGGTGAATATCCATATTGATGTCAAACACTCTAGAGACTCCAATTTACTCTTCTTCTCTTGTTACTTAGCTTGGTCGCTGCCAAATTTAGATCTGCATCATGAGTATCTATGCTGTCCGTTGAGGATCAATCAGACACTGGTGCGCTTTTAACCGACAAGGATCTTCAGTCATGATTCTTTAAGTGGTTGAGGACTCGATGGGATTAAATGGCTTTTGTTCAGCACAAGATAACACTTCATTGGGCCAGCCATCTCACGTCCAACACCCATAAGGTCGAGATAGTATAAGTAATGGGAGATGATGTTGTTCATGGAATCAACGTCACCTTGACCACAAACAAGGCTTCCGTACATGATGTTCATGGTAGCTCCAAAACCAGGGGTTCACTTGGCATCAGTGTCGTTCTTGGTGGGTTTCCAGTTTCCGACAAACACATCATGCTAAACTTAACGCTTCTTCTCTGGTTACTTAGCTTCGTCGCCGCCAAATTCAGATCCGCGTCATGAGTATCTATGCTGTCAGTTTCTTTCAATCGCATCAGCGTTCTCCGCCTCAAAGCGACCTCCAACGTTTGCTGAATTTGCGTATCTCAGCACAGCAGACGGCGCCAAATCAACCACTAGCTACGAGCCGTAAATTGAATTAGGGTTTATGAATTTTTGAAGGCAGATTGACTAATATGCCCTTAAAACAGATTTTTAGATTTAAATAAATAGGAATTATTGGAATTGTTGGATCAAAGATCTAATTGTTCAAATTAACTCTCATTTCTCACCAAATAATACACTTCTCATATGATCCTAATTCTAAACATGAATCACATCTCATCACTTCAAAAATGCCAAAACTCACAAAACATCATAAGTGCAAAACCATGAATATCCCCATAACCTTTGAAATCAGCTTCACGCCTCTTCCTCTAATGAGTTTGTATAATTCAGTGTCACCACCAAATATCGAGAAATCATAGAAACATGGAACTCCGAGCTCCAATGCAAATTTATCTGCCAAATGATGAAAGGTTTTATAAGATACAATGATCGATCATGTTAGAGACAGCCAGCTCCTTTAAGATCATTAGTAGAGTTTCTAACAGGTTTTTCACAGTGCCAATGAATATTATGCACACGTCTATCAGGTAAATTATGTTATATCATCGTATGATAAGTATGAATCACAACTCATCGGCTGAAGAATGCTAAAACTCACAAAACATCATCAATGTGAAACCATGAATTTCCCTTAAAATCAACTTCTAGCCTCTTCTCTAAGAAGTTTGGTGCGAAATGAAGAGAGGTATTATAAGATACAATGAATGACCACTCATGCTAGAGACTGCTAGAGATCAGTACTCACTAGTATAGGTTCACACCAGGTTTCCATAATGCCAGTGCGTAGTTTTCCCATGTCTATCAGGTAAATAATGTTACATCATCGAATGAATATGTATGAATCACATCTCATCACCTAAAGAACGCCAAAACTCACAAAACATCATAAATGCAAAACCATATTTTACCTCATCTGTATAATTTAATGTCACCACCATATATGGCGGGACATCATTGAAGAATTATTGCTAAATGATGAAAGGTTTCATAAGATACAATGACCAATCATGCTACAATGCCAGTTCCATTATAATCATTAGTATAGTTTCAAATCGGTGTTTTAAAATGCCACATGCCAGTAAACATTATACCCACGTCTATATGGTAAATAATGTTATATCATCGTATGAATCACATCTCATCATTGAAGAATGTCAAAACTCACAAAACATCAAAAACATAAACACCTATAAATTTTCCCATAACCTGTATAATCAGCTTCTTGCCTCTACTGAATAATTTAATGTCACCACCATATATGGCGGGACATCATTGAAGAATAAAACTCGAAATGTAGATTTATTGCTAAATGATGAAAGGTTTCATAAGATACAATGACCAATCATGCTACAATGCCAGTTCCATTATAATCATTAGTATAGTTTCAAATCGGTGTTTTAAAATGCCACATGCCAGCAAACATTATACCCACATCTATATGGTCAATAATGTTATATCATCGTATGAATCACATCTCATCATTGAAGAATGTCAAAACTCACGAAACATCAAAAACATAAACCTATAAATTTCCCCATAACCTTTATAATCAGCTTCATGACTCCTTCCACAAAGTTTGAACACTTCAATGTCACCCCACATATTAGGACATCACAAAAACATGAAACTCAAAATGCAGATTTATCTACCAAATGATGAAAGGCTTCAAAAGATACATTGACCAATCATGCGAGAGACTGCCAGAGCCTTTAAGATCATTAGTAGAGTTTCAAGCTACTTTTTCAAATGCCAACGACTATTATACCCGCGTCTATCCGGTAAATTATACACATCATCATATGAACAAGTATGAATAACATGTCATCATTAAAGAATGCCAAAACTCACAAAACATCATAAATGCAAACCTCCCTAATTTATGTCTATTACCTTTCCAGAATAATTCTTTTCATCACAATCCCAAGTCTAAAGCGACACTAGGAGGTTCCTTTCATTATTCTAGAATTTTGCCAGTTCCCTTCCATTATTCTAGAATTTTTTTGCCAAATGCCTTTCATTATTCTAGAAGTTTGCCAAGTCCCTTTACTGAATAACTCTTTCCATCACAATCCAAGTCTAAAGCGACAAAAGAGGTCCTTTTCATTATTCTAGAATTTTGCCAATTCCCTTCCATTAATCTAGAATTGTTTGCCTCGAATCTTGCCTTCCCTTCCGTTTATTCTAGAATTTTGAAAATTTCCTTTTCAGAATAACTTTCCATCACAATCCCAAGTCTAAAGCAACAAAAGAGGCCCCTTTCATTATTCTAGAACCTTGCCAATTCCCTTCAATATTCTAGATTTATGCTAGTTCCCTTTTCCGAACAACTCTTTCCGTCACAATCCCAAGTCCAAAGTGACATTTGAGGCCCCTTTCATTATTCTAGAATGTTGCCAATTCCATTTCATTATTCTAAATTATTTTGTCAATTGCCTTTCATTATTCTAGAATTTTTCCCATTCTTTTTTTTGAATAAATATTTTCATCACAACCCCATATCTAAAGCGAAAAAAGAGGTCCATTTCACTTCTCTTTCATTATTCTAGAATTTTGCCTACTCTTTCATTATTCTAGAATTTTGTCGATTCCCTTTTCTGAATAACCTATTTCTATCACACAACTCAAAGGGTAAAAGCAAAACTAAAAGGTCCCTGCCAAATATTCCATGTTACAGATAAAGTTGAAAGCAAATTAGTGAGATTTTTGCCATTTTATTCTGACAGGGTACAAGCCCAGTCCCAAGCTTTTTGGATAGTTCTCTTTCCTAAATATTTTTGCATATTCCCTTTCATTATTCAAATTTTTTTGTCAACTCCCTCTCATTATTCCAGAATTTTTTGCCAATTCCCTTTCATTATTCTAGAATTTTCCTGTTCCCTTTTCTGAATAACTATTTTGATCATAATCCCAAGTCTAAAGCCACAAAAAGAGGTCCCTTTCATTATTATAGAATTTTGCCAATTCTCTTTTCTAGATAACTCTTTCTATCACAGTCCCAAATCCAAGGCGACAAAAGAAGTCCCTTTCATTATTCTAGAATTTTTCCAATTCCTTTTCAAAAGAACTCTTTCCATCCCAAGATTATGTTATCGATAAAGTTCTAAGCAAGGAAACAATAACCTTCACAAAATGAACATATTTTGATCTATTATTCCACATTCAGAAAGTCAGCCTGCAAACACAGACTCCTACATATTATGAGTTTTGAAAAAGAGAAATCGGGGCCGGCAAAATTTTGAAACATCAATGAAATTCATATTATTTCATCAAAATCATAATACCTCTTGGACGTGTAACCATTTCTTATTATTTAAGGATAGGTAATCAAAAAAGGACGTGGTATATTTAAGCATTGGTTGACTAATTAACCAACAGCCAATACTGTGATCCTGATTCAAATGATTTATCTTTTTCACATTGTAATTTTACAATGCCAAAGGCAATTACAAATTCTCTTGAACATCTAGTTGATGATCTGACATTATCAACGGCATCTCGGACTCGGAGTATGCAAAGTAGTAAAAGATATAAGATGAGGATCACTTACTAGCATAATAGTGTCTCAAGATTAAACTCCGTTAGTTAATAAATTAATAAAAAAATTACAATTTTTTTTAAAAATGTTAAAAAGTTGTAAAAAATTAATTTTTTTAATTTTAAGAAAAAAGAATATAAAATTTTTGAATAATAAAAATTACAAACTTTAGAAAAAATAAACACAAAAGGAAAAATGTTTTTAATTTTTAAAAAAAGTTCCCCACAAACAATTCAAGAAAATATTAATTATTGTTCATATCTAGTTTGAACTATATAAGAGGTATTAGGGATAAAAAAAATTATATTCCTTTTTATTAAAAATTAAAGTCTTCAATTTTTTTATAATTTTTTCATAATTGTTTAACATATTTTTAAAAAGTTTGGCAATTTTGAAATTTTTTATTAATTTATTAACTAATGGAGTTAACGCCGTCCAACGACGTTAGTGAAACCCTAGTTTGGAAAATTATTCGTAGTTCGCCCCTTGTTTGGAAGTTTTTATAGTTCAGCTCATAAGTAGAAAAATAGTGATAGTTCAGATCCCCAAACTGTACTTTTCCTTGAAAAAGAATAATATTCTAAAAACATATAAATAATAAATAAAAAGAATCCTTGTGATAAAAAAATAATAATATTAGCGGTAGCCTATACTCAGCGCCTTTTCTTTACATAAGGAAAAAAATATGATGCGCGGCCGGATCACATGAAATCATGAACTGAGCACTTACCTGCCTTAGAAGTGTTGGCCAATATCCACCATTGTGATAGGACCAAGGGCCGAAAGAAGGGGAGGTACTATCATCTTATTATATAAATTTTTTTTGTAAACAAATAAAAAAAACATTGAGCGCATAGAAATAAAGATAACTACCAGTGATAATACGTCACCTAATTAAATTCAATATAACATATCGTCAACGACAATTAATGACCCAGTTCCAGCAGTAACTATTTAGTATCTAAATCACCCAACTGCCTCATTGTTAACATGATTAGTCAGCGACTCAGGTCAGACATTTAAAATGAAGATAGATAATATATATAAGCATACCTATCAAAATCCACTTCACTGATACACAAGTGACATTCAACTTATCAAGAACCCTCATTATTATCATTCTGCATTAGGCAAATCTTGTCGTCACTAGTCAGAACAAAACTGATAATGAGAACAAAACTCAACAAGAGGCGAGCACATTTTTCTCTTACTATATGGGATAAGCATGCAACCAAAACTTCCTTCCCTTTGCTCAAGTTTGTCCGGTAAGAACAAAAATCCAAAATAAGAAAAAGGTCAATAAGCATAAGGATTATTTTATCAAAAAAAAAGCATAAGGATTAAGGAGATGGCTAAATATGCAAAAAGAACAAAAACCAACTGCAGTCGGAATAAGAAATCAATCACCAAAAACAACTACTTGTTAACTAATCACATAAGTCTTCGCTATGCAGTCTATACGAAAATTCATCAAGTAAGTTCCTGGCCAAGCTTGGGCTCTGTTTAGAGTGTAAACAGTTTTATTGTGTGTGTGTTCGACCTAAGTAAGATCAGAGACAGGAAACCAGAAATCTGCAAAGTGAGCGACTCCAGTGATAATAAGTCACCTAATTTTTCTTTCCGATCAAATAAGTCACCTAATTAAACGCAGGAAAACATATCTTCAGCGGCAAATAATGACCGTGACCCAGTTCCAGCAGTAACTATTCAGGATCCAAAACACCTAACTGCCTCATTGTTAACATGATTAGTCAGCGACTCAGGTCAGACATTTAAAATGAAGGTAGATAATATATATAAGCATACCTATCAAAATCCTCTTCACTGATAAACAAGTGACATTCAACTTATCAAGAACCCTCATTATTATCATTCTGCATTAGGCAAATCTTGTCGCCACTAGCCAGAACAAAACTGATATTGAGAACACAACTCAACAAGAGGCAAGCATAATTTTCTCTTACTATATGGGATACACATGCAACCAAAACTTCCTTCCCTAACTCAAGTTTGTCCGGTAAGAACAAAAAACCAAAATAAGAGAAAGGTCTCTAAGCATAAGGATTAAGGAGGTGGCTAAATATGCAAAAAAGAACAAAAACCAACTGCATTCGGAATAAGAATTCAATCACCAAAAACAACTACTTGTTAACTAATCACATAACAGAATATATAACTCAGAATCTAGTTTCTAAATTTCTTGAGAAACACAACTCACTGCTATAACAAACAACAATTCTTAGAGCATTAAAAAGTTCAGAACTTCATGTTTCACCATTACCGTCTTGATCAGCTCCAGGTCTCTTTCTACAAAAACTTATATGGTTTGACACCACCTACATATACTGCAACGTCATAGAAACTAACTGCCACAAAAACTAACAAACCTGATGAACTGCCACAAAAACCAACATCACGGTTAGATATCTCCAAGCCACAATCACAACACATTATTCCAGTTTCCGCGTCCAGTCCTACCAATTTACAAAACTTCATAATTCGAATCTAATAACTGCCACAAAAACCAACAAACTGATTCAATATGAAAAGATAGCTCTGAAACAATTGCAAAACAATGAGATGGCAAGGAAAATAGGACATACCACTTCGCTTCATAATCAAGAACACTATTTCAACTGCTTGCACTGGGCAAAGCACTTCTAAGAACCATAGGAAGAAAATAAACGCTATGCTGATTATTGCTAAAAGGTCAATTACAATTATAAAAGATAAAAAAATATAACAAGCATGATACAAGAGGTAACAAATAGTCCTATTCCGATACAAAAAATACATAGAAGATAGTCCGATCCCGATACAAAGGATATATAGAAGCTGGTCGTCAACATCCATTGTGCTTCTCCGACTCTCCCCCTTTCCATTTGCATCCATCATCCAAATTTCAACATCATACAACTGCTAGCTAACGTTGAAATTTGAAACCATTTCTTATTTTTAAGCATCAGAAGCAAAGTAGCAAACAACATTAGATGGGATAGCTTTAAGCAATGATTGACCAAATAACAAACAAGCATAATAATGTCACAAGGCATCAAATAGATAAACGATCTTCCTGCAAAACAGATCGCATCAAGCATCAGCCAAAATCGAAGTGCCTAAATATATTGAAGTGATGAAACTACATGTTGGACAAAATCCACAAACTGAAATCATCTTCAAGAATATATCAAAAGTTCCAACCACATTTTTTCATTTCTCAATTCTAAAAGCAACTCAGTATATTGAATGGACTACACTGTTATTGCAGTTCTTCTTCACTCTCCCACACGCAACTGCATCCTCGACACACTGTAAACACCAAAAAGAGGGATCCTGTCAAATATGTAGTACAACACATATTGAGAAGAGCGCTCAAACTAATACCGTTGAAGGATTGAAGAATGAGTTTTCAAAACGAGAAATGCAAGACAAGAAGCATCAAAAGTAAATGTGGCGTCTTAAGAAGGGAGTGCCAATTAACCAACATGCCATAATGTGAACCTGGTTAGAAAGTTACCTTTACACATCTTATATTTATAATGCCCGTGGCAATACAAATTCTCTTAAACATCGCGATAATGACTACTTGACAATGTCAAGAGAAGCCAAGAGAATGCAAAGTAGTCAAAGATATAAGAATCACTTACTATAGCATAATAAAGTAACATGAGTCAAAATCCACGCCGGTTAGGTTGCTGATCTGCTTCCACATATGAAAACAGTTACACATGAAAAACAGATACAAAGATCTAGGGAGTACAATGACCTAAGGGATGGAGATGTAAAAACAGGGTCGGTCCCAATAACGGCATAAAGGATGCAAATTGATCTATCTTCGTGACAGGAAATCTCTCCATGATTTTGGTAAATGTACCTGAGAAACTTAAGAAGATCAATGACAGGTAAACCATAAGAAACGTTCATTAAAGAAGGTAAAATTAGATATAACTTGCTAATTAAACATAAGAAGCTTTGGGCCAGTGCTGCAAAATACTAACATTTATCACCGCTTTAACCTCTTTAACAGCATGAAAAGCCTTTGTCGGCATTCATGACATGATTGGTGACGTATCTGATAGAACACAAGTGAAACTTGAGTAAAATAGGTATATACATATCAAGTAGATTTTCAAAATGCAAAATTTGAGTATAAGAAGCAAAGAGCATATAGCCAAGCAGTAAGACCCTTCTGATGATCGTTCTAATTCTTACTGTCCAATATCGCAGACACATGCCATTGATGTACTGGTGCTATTCAGACGTGCTGATAGCCACCTCCAAGTACCTGCAAAATGGAACTTTCTCGTCCTTCGACGAGAACTAATTGGCATACAAACACATAAAACTATGGTCAAGAAAGTACAAGAAATAAAGCTACCAAAGAGACTTTCCAACCAATCACAATGTCCAGGTGACTTCTGATTGCTGTCTTAAATCGAATCCATTATGTTGCAACCTTCCATAGAAAAGGCGAGAAATTTACATGAACTGAAATATTCAAAGAAATGGTCAGGGGACTTCCAAGCCAAAAAATTAAGCTTTAAGATGAAGCAGAAATTGCAAAGGCACCTGTAGCACTATAACAAGAGGACCAGTACTTACAGAACTCCAAAAAAACTATTACGCATTGCACTACAATATAACAAACTCAACAACAAATTAATCAAAGCTATCTAAATAACAAATGCAGGCCTCGGAGCAAAATTAAGTCATAGCTATGCAGTCTATAAGTAAAATTCATCAAGTAAGTTCCTTGCCAAGCTTGGGCTCTGTTAAGAGTGTAAACAGTTTTATTGTGTGTTCGACCTAAGTAAGAGCAGAAGGTCAAGGTCAATTTGCGACCTTTCTGAGTCACAAAACAACTACCCAACTTTTATCTTTGCAGGAAAACCTGTCTGGCAAAACAAAAACATTTTCTCACAAAAGTGGCCAACTTTTAAACTCTGATCCCATCAGTTTAAAAGAAAGATTAGTGCGGGGGAAGATGGATTGTATCAGAAGGAAAGCAAGAAGAAAAAGAAAAAACACACAAACCCTTTAATAGCAGTTAGCAGAGATAAAAGAAAAAGTAACAGGAGGGAAGAGTAATAATCCAACAGAAGAAAATGACCTTTATGAGGTGCCTATGTGCGGAGATAGGAAAGTTATTTCAATATGCAGTGTGGGAAGAGTCTGAAAAATGAGACATTCAAATTTGACCGGAACATCTTACTTCCGCGATGCACTGCCAAACTGAAATATATAGAATGGGTAACTCGTTCCAGTTTGGCAAGAACATTGGTACCCCAGCGCACTGCCAAATGAATCTAATACTACTTGAGCCGGATGAACGTAAATTTTCACGTCCGATTTTGAAGGGGGGAGATCCAATAGGATCCTATCCCAATTTTTCTTTTGCTAGGCCCACATCCTATTCAAATCAAAGACCAAGTACCCAACAAAACATATTTTTTTACTTTCATGTACCCACACTAGACATCATATAACTAAACTTCAAAAGTAATGGATAAGGTGCCTATGTCATGTGCAAAGACAGGAAAGTGGCTTCAACATGTAGTGTGGGAAGAGTCTAAGACATGAGACATTCAAATTTGACAGGAACATCTTACTTCCGCGATGCACTGCCAAGCTGAAATATATAGAATGGGTAACATGTTTCAGTTTGGCAAGAACATTGGTGCCCCAGCGCACTGCCAAATGAAACTAATACCACATCCTAGTCAAATCGAAGACCATGTACCCAACAAAACATATTTTTTCACTTTCATGTACCCACACTAGACATCATATAACTAAACCTTAAAAGTAATGGATTTATAAGATGCATATGCCATGTGCAAAGACAGGAAAGTGACTTCAATATGTAGTGTGGGAAAAGTCTAAGACATGAGATATTCAAATTTGACAGGAACATCTTACTTCCGCGATGCACTGCCAAACTGAAATATATTGAATGAGTAACTAGTTCCAGTTTGGCAAGAACATTGGTACCCCAGCGCACTGCCAAATGAAACTAATACCACATCCTACTCAAATCGAAGACCATGTACCCAACAAAACATATTTTTTCACTTTCATGTACCCACACTAGACATCATAGAACTAAACCTTAAAAGTAATGGATTTATAAGATGCCTATGCCATGTGCAAAGACAGGAAAGTGATTTCAATATGTAGTGTGGGAAAAGTCTAAGACATGAGATATTCAAATTTGACAGGAACATCTTACTTCCGCGATGCACTGCCAAACTGAATAATATTGAATGAGTAACTAGTTCCAGTTTGGCAAGAACATTGGTACCCCAGCGCACTGCCAAATGAAACTAATACCACATCCTACTCAAATCAAAGACCAAGTACCCAACAAAACATATTTTTTTTCACTTTCATGTACCAACACGACAACACTAGACATCATACAACTAAACTTTAAAAGTAACAGATCTTTATAGGGTGCCTATGTGCAAAGACAGGAAAGTGCCCAACTTTAAACTAAAATAAATAGTCTGACTTATTTTTCCCTTGTAGGAAACCGTATCTAGCAAAATAAAAACATTTTCTCTCGAAAGTGCCCAACTATTGAGCTCTGATCCCGTTAGAAATTTTCTTTTTGAATAAAGATTAGTGCAGCGGGAAGACGGATTATATCAGATGGAAAGCAGGAAATGAAAAGAAGAAACACACAAACCCTTTAAGTAGCAGTTAGCAGAGATTAAAAAAAGAAGTAACACGAGGGATTGCCAAATGGGCTACCAAAAACCTCATAAAAAACTCTTTGAACAGAATTTAGGATGAACCCTGAAACTGCTTTTTGTTGCTGCTGATATCAGTTAGAGAGAGACATGCATGCATTAGAATTTTAAACACTTAAAGATGACGTCATGTCCTGTTTGAACTTAGAAAAGACAAAGATCACTGTTTATTTGCTATTTTAATAGAACTACGTTGTGCGTTAATGACCAGACACTATCAAAGGCATCTCAGAGTATGCAAAGTAATCAAAGATAGAAGAATCAATTACTACCATAATAATGTACCAAGATTAAAAATCCACACAAAGATACAACCGATCTTGAGGAAATACATATCTTTGCGTCTCTTATTAGGATAAGCATCCAACCCAAAAATCCTTCCGTAGTGTAACAACAATCAGAATAATAATCCAACAGAAGAGCATGGCCTTTATGCATAAGGAGGTAACAACAGTCGGAATAATAATCCAAGAGAAGAGAATTGCCTTTATGCACAAGGAGGTGGTTATTTACACTTTTACCATAAGCGAAACTACGCCGTTTTAGACAAAACGACTCAGTAATTGAAAAATAATGAGACGGCATGTAAAATCAGACTTAGCTTTTCAATCAACAACTCTACTTCTCTATAATAATAAAAAACAACTCTACTTCCGCTGCTTGCACTGGACAAAAGCCATATGCTGATTATTGCTAAAATGTCAATTACCATTAGAAAATATATAACAAGCATAACCAAAATACAAGCCGTCACCGATACTCTGATTCCGATACGAAAGGATACATCGAAGATGAAGCCGACCGTCAACATCCATTGTGCTTATCTCTCCCCCTTTCCATTTGCATCCTGCATCCAACATCATAAAATTGCTGCCTGACGTTGAAACCATTTCTTTAAGCAGTGATTGACCAAATAACAAACAAGGCATCACTGTGATCGTCGGTATAAGTTACCTGGTTTGTATTTCTAACACTTATTCAAAGGCAATTACAAATGATCTTGAACATCTCGTTACTGATCATATGACACTATCACATGCATCTCAAAGAACGCAAACTAATCAAAGATGTAATATTTAAGAAGCAATTACGAGCGCGAGGCATTGAATAGAGATAAACGATCTTGCTGCAAAACAAATCGCATCAAGCATCAGACAAAATCAAAGTGCCTAAATAAATTGAAGTGATGAAACTACATGTTGGACATAATCCACAAACTGAAATCATCTTAAAGAATATATCAAAAGTTTCAACCACATTTTTCCATTCTGAAAGCAGCTCAATATATTGAATGGACTACACCTGTTATTGGAGTTCTGCTTCACTCTCCACCAAGCAACTGCATCATCAACACACAATGTAATACCAAAAAGAAGGATCATATCAAATAAATAGTACAAAAAATAATGAGAAGAGGGGCTCAAACTAATACCGATGATGGATTAAAGAATAAGTTTTCAAAACGAGAAATGCAAGACAAGAAGAATCAAAAGTAAATGTGGCATCTTAAGCAGGGATTACCAATTAACCAACATGCCATAATGTGCTCGTGGTTATAAAATTTACTGGTTTATCTTGTACACCGTATTTTTACAATGCCAGTGGGAATACAAATTCTCGTTAACATCACGATAATGACTACTTGACACTGTCAAAGGCAGCCAAGAGGATGCAAAGTGGTCAAAGATCACTTACTAGCATGATAATGTCACATGAGTAAAAATCCACGCCAGTTAGGTTAGCTGATCTTGCTTCCACATATGAAAACAGTACCACATATGAAAAACAGTTACAAAGATCTAGGGAGCACAATGACCACTTACTAGCACAATAATGACCTGACACAATCAAAGGCATCTCAGACAATGCAAAGTAGTCAACGATATAAGAACCACTTACTAGGACAATAATGTCTCAAGATCAAAAATCCACACAAAGATACAACTGAGATGCATATTTTTCTCTTACTATATGGGATACGCATGCTACCAAAACTTCCTTCCCTAACTCAAGTTTGTCCGGTAAGAACAAAAATCCAAAATTAAGAGAAAGGTCTCTAAGCATAAGGATTAAGGAGGTGGCTAAATATGCCAAAAAGAAGAAAAACCAACTGCAGTCGGAATAAGAATTCAATCACCAAAAACAACTAACTACTTGTTAACTAATCACACAACAGAATATATAACTAAGAATCCAGTTTCTAAATTTCTTGAGAAACACATCGCACTGCTACAACAAACAACAATTCTTAGAGCATTAAAAAGTTCAGAACTTCATGTTTCACCATTACACAACATATGATTCCAGTTTCCGCGTCAAGTCCTACCAATTTCCAGAACTTCATAATTCGAATCTAATAACTGCCACAAAAACCAACAAACTGATTCAATCTGAAAAGATAGCTCTGAAACAATTGCAAAACAATGAGATGGCAAGGAAAATAGGACATACCCACTTAGCTTCATAATCAAGAACACTATTTCAACTGCTTGCACTGGGCAAAGCACTTCTAGGAACCATAGGAAGAAAATAAACGCTATGCTGATTATTGCTAAAAGGTCAATTACCATTATAAAAGATAAAAAAAAATATAACAAGCATGATACAAGAGGTAACAGATAGTCCTATTCCGATACAAAGGATACATAGAAGATAGTCCGATCCCGATACAAAGGATATATAGAAGCTGGCCGTCTACATCCATTGTGCTTCTCTGAGTCTCCCCCTTTCCATTTGCATCCAGCATCCAAATTCCAACATCACACAACTGCGAACTAACGTTGAAATTTGAAACCATTTATTATTTTTAAGCATCAGAAGCAAATTAGAAAACAACATTAGATGGGATAACTGTAAGCAATGATTGACCAAATAACAAACAAGTATAATAATGTCACAAAACATTAAATAGATAAAAGATCTTCCTGCAAAACAGATCGCATCAAGCATCAGCCAAAACCGAAGTGCCTAAATATATTGAAGTGATGAAACTACATATTGGACAAAATCCACAAATTGAAATCATTTTCAAGAATATATCCAAAGTTCCAACCACATGCTTTTCATTTCTCAATTCTAAAAGCAACTCAGTGTATTGAATGGACTACACTGCTATTGGAGTTCTTCTTCACTGTCCCACACGTAACTGCATCCTCAACACACTGTAATCACCAAAAAGAAGGATCCTATCAAATAAGTAGTACAAAAAATAATGACAAGAGAGCTCAAACTAATACCGTTGAAGGACTGAAGAATGAGTTTTCAAAACGAGAAATGCAAGACAAGAAACATCAATAGTAAATGTGGCATCTTAAAAAGGGATTACAAATTAACCAGCATGCCATAATGTGAGCCTTGTTAGAAAGTTACCTTTACACATCTTATATTCATAATGCCAGTGGTAATACAAATTCTCTTAAACATCGCGATAATGACTACTTGACATTGTCAAGGGCAGCCAAGAGAATGCAAAGTTGTCTATGATATAAGAATCACTTACTATAGCATAATAATGTAACATGAGTCAAAATCCACGCCGGTTAGGTAGCTGATCTGCTTCCACATATGAAAACAGTTACACATATGAAAAACAGATACAAAAATCTTGGGAGTACAATGACCTAAGGGAAGGAAATGAATGGAGATGTAAAAACAGGGTCGGTCCCAATAACGGCATAAAGGATGCAAATTGATCTATCTTCGTGACTGGAAATCCCTCCATGATTTTGGTAAATGTACCTGAGAAACTTAAGAAGATCAAATGACAGGTAAACCATAAGAAACGTTCATTAAAGAAGGTAAAATAGATATAACTTGCTAATTAAACTTAAGAAGCTTTGGGCCAGTGCTGAAAAATACTAAGATTTATCATCGCTTTAACCTCTTTAACAGCTTGAAAAGCCTTTGTCAGCATTCAGGACATGATTGGTGACGTATCTGATAGAACACAAGTGAAACATGAGTAAAATAGGTATATACATATCAAGTATATTTTCAAAATGCAAAATTTGAGTATAAGAAGCAAAGAGCATGTAGCCAAGCAGTAACACCCTTCTGATGATCGTTCTAATTCTAACTGTCCAATATCGCAGACACGGACCATTGATGTATTGGTGCTATTCAGACGTGCTTATAGCCACCCTCCAAGTACCTGCAAAATGGAACTTTCTTGTCCTTCGATGAGAACTAATTGGCATACAAACACATAAAACTCTGGTCAAGAAAGTAGAAGAAATGAAGCTACCAAAGAGAATTTTCCAACCAATCACAATGTCCAGGTGACTTCTGATTGCTGTCTTAAATCGAATCCATTCTGTTGCAACCTTTCCATAGAAAAGACGAGAAATTTTCATACACTGAAATATACAAAGAAATGGTCAGGGGATTTCCAAGCCAAAAATTAAGCTTTAAGATGAAGCAGAACTTGCAAAGGCACCTGTAGCACTATAGCAAGAGGACCAGTACTTCCAGAACTCCAAAAAAACTGTTAGGCATTGCACTACAATATAACAAACTCAACAACAAATTAATCAAAGCTATCTAAATAACAAATGCAGGCCTCAGAGCAAAATTAAGTCTTAGCTATGCAGTCTATAAGTAAAATTCATTAAGTAAGTTCCTGGCCAAGCTTGGGTTCTGTTAAGAGTGTAAACAGTTTTATTGTGTGTTCGACCTAAGTAAGAGCAGAGACAGGAAACCAGAAATCAGCAAAGTGAGTGACTCCGTAGATGTCCTATGAAACAGGCAGAATGTTTAGATCAATTTGCGACCTTTCTGAGTCCTAAAACAACTACCCAGCTTCAAATTTCTGACTATTTTATATCCTTTGCAGAAAAACCTATCTAGCAAAACAAAAACATTTTCTCACAAAAGTGCCCAACTTTTAAACTCTGATCCCATCAGTTTAAAAGAAAGATTAGTGCAGCGGGAAGATGGATTATATCAGAAGGAAAGCAAGAAGAAAAAATAATAAAACACACAAACCCTTTAATAGCAGTTAGCATAGATAAATTAAAAAGTAACAGGAGGGAAGAGTAATAATCCATCCGAAGAAAATGGCCTTTATGAGGTGCCTACGTGCGGAGATAGGAAAGTTATTTCAATATGCAGTGTGGGAAAAGTCTGAAAAATGAGACATTCGGATTTGACAGGAACATCTTACTTCCGCGATGCACTGCCAAACTGAAATATATAGAATGGGAGACTCGTTTCTGTTTGGCAGGAACATTGGTACCCCCAACGCACTGGCAAATGAAACTAATACCACAATCCACTCAAATCTAAGACGATGTACCCAAAAAAACATATTTTTGCACTTTCATATACCAACAATAGACATCATATAACTAAACTTCAAAAGTTGCAGATCATTAGAAGGTGCCTATGTTCAAAGACAGGAAAGTGACTTCAATATGTAGTGTGGGAAAAGACTAAGACATGAGATATTCAGATTGTACAGGAACATCTTACTTCCGCGATGAACTGCCAAGCTAAAATATATGGAATGGGAGACTCGTTTCAATTTGGAAGAAACATTGGTAACCCCAATGCACTGCTAAATGAAACTAACACCACATTCCACTCAAATCTAAGACGATGTACCCAACAAAACATATTTTTGCACTTTCATATACCAACAAAAGACATCATATAACTAAACTTCAAAAGTAGCGGATCTTTGGGAGACTCGTTTCTGTTTGGCAGGAACATTGGTACCCCCAACGCACTGGCAAACGAAACTAATACCACAATCCACTCAAATCTAAGACGATGTACCCAAAAAAACATATTTTTGCACTTTCATATACCAACAATAGACATCATATAACTAAACTTCAAAAGTAGCAGATCATTAGAAGGTGCCTATGTTCAAAGACAGGAAAGTGACTTCAATATGTAGTGTGGGAAAAGACTAAGACATGAGATATTCAGATTGTACATGAACATCTTACTTCCGCGATGCACTGCCAAGCTAAAATATATGGAATGGGAGACTCGTTTCAATTTGGAAGAAACATTGGTAACCCCAATGCACTGCTAAATGAAACTAATACCACATTCCACTCAAATCTAAGAAGATGTACCCAACAAAACATATTTTTGCACTTTCATATACCAACAAAAGACATCATATAACTAAACTTCAAAAGTAGCGGATCTTTGAAAGGTGCCTATGTTCAAAGACAGGAAAAGTGGCTTCAATATGCAGTGTGGGAAAAGTCTGAAAAATGAGACATTCAGATTTGACAGGAACATCTTACTTCCGCGATGCACTGCCAAACTGAAATATAAAGAATGGGAGACTCGTTTCTGTTTGGCAGGAACATTGGTACCCCCAACGCACTGCCAAATGAAACTAATACCACAATCCACTCAAATCTAAGACGATGTACCCAAAAAAACATATTTTTGCACTTTCATATACC
The DNA here is from genome assembly GCA_033675395.1 of Rhodiola chrysanthemifolia. Lineage (NCBI taxonomy): Eukaryota > Viridiplantae > Streptophyta > Magnoliopsida > Saxifragales > Crassulaceae > Rhodiola > Rhodiola chrysanthemifolia. The sequence goes on along the minus strand of CM066210.1, from coordinate 28,485,272 downwards.
AACAATAGACATCATATAACTAAACTTCAAAAGTAGAGGATCATTAGAAGGCGCCTATGTTCAAAGACAGGAAAGTGGCTTCAATATGTAGTGTGGGAAAAGACTAAGACATGAGGTATTCATATTTGACAGGAACATCTTACTTCCGCGATGCACTGCCAAACTGAAATATATAGAATGGGAGACTCGTTTCAATTTGGAAGGAACATTGGTAACCCAATGCACTGCTAAATGAAACAAAAACCACATTCCACCCAAATCTAAGACCATGTACCAACAAAACATATTTTTGCACTTTCATATACCAACAATAGACATCATATAACTAAACTTCAAAAGTAGAGGATCATTAGAAGGCGCCTATGTTCAAAGACAGGAAAGTGGCTTCAATATGTAGTGTGGGAAAAGACTAAGACATGAGGTATTCATATTTGACAGGAACATCTTACTTCCGCGATGCACTGCCAATCTGAAATATATAGAATGGGAGACTCGTTTCTGTTCGGCAGGAACATTGGTACCCCCAACGCACTGCCAAATGAAACTAATACCACAATCCATTCAAATCTAAGACGATGTACCCAAAAAAACATATTTTTGCACTTTCATATACCAACAATAGACATCATATAACTAAACTTCAAAAGTAGCGGATCATTAGAAGGCGCCTATGTTCAAAGACAGGAAAGTGGCTTCAATATGTAGTGTGGGAAAAGACTAAGACATGAGGTATTCATATTTGACAGGAACATCTTACTTCCGCGATGCACTGCCAAACTGAAATATATAGAATGGGAGACTCGTTTCAATTTGGAAGGAACATTGGTAACCCAATGCACTGCTAAATGAAACTAATACCACATTCCACCCAAATCTAAGACCATGTACCAACAAAACATATTTTTGCACTTTCATATACCAACAATAGACATCATATAACTAAACGCGGATCTTTATAAGGTGCCTATGTTCAAAGACAGGAAAGTGGGTTCAATATGAAGTGTGGGAAAAGTCTACACTTTCAAATTCTATCCCTACACCCAATATCACAGGCATACAGAAAGATTATATATGGCATACCACGAAAAGGATAGTCTTGTAACCAAAATTGATTGAATTTTTTTTTATATTAAAGAGTTTAAAACCTGTAAATATGAATGGAACTAACAGGCACAAAGTAAATATGATTTGTAAAAGTATCGTTTGGAGAAATCAGGAGATACCCAGCAAAAGAAGATAGAGGTGGACAAGAAAAAGAAGGCAAATCAAAATGAAGTAGCTGAGATGACAAAAGGATGAACATGTGAATGAAACCAAAGAGTCGGCCAACATGTTGGGATTGAAATTACAGGGGCAAAAAAAAAAAAGAATCATAAACAGATAATAAAGATAACAATCTGGGATGCAAGAAAAGTACGTAGACAGAGATCTCACCGGCTGAACTTGCAAATGGGAAATTTGAGAAGATATTATACGGCGACACAGAGATGAGGCTTCATTGGAAGTTAAGGAGATCGACACTCACATGGAGTACCAAACGCCGAATTGAAAAGTGTAGACGAACATACAACAGAGCGGAAAAATTAGAAAAACCCTAACACTAAAACACAAACAGAAGAACGTACCGCCTGGAAGAGCTGGCTATCAACCCTGACGACCGCTTTCGTTAGCGGAAGAAGATGAAATTAAACTTGGAATTTAGTTCTTATTTATATACGACTTAATTATAAGCGTTAGGATACATCTCATATCTAACGGCTAATTTATTTCCGGTAAATAACAGCTAATATATTATTTCCTATTTCAAAATACGCGTCAAATAACAGCTAATATATCTACTAATATATTTTCTTTATTTCCTTTTGTACTACGCACGACTAAAATAATAAGAAATAAAAACCTATTATTGATCTTTTTAATCTTCAAATTCAGCATCAAAAATTGAAAATTAAATAATCATCAGCTTCAGCTTCATTAAATAAAAGCAAATGCCGCCCCAGTTTATGCCAAAAGAAAAGAAGAAAAAAAAGCTCCAATATTTTCTTGAGAGAGTGACACATTAACTAACGTCCAATAAAATTTCAAAAAGCCAATCGATGTCCCAGATAAAATTTATCAACAATAATTAAAATTTGTATTTAATCAAATGATGTTATATACTATGAAAAACCAATCTTAACTGTTGTGTGATAATACAAATTGATATCGCAGAAAGAATTCGCTCTTCCTTCTCTCTAGAGTTTCATGTTCTCTTCAAACCGTTCGTCGCCGGCGACGGTCATCTTTCACATGGGGTCACTATTTGCGAGATGTGTTTAATTGAACGATTTTCTCTTCCGATATCGACGAGTTTTCCCTTCTCTCTAGTCCTTTCAACGACTAAGATATTTTATTTATCTCTAATATTACTATTGTTGTTTAAGAGAGTGTTTTATTCTTTCTAGTCCGTTCAGTTGATGATCTTTGTATCAAACCTGCTTAGTTCAATTGTGCAAATGTTTTCTTCAGATGATCTTTGGATCATTCTGTTTCGCTCGTTTGTATTTATGTGTTTTAACTCTTTCCCCCAAGTCTTTTTGGGGTCCTCTTGTAAGCCAAATCAAAAATGGCCGAAACCCATAAACTTAATCTGATTTCAACTCAATTCAAATAATTATTTCTGCTTAAATATTTTTTGTACTTTTAATTGCTTGTTTTGGGCCTTCTTTTTAAATCTTTTGTTTAACTACAAATACGTAGTTTTTATATATGGAGCAAAGTGTGGCAAAATAAATAGTTTTTTTCTTTTTTCTAGAAGTAGTTAATCAGAAAATTAGAGTTAAATAACGGCTAATTTATAGGCTAATAAACGTGTTAGGAAACATCTCATAACTAACAACTAACGGCTAATTTATTTCCTATTTCGTGATTTCCGTTAAATAACAGCTAATATTTTTATTTCCTATTTCATAATACACGTCAAATAACAGCTAATACATTTGCTATCTAACTAATATATTTTCTTTATTTCTTTTTGTACTCTGACCCAATAAAATAATAAGAAATTTAAATCATAAAAACCTATATTTGAACTTTTTAATCGTCAAATTCACTTTAAAATGGCATATGAGCGCCCCAGTTTATGCCAAGTAAAAAAAAAGCTCCAAAAATTTCTTGAAAGATTGACACATAACTAACCTCTAATAAAATTTCAAAAAGCCAATCGATGTCCCAGATAAAATTTATCAACAATAATTAAAATTTGTATTTAATCCAATATACTATCACTACTAATTTATGGAAAATTTCCGACGAGAGGAAATCGACGGATTAGTGATGGAATTATGCCGGAAAAAACCGAATTTCCGTCACTTTTCCGACAGCAATGATGTTGACGGCAATTTTTCCGGCGGAATTAAGTTTCCGTCAACATTCCGTCTTTTGTTTCCGTCAATGGGATTCCGTCACATCTCCGGTAAATAAATTTTCGTCGTAAGTCCGTCATGTATCCGGCGAGATTCTTCGTCAGAATATCGTCTTAATTTCGTTACAGTGGTTTTTCGCAAATTTCCGGGACATTTCCGTCATTTGTACGCTACACCAAATTCCGTCATCTTTCCGGCAAAGTTCCGGCACAAAATATTACCGAAGATATTCCATCGAAATTCCGTCTATAAAGAAACCGTCAAAATTCCGTCATTTTTACGCTACTCAACGTTCCGTCATCTTTCCGATAAACTTCCGACCGAACATATTATCGACAATATTCCATCTAAATTCCCTCATCTTATTTTCGATCTACATTCTCTCTATTTTCCATCAAAAATATTACCCGTCTATTTCCGTCATAATTTCGTTAGCAATTATATCGTCATTAGTCCATTTCAATTCCGTCTTATTTTTTATCTCGGCCATATTCCGTCATTAATCCGTAAATATTATATTAATTTTTTTAAAATTTTAATTTTCCAATTTTTGAATATTTATTGCAAATTTCCAAATAATTTTAATTACCAATTTTTAAAAATATTAATTTCCATATTTTAAAAAAAATGTACGATAAAAAAACACAGAAGTCGGGTCAAATAAAATAAAAATGTCTAATCTCTGCGGTTGTCTTCATCCAATCTCTGATTAGACGGACCGGGGTTGTTTCCATTCGGCCTCTAACTGGGAGGTGGATGGTATCCATGAGTGAGCATCCTCAGCACATCACACTGCATTTGCATCATTTGAGTCAATCGACTTATGCTGTCCTTCATGCTTCTCATCTCAGCCTCTGTCGGGATTCCATGCGCTCTAAACGCGGCCTCAGATCCTGAGTGTACTCGTCTGATGGTGGAGCCCTCGATCTCTGCGAGTTTGCACACGACTTGCTGCCTGTTGAGGAGAACTTGTCCGAAATCAATGTCGCTGCAGGCCCATACAGATACGGTATCCCAGACCTCGGGTTAACCCCCATGAAAGTCGTAGAGGCCTCTACCAGCTCCTGCTCCCGCACCCTTTCCCGACTGTTGTAATTCTTTAGCACCTATGCTTAGGCATCCGCGAGCATTTTCTTCACATTTTTTATATAACATTAAATGGTTAGTTACAAAGGAAACAAAAATTTGTGAATATAGGAAATTAACAAAAAAATAATGTATAACAAATTAAATGTAACTACAACTTAAATTTAATTATTGCGAAATTATTGTAATAAGAAAATAGAATTGGTAGGTGTAATACCCTTTTATTCTCCGCGCCGGGTATCAAATACGTCCCATCCTTCAGCTTGAATTCCGTGTCAAACATATCAGTTGGCAACACTTGTCTTTGATTACTCTTTTCCTGCACATTTAATGATAAATATGTTATTATAAATGATATTAAAACTTGAATTATTTTTAATATTATGTATTACCATATTCGCCATGTGATAGTGTGCTGGTCTCGACCCAAAGGCGCGCAAGGCTGGGCCGTTTCTGGCATGCTGGGCCAAATAAGTTTGCTTGTTCCTTTCACTGCGGGCTATGAATGCTGGGTCCGTGTTAAATCGAGCTTTTCCCGTAACTTTGTGATCTTCCGTTAACCATTTCGGCCCTTTAGTCTTCCCGGATCGCAGGCCTTTCCAGGAATCTTGGAGAATCTTAGTTGCCTTCTTTCTAAGGTCGGCCTCAATTTGGTCGTTTTGGGTCGGATCCCACCGGTACAACCTCTGCATGTACATTACATAGTTGTGTTACGAACAATTTAATAGAAACGTAAAACTATGTAATCGAAAACTTGTTTGCATGTAGAAAACAACGGCGGGCGAATTTTTAGATAGACATAAGACATCGATTTGTCAAGTTGGCATTGTGTAAATTACAGTAAACAACGCTTTATTTACTAAGCGATGTCGTAATTCTAACTTAATACATCGCTTTGTTACTTAAAACAGCGCTTAAACACTAAGAGCCGTCTTAAGTGTGACTGAAGACCGCGCCTACAGTCTAAACGCTGTCTTTTTTTTATTTAAGACAGCACCTACATCCTAAGCGTTATTTTTGTTTAACTTTAGACAGCGCCTATGTATTAAGCGCGGTGCAATTACCTTTTTTTTTTTGAAATGTAATTACTAGTTTTCTTTAAAACATATATACATTAAAATCACCTATATTATCAGTAAAAATTGTTTTCCATCTCATTGCGATAAATAACATCAATTAATTTATTTCATCGTTAAAATTTGTTCGCATTTAAGATTTGTTGAATTGAACTTAAATTTTTCAACATCATAAACATACCATAACTGTACATCAGTTTACTAAATTTGAAATGTATGGCTTCACGAGGATTCGTCAGACTCTTCTTCGGTATCTGGATTATCAGGTACGTCATCGTCGTTGCGGTCTTCTTGGGTGTACTCGTAAACCTCATCATCAGCGAGGTTCCCATATGATCCAATTTCGTTCATTACAGGCATCTCAGATCCGATATGACCCTCATCTTGGAATGGAACATTTGCTACTTCCATGTCGATGGCGTTTGTTGGTTTACAGGACAAACTGTAACCCAACCCTGATTATTTTGTCCGGCTAATCCCGGAAACGTCACATAGTAAACTTGAACCGCTTATTGGGCAAGAATGTAAGGGTCATAATGGGCGTAGGGTCTATGCGTGTTCACGATGACAATCCCGTTAGACGGGTATGACTTAACAAACTGATGGTCGTACCACCGGCACTTGAACAAGACAACCTGTAGGGGATGGTTGGTTCTACATCTCATATGAATTATTTCTTCAATCACCCCATAGTAGTGGATACCCTCTGTTCCTTTCACGTAAACATTACTGTTCACCGTGTTTCTCCATTCACCATGGCTTTCGATGTGAAATTTGTAGTCGTTGACTTTGTATGTTGCCGAACATGCAACGTCACTTTGAAATCCAGCGGACAAGTAGTGAACCCACTGTGGTAGTGGTAAGGTTTCTCCAAGCTCCCAAACCTGAACATAATATTTTAGATGACCATGAATGTTCAAGTATAGATTAATTTGCTACATAATTATATGTAATATACGTTGATTACACTTACATGGGAATGCATCTATTCTGGAAAATCCGTTAATATAGTATTGTAGATTTGCTGGTCATTGAATCGCGGGTGTCGTTGTCTTAAGCCGGTCTCAAATAAAGCCAATATTGTTCATATTCAGGCGTGTTGCTAAAGATATAATGAGTGGCTTTTTTAAATTCTTGGGTGTCTAAAACCCTCTGAGTAATTGTGTTGCCACCGACTCCTGGGTAATAGTAAATAGAAATCCGAGGATCATCGAAATCTTCTGTCTCTACTTCATTTCGTTTTAAGCGTATACCGGTCATTGTTAACTCCGGATCTGGGTAGTCGGATCCCAAATATGAAGTCTCCAACTGTATGTAGGCGTTAACAATACTGGCTTCCACCTCAGCTATGTTACCTTTTTACCCCAACTGTTTAAGACGGTAGATGAAACGCTCAAAAGGATACATCCAACGGTAGTGTACTTGTCCACCAAGTAGCACCACATCAGCCAAATGAATTGGTAGGTGTTCCATTGAGTCGAAAAATGAAGGGGGAAATATTGTCCCTAGCTTACACAGTGTGGCCGATATGTTGTTCTGTAAATGTTCCATTTGCTCAATGTGAAGGGAAGATGCACATATGTCTCGGAAAAATGTACACAACTCCGATACAGCTTCCCGGATCTGTTTTGGTAAAAAACCCTTAAAAGCAATAGGCATGAGTCGCTTGATGAATACGTGTGCGTCGTGTGACTTGTAACCTATTAGTTTTAGGGTACTGAAATCAACTTTATTTCCCAAGTTACATGAAAAGTGACAAGCATATTTTTAACCCTTTATAGTCATAAAGTTATGAGTTTTAGGGGTCTAGTTGCAGTCAAACAAAATTTATATGAATCCTTCCCTATAGCGGTCTAGTTGCGTATTTTCTCGTCCTTCCCTATAAATTTGATCGCCGTTAAGGTAAACATTGTCATACTTTAATGTGTTTAGCTACAACTTATACTGAATATGAATCCACATCGTCGTATTCCTGGTCCTGCTGGTCGTGTTATGGAGTTGCTCAGAGAAAGACCCGGTGTTAGATTAAGCGATGATACCGACCACATATCCAAAGAAAGTACGCAAGAGTATCTCTCCGAACGACTGGCGGAGTCAAGTGGCCCTGGTGAAAACTGTACTTATTTTACCAAACAAAATAGTTGGAAGCCTTGCAATTCACTTCGAGCGAGTTATTCACCTGGATGACTGAATTTCATATCCATGTACCAAATACGCCACTAATCGAAATAACACCAACCGGTCCAAGAAGCCTGACAAGGTAATATTCATCACTATACAATTTCCAGTTCATTTTCTACATCCCTATTTGTTTGACATTAAACAACAATCATTCGACAGATTGTGGGAGTCATTGACACATGTCAATTGAACATGGACGGATCTGGATTCGACATTACTTTAAAGGTTCAATTATTTTCCTTATTTATATTTAATTAATGCGATTACATTTTAATAAAATAAAAAATCATGCAATGTAGGATCCTACAGGTGTGGTGCGCGTGACCGTTCATAGCACTGTTGTATGGGATCAGAAAACACGAGCTAGTTTTAAAGTCGGCTCGGTCCTCGTACTCCAGAAGGTTGTCATTAGACACATATGTGTTTGTATAAATTTCTTTATTTGTTAATTTTTCACATATTAACGTAATATACATATTTCAGGTTGCAGTGTGGTGGGATCGTTCAAATAAGTGTATATTAAATATTACTGGAAAGAGTCTCGTTCGGGTGTACGTTGATGAGACCCCGACATGATGTCAGTATGACCTTTATGTAATATTACGTACACTTTCTGTAACACATTATTCGCATGAAGTACTGTATTGTACTAATTTGTTGACGTATTCAATTTTTTACTATGTTTTGATTTTAAAACTATTCACAAATTGAGTATTTATATAATGTTATAATAATTGTTAATACACAAATATATTGATAAATCAATTAATTAAACACAACATCCGGAAATGCATTTAGGTTGGGAAATTAATACGGAATTATATTGATAAATAATTTAATTAAAAATAACATCCGGAAAACAAAATACAGTTTTTTAGACGTCTATATTCCGTCACTACTCCGCCACCAACAACGGAAATGCAACGCAATTTTAACAGAAATATTTGCATCTATATTCCGTTACCATTCCTTCACTCCATTTTAATATATAGGTTGGGAAATAAATTTACCGTTATTATGTAGCCGTTGTACAGATTTATTCAAAATTTCGTTGTATTTCCGTCATTATGTGACAGAATTGAACTGCAGTGTTGACGGAATTGTTTTCATCGACATTCTGTTACCATTCCGTTGCCAAATATGTATCCGTTCCCAAATAATTATAATTTTATTATATAACCGGTGAACAATATTTCGCCGAATATTCGTCGTATTTCCGTGAACAAATGACGGAATTGAAACGTAATATTGACGGAATTCATTCCGTCACTATTCTGTTAATTGATTTTAATATATCCGTTGCAAATAAGGTTACCGTTAATATATAACTGTTGCACGAACTTCATGGAATATTGACGGAATAGCATTGTAAGGTTGACGGAATTATGAACTAGGGAACCTCACAACCTAAAAATACCACAAATTACATATGTCTAACTCACCCCATTATCTATTCAACTTCACAACACATTCTCTAATTTAAGGCTAGCAAGACACTGTTTTGCAATGTTTACTAAATTACTGCACCGGAAATTTTGACTACTCTCCTGTGGTGTTTTTTGCTTCAACCAGTTAATTTGCGGAGGTATTCTCTTTTAGTTTCAGTTCAAAACATACTGCATATTACTATACATGGCATTTTTATATCACGAAAGAAGATGGATGTACGAATCTCGTGCTCATGGGGAGTCATACAGCAATGATGTTTTCATCGCCAAAGTTAATAATTTTGTCGAAACAGCCGTGTCAAACGGTTATCTTTCCAACGACAACACAATGCGATGTCCATGTACGAAATGCAAGAACCGGCGATTCATCAATATAAGAATGCTGGAGGAGCATTTGTACAAATACGGTTTCACACCAAAGTACTATAATTGGACGTTACATGGCGAAGATCTTGCGAAAATCACGTACGGAAATGATTGCCCAAACGTACCAGACCCGAGCACAGTTTACCCATTTTTGGCTTCGCACGTTGACATTTTCGGACAAGCTGGCGTCCAAGATATGGTTCATGATTTTCCCACCCCTAATGATATTCCAGAGTCGTCTAACTTTGGTGACCAACAAATAGAGAATGCCGAAGCAAATAGATTCTTCGATCTCCTAAATTCAAGTTCGGATCCGGCTTACGATGGTTGAACGACAGAGTCAGAGCTTTCGATTAACATGAAAATGCTTGCAACAAAATCTAACTACGGATTCTCTGAAGAGGCGTTTAACGCCATATGTGGCTCGATGAAAAATCTGATTGGGGGGGGGGGACAATAAGCTTCCATCTTCTTTCAATCAGTCAAAGAAACTCGTAGCTGATCTCGGAATGGGGTACCAACGTATTAACGTTTGCGTTGGCGGATGTATGATTTACTATGGCTGTGACGAAAGAATGAGCGTCTGTCATTTCTGCTCGGAACCAAGATATCATCCTACCAGACGTGCAGAAACTTCTTCATCCTACCGGCGCCATGCGAGAAGTGAAATGTTTTACTTACCGATTATACCATTACTACAGAGACTTTTTCTATCCCACAGGCTGGCATCAGAAATGTGTTGGCACGCTTCACCCAGAGACGACGCGTATCGCATAGTTCACCCTTCGGACGGGGAATCTTGGAAGCATTTTGATCCGTGACATCCCAACTTTGCATCCGAGCCCCATAATGTAAGGTTAGGATTATGAACAGATGGATTTAATCCATGGGGTATGTCCACTCTATTTGGCCGATCATGGTAACACCCTACAACTTACCACCGTGGTTGTGTAGACGAGATTCATTTGGTTAACTATACTAATTCCGGGGCCGTCTAATCGGAAGAAGCATTTGGACATCTATCTAAGGCCTCTTATTGGTGACTTGGTACATCTTTAGAGTGTTGGGGTCGACACATATGACGCTAATCGCAAATAGAGTTTTACATTAAGGGCAGTTCTGATGTGGACTGTATCAGATTTCCCTGTGTATGCAATGCTATCGGGGTGGTCAACTTAAGGAAAACTGGGCAGCCCCTATTGTATGGACGACACAAAGACATTCGTTTTGAAGAACGAAATAAAAGTGTCGTATTTTGGCTGTCACGGACGGTTTTATCTAAAAATCATCCTTATCGGGGTAATGCCAGGAATTTCTACAGAGATCGAACAGACTTCGACGGTCTAGTCCAATTTCGATCAGGTCACAAAGTTTATGAAAGTGTTAGAAACTTAAAATATATATGGGAAAACATGTCAATGAGGTTTTCGACTGCCTCAGGGTGGAGCACAACTGAACAAAGAAATCCATTTTTTTGGGAACTACCTTACTGGGTGGACGTCAAACTTAGACATAACCTAGACGTCATGCACATTGAGAAGAATGTTTTTGATAATTTATTCAACACCATCATGGATGTATAGGGGAAAACAAAGGATGACGGTGTGAAATGCAGAAAAGATATCACATTGTATATCACATTGTACTGTCGACGACCAGAATTGGAACTCAAAACAAACCGCGATCGTTTGGTAGCCAATAAGGGTAAGTATCAGCTTACAAGAGAACACCAGAAGCTTGTACTTATTTGGGTGAAGTCTCTGAAGTTTCGTGATGGCTTTTTGATCAGTCAATATTTTGACTAATTATTTACTACATTCGATGAAGGATAACACTTGTTCTCTAGGAAAATTTCCCTATTTGATGTCTTTCTCTAGTGTTTCAGGACAAAAAGACATATCATCGCTCCTTGGACTCGAAGGGTTGAAAGAACGGAAAGATCGACAAAAAAGGCCGAAAAAGAGCTCTCACCAACAATAGGCCGTGACAGCCGTGATATCTCATTAGTGTCACGGGTGTCACGGTAGGCTTTTTCCGCAGAAGGAATAGAGTGATCTCAGACATGGCCGTGACTACCATTACATGTCTATGTATCACGGGTGTCACGGCACCCTTATAACTCAGTGGATTTCCGCCTTGGCCGTGACTACCATGACATTCGAGCATGTCACGGGTGTCACGGCACCCTTACAGATCAGTGAGTTTTGGCCTATACCGTGATAGCCGTGACATGCTCGAATGTCACGGGTGTCACGGCACCGTCGGATATTTCTAATTATAAATAAGGAAATTCGAGGCCTTTTTAAGAGAGCTTGATTTTGGAGAGTTTCTAACCTAACTTGGAGAAGGAGACAGAGCAGAACATCGAGAGAGATCAACGACTCAACGAGCTACATCGTCAACACCGTTTCCTCGTCCTTGATTTCTCATCTATCCTATTTTTTGTTAACTTACCATGAGTAGTGAGTAGTCTTCCGTATTCTGGGATCCTACGGATCCCGTGCTATGTACCCTACTCTTCATGTGATCAATTGATTGTTTTTAATTAATGCAATTCGAATATTCAATTTCATCGTGCTTAATTTCATCGTTCCTGCAAGTTTTACATTGAATGAGATGTTTGCATGCTAGAAAGTATTTAGGTAAATTACCAAAAGATGGATGGATCCTAGGTATTAACCAGATTTTATGATATTGATATTAAGTCATGGCTGCTACAATGGTAGTACCTGAATTAATAGGAAAGTTGACTTTGTCTGAAAAACCCTAAGCTTAACTAATCGAAATCGTTGATAATCCGTGGATGAACGGTGTTCAACGATTGAGATTAATCTAGACAATCCGTGGATGGGCGGCTTGTCTAGTGTCATTTCGGTTTATTTCCATATTCGATAGCATGATTGAATTACGTAATATGATTGCATGATTAGTGGGGTTGACACGGGTGAAGTTTGGTCCTGGGATTCTTTCTCTGATCAAGTTCAAACCTTTATTTTTCTGCATTTAATTTCTGCTATTTTCATCACACCAAAACCTTTCACTGTTAATCGGAATAGCTAAATAGGTCACTTGTTAGCTAGTATTCATACACGTTGTTCCTTGGATCTACCCTTGGCTTACCAAAGTTTATAAATTTTGTTATACTGCAACTAGACCCCTAAAACTCATAACTTTGCGACTATAAAGGGTTAAAAATACGCTTGTCACTTTTCATCTAACTTGGGAAATAAAGTTGATTTGAGTACCCTAAAACTAGTAGGTTACAAGTCACACGACGCACACGTATTTACAATTACCGAGGAGTCGGTGGTAGCACAATTACTCAGAGGGTTTTAGACACCCAAGAATTTAAAAAACCACTCATTATATCTTTAGCAACACGCCTGAATATGAACAATATTTGGCGTTATTTGAGACCGGCTTAAGACAACGACGCCCGCGATTCAATGACCAGCTGACAAGCGTATTTTTAACCCTTTATAGTCGTCAAATTATAAGTTTTACGGGTCGAATTGCAGTCAAACAAAATTTATAACCTTGGTAAGCCAAGTGTCGATCCAAGGAACAACGTGTGTGAGTACTAGTTAACAGGTGACCTATTTAGCTATTCCAATTGACAAACGGTTTGGTTGTGATGAAAACAGCAGAAAATAAATGCAGAAAATAAAATGGTTTTTGTGATTGATCAGAGAAAGAATTCCAGGACCATACTTCACCTGTGTTAACCCCACTAATCATGCAATCATGTCACGTAAATTCATCATGCTATCGAATACAGAATTAAACCGAAATAACACTAGACAAGCCGCCCATCCACGGATCATTGTCTAGATTAATCTCAATCATTGAACGCCGCCCATCCACGGATTATCAACGATCTCGATTGTTAAACTAAAGGTTTTCCTATTAATTCATTTACTACCATTGTAGCAACATGACCTAACTTCAATTTCATGTAATTCGATTAATAACTAGGACCCATCCATCTTTCGGTAAATAACCTAAATACGTTCTAGCATGCAAACATCCCATTCAATGTAAATACTTGCAAGAACGATAAAATTAAGCACAATGAAATTGAACATTCAAATCGCATAAATAAAAACGTTTAATTGATCACGTGAGAGTTGGGTACACAGCACGGGATCCGTAGGATCCCGGAATAAGAAGACTACTCACTACTCATGGTAAGTTAACCAAAAGCAGTGTATAAAAGAAACTAAGGACGAGGAAACCGTAAAGACGCGGTGGCTCGTTGAATCCTTGATCTCTGTGATGAACTCTGTCTTCTCTGAAGTTAGGGTTTCTTTTATCTCTATTCAAGCACACTTAGAACACTCTGGTCGTTGCCTTTTTATAGCCCAAGAATCGAGTAATTACCAAAAAGATCAGAACTTGCCAAAAACGGATTAGGAAATCCGTTGAAAATTCTGTCTTCCGAGGTGCCGTGACACCCGTGACATTCGGACATGTCACGGCATGCTTCAAAAGTCACTAAGTCGAAAAGGGGCCATGACACCCGTGACATTCGGACATGTTACGGCATGTCACGGCTAGGGCAAAACTCACTGAGCTGAAAGGGTGTCGTGACACCCGTGACATTCGGAGGATGTCACGGCATGTCACGACCTAGCTAGAAGTTACTCGGATCTTTCTGAGGAAAAAGCCTACCGTACGTGACACCCGTGACACTAATGAGATGTCACGGCATGTCACGACCTACTGCTAGTGTAGAGCTCTTTTTAGGCCTTTTTCGTTGCTATTTCCGTTGTTTCGGCACTTCGCGTCCGCGGAGCAATGATATGCCAATTTTTACCTGAAACACCAGGAAAAGACATCAAATAGGGACAATTTGCCCGGAGAACAAGTGTTATCCTTCATCGAATGTAGCGAATAATCAGTCAGAATATCGACGGATCACCAGCAAATCTACAATACTATATTAACGGATTTTCCAGAATAACTGCATTCCCATGTAAGTGTAATCAACGTATATTACATATAATTATGTAGCAAATTAATCTATACTTGAACTTTCATGTTTATCTAAAATATTATGTTCATGTTTGGGAGCTTGGAGAAACCTTACCGCTACCACAGTGGGTTCACTACTTGTCCGCTGGATTTCAAAGTGACGTTGCATGTTCGGCAACATACAAAGTCAACAACTACAAATTTCACATGGAAAGCCATGGTGAAGGGAGAAACACGGTGAACAGTAATGTTTACGTGAAAGGAACAGAGGGTATCCACTACTATGGGGTGATTGAAGAAATAATTCATATGAGATGTAGAACCAACCATCTCCTACAGGTTGTCTTGTTTAAGTGTCGGTGGTACGACCCTCAGTTTGTTAAGTCATACCCGTCTAACGGGATTGTCATCGTGAACACTCATAGACCCTACGCCCATTATGACCCTTACATTCTTGCCCAACATGCGGTTCAAGTTTACTATGTGACGTTTCCGGGATTAGCCTGACAAAATAATCATGGTTGGGCTACAGTTTGTCCTGTAAACCGACAAACGCCATCGACATGGAAGTAGCAAATGTTCCATTCCAAGATGAGGTCAAATCGGATCTGAGCTGCCTGTAATGAACGAAATTGGATCATATGGGAACCTCGTTGATGATGAGGTTTACGAGTACACCCAAGAAGACCGCAACGACGATGACGTACCTGATAATCCAGATACCGAAGAAGAGTCCGACGAATCCTCGTGAAGCCATACAAATTTAGTAAACTGATATACAGTTATGGTATGTTTATGATGTTGAAAAATTTAAGTTCAATTCAACAAATCTTAAAATGCGAACAAATTTTAACGATGAAATAAATTAATTGATGTTATTTATCGCAATGAGATGGAAAACAATTTTTACTGATAATATAGGTGATTTTAATGTATATATGTTTTAAAGAAAACTAGTAATTACATTTAAAAAAACAGGTAATTGCACCGCGCTTAATACATAGGCGCTGTCTAAAGTTAAACAAAAATAGCGCTTAGGATGTAGGCGCTGTCTTAAATAAAAAAAAGACAGCGTTTAGACTGTAGGCGCTGTCTTAAGTCACACTTAAGACAGCGCTTAGGGTTTAAGCGCTGTTTTAAGTAACAAAGCACTGTATTAAGTTAGAATTACGACATCGCTTAGTAAATAAAGCGTTGTTTACTGTAATTTAGACAGCGCCTACTTGACAAAGCGCTGTCTTATGTCTATCTAAAAATTCGCCCGCCGTATTCGCCCGCCTACGCAAATATTTATATTTTTAAAATATGTACTATTTACATTTAAATAACGGTTGTTTGACGGATTTACGACGGAATAAGTAAATATATGTTTAATAATTATTTAATAAGTCAAATTTCATGCGACAGAGGAAATCCTTCTCCTTCTACCCGTCCTCCGAAACACTCAGGAGTTTTAGTCCGACCAATTAGAGCGACCGATTTCGACCGCTTTTGGAAGCCACTTTCGTCTGCCAGGTATGCCAAAGTCGTCGTCCTTCTCCTGTGATCTTGATTTCCGTTTGTTTGATTCCGTGGGTGCGTTTGATTGTGTTCGAATGTGATGTGTTTGTTTGTGGTCGAAAGTTCCACGTTTATTTGTGGTACAATGGTTGATTGTTGTGTAACAAAATGTTGTCTCATTCACAGGTTCGTTTGATTTGAGTTTGTTGAATCTGTTCGTTGATTCGTGTTTGTTTATTGTAAATGATATTCATAGTGGCCGAATGTTACCCTTTTGTTTCTTCATTGGTACACGCATCTCTGTGTTCGAATTACTTGTTTCAAATCTGTGTTTGAATCATTCTCAACTCTGTGTGTGACTCATTTGTTTGATTCATCATTTGTTTGTTTTAGTAATCTTTTGGAACCTCCTGCTTGTACGCCACCTCAATGTATTTGGTGTACTAATACATTACAATTTGGGAGGGTATATGGCACCACACAAGCATAATGTACCCGGTAAGAGGAATATCGGCACTGGTAGAGGTACTGGGAGTTCATCACAAACGAGGCTAACGGACATACGCCAACCGAGACAATTGAGCCAGGACATGCACCGTCCACAATCGTCAACCGGGGACACACGTCAAACTCGGGATGTGTACAGGCCTTCTATGCATGTACAAGAGCCTACCCATTCGAGACAATTGGGCGAGGACATGCAACGTCCGCCATCATCAACCGGGGACACACGTCCAACTCCGGAAGTGTATAGACCTTCTATGCCTGTACAGGAGACTACCCCTGATCCGATGGATGACGACAGAACATTACCACAAGTGCATGAATACGACTTCGACGAACTGCTAAATTTCGTGGAGGAGTCTGCGGGCAACAGGGTGGGTGACGAGGGAGCCGAAGGGAGGGACACACCTTCAGTTGATGATGACGATCACGATGACACAGTTCGGCCAGAGTTTGTTCGAGGAGGGACTTCGGCCGGTGGCGGACTCGGTGAGGAGACACCGTTGGGTTCGATGCCAGAGGATGATCGGCCTTGGATCGTTCCAGCTGGGGATGACAAGTGAGTACTTTTTTGTACATATATGTGTGTAGCATGTTTTACTAACCATATTGTAAATGTCAAACTTGTATTTTTTTTTCAGCTTTGATCCCGCTTCAGCTGTTAACAAAATCGGGCTTCAATGTATTGGGACTAGTTTTAAGATTGGTTAGACTACAATGGGGACGTGTGATCCAAGAGCTCCGGTCAAGTGGTTTCGACACTTTAAGGTAAAATGTATTAAAATTTTATTAACATGAAATTTTTCGTTAAATGTTTTCTACATGCAAACAAGTTTTCGATTACATAGTTTTACGTTTCTATTAAATTGTTCGTAACACAACTATGTAATGTACATGCAGAGCTTGTACCGGTGGGATCCGACCCACAACGACCAAATTGAGGCCGACCTTAGGAAGAAGGCAACTAAGATTCTCCAAGATTCCTGGAAAGGCCTGCGATCCGGGAAGACTAAAGGGCTGAAATGGTTAACGGAAGATCACAAAGTTGCGGGAAAAGCTCGATTTAACACGGACCCAGCATTCATAGCCCACAGTGAAAGGAACAAGCAAACTTATTTGGCCCAGCATGCCAGAAACGGCCCAGCCTTGCGCGCCTTTGGGTCGAGACCAGCACACTATCACATGGCGAATATGGTAATACATAATATTTAAAAATAATTCTAGTTTTAATATCATTTATAATAACATATTTATCATTAAATGTGCAGGAAAAGAGTAATCAAAGACACGTGTTGACAACTGATATGTTTGACAGGGAATTCAAGTGGAAGGATGGGACGTATTTAATACCCGGCGCGGAGAATTCAAGCGGACGTATTCAACCAATTCTATTTTATTATTACAATAATTTCGCAATAAATTTAAGTTGTAGTTACATTTAATTTGTTATACATTATTTTTTTGTTAATTTCCTATATTCACAAATTTTTG
Organism: Rhodiola chrysanthemifolia; assembly: GCA_033675395.1. Classification (NCBI taxonomy): domain Eukaryota; kingdom Viridiplantae; phylum Streptophyta; class Magnoliopsida; order Saxifragales; family Crassulaceae; genus Rhodiola; species Rhodiola chrysanthemifolia. The sequence goes on along the minus strand of CM066210.1, from coordinate 28,467,242 downwards.
TTTCCTTTATAACTAACCATTTAATGTTATATAAAAAATGTGCAGAAAATGCTCGCGGATGCCGAAGCTTAGGTGCTAAAGAATTACGACAGTCAGGAAAGGGTGCCGGAGGAGGAGCTGGTAGAGGCCTCTACGACTGTCATGGGGGTTAACCCGAGGTCTGGAATACCGTATCTGTATGGGCCTGCAGCGACATTGATTTCGGACAAGTTCTCCTCAACAGGCAGCAAGTCGTGTGCGAGCTCGCAGAGATCGAGGGCTCCACCATCAGACGAGTACACTCAGGATCTGAGGCCGCGTTTAGAGCGTATGGAATCCCGACAGAAGGCTGAGATGAGAAGCATGAAGGACAGCATAAGTCGATTGACTCAAATGATGCAAATGCAGTGTGATGTGCTGAGGATGCTCACTCATGGATACCATCCACCTCCCAGTTAGAGGCCGAATGGAAACAACCCCGGTCCGTCTAATCAGAGATTGGATGAAGACAACCGCAGAGATTAGACATTTTTATTTTATTTGACCCGACTTCTGTGTTTTTTTATCGTACATTTTTTTTAAAATATGGAAATTAATATTTTTAAAAATTGGTAATTAAAATTATTTGGAAATTTGCAATAAATATTCAAAAATTGGAAAATTAAAATTTTAAAAAAATTAATATAATATTGGCGGATTAATGACGGAATATTGCCGAGATAAAAAATAAGACGGAATTGAAATGGACTAATGACGATATAATTGCTAACGAAATTATGACGGAAATAGACGGGTAATATTTTTGATGGAAAATAGAGAGAATGTAGATCGAAAATAAGATGAGGGAATTTAGATGGAATATTGTCGATAATATGTTCGGTCGGAAGTTTATCGGAAAGATGACGGAACGTTGAGTAGCGTAAAAATGACGGAATTTTGACGGTTTCTTTATAGACGGAATTTCGATGGAATATCTTCGGTAATATTTTGTGCCGGAACTTTGCCGGAAAGATGACGGAATTTGGTGTAGCGTACAAATGACGGAAATGTCCCGGAAATTTGCGAAAAACCACTGTAACGAAATTAAGACGATATTCTGACGAAGAATCTCGCCGGATACATGACGGACTTACGACGAAAATTTATTTACCGGAGATGTGACGGAATCCCATTGACGGAAACAAAAGACGGAATGTTGACGGAAACTTAATTCCGCCGGAAAAATTGCCGTCAACATCATTGCTGTCGGAAAAGTGACGGAAATTCGGTTTTTTCCGGCATAATTCCATCACTAATCCGTCGATTTCCTCTCGTCGGAAATTTTCCATAAATTAGTAGTGATAGTATATTGGATTAAATACAAATTTTAATTATTGTTGATAAATTTTATCTGGGACATCGATTGGCTTTTTGAAATTTTATTAGAGGTTAGTTATGTGTCAATCTTTCAAGAAATTTTTGGAGCTTTTTTTTTACTTGGCATAAACTGGGGCGCTCATATGCCATTTTAAAGTGAATTTGACGATTAAAAAGTTCAAATATAGGTTTTTATGATTTAAATTTCTTATTATTTTATTGGGTCAGAGTACAAAAAGAAATAAAGAAAATATATTAGTTAGATAGCAAATGTATTAGCTGTTATTTGACGTGTATTATGAAATAGGAAATAAAAATATTAGCTGTTATTTAACGGAAATCACGAAATAGGAAATAAATTAGCCGTTAGTTGTTAGTTATGAGATGTTTCCTAACACGTTTATTAGCCTATAAATTAGCCGTTATTTAACTCTAATTTTCTGATTAACTACTTCTAGAAAAAAGAAAAAAACTATTTATTTTGCCACACTTTGCTCCATATATAAAAACTACGTATTTGTAGTTAAACAAAAGATTTAAAAAGAAGGCCCAAAACAAGCAATTAAAAGTACAAAAAATATTTAAGCAGAAATAATTATTTGAATTGAGTTGAAATCAGATTAAGTTTATGGGTTTCGGCCATTTTTGATTTGGCTTACAAGAGGACCCCAAAAAGACTTGGGGGAAAGAGTTAAAACACATAAATACAAACGAGCGAAACAGAATGATCCAAAGATCATCTGAAGAAAACATTTGCACAATTGAACTAAGCAGGTTTGATACAAAGATCATCAACTGAACGGACTAGAAAGAATAAAACACTCTCTTAAACAACAATAGTAATATTAGAGATAAATAAAATATCTTAGTCGTTGAAAGGACTAGAGAGAAGGGAAAACTCGTCGATATCGGAAGAGAAAATCGTTCAATTAAACACATCTCGCAAATAGTGACCCCATGTGAAAGATGACCGTCGCCGGCGACGAACGGTTTGAAGAGAACATGAAACTCTAGAGAGAAGGAAGAGCGAATTCTTTCTGCGATATCAATTTGTATTATCACACAACAGTTAAGATTGGTTTTTCATAGTATATAACATCATTTGATTAAATACAAATTTTAATTATTGTTGATAAATTTTATCTGGGACATCGATTGGCTTTTTGAAATTTTATTGGACGTTAGTTAATGTGTCACTCTCTCAAGAAAATATTGGAGCTTTTTTTTCTTCTTTTCTTTTGGCATAAACTGGGGCGGCATTTGCTTTTATTTAATGAAGCTGAAGCTGATGATTATTTAATTTTCAATTTTTGATGCTGAATTTGAAGATTAAAAAGATCAATAATAGGTTTTTATTTCTTATTATTTTAGTCGTGCGTAGTACAAAAGGAAATAAAGAAAATATATTAGTAGATATATTAGCTGTTATTTGACGCGTATTTTGAAATAGGAAATAATATATTAGCTGTTATTTACCGGAAATAAATTAGCCGTTAGATATGAGATGTATCCTAACGCTTATAATTAAGTCGTATATAAATAAGAACTAAATTCCAAGTTTAATTTCATCTTCTTCCGCTAACGAAAGCGGTCGTCAGGGTTGATAGCCAGCTCTTCCAGGCGGTACGTTCTTCTGTTTGTGTTTTAGTGTTAGGGTTTTTCTAATTTTTCCGCTCTGTTGTATGTTCGTCTACACTTTTCAATTCGGCGTTTGGTACTCCATGTGAGTGTCGATCTCCTTAACTTCCAATGAAGCCTCATCTCTGTGTCGCCGTATAATATCTTCTCAAATTTCCCATTTGCAAGTTCAGCCGGTGAGATCTCTGTCTACGTACTTTTCTTGCATCCCAGATTGTTATCTTTATTATCTGTTTATGATTCTTTTTTTTTTTTGCCCCTGTAATTTCAATCCCAACATGTTGGCCGACTCTTTGGTTTCATTCACATGTTCATCCTTTTGTCATCTCAGCTACTTCATTTTGATTTGCCTTCTTTTTCTTGTCCACCTCTATCTTCTTTTGCTGGGTATCTCCTGATTTCTCCAAACGATACTTTTACAAATCATATTTACTTTGTGCCTGTTAGTTCCATTCATATTTACAGGTTTTAAACTCTTTAATATAAAAAAAAATTCAATCAATTTTGGTTACAAGACTATCCTTTTCGTGGTATGCCATATATAATCTTTCTGTATGCCTGTGATATTGGGTGTAGGGATAGAATTTGAAAGTGTAGACTTTTCCCACACTTCATATTGAACCCACTTTCCTGTCTTTGAACATAGGCACCTTATAAAGATCCGCGTTTAGTTATATGATGTCTATTGTTGGTATATGAAAGTGCAAAAATATGTTTTGTTGGTACATGGTCTTAGATTTGGGTGGAATGTGGTATTAGTTTCATTTAGCAGTGCATTGGGTTACCAATGTTCCTTCCAAATTGAAACGAGTCTCCCATTCTATATATTTCAGTTTGGCAGTGCATCGCGGAAGTAAGATGTTCCTGTCAAATATGAATACCTCATGTCTTAGTCTTTTCCCACACTACATATTGAAGCCACTTTCCTGTCTTTGAACATAGGCGCCTTCTAATGATCCGCTACTTTTGAAGTTTAGTTATATGATGTCTATTGTTGGTATATGAAAGTGCAAAAATATGTTTTTTTGGGTACATCGTCTTAGATTTGAATGGATTGTGGTATTAGTTTCATTTGGCAGTGCGTTGGGGGTACCAATGTTCCTGCCGAACAGAAACGAGTCTCCCATTCTATATATTTCAGATTGGCAGTGCATCGCGGAAGTAAGATGTTCCTGTCAAATATGAATACCTCATGTCTTAGTCTTTTCCCACACTACATATTGAAGCCACTTTCCTGTCTTTGAACATAGGCGCCTTCTAATGATCCTCTACTTTTGAAGTTTAGTTATATGATGTCTATTGTTGGTATATGAAAGTGCAAAAATATGTTTTGTTGGTACATGGTCTTAGATTTGGGTGGAATGTGGTTTTTGTTTCATTTAGCAGTGCATTGGGTTACCAATGTTCCTTCCAAATTGAAACGAGTCTCCCATTCTATATATTTCAGTTTGGCAGTGCATCGCGGAAGTAAGATGTTCCTGTCAAATATGAATACCTCATGTCTTAGTCTTTTCCCACACTACATATTGAAGCCACTTTCCTGTCTTTGAACATAGGCGCCTTCTAATGATCCTCTACTTTTGAAGTTTAGTTATATGATGTCTATTGTTGGTATATGAAAGTGCAAAAATATGTTTTTTTGGGTACATCGTCTTAGATTTGAGTGGATTGTGGTATTAGTTTCATTTGGCAGTGCGTTGGGGGTACCAATGTTCCTGCCAAACAGAAACGAGTCTCCCATTCTTTATATTTCAGTTTGGCAGTGCATCGCGGAAGTAAGATGTTCCTGTCAAATCTGAATGTCTCATTTTTCAGACTTTTCCCACACTGCATATTGAAATAACTTTCCTATCTCCGCACGTAGGCACCTCATAAAGGCCATTTTCTTCGGATGGATTATTACTCTTCCCTCCTGTTACTTTTTCTTTTATCTATGCTAACTGCTATTAAAGGGTTTGTGTGTTTATTAGTTTTTCTTCTTGCTTTTCTTCTGATACAATCCATCTTCCCGCTGCACTAATCTTTCTTTTAAACTGATGGGATCAGAGTTTAAAAGTTGGGCACTTTTGTGAGAAAATGTTTTTGTTTTGCTAGACAGGTTTTTCTGCAAAGGATATAAAATAGTCAGAAATTTGAAGCTGGGTAGTTGTTTTAGGACTCAGAAAGGTCGCAAATTGATCTAAACATTATGCCTGTTTCATAGGACATCTATGGAGTCACTCACTTTGCAGATTTCTGGTTTCCTGTCTCTGCTCTTACTTAGGTCGAACACACAATAAAACTGTTTACACTCTTAACAGAACCCAAGCTTGGCCAGGAACTTACTTAATGAATTTTACTTATAGACTGCATAGCTAAGACTTAATTTTGCTCCGAGGCCTGCATTTGTTATTTAGATAGCTTTGATTAATTTGTTGTTGAGTTTGTTATATTGTAGTGCAATGCCTAACAGTTTTTTTGGAGTTCTGGTCCTCTTGCTATAGTGCTACAGGTGCCTTTGCAAGTTCTGCTTCATCTTAAAGCTTAATTTTTGGCTTGGAAATCCCCTGACCATTTCTTTGTATATTTCAATGTATGAAACTTTCTCGTCTTTTATATGGAAAGGTTGCAACAGAATGGATTCGATTTAAGACAGCAATCAGAAGTCACCTGGACATTGTGATTGGTTGGAAAATTCTCTTTGGTAGCTTCATTTCTTCTACTTTATTGACCAGAGTTTTATGTGTTTGTATGCCAATTAGTTCTCATCGAAGGACAAGAAAGTTCCATTTTGCAGGTACTTGGAGGGTGGCTATAAGCACGTCTGAATAGCACCAGTACATCAATGGTCTGTGTCTGCGATATTGGACAGTTAGAATTAGAACGATCATCAGAAGGGTGTTACTGCTTGGCTACATGCTCTTTGATTCTTATACTCAAATTTTGCATTTTGAAAATATACTTGATATGTATATACCTATTTTACTCATGTTTCACTTGTGTTCTATCAGATACGTCACCAATCATGTCCTGAATGCCGACAAAGGCTTTTCATGCTGTTAAAGAGGTTAAAGCGGTGATAAATGTTAGTATTTTGCAGCACTGGCCCAAAGCTTCTTAAGTTTAATTAGCAAGTTATATCTATTTTACCTTCTTTAATGAACGTTTCTTATGGTTTACCTGTCATTTGATCTTCTTAAGTTTCTCAGGTACATTTACCAAAATCATGGAGGGATTTCCAGTCACGAAGATAGATCAATTTGCATCCTTTATGCCGTTATTGGGACCGACCCTGTTTTTACATCTCCATTGTCCATTCATTTCCTTCCCTTAGGTCATTGTACTCCCAAGATCTTTGTATCTGTTTTTCATATGTGTAACTGTTTTCATGTGGAAGCAGATCAGCTACCTAACCGGCGTGGATTTTGACTCATGTTACATTATTATGCTATAGTAAGTGATTCTTATATCTTAGACTACTTTGCATTCTCTTGGCTGCCCTTGACAATGTCAAGTAGTCATTATCGCGATGTTTAAGAGAATTTGTATTGCCACTGGCATTGTGAATATAAGATGTGTAAAGGTAACTTTCTAACCAGGCTCACATTATGGCATGCTGGTTAATTGGTAATCCCTTTTTAAGATGCCACATTTACTTTTGATGCTTCTTCTCTTGCATTTCTCGTTTTGAAAACTCATTCTTCAATCCTTCAACGGTATTAGTTTGAGCTCTCTTGTCATTATTTTTTGTACTACTTATTTGATAGGATCCTTCTTTTTGGTGATTACAGTGTGTTGAGGATGCAGTTACGTGTGGGACAGTGAAGAAGAACTCCAATAACAGTGTAGTCCATTCAATATACTGAGTTGCTTTTAGAATTGAGAAATGAAAAACATGTGGTTGGAACTTTTGATATATTCTTGAAAATGATTTCAATTTGTGGATTGTGTCCAACATGTAGTTTCATCACTTCAATATATTTAGGCACTTCGGTTTTGGCTGATGCTTGATGCGATTTGTTTTGCAGGAAGATCTTTTATATATTTAATGTTTTGTGACATTATTATACTTGTTTGTTATTTGGTCAATCATTGCTTAAAGTTATCCCATCTAATGTTGTTTGCTAATTTGCTTCTGATGCTTAAAAATAATAAATTGTTTCAAATTTCAACGTTAGCTCTCAGCTGTATGATTTTGGAATTTGGATGCTGGATGCAAATGGAAAGGGGGAGACTCAGAGAAGCACAATGGATGTAGACGGCCAGCTTCTATATATCCTTTGTATCGGGATCAGACTATCTTTTATGTATCCTTTGTATCGGAATAGGACTATTTGTTACCTCTTGTATCATGCTTGTTATATTTTTTTATCTTTTATAATTGTAATTGACCTTTTAGCAATAATCAGCATAGCGTTTATTTTCTTCCTATGGTTCTTAGAAGTGCTTTGCCCAGTGCAAGCAGTTGAAATAGTGTTCTTGATTATGAAGCGAAGTGGTATGTCCTATTTTCCTTGCCATCTCATTGTTTTGCAATTGTTTCAGAGCTATCTTTTCATATTGAATCAGTTTGTTGGTTTTTGTGGCAGTTATTTGATTCCAATTATAAAGTTCTGGAAATTGGTAGGACTTGACGCGGAAACTGGAATCATATGTTGTGTAATGGTGAAACATGAAGTTCTGAACTTTTTAATGCTCTAAGAATTGTTGTTTGTTGTAGCAGTGCGATGTGTTTCTCAAGAAATTTTGAAACTGGATTCTTGGTTAACAAGTAGTTAGTTGTTTTTGGTGATTGAATTCTTATTCCGACTGCAGTTGGTTTTTGTTCTTTTTTGCATATTTAGCCACCTCCTCCTTAATCCTTATGGTTTTTGGTGATTGAATTTTGAAACTGGATTCTTAATTTTGGATTTTTGTTCTTACTGGACAAACTTGAGTTAGGGAAGGAAGTTTTGGTAGCATGCGTATCCCATATAGTAAGAGAAAAATATGCATCTCAGTTGTATCTTTGTGTGGATTTTTGATCTAGAGACATTATTGTGCTAGTAAGTGGTTCTTATATCGTTGACTACTTTGCATTCAATAATTTTGTCAATATTCAGCGTCAACTCTTTCTCAATCCCGTACAAGGGATTGAGGTTCCATCCTAGAGACTCGGCGAGCACAGAAATAAATAGACCGCCACCTAAGGCCTTGTTCCCAATAGACACACCCCACGCCGTCATCATCCCACTGAGGAGCTGAAAGAAGTCGACCGGTACCCCTTTATGCATAGAAATCAAGATGTCCAAATCAGGGTTGGTGATAACAGTGGCGCCCTCAAGGCGAGTGTTAATGCTCATTGCCACCTATCGGTGGACGATCTCCCACACAGGCTCCTTGATGCCAGCAGCGCTCCAACCGGACCGGAAGTAGTAATCGAAGTTAGATATGAGTTTCCAGAACTCATACCTCTCATCCATGCTATACTCACCACAGAAACCCTCTAAAGGAAAACCCAACGCCTCGCAAACCTCGGCCTTGGACATAGTATAATATCTCGACCCAATTCTGAATTTCCAGTGCGTCACCTTCAATGGGCTGCCTACAATCTCAAACGTAGCTAAAAACTCCTTGAGCAATATAGGATAAGTAGGCGTATGGCGGCGACTGAACAATATACCAAGCCCGGAGGCGACAAACAAACTACGGCACTGTGGCAATATATCCCGTTGCAAGTCAGTAAACGTATCAATGCAGGGGACAAGAGTAGGTTTTACCGTCTTTTTGGATATGACATTGTCGAACCGTCTCCGGTGCTCAACCTCGACACCAAATCTGCAGGCAGTGGCAATTGGGTAGGGGCGTGGTTGTTCCGGCGGTGGTGCTGGGATGATGGCGGTTGAAGATGCTGGTGGAGGAGCTGCGGCGGAGGAGCCGGCTCGGTTGGTTCGGCCGGAGCGGCTGGAAGGGGGGTTTCCGACGGATCTTGTCGTAGCCATGGAGTGAAGGGTTCGGTGGTGGTGCTGGGATGCGGGATGGTGAGTGGTGGAATCGGGTGGTCGGACGGCTGAGGGGAGAGCAGCGGATGGCGAGCGGCTGGGACGAGCTGGGAAATCGGCCGGAGGGTGAGAGAGAATGGGATTTTGAAATTAGGGTTTCTGAACTGAAATTGTAATTTGGAGAAGACGATAGCCCCGTGACAACCGAGCCGTCCGTAACAGGTCCAATGTGTCACGGGTGTCACGGCACCTCAAGAAATCTCTGACGAATGTGATACCTGTGACAGTCCTGTGTGTAACGGCTGTCACGGCACCCTCCAAAATTTCTGCCAAATTTGCTTTGTCGGTCCAGAAAACTGATTGCTGTTCACTCCACACTTGGATTCCTGCACGGTTCACACACAAATTGTACGATGCAAAAAAATGCAAATAATTGAAACTTACAGCGCGGGTTACTCCCCGAAGAGGCCTAGTTTAACGTCTTGGCGAGACATAATGGGGGAGGTAGAACTAGAAGCGATGTCTAACGTCGTCAGGTGGTTCCCGGTGCTTCAGGATGTGGTAGTGCTTGAGGTGTTCCCCGTCGACCACCACTGACTTTCCTCCCCTTGTGTTAAGCTCCCCGGGGTTGTGGGTCCACTGCCCGTCTTTCCCAATCATCTTGCATTCAATAATTTTGTCCATATTCAGCGTCAACTCTTTCTCAGTCCCGTACAAGGGTCGAGGTTCCATCCTAGAGACTCGGCGAGCACAGACCTTGTTCCCAATAGACACACCCCACGCCGTCATCATTCCACTGAGGAGCTGAAAGAAGTCGACCGGTACCCCTTTATGCATAGAAATCAAGATGTCCAAATCGGGGTTGGTGATAACAGTGGCGCCCTCAAGGCGAGTGTTAATGCTCATTGCCACCAATCGGTGGACTATCTTCCACACAGGCTCCTTGATGCCAGCAGCGCTCCAACCGGACCGGAAGTAGTAATCGAAGTTAGATATGAGTTTCCAGAACTCATACCTCTCATCCATGCTATACTCACCACAGAAACCCTCTAAAGGAAAACCCAACGCCTCGCAAACCTCGGCCTTGGACATAGTATAATATCTCGACCCAATTCTGAATTTCCAGTGCGTCACCTTCAATGGGCTGCCTACAATCTCAAACGTAGCTAAAAACTCCTTGAGCAATATAGGATAAGTAGGCGTATGGCGGCGACTGAACAATATACCAAGTCCGGAGGCGACAAACAAACTACGGCACTGTGGCAATATATCCCGTTGCAAGTCAGTAAACGTATCAATGCAGGGGACAAGAGTAGGTTTTACCGTCTTTTTGGATATGACATTGTCGAACCGTCTCCGGTGCTCAACCTCGACACCAAATCTGCAGGCAGTGGCAATTGGGTAGGGGCGTGGTTGTTCCGGCGGTGGTGCTGGGATGATGGCGGTTGAAGATGCTGGTGGAGGAGCTGCGGCGGAGGAGCCGGCTCGATTAGTTCGGCCGGAGCGGCTGGAAGGGGGGTTTCCGACGGATCTTGTCCTAGCCATGGAGTGAAGGGTTCGGTGGTGGTGCTGGGATGCGGGATGGTGAGTGGTGGAATCGGGTGGTCGGACGGCTGAGGGGAGAGCAGCGGATGGCGAGCGGCTGGGACGAGCTGGGAAATCGGCCGGAGGGTGAGAGAGAATGGGATTTTGAAATTAGGGTTTCTGAACTGAAATTGTAATTTGGAGAAGACGATAGCTCCGTGACAACCGAGCCGTCCGTGACAGGTCCAATGTGATAACCGTGACAGCCGTGACAGTCCTGTGTGTAACGGCTGTCACGACACCCTCCAAAATTTCTGCCAAATTTGCTTTGTCGGTCCAGAAAACTGATTGCTGTTCACTCCACACTTGGATTCCTGCACGGTTCACACACAAATTGTACGATGCAAAAAAAAATGCAAATAATTGAAACTTACAGGGCGGGTTACTCCCCGAAGAGGCCTAGTTTAACGTCTTGGCGAGACATAATGGGGGAGGTAGAACTAGAAGCGATGTCTAACGTCGTCAGGTGGTTCCCGGTGCTTCAGGATGTGGTACTGCTTGAGGTGTTCCCCGTCGACCACCACTGACTTTCCTCCCCTTGTGTTAAGCTCCACGTGTCCGTCCTTGTATGCTCCCTTCAATGTGTATGGAACTCTCCATCTGGTGCGCAACTTCCCACGAAATAATTTAAGGCGTGATTTGTAGAGAAGAATCCGCTCCCCTCTTCTGAATTTTCTGCGCACCATTCGTTTGTAGTGCCACTTTGTCGTCCTTTCCTTAAAGACATCACCGGGGTCGAGAAGAGGTTTCAGCTCTCCCTTGCAGGGTTCCTTACTCGAGCCTGTAGTCTGTTCAGCACCAGCTGCTCCCTCTGTGCTCACAGCGCAAATATTCATCGGGATTGGGCAGTCCTGTAAGACTCTGCAAGGCTCAATAGAGGTTAGTGAAATAGGATCATCAATAGCAGCAGAGTCCAGTAAATCGCAGTCAGCAAACAGACTAGGACTCTTGGACATGTCAGGCAAATTAAAAACCATTCTTTCACTGCCTACTCGCAAGGCTAAAAGGCCTCTATCCATGTCAATGACTGCCTTAGCCGTGTAAAGAAATGGCCTACCAAGAATAATTGGGATATCTACGTCCTCAGAGATGTCCAGCACTATGAAATCAGCAGGAAAAAACAAGTTCTTCACCTTGACTGGAACATCCTTCAGAATCCCTCTCGGGAGTCTACAAGAACGATCCGCAAGGCGAATAGTGACATTACTAGGACAAAGATCACCCAAATTCAGTTTAGCATATAAAGAGTATGGCATGATAGACACACTAGCACCAAGATCACATAAGGCACGACGAACAGGAAAAACACCAATATTACAAGGGATAGAAAAACTCCCTGAATCTTGAAGTTTCGGTGGCATGGGCTGGTGCACGGCAGCACTACACTCCTCACTCAGAGCTACTATCTCAGTTCCATCAATCTTCCGCTTCCCAGTGAGAATCTCCTTCATGAATTGAGCATAAGTGGGGATCTGGGTGATTGCATCGGTGAAGGGCATAGTGGTGTAGAGAGTGCGGATCTTATCCACGAACTGCTTGAGCTCTTTATCTCTTCTTGCACCCTTGAGTCGCTGAGGGAATGGGACTGGTGGCATATAGGGGGCTGGCTCTACTGTCTGCGCAGAATTTTCAGCTCGGTTTTCAGCTTCCTTTGACGTTTTCCCTTCGGCAGGTGTAGAATCAAGCGCTGATTTTGCAGCTGGAGTTCGAGTGGCTTGAGCTGGCACCATTTCAATATGTTTTCCTCCTCGGAGAGTGATGGCATTCACGGATTCCCTGTGATTCATATCCGGTTTCGATGGGAGTTTTCCCTGCTCTCTAGTTGCCGAGTCTGCCTGTTGAGCAATCTGATTTTCCAGCATCCTGTTCTGAACGGCTAGCTACTTGTTTTGGGCGCTGATCTGCTCGAGTGCTTTCACTCGCTTATCTTGCTCAGCCATAAAACTAGCCATCATGGCTTCCATGCTAGATGAGCTACCAGACTCCTGTTGCTTGGGTTGTTGCGGCTGATATGTATAGCTTCCTGAACTCTGATTTTGCTGCCCTTGGAATTGGTTATTGTACTGAGGCCTCGACTGGTAGGCAGTGTTATTCTGTGTTTGCTGACCCTGATTGTTGTATTGGCCTCGTGGCTGGTACGGTGCATTGCCTTGCTGCTGTTTGTAAGGGATGTCAGGGGGTGTCTGATTCTGTGGTTTATAGGAGAGGTTAGGATGGTTTCGGTTCGGATTATCCCATCTGTTAGCGGCTGATCCGTACCCGAAACCAGCCCCTTGATTATTTTGCCCAACATAATTTGCATCCTCCTGGTTTCCACTGTGGTCATCTTATCCCATCACCGGACAGCCATCTGCAAAATGAGAAGGAGAGCCACAAATCTGACAATAAACACCAACATTGGCAACATCAGACGACTTCATAGAGGAGGCCGTCTTCAGATTTTTGATTTCTGTTGCGAGCATCTTCACTGTATCAGTCAACTTAGCGATGTCGTTAGTGCTCTCGGCCTGACAGAGATCTTGCACACCTTTCCTATCCTTAGGATTGCCACGGTCGCTTGTCCAGAGGTGGTAGTCTTGGGCTGCTCTTTCTATAATATCATAGGCGTCCTCCAGAGGGACTCCATTCAGTCCTCCACCAGCTGCTTGATTTATCAAGGTACGCATCCCCTGATCGATTCCCTGATAGAAGGTGTCGATAATCTGCCACAACTCTAGATTGTGGTGTGGGCACATCCTCGTCAGCTCCTTGTACCTCTCCCAAGAGTCGTACAGAGTCTCACCATCAATAGAGTGGAACGAGATGATTTTGTTCCTGAAATGAGCTGTCTTCGATGGTGGGAAGTACTGCTGGAGGAAGGCCTCGGCCAGCTTATTCCAGGTGGTAAAGGTACCCTCATCGTGGCTGTCTAGCCATCTGCTAGCCTTGTCAGACAACGAGAACGGGAACAGCCTGAGATAGTAAGATTCTGGAGGGACACCGTTGGTTTTCACTGTGTTGCACATCTGAGTAAACCGCTTGAGATGCTGGTGAGGGTCTTCATTCATTCGTCCCGAAAATTGATTGTTTTGCACCATTTGAATGAGTCCAGTTTTTGGGTTGGATGCTTATCCTAAAAAGAGACGCAAAGATATGTGTTTCCTCAAGATCGGTTGTATCTTTGTGTGGATTTTTAATCTTGGTACTATGGTAGTAATTGATTCTTCTATCTTTGATTACTTTGCATACTCTGAGATGCCTTTGATAGTGTTTGGTCATTAACGCACAACTTAGTTCTATTAAAATAGCAAATAAACAGTGATCTTTGTCTTTTCTAAGTTCAAACAGGACATGACGTCATCTTTAAGTGTTTAAAATTCTAATGCATGCATGTCTCTCTCTAACTGATATCAGCAGCAACAAAAAGCAGTTTCAGGGTTCATCCTAAATTCTGTTCAAAGAGTTTTTTATGAGGTTTTTGGTAGCCCATTTGGCAATCCCTCGTGTTACTTCTTTTTGTAATCTCTGCTAACTGCTACTTAAAGGGTTTGTGTGTTTCTTCTTTTCATTTCCTGCTTTCCATCTGATATAATCCGTCTTCCCGCTGCATTAATCTTTATTCAAAAAGAAAATTTCTAACGGGATGAGAGCTCAATAGTTGGGCACTTTCGAGAGAAAATGTTTTTGTTTTGCTAGATACGGTTTTCTACAAGGGAAAAATAAGTCAGACTATTTATTTTAGTTTAAAGTTGGGCACTTTCCTGTCTTTGCACATAGGCACCCTATAAAGATCTGTTACTTTTAAAGTTTAGTTGTATGATGTCTAGTGTTGTCGTGTTGGTACATGAAAGTGAAAAAAAATATGTTTTGTTGGGTACTTGGTCTTTGATTTGAGTAGGATGTGGTATTAGTTTCATTTCGCAGTGCGCTGGGGTACCAATGTTCTTGCCAAACTGGAACGAGTTACTCATTCTATATATTTCAGTTTGGCAGTGCATCGCGGAAGTAAGATGTTCCTGTCAAATTTGAATATCTCATGTCTTAGACTTTTCCCACACTACATATTGAAATCACTTTCCTGTCTTTGCACATGGCATAGGCATCTTATAAATCCATTACTTTTAAGGTTTAGTTATATGATGTCTAGTGTGGGTACATGAAAGTGAAAAAATATGTTTTGTTGGGTACATGGTCTTCGATTTGAGTAGGATGTGGTATTAGTTTCATTTGGCAGTGCACTGGGGCACCAATGTTCTTGCCAAACTGAAACATGTTACCCATTCTATATATTTCAGCTTGGCAGTGCATCGCGGAAGTAAGATGTTCCTGTCAAATTTGAATGTCTCATGTCTTAGACTCTTCCCACACTACATATTGAAACCACTTTCCTGTCTTTGCACATGACATAGGCACCTTATCCATTACTTTTGAAGTTTAGTTATATGATGTCTTGTGTCGGTACATGAAAGTAAAAAAATATGTTTTGTTGGGTACTTGGTCTTTGATTTGAATAGGATGTGGTATTAGATTCATTTGGCAGTGCGCTGGGGTACCAATGTTCTTGCCAAACTGGAACGAGTTACCCATTCTATATATTTCAGTTTGGCAGTGCATCGCGGAAGTAAGATGTTCCGGTCAAATTTGAATGTCTCATTTTTCAGACTCTTCCCACACTGCATATTGAAATAACTTTCCTATCTCCGCACATAGGCACCTCATAAAGGTCATTTTCTTCTGTTGGATTATTACTCTTCCCTCCTGTTACTTTTTCTTTTATCTCTGCTAACTGCTATTAAAGGGTTTGTGTGTTTTTTCTTTTTCTTCTTGCTTTCCTTCTGATACAATCCATCTTCCCCCGCACTAATCTTTCTTTTAAACTGATGGGATCAGAGTTTAAAAGTTGGCCACTTTTGTGAGAAAATGTTTTTGTTTTGCCAGACAGGTTTTCCTGCAAAGATAAAAGTTGGGTAGTTGTTTTATGACTCAGAAAGGTCGCAAATTGACCTTGACATTCTGCTCTTACTTAGGTCGAACACACAATAAAACTGTTTACACTCTTAACAGAGCCCAAGCTTGGCAAGGAACTTACTTGATGAATTTTACTTATAGACTGCATAGCTATGACTTAATTTTGCTCCGAGGCCTGCATTTGTTATTTAGATAGCTTTGATTAATTTGTTGTTGAGTTTGTTATATTGTAGTGCAATGCGTAATAGTTTTTTTGGAGTTCTGTAAGTACTGGTCCTCTTGTTATAGTGCTACAGGTGCCTTTGCAATTTCTGCTTCATCTTAAAGCTTAATTTTTTGGCTTGGAAGTCCCCTGACCATTTCTTTGAATATTTCAATTCATGTAAATTTCTCGCCTTTTCTATGGAAGGTTGCAACATAATGGATTCGATTTAAGACAGCAATCAGAAGTCACCTGGACATTGTGATTGGTTGGAAAGTCTCTTTGGTAGCTTCATTTCTTCTACTTTCTTGACCAGAGTTTTATGTGTTTGTGTTGAATAATGAGATAAAATCAAATATTCTGCTGGGTTTGTATATCAATTATAATAGTCTAGATTAGGCATAGAATCGTAAATTATCTTAGAATATGTATATAGGATATACGTAGTATATTATGTCTTCTATATCGGGAAACTAGCCCAATATAAATCAATGGACGGATGAACTGCAGAAGTCATCCTTTTGACTGCCAAATACTTTCCTATATGGTATCAGACGCACCAAGAACTCTCTGAGTTTTTTTGCTTCCGTTTTTTTTCTTTTCATCCCACATAATGTCTTCCCTGTCTGATTCTGAAACCCCACCCGCACCCAAAAATTCCTCCTCAACCGCAGACACGCCTCATTCGGTGCGATCAATCCATGAAAGTCATCCTGTTCAGATCACAACAATTCGATTGAACGGTGCTAAGGGGCCGTTCTTTTGCACTTCGATACAGTTTTATTAAGTTCAGTACAGTTAAGTTAAACTCGATACAGTTTAATTAAGTTCAGTACAGTTAAATTAAACTCGATACAGTTTAATTAAGTTCAGTACAGTTAAGTTAAACTCGATACAGTTTAATTAAGTTCAGTACAGTTAAATTAAACTCGATACAGTTTAATTAAGTTCAGTACTGTTAAATAAATACAGTACAGTTAAAACTTTTAATTTATTTTTAATTAGTCAATTCAGTTTTTATAGTTTCCAACCCTATTATTCAAAACTTTTAATTTATTTTTAATTTTTTAAATAATTTTTGAAAAATCGTAAGATATTTATGATATAACGGTTTTTCAAGTTTGTGTACACACCTCTTCGGAAACTATTGCATTCGTTTTAAAATGGAAGTAAACTTTTTTGCACTTGATATGAATTTAAAGAACATATAGAAATAAACATATGAATACGATATATATTTTACATAGAAACGTACAATGACGTTCATGTGCAGTACAAATGGAAACATTTACATATCATCATCTTCATCCATGTTCATTTCCACTACATCATCTGGACAATCCTCAATAATTTGAAACGCTATTATGTTGCGTACTTGATTCATCTGCTTTTTTCGCTGTTTATCAAATAAATTTGAATCAGCTATTCACATCACGGTCTCATTTGGTAAAATGGGTATTGAAAAATTAAGCATGTGAATGAAGTTGTGCAAAGTGAAGGTAGCCGTAATTATATCATTTTGGCGCCCATCTGACACTTGAGGCATGACTCATGTGCAATACTTTATTACATAATATTATATTTTGTACTTTCTAAAATATAATCATAAAAATATACTTAAAATATACTGAATATATATATATATTTGTCAATTTCAGTAAAATTAAGTTAAATTAAATTCGATACAGTTGAATTAAGTTCAGTACAGTTAAATTAAACTCGATACAGTTTAATTAAGTTCAGTACAGTTAAATTAAACTCGATACAGTTTAATTAAGTTCAGTACAGTTAAATTAAACTCGATACAGTTTAATTAAGTTCAGTACAGTTAAATTAAACTCAATACAGTTTAATTAAGTTCAGTACAATAAAATTCCAGTGCAATGAAGCTCAAAAGAACAGCCCCTAATTATCTACGATGGTCGCAATCTGTTCGAATGTATCTCAGGGGGAGGGGAAAGATTGGCTACATCACTGGGGATAAGAAGCAACCAGATACGGGGAGCTCAGACTTTGATACATGGGATGCTGAAAACTCCATGGTCATGACATGGTTAGTCAATTCCATGATTGAAGAGATATGCGCAAATTATCTATGTTATACTACTGCAAAGGATCTTTGGGATGGTGTATCCCAGATGTATTCAGATTTGGAAAATCAATCCCAAATCTATGAATTGACTCTTCAACTTGGAGAAATTCGGCAAGCTGAAGATTCAGTCACGACATATTTCCATTGCCTCAAACGTTTTTGGCAAGATTTGGATTTATTTAACGAGTATGAGTGGAAGTCGCCCGAGGACAGCAAACATTACTCAAAGATGGTGGATGTTAATCGTGTCTTCAAGTTCCTTGCAGGTCTCAATGTTGAATTTGATGAGGTTCGTGGCCGAATTCTTGGAAGAAATCCAATTCCTCCGATTGGTGAAGTTTTTTCTGAGGTACGTCGCGAAGAGAGTCGTCGACAGGTGATGCTTGGAAAAAAGTCAGTGGCTGTCCACTCACCAGTGGAAGGATCTGCCTTGGTTGTTCCTCAGGTTAGTCGCAAGACATCGTCTCATCAGAAAGGTGGAGACAAGGCTCAACCAGTATGCGATTACTGTGGTCGTAAATGGAATACTCGTGACAACTGCTATAAATTGCATGGTAGGCCAATCCATGGCAAAGTTAGCAAGGGTAGTGACCGGCCTACGCCTATGGCTAATGAGGCTATCTCTTCTCCATTTACAAAGGAGCAAATGGATCATCTTCTTCAGCTTCTAAAGTTCAAATCGTCGCCCGATATTCCTGTTGGTACTGTGGCACAAACAGGTAAGTATTCTTGGGCACTAACTGCCCAAAACCATTCTGCCCCTTGGATAATAGACTCCGGGGCATCTGAACACATGACCCATTCTTCTCTTTTATTTAGTTCCTATATCCCTTGTTCAGGTTCTGAAAAAGTCAGAATAGCCGATGGTAGTTATTCTAGTATTGCAGGCAAAGGAAACATTAAAATCTCGGAGCAAATCACTTTGCATTCTGTTTTACATGTTCCTAAGTTTGCTTGCAATCTTTTATCGGTTCATAAATTATCTTCCGATACTAATTGTTCTGTCCTTTTTGGTCCCTCCATTTGTGTCTTTCAGGACCAGACCTCGGGGAAGACGATTGGAACTGCTAGAGAGATAAATGGATTGTACTTCCTTAATGAAACTTTTGTGGGTAAGAACAAAGCTTTGGGGTTACAGAGTACTAGATTACCTTCTGCTTCAGATCAAGTTAAGTTATGGCACAAAAGATTAGGCCATCCTAGTTTTTCTTATCTTAAACATTTGTTTCCAAAATTTTCCAAAATAATAAATTCCGCAACTTTTCATTGTGAAGCTTGTCATTTAGCTAAAGATCATCGTGCATCTTTTAACTCCAAAACATATTCTGCTTCCAAACCTTTTCATCTAATTCATAGTGATGTTTGGGGCCCCTCAAAAATTAAAACAATGACTGGAAAAAAATGGTTTGTTACATTCATTGATGACCATACTAGAGTTTGTTGGGTTTGTCTTCTGGAAAATAAATCAGATGTTGCGCAAAGGTTTCAAGACTTCTTTACTATGATTGAAAATCAATTTCAAACTAAGATTGGTATTTTGAGGTCTGATAATGGTACCGAGTATTTTAACAAATATTTAGGTGCATTCCTAGTAACTAAGGGGATAATTCAGCAATCCACATGTCGTGATACTCCACAGCAAAACGGTATTGCTGAAAGAAAAAATAGACATCTTTTAGAAGTTACTAGAGCTATTATGTTTTCTATGAATGTTCCTAAATATCTTTGGGGAAATGCGTTATTGACTGCATGTTACCTTATTAATCGCATGCCATCTCGTGTGTTACAATATCAGTCCCCTATACATTTGTTGCAAACTTATTTTCCTACATCTCGTATTATAACTAATCTGCCCCTAAAGATTTTTGGTTGTCTATGCTATGTTTATATCCCATCAAGCCTTAGATCTAAATTAGATCACAAATCTGAAAAATGTGTTTTTTCTTGGTTATGCTTCAAACAAAAAGGGATATAAATGTTATAACCCAGTTAGTAGGAAATTTTTTGAGAGCATGGATGTTCATTTTGTTGTAAGTGTAATAAGCCAGTTTATGCATGCACCGGGAAAGGCCCACTTTGAAGTTGTGTTCAGAATATTGAGATATTTGAAAGGAACTGTAGGAAAGGGGTTGATGTTCAAAAATAGAGGGCACATTCAGGTTGAAGCTTATACAGATGCAGATTGGGCAGGTGATATAAATGATAGGAGATCTACTTCGGGATATTGTACCTTCATAGGTGGAAACTTGGTTACGTGGAGGAGTAAAAAACAGAATGTTGTAGCCAGAAGTAGTGCAGAAGCTGAATTTCGGTCAGTGGCTCATGGCATTTGGGAAGTTTTATGGATCAGAAAATTTATGGAAGAGTTAAAGATTCATGGCCCAGCTCCAATCAAAATTTACTGCGACAACAAGGCTGCTATATCTATTGCCCACAATCCTGTCTTGCACGATAGAACGAAGCATGTTGAAGTAGATAAACACTTCATTAAGGAGAAGATTGACAGTGGTGAAATATGTATGTCCTACATGCCTATAAGAAGTCAAATAGCAGATGTTCTCACGAAGAGTCTCCCAAAGAGACAGTTCGACGATATGGTGAACAAGCTTGCTATGAATGACATATTCATGCCAGCTTGAGGGGGAGTGTTGAATAATGAGATAAAATCAAATATTCTGCTGGGTTTGTATATCAATTATAATAGTCTAGATTAGGCATAGAATTGTAAATTATCTTAGAATATGTATATAGGATATACGTAGTATATTATGTCTTCTATATCGGGAAACTAGCCCAATATAAATCAATGGACGGATGAACTGCAGAAGTCATCCTTTTGACTGCCAAATACTTTTCTATAGTTTGTATGCCAATTAGTTCTCATCGAAGGACGAGAAAGTTCCATTTTGCAGGTACTTGGAGGTGGCTATCAGCACGTCTGAATAGCACCAGTACATCAATGGTCTGTGTCTGCGATATTGGACAGTTAGAATTAGAACGATCATTGACAAGCGTATTTTTAACCCTTTGTAGTTTTCAAATTATGAGTTTTAGGGGTCAAATCGTAGTCAAACAAAATTTATAAACCTTGGTAAGCCAAGGGTCGATCCAAGGAACATACGCGTGTGAATACTAGCTAACAAGTGACCTATTTAGCTATTCCGATTAAAAGGGGTTTTGTTTGTGATGAAAATTGCAATAATTAAATAACAGAAAATAAAGGTTGTGTTTTTATCAGAGAAACAATTCCAGAATCCATACTTCACCCGTGCCAACCCCACTAATCATGCAATCATGTCACGTGAATTATTCATGCTATCGAATATGGAATCAAACCGAAATAACACTAGACAAGCCGCCCATCCACGGATCATTGTCTAGATTAATCTCAATCGTTGAACGCCGCCCATCCACGGATTATCAACGATCTCGATTTATTAAACTAAAGGTTTTCCTATTACATCATGTAAACATGACTTAATATCAACTTCATGTAATCCGATTAATACCTAGGACTCATCCATCTTTCGGTAATTAACCTAAATACGTTCTAGCATGCAAACATACCCTTTGATGTAAATACTTGCATAGAACGATAAAATTAAGCACACAGTGAAATTGAATATTCGAATCGCATAAATAACAACTTTAATTGATCACATGAGAGTTAGGGTTACATAGCACGGGATCCGTAGGATCCCAGAATAAAGAGACTACTCGCTATTCATGGCGATTTACCAAAAATAGCGTATAGAGAAAGAAGGAACGAGTAAACCGTAAAGACGCGGTGGCTCGTTGAGTCTCTCACGATGAATTGCTGTCTCTTCCAAGCTAGGTTCTTCAATCTCAAAAATAAGCGCACAGTGAAATTCTGATCGTGTTTCCTTTTATAGATCGTCTAAAAAGGCTGAAAAGCCCAAAATTGATTTTTGGAAACAGCTTGTAAATTGCCAGCCGACGGACCCATTACACCCGTGACAGCCGGGTGTGTCACGGCTTGAGCCAAAATCTCGGAGGAATAAAGGTGCTGTGACACCCGTGACAGGTGAGTGTGTCACGGTTGTCACGGGCTGTTGCTGGCTCAGATCCCTTTGTTGGTCTTTTTCGTCAATTTTTCCGTTCTTTCGATCTCATGGGCTCACGGAGCAAGGATATGCGTTATTTTCCTGAAACACTAGAGAAAGACATCAAATAGAGACAATTTGCCCGGAGAACGAGTATTATCCTTCATCGAATGCAGTGAATAATCAGTCGAAATATCGACTGATCAATCATCAGAAGGGTCTTACTGCTTGGCTATTTGCTCTTTGCTTCTTATACTCAAATTTTGTTGAAAATCTACTTGATATGTATATACCTATTTTACTCAAGTTTCACTTGTGTTCTATCAGATACGTCACCAATCATGTCATGAATGCCGACAAAGGCTTTTCATGCTGTTAAAGAGGTTAAAGCGGTGATAAATGTTACTCCCTCTGTCCCTATTTGTTTGTCCACTTTTCTTTTTGGGTGTCCCCTAATGTTTGTCCACTTTCCTTTTATATACAACCCAATAATCAAATCAATCATCTCTTTCCTATCCAAAAAATTTATTTTATTAAAAAAGTTGTACTTTCAATGATAAATAACTAATAATTCGTGTGCGGGACTCACCTCCACATACACTTTCCTCTTTTTTTCTTCTCTCTTCTCCCTCTCTCATTGTTCTTTATTTAACTGTCCTTTTGGACAAACAATGCGGGACGGAGGGAGTAGTATTTTGCAGCACTGGCCCAAAGCTTCTTAAGTTTAATTAGCAAGTTATATCTATTTTTACCTTCTTTAATGAACGTTTCTTATGGTTTACCTGTCATTGATCTTCTTAAGTTTCTCAGGTACATTTACCAAAATCATGGAGAGATTTCCTGTCACGAAGATAGATCAATTTGCATCCTTTATGCCGTTATTGGGACCGGCCCTGTTTTTACATCTCCATCCCTTAGGTCATTGTACTCCCTAGATCTTTGTATCTGTTTTTCATGTGTAACTGTTTTCATATGTGGAAGCAGATCAGCAACCTAACCGGCGGGGATTTTGACTCATGTTACTTTATTATGCTATAGTAAGTGATTCTTATATCTTTGACTACTTTGCATTCTCTTGGCTGCTCTTGACATTGTCAAGTAGTCATTATCGCGATGTTTAAGAGAATTTGTATAGCCACGGGTATTGTAAATATAAGATGTGTAAAGGTAACTTTCTAAGAGAGTTTAAGAGAAAACTCATTCTTCAATCCTTCAACGGTATTAGTTTGAGCTCTCTTGTCATTATTTTTTGTACTACTTATTTGATAGGATCCTTCTTTTTGGTGATTACAGTGTGTTGAGGATGCAGTTACGTGTGGGACAGTGAAGAAGAACTCCAATAACAGTGTAGTCCATTCAATATACTGAGTTGCTTTTAGAATTGAGAAATGAAAAACATGTGGTTGGAACTTTTGATGTATTCTTGAAAATGATTTCAATTTGTGGATTGTGTCCAACATGTAGTTTCATCACTTCAATATATTTAGGCACTTCGGTTTTGGCTGATGCTTGATGCGATCTGTTTTGCAGGAAGATCTTTTATATATTTAATGTTTTGTGACATTATTATACTTGTTTGTTATTTGGTCAATCATTGCTTAAAGTTATCCCATCTAATGTTGTTTGCTAATTTGCTTCTGATGCTTAAAAATAATAAATTGTTTCAAATTGCAACGTTAGCTCTCAGCTGTATGATTTTGGAATTTGGATGATGGATGCAAATGGAAAGGGGGAGACTCAAAGAAGCACAATGGATGTAGACGGCCAGCTTCTATATATCCTTTGTATCGGGATCAGACTATCTTTTATGTATCCTTTGTATCGGAATAGGACTATTTGTTACCTCTTGTATCATGCTTGTTATATTTTTTTATCTTTTATAATTGTAATTGACCTTTTAGCAATAATCAGCATAGCGTTTATTTTCTTCCTATGGTTCTTAGAAGTGCTTTGCCCAGTGCAAGCAGTTGAAATAGTGTTCTTGATTATGAAGCGAAGTGGTATGTCCTATTTTCCTTGCCATCTCATTGTTTTGCAATTGTTTCAGAGCTATCTTTTCATATTGAATCAGTTTGTTGGTTTTTGTGGCAGTTATTTGATTCCAATTATAAAGTTCTGGAAATTGGTAGGACTTGACGCGGAAACTGGAATCATATGTTGTGTAATGGTGAAACATGAAGTTCTGAACTTTTTAATGCTCTAAGAATTGTTGTTTGTTGTAGCAGTGCGATGTGTTTCTCAAGAAATTTTGAAACTGGATTCTTAGTTATATGTTCTTAATTACAAAAAGACTATATGGACTACCACACAATTTCAAATCGCGGCTGGACTATTTCAATTTTCAATTCAGTATTTTTTGAAATTAAATTGCACACAATCAACTAACAACGTTAATCAATTATTATTATTATTATTTAATCAAAAATATGTAATTCAACTGTGAACACACTGTCCTAATGTAATAAAAACTTTTCTATTCACGATTCAATCAAATTACAATACGAATTTCCTCCTCACTCCTATTTCAAAAAAAATTAACTGATATTTTGCCTATCGAGTAAAATGATCCGTGGGTACAGATCGTCATCGTCACTTGTCGATCCCTGAAACTATTTCTTCATTTTCCTAGGAAGACAAGGAGCATCAGCAGCGGAAGAAGAGACGCATCAAGGCGACGATGCGGGAGAGGAAAAGCCAGAAAGAGCTAGATTGGATACGAACGGATGAAATCTTTCTTAGCGTTGCTTCTTGTAGGGCAGTTATGCTTTGCGAGATTCGTGAAGCTCGTACTTACAGTTGCGGTGGTACGACCTCTAGTCGATCATGTCGTCACAGCCAGTGAAGCATCCGTCCATCAGATACCTGAAGAATTCTCCTAAAGCCGCCACGCCAGAATCAAATCGATTTGAAATCGGAAGTGGGGTGATGGGGAAGAACTGATCGAGCGAGCATGCTTTCATGAAGAGTCTTGAGAAGAAGCGAGCTACGGTGTGATTGTAATTTGATTGATCGTGAAGGAAAAGTTTATATTACGTTAGTGCAGTGTATTCACAGTTAGATTAAATAATTTTTATTAAAAAATAATAATTGTAAACGGTATTAATTAGTGGCGTTAGTTTATTGTGTGCAATTTAGTTCAAAAAGGCGATAGTTTATTGTGTTCAATTTAATTCAAAAACACTAAATTTAAAATCAAAATAGTACAAGTCACGATTTGAAATATTATGATAGTCCCAAGTAATCTTTTTGTAATTATCCCTAGTTCATAAAAAAAATATACTACAATTTGTTGACTTTAGTTAGGAGCTAATCTTTTTCCATATCAAGAAACAAACTATAATGCATTCAGAATAAAATTCATCAGTTTCTCAGATAAAATAAGGAATAAATCATTCCATCACCCGTCGGTAATTTATTCACGCCAGGCCGATGACACATTAGCGACGAAAAATCACATTTGTTTTCGTACTGGATGAACCTATTCTTTATCTGGCATCACCAATCCCCCATTGGGAGGAAAACTGTATCTGTATGTAGCGTGGAACATGTCTGTCTTCTTGAGGACCAACACCAAATCTATCACAAAGATTTCGTCTACCGATCTCTATCTGCACCGCACCACCAACAGGTTTGCTTGGCTTCTTCTTGATATCTCATATGTTTGTTGAACTGAGGTTTTTCATTAAGCTGGATGATGGCAAGTAGTCTCAGCTGCTAAAATCAATTTTATAAAAATCTCTCTTTTTTTTATATATATTTTCATTGATCATATCACCAGTTCTAGAAATCATGATCCTCAGGTAAATTCATCCATATGTATATGTTTTTTTATAAGATTGTTTGACTTTGTGGATGTTGGATTGTTTTCGGATAATCCTCTGCTTGCTTTTTGTGTAGTGTTTTTATAGAAGATTACAAGGAGCTTTTTTGAGAAAGCAATCTATTGGGAGGGGTTGGGTTATTGCCTTATTGGTTTTCTTGTTGGTTTTTGATGGCCGATTTGGTTGGGCCGAGATTGTATAGCTGCTGTAAGTGCCGCAATAATGTTGCCCTCCATGACGATGTCATTTCAAAATCTTTTCAGGTTAGTTACTCAATATTCGCCGTGTTGGACCTTTTGCTTAGTATATTGAAGCTCATATATTGGCAGATGCTAAGTAAGGGTTGAAGTTAATCTTGTTCTGATCGGTAAACTACTACTGATTGTTATTCGATAGCAGAAAGTACTAGCAACATTTCGTAGGAAATGTCAAATTGTATTTAGATTTTGGACAAACATTTGATGGACTTAAAAAAAAAAATATTTATATTGAAGTTCCTTTTTTCTTCTTCTTATGATTCTGAATTTAGGGGAGAAGTGGTAGAGCCTTTCTGTTTTCCCATGCGATGAACGTTTCAATAGGGCGTAAAGAAGACAGGCACCTCATGACTGGTCTCCATACTATTGCTGATGTTCAATGCAGTGATTGCAGCCAAGTGCTGGGTTGGAAGTACGAAAGAGCTTATGAAGAGACGCAAAAGTACAAAGAAGGAAAGTTCATCCTAGAGAAGTCTAAAATTGTTCCTGAAAATTGGTAATTTAAGATCCAAAGATTTCAATACACACAAAAAGATCCAGAGATTTCACATTCTCAATTGTTCAGTCAAAAATTCATCATTGATGAATTTTTAACTCTTTGTTGTTGTTGTCTACATCTTATTCATTGTGTTCATGGAGTGAAAATTGTATGAAAAATCATTTGATATGAGAATTGAAGTTTACTGCAGTGTTTTTGCTCGTTTCCCTTTAACTTTTTACCGTCGCAACTGATCTGAAATGCATCCAGCTTCAATTCTAGACACACATGAGCTTGATAATGTCTGGTGTATTCGAGCAAATGGAGTAAAAAACAGACAGCAAGTGGATATATCTTAAACACTTGAGTGACATAAAACACTTCCAGCAAGAGAATATGCTATTCATCATCATCGCAAAAGTTGAATGCCAATTCAACAAAACTAGCTTAACTCCAAAACTGTGTAAGTGCAACAAAAAAAAAGACCGAGGAAAAATAAGCAGAGGGGCAGAAAAAAAGATGTGCCCCTAAGATTGAACTGCTTCAGAAAAGGGAATTCTATTCACAAAGGTGGTCTTCTTCCTTTCCAGCCATTTAAGCTTTGCACTCTCTGTCGCCTCTTGCTTCCTTCGCAGCAAGTCATTGTAGCATTCATTAAAGTGCACAGCAATTGCTTCAAGCTCCAGTTTCAGCTCCATGTCTTCGTCTTTGCTCATTCGGAGGAGAGAATCATTGCCGGTGAGGCTCATGTCCTCCACCAAGGACTCACTGCGCAGATAGAATGACAATATTGATGAGTTCAAGACATCTAAGGATACTCAATACTACCCATTAGTTTTTTAATAATTATAATGTAATTACCAGTGTGTGGCTTTGAAGCTTCCTTGAGGAGCCGCCGAAAATTGAAATCTTTCAGAGATGGAT
The DNA here is from genome assembly GCA_033675395.1 of Rhodiola chrysanthemifolia. Taxonomy (NCBI): domain Eukaryota; kingdom Viridiplantae; phylum Streptophyta; class Magnoliopsida; order Saxifragales; family Crassulaceae; genus Rhodiola; species Rhodiola chrysanthemifolia. The sequence goes on along the minus strand of CM066210.1, from coordinate 28,439,940 downwards.
GATTCTTGATGAGCATCGGTTGCTATCAAATGAGTTGATTCTGAATAGTCAGCCAACTTAGAGTCCCATAAATGAAGTCCATCAATGGATATTGTGCTGGAAGATTTAATTTTAGCCCCAGTTGAGAGAGCTGCAGATTTACTATCATATTGCAGCCTTGCCAATAATTCATCTATTAAACCTGCTACCACAGCGACATCTTTGATCGACAAATGAAGTTCTTCTACCATCTCATTAGCTACTGAGAGTGCAGTATCAGAATGTAGATAGAACTTAAAGCTGAATTTCTTAGCAACTCCTCCCCCTGTTAAAACATGACACTTAGAGTTCGTCTCATAAGAAGACGCTGTTATTCAAGAGAGAAGAGGAGTCAATACCTGATATGCTCAAATCTATTTTGATTTTAGTATCATCTTTTCTTTTGCCTTGTAAGCTGAATAACTGTTGATCACTCATCTTCTGAAGTTCAATAGTTGAAGAAGTGTTGTTCGCCCTTCCCGCATAAGTGTTGGTTGGAGACATCTTACTGTCATAATCTATGTCCATGGGAAGAGCTTCCAACTTCGGATGGACAATGGATTTCTGCATAGCTAAAGGTAGATTACACGATTCCGGAGGTTGTTTTGATTTTGAGTTCTCAGGTATCAGGAACGGATCGCCTAAAAGCTCTGAGGCAGACAATCGTGATGAAGAAGGTCGCAAACACTTCTCGATAAATTGTTTTACTTCAAGGTCCTTCACTTTGTCAAGAGATGCTGGCTTAATGCCCTTCAAGAAATCAAAGTCAAAGTCACTAAGGTATACATTCATGCTAACTGAATCACTCCTTATATATAGTGACAACCTACCGAGGTAACCTTCCTGAATATCTGTGCAGGATTTTTGCATTCGCAGTAGGGATATTCACAGGTCACCATTTCCAGCATAGACATGCCAAACGAGTAGATGTCAGCAAGCTCATTATATTCCTCATCATACATCTCCGGAGCCATGAATTCTGGAGTACCTGTAATGAACATAAAGCTGATCAACAAATAGTTACTCGATATTATTTTGGCATCGCATTCTTTCACTATAAAAAAATGCAGTTGCAAACCGGTCTATCATTCCTAAACAAAAATAAGTATTACCGATGACACTATGGGCAGTGGGCTGCCGCATGATGGTTGCCAATCCAAGGTCCCCAATTTTAACTCCCCCATTGTTGCCATTAACAAATATGTTGTCGCACTTGACATCTCTATGTATGATGGGTGGGACATGGCTGTGCAAATACTGCAACCCTAGAAGGATTTGTCTAGCCCAGTTCTTGATGGCCTTAATATCAACATTCTTGTGTTTCTTGCGGTACCTGCACCCAGAATTTATACACATGGAACACAGAATATTTGATCCTCTTCGAGAACAAATAAGTATTCAAGACATAGAACCAAACAAAGCCACTTACTGCCGCAAACTTCCAGAGGTGAATAACTCAGTTATCATGTTGACGGTTTTCCTCTTTTCGTCAACCCAAGAGTGGTATAGCTTGATGATACTTCCATGCTTCAATAACTTCAGCAGACACACTTCAGAATACAATTTCTCCAGCTGTTCTTGCGACTGAAACACCTCTTTAATTTCTATTTGATTCCATGCAACTTCTATTCCGTCAATTTCGTCAAATGCCTTATAACTACACAGTACGGACAAAAGAAGTAACTAGTCAATCAGAAGCTATAAGATTTAGCAAACAGAACAGATAACACTAATACAAAGGAAAAAGATGGTTCCAGGAGCATACACAGTCTTGAATGCTCCTATCCCCAAAACCTCATTATACTGGGGAAAAAAAAAAAATTAGACCAACTACAAGATGTCATAGACAAACTAAGAAACATAAACAAGCACAACAATCATCCTTAACAGTAAAGCATTAGCAAACACAATTGCATCTACTCCGTCACAATATGATTAGTTGAATAATGCAATTGGTATAAAAAATGTGACACTTTTAGAAAACACAAAGTAGGTTGTATTCACAATCACAGTATCATAATAGTTAATCAGTTCACAAAACACAATGCAAAATTTATATACCAAAATCAATAAGAGATGAGATCAATGAGTACCCGAATGTAACGTCCAGTTGGATCTGTCTCCACGTACTCAGCGCAGTTATCTTCCAACACCTCACCTACCATATTCGCTACAGCTCCCAGTTTTCACCAAAACAAAAATAGACGGAAAAACAATAAAAGAGATGACAGAAGACCCAGCTACAGACACGAACCCCCCCAAATCGATCACAGAACCACAATCTCAATAAGAAAGCACTTTTCAGAAAAAGCTTCGGAAGCAGCTGCAAAGGAATCTAACAGCGATCTCAGGCGGCACATGCTCTCAACGAATTTACCATACATTGTTATCGAGGATGAACCAGCAGAGAACAAGCTCGACCCACACCAGCGACTACCTGTCATTATCATCAATCAACGAAACCCTAAATTCACACATCACCCTGAAACCGTGCTATCCATCTCCAATCAACTGAAAATCAATTAGTACTAACCTTTTCGAATCGCCCAGTGCCTCAAACCCCCAGTTCAACCAAGGCCTAATCGACACAGAAACCTCGCAGCACAGTGGACCCTCAATAGCCCCAAACTTTGAAAGCAGTGAACCAAACCGAGCGGATGCTATAGAAGCTGGAAATCCTAATCGAGCAAAAAATTGGAGAATTGAAATCGATCAAGATTCAGATTCAGATTCAGATTCGGATTCAGATTCTGTCGACCTCTCTCGATCGAATAATCCACGAAGCACAGTATAATTTGCTTTTTGGGGGGTTTTGATAATTATTGCGTCATAATATAATTAGATATGAAACTGACGGCTGTGATTGGTGCGCTAGATAAAGTGTGATTATATGCTTTTTGATTTGATTTTCATTAAGAACATCTCCGTCCTGAATAAAAAAAAACATGTTATCCATTTCTGTTTTCTATTTATCTCTCATTTAACTCCTGATCAATTTGGTCATGTATATCTCATTCATGACCAAATATAAATTTCATCATCATTCTCTCTTATTTCTACACAAATATAAGCATATAAATATCAAAATGTATCTCTTCTTATAGATCTTCAAAAATTATGAATATTGGTGATTATTTTATTTTTTAATACTTCGTAATTTTCAAGATATATTCGTTGCAACATTTGAATATAAACTGATAAAAATCTGACGCGTGACATGTGTTGCATTACGATTTGGTTTAACTCTCATGACCAAAACTAAAAAAAAAAGATTATGATATGACCAAATTTTGATTTGGTCATAGGATGACATTTTCTATTATTAGAAAAATCATGAAGGGAGTGCATGATTTTTTTTAACCACCTCTCATGACTCTTTTTCATGCCCAAAAGATCATAGTGGGATGCTCTAACATTTGAATAACATGATGATAATGTTGTTATCATCTACCCACAAAAAAATGTACAATGCTTATTCTTTTTACCATTTGATAATTATTTGGCCAGAGTTATAAACGGTAAGTAGCAAATACAAAGGCGATAAGGACTTAAAAAGTTAAAAAAATTCAGTCGGGATCAGCTCCTACGAAATAAGCACGTGTTATATGCTTTCTACATCCCTCACAGATGCCTTCCCCTTTCTGCCTCGCGCATGGATGTGTTGTTGCCCTCCAATGGAGGGCTATTCGATCGTCGTGATGGACATTATGTGTCTTGCAATGGTAAAGGTGCCCGATGTGGCCTGTGCTCATATATTGAAGAATGTACCAGTGGTTTTGGGGTATATGTGCGCGGATCCATGATAAAGGTACTGGACCTGGCATGTGCTTCAAGATGCGGATATGTGTACTAATGATTTCGGATCTGCTCGAGATGCCTTGATAGAGTCTAGAAGATTGATATATATGTACTAGATGATTAAGGCTATCGTGATATGTATTGAAATGTTATGAATTTTACCCCTTCATCAAAAAATAGATGAACCACACTGATAAACCCAACACATTCATTAATCTTGTGACCTTAATAATGGCCCGAGGAAGAGACGTATGTTATATCTGTCGTGATAGTACTTATTATTCGTAATTTAAGACCCTTTGATAGTAGATAATTGGATATTTGTAACATGTAGACTACTTCAAACAAGTGATGAGTCGTATTTATACGACTTGTCGAACTAACTAATCTCATTTATTCCGACACTTTATTATGCGAACATTTACTTTTTAGTACGGTTTTGCATTTCAGGTGTTTCGGAAGCTCTAAGAAGAATACTTGCTTAAAGACGGCGTTTCGGTGTCAAATACATCACATGAAGTTCATGGAAGATCAAATGAAGAGCCAGAGTCGAAATCGCAACAGAAGAAGGAACTCCAAGTAAGAGAGTGGTGCGCCCAAGGCACACTTTAAGTGTGCTCGGCGCGCCAGATAAAATGCTCATTGGGCGCAACAGTTAATCTTCTCCTTGGGCGCGACAGTTACGACGTCAGCAGCGTAATTGTTGACATCAGCAAGTCCGAAAATAAAAAATCTGGGCCCAAAACAGACTTAGAGACCCAATCAACTTATAAATTAGGGTTTGGGGAGAGATTTCTATATCATTCTACCACTCGGCTTCCAAGAATTAACACGACGACTCTAGAAAAGAAGGCGAAGCTTTCGACGAAGGGACGAATTTTCTACTACTTTCATTCTAAAAAATACTTGTGTTTTTCTGTTATGGCTATGTGTAGCTAGACCTCTTTTTCAGTTTAGGGTTTCGTTTATTGTGACAAACGTTTTGAGACTTTATTCTTAATGCAATTTTTTATTTCTCTAGTTCTTGCGTTTTATTTCAAGGATTGATTTGTGAAGCTAAGTGGATACTTTGCCGTAAAGCTTAGCCTAACAACCAATCCCCACCGTTAATACTTGTTTGATATTTTGCCGTAAAAATAAGTAGTAACACCTAGGCTTGTTAATACCTTTGCCGGATTATTGGGTTTAGGAGAACTAGAAGTTTAACACCTTTGTGGATTAAATTGTGGTGTATCACCTTTGCCGGGACACTTTGGGTTATTACCTTTACCGGAATAACCACACTTAGAAACTTGATATTTGATTATTAGCAGTCAATGATAAACGTGTCACAATAGAAATCATAAGCTAAATATCTTCTCTGATTGAAACCTTTACTCGCACGTTTCTCTCTTTTGCAATTTCAATTGCTAAAAACCCCGTTTCTTTGTTTGACTACAGATTCAACTTCTACAAACCAGCTCTCTTGGGTTCGACCCTGCTTGCCACTGACTAGTTGTTCGCATGAGAAATAAAATATTAAATTTGACGCGTCAGACGACGCGCGTCAACAAGCTTTAGCTAGGGCTCAACATTTGACCCTAGGGCTCAACATTTGACCCTAGGGTCAAAATGCCCATAGGGTAACCCCGACCCTACCCTGCCCGGTCTTCTACCCTATATGTACCATGTCCTGTAAGCCTTGGGCAGGGTAAGGGTCATAGAAAAAAAATCATACACTGCCCTCCTACCCTATTATCCTACCCTGCCCTTGAACCCTGTCCTACCCTATCTTACCCTATCATTTTCATTCATATTATAATTTTTTTTCAAATTATGCTTAAATTTACCCTACTTGACTCTACTATAACCGACCCGACCCTATCCTGCCCGATCCTACCTATCTTACCCTAATATTACCCTGCCCATGGGAACCCTACGGGCTTAGAAAAATTGGTCTACCCTGCCCTTACCTCGCCCTGTACTGTACATTAGGTCAAGGAAAATGGTCTTACCCCTGCCCATTAGGGTAAGGGTTACTCTTACACAGCCCATTGCCGACCCATAACAAGCTTATGTTCAAAGTTTGTAATCTAGTCTTTAAAATCCGTAGTATGTAAACTGCTTCTCACAAGCTTATGTTCAAAGTTTGTAATCTAGTCATTAAATTTCGTAATATGTAAACTGCTTCAAACAAGCTTATATTCAAAGTTCGTAATCTAACCTTTACAATTCCTATATATTTCAAACTGCAAACAATCAGAACGTGATCGATTGAACTTGAACATCATTCACATTCAATCGATCACGATCATTGCAACATAATTTAAGGGATTTGATTTTTTTTTCTTATGATTTTAATCGACCACGATAACACTCAATCAATCACGATCACGATAAATTATGGATCTGATTTTTTCTGATTGCTAGGGAAGAAAACTGCAATGCCGTTAATAAATCTAAAATGGTTGTGAATGAAAGGTTGCAATATGTGCATAGTGATCTTTGGGGCCCTGCCCAAGTACAAACTGTTGGTGGTAGGAGTTATTTTATCTCTTTTGTTGACCATTATTCAAGGAAAATATGGATTTATCTGCTGAAATCAAAGACTGAAGTGTTTGATTGCTTTAAGGCTTGGAAATTGTCTGTTGAATCTGAAACTGACTTGAAGTTGAAATGTTAGGGAACTAACAATGGTCTTGAGTATTGTAACAAAGTTTTTGATGACTTTTGCATTGAAAATGGTATTAAGAGGCATCTAGCCGTTCCTGGAACACCCCAACAGAATGTCATAGCTGAGAGAATGAATAGAACACTCTTAGATAGAGCTAGATGCATGCTTTTGAGTTTTGGTCTTAAGAGTTCTATGTGTGGAGAGGCTGTAATGATTGCTAGTTATTTGATTAACAGATCTCCTTGCTCTGCCATTGATTTTAAAATACCCCAAGAAATGTGGTTGGATAAGAAAATAAGTTTGGATCATTTGAGGCCTTTTGGTTGCACTGATGGGAAATTAGAACCTTGAGCTATCAAATCTGTCATGTTAGGCTATCTGACAGGCGTCGTCGGTACCTGCAAATTTAAATTTATAGTTCCACTTACTCTTGGCTAGTATAGCGGCAAGCAAGGGGTCGAACCCAAGAGAGCTAGAGCGGTTACTTATTGTTCTGTGAAAAGAAAAGACAATTGGGGTTGAGAGAGATTAGGAAACAGTGCAAAAATAGGAAATAAGTGAGTGGTATCAATCAGAGAGAATATTCAGACTAGGGTTTCTATTGTGACTTGTTATCATCGACTGCTAACAATCTAATTCAATGTTTCTAAGTGTGGTCGTCCCGACAAAGGTGACTTCCCAAATAACCCGACAAAGGTGTTATGCCACAACCTAACCCGACAAAGGTGAAAGGCTTCTAATTCCCTCCTAAGTTAAACAACCCGACAAAGGTGTTATTTAACCTAGATGTGCTATCTACCCAAACGACAAAGTATTAAGAAGATAATAATGATAGAAATATTGATCAACTAAGCTTTGCGACAAAGCATCCACCTAGTCTAGCAATAATTCATAATATAGGCACGAGAACTAGTGAAACATGGAATAGCATTAAGAATGAAGTCTCAAACAATAGTCACAATATATGAAACCCTAGCCCGAATAAAGGGCTTAGCTACACATGGCCATGGAAACAAAAGACAATAAAAATAAAGGAAAGATGTTCTTCTCTATTGCCGAACGAAGGAGGACTTCGGACCGAGAGGAGAGGAGAGCTCGAATTCTGTGTTTTGGGATGCTTGAAACCCTTGATATGAGGCTGTATTTATAGAGAAAACTCAGGCCTCAAAGCTTCCAAATTGAAGTCGGTCCAAAAACGGTTTTAGGAAACATGTCCTAAAATCGATTTTGCTTGGTCTCTAAGTTTTCTTCTTCTGCAAGTCTTCCAGATCTGTGTAGAGCCTTCCAGAACCTTCTAGAAGCCTCTAAACCGTCATGCATGGAATTTGGATTTTTTTTCCCGAAAACACTGTTCACGCCGGAATTACTGTTCACGCGGAATTACTAATGTCTCTACCAAACGCGGTACCCACTGAGTTCCGACTTCGGCTATTGATTTGTCCATCTAAACGACCTCGGATGCTCTCGGTGTGAACTAGAGAGTTGTAGGGAATTGAGTCATCTACGCAACGGCATGTGGCTTGTATTTTTCTGATCAGCGGTTCATTCCCAGCACTCCGGCGAAGCTCCAAAGGTCAAATCTGCCACTGTGTTGTTTTTGGCATGAAAGACCATCTTTTATGCGCGTTTCCTCCTAGAGCTTCCAAATCACCTGAAATGCAAAAAAACACTAAGAAGTAACTGTTTGCATAATAAAGTGCTGGAATTGATGGGATTTGTTGACTCGATGAGTCGTATAAATACGGCTCATCAAACCACCCCACACTTAAACTTGTTCGTCCTGAACAAGGACTAGGTCATAAGAGGAAAAATAATTGTAAACATCACAACGCTTCGGCATCCTAGATATTGCTACATGTATATGATTCGGCTAATCTAGATTTCGCCTTTCTATGCATACTCGTTACTAAAAGCCTTGTGCGAAAACATGGAGTAATGATACGTGTTACCTTTGGGTCAAGATGCAAATCAATTCGGATGTCTCGGGAGGTAGTCCCATGAACCGATTCTTGGTGCCGAATTCTTGCTATATGGTTAAGCTTCATTGCTTCTTCTTGCACGTGATTGATTCGAGCTTCAAGGTGCTTGAGTTCTTTTCGGACAGCTTGTAGTGACTCGGTTTGGTGTATCAATGGGGCACTTCACTTTTTGTTGCGGTGTAAAACTTCACAATGGAATCAATTTGTTTCTTTGCTACGGATTGTGACTGCTCGTTCCTACTTGCTCTCACTCATCCTCGTCCTTTTGACGCGAGTCAAGCCAAGGGTTGCTTGTCTATTTTCCCGGCTACTTGGACTAGAGTTTGGACGGTGTGATGTATTCCCGTCCCAACCAACCGCAAAAATACCGCAGTGGCGGAGCAGACTCGTAACCATGTTGCCTCGAAGTGCTAGCCTCCACGAAATCCACATAACCATATAACTCGAATTCGGTCCCTTGAATGTTCTGTCAAGTCTCTCTAGGACGTTTCTGTCAACTCCACATCCCTGTTTATCTCAACTAACAAAGGCACGCAATGGATTAAGATCACATGTAATCGCACAATTCTAATTTCACCAAAGACATGCATGTAATCGGCTCTATCTATTTCACATCATCAATATTCACTATCGCAAATCTAGGAAATAGAGAAGAAACCTGTACAAAAATTTTAAAAATTTGGGAAACGTGCTGACTCTATGCAGGTGCAGGAAAGTAAACGTGCTGACTCGATGACTGACTCTCCCACCCCACACTTTTGAACTGACGTGTCCTCACGGCACATCTTAAGTTCAGAGACACGACTATGCATGCAAACAAACAATTGGGAAATAAGAAGAGAGTAAGGTTGGACAGGCACTTCCCTCGTGCGTGCGTGACGATCAGAAATAACTGAGTATTCTCTTATGAGTCCTCGAAGAGAGCACCATCGAAGCTTGCATCGCAACGTGAGTTCGTCACCAAATGAAAGTTCTGTGTCAATGACATTAAGACGAATAAAGGATTCCCAGGAGGTTGGAGGAGTCACAATGGTCTCACTTAAAACCCAACCTCCTTAGACTCGTAAGTCTTTGTGACAGAATCTTTAAACGCTCATGTTTCATGACACAATTTATTCAAGGTGTGAACTACTCACGTTGGATGCAGTCTTATGCAATATCTTGGATACGTCCGCCTCTGCCCCTGCATGAAAATCATCTTCCTTCCCAAGGTACAATGTGACAATAAAGACTCAAAACATAGTAAAATAAATGATGAAAACTGAAATGCAGATAGTGCAGGGCTGCCTCCCTGCGAGCGCCTTTGTTTAACGTCGTTGGCTCGACGTTACCTCTTTAGGGATCACAAGTTAGGATCTCATGGACGTGTGAGGTCATACTTTGCTCCAGCGACTCCTTCAATTTGCCCGAAATCCTCATGAAACGACGTGCTCGGGTTTGCTCTCCATTGATCGGGCGGCTTAGCCTTCACATATTCCCGAGATGGTGAGGACATCTTGGCCATAGCTGTTGGCCCAATCGTATGTACGGTCTGCTATGGTAGGTCCGGAACTAGGGCACCGAAATCTGATGTGTGCACAATGTCTGGCGGTTTCCTCGTGCATGGACGGTCAGCATCCTCATAGACATAGAAATCTGATGTCTTTCCACCGAATGCTAGTGACAGTAAGCCTTTGCCCATGTCAATCTTGGTCTTGGTGGTGTGAAGGAATGGTCGCCCCAAAATCAGTGCTGGCGGTTTGTCGTCTCTAGCATCGCCCATCTGCAAGACATAGAAATCTGCAGGAACAAAAAGGTCTCCTACTCGGAGGGTTAAGTTTTCAAGCAGACCATTAGGCCGAGTACATGACTTATCCCCCAGTTCTATTAACAGTTTAGGCGGTTTCAATGGGCCAAGTTTTAACGAGCAATATAAGGAATAAGGCATGACATTAACAGCAGCACTCAAATCAATTAAGCAGTGATGTATCTGAGCCTCACCAATACCACAGGTGACCGTGAAGGCACCTGGATCCTTACTCTTTCCTGGCGGTGCCTCATGGCTCGTAGTGAGTGGGTGCTCCATTATGGGGCCGTTCTGCTTAGGCCTCGTCTCCAACCTACCTTCCAGCTCGTCCTTGTCGGTCATACAGCCTTCGGGGGCAGCTACCTGCATGGCACATGAAGAACCGTGAGTTTTGGACTTCTCGTCCACGAGGACCGGGCCTGGCTCGGATGCCTTGAGCGTGTCTGGGCTGAGTGTTTCAGCCGATTCTTCTTCGGATGCTAGCAGGCCGAAGTCTTCTGTAGGCCTGGTGTAATCTGAGTTAGGCTCGTCCTCGCTATCCCTTGCCTTCGTGTTGAGCATCTTGTCCACCCAATAAGCAGACTCCTTTAAGGCTGGGTCCACGTCCACTACTTCCACCATGCTGACATTCCCTCTCGGATTCTGCACTGTCTGTGATGGGAGTCTTCCTGTGTTGTCTTCGAGCCTTGAGACTGTTGTGGCCATCTGGGACATCTGTTTCTGTAAGTCGGTTATTGCTCCGTCGGTCTTGGCCATGTGCTGGGTCACAGTTGTTGTCAGTTCTTTCATCATCTCTTCAAGAGACTTGTTGGAGCCGTGATTACTCGGACCTGCCTGATTATTGTTCAGCCCTCTCTGCTGATACTGTCCAGGCGCATTCTGCCGAAACTGATGATGTGGGTGCTGGTAGGGCTGCTGGGTCTGCTGAGGCGCACCCTGTCGTGCTGGCTCTCTCTGGGCCTGATGCTGCTGATTGTTGCTCTTCCAGGGCTGTCCGTTGACTCCTTGATTAGTCGTGGCTGCGCCATATTGTCGGACTGGCCCTGGCCGGTTGCCATAACCCTGATAATCTCCTACGGCATTGACCTCAGCCTGGTCGTCTTCCACTAAGGTAGGGCACTCGTCTGTCTTGTGATCTGTAGCTTTACAAAAGCCGCATGGCTTAGTCTGGACTGGTTGCCTCCTGATCACATACTGCATCATGTCCTTAAGCTCCTTGATCTGTTCGGCCATGGCACTGACTGAGGGTTCAACTTTTGACACGTTTCTTGATCGAGCATACTCGTCCTCTCTCGTAGATTCATCCTGGAACCGCTCACTTTCTGCCACTTCTTGTATCTTCTGTCGGACTCTGGCTGGGGTCAGGTTCATGAGGTTGCCTCCAGGTGAGGCCTCTAGTAGTTTCCTATCCAGTCTGCGAAGTCCATCTAGCATATACTCGACGACTAATTTCTCTGGGAGCTCAAGGTTGCAGCAGCTCTTCTCCAAGGCATTGAATTTTTCCACGTACTCGTACATGTTCTCGTTTGGGCCTTGCTTGAGCTCTTGCAACTGTCTCCGGACTTGCATTGCACGCCCTGCTGGATAGTACTTGCTGACGAACTGCCTCTGCATCTGCTCCCATGTGTATATACTACCAGAGGGGGAGGATAAGAACCAATCTGTAGCAGCGTCTGTAAGTGAGAAGTAGAATGCCTTCAGTTTGAAGTCATCGACGTCGACTCCGTATGGCTTTAGGTTCAAGCATATCCCGTGATAGCGTGTCAGGTGAGATGTGGCCGACTCTCCCTTGGTTCCAGAGAACTTGGGCAGATGATGAACGACTGAGGTGCTGACTGTTATAGCGGCGAGGTCTGGTCCTTCGTAGATGCACCATGATTGGTCCTTGAAGTTTGGGACCGAGAGTTCGCCCATTGAAGGTCCTTCATTTTCGTTCTCCTCATCATCATCTCTAACTACTGGCTGGCGTGGAGGTCTCTGAGGTGGTGGGTATGGTTGTTGTGGAAGGTATGGTAGTGGTGGGTATTGTGGTGGATATTGTGGGTAGGGCGGTTGTGGATACTGTGGATATGGAGGTGGTTGGTACTGTTGATATGTGGGTGGATATTGTGGGTATTGCTGGTACGGTTGTGGTTGGATTGGTTGTTGTTGAAATTGTCCCGGGATAGCCCCCCAGATCTCTCCATTCTGGACCATCGGTCCCTGTTGTTGTGGCAGCACTCCTTCTCCGTTTCGGACAACCTGTTCTACTTCTTCATTGTGACTATTGCCACCAACTACACTGCCTGCGTGAGACATGTTACGAGAATAGCAAGCACCGAATATCAAGCGCCGAATAACAAGAACAGACTAGCAACAAAGGGTCCCCAGGAGATTGGAGGAGTCACAGCGGTCTCACTTAAAACCCAATCTCCTTAGACTCGTAAGTCTTGGTGACAGAACCCTCTAAAAGCTAGAAATTGAAATCGAAATAATCGGAAATCAGAAAACAAGGCAGTTGAAAATAACGAACTAGGAGAATTCACCGAATAGCAAGAAATACGAAATAAACAAAAAAAGAAATAAACGAAAAATTGAAAGAACAAAATTCACCGTGCGTAGCTCCCCGGCAACGGCGCCAAAATTTGACAGGCGTCGTCGGTACCTGCAAATTTAAATTTATAGTTCCACTTACTCTTGGCTAGTATAGCGGCAAGCAAGGGGTCGAACCCAAGAGAGCTAGAGCGGTTACTTATTGTTATGTGAAAAGAAAAGACAATTGGGGTTGAGAGAGATTAGGAAACAGTGCAAAAATAGGAAATAAGTGAGTGGTATCAATCAGAGAGAATATTCAGACTAGGGTTTCTATTGTGACTTGTTATCATCGACTGCTAACAATCTAATTCAATGTTTCTAAGTGTGGTCGTCCCGACAAAGGTGACTTCCCAAATAACCCGACAAAGGTGTTATGCCACAACCTAACCCGACAAAGGTGAAAGGCTTCTAATTCCCTCCTAAGTTAAACAACCCGACAAAGGTGTTATTTAACCTAGATGTGCTATCTACCCAAACGACAAAGTATTAGGAAGATAATAATGATAGAAATATTGATCAACTAAGCTTTGCGACAAAGCATCCACCTAGTCTAGCAATAATTCATAATATAGGCACGAGAACTAGTGAAACATGGAATAGCATTAAGAATGAAGTCTCAAACAATAGTCACAATATATGAAACCCTAGCCCGAATAAAGGGCTTAGCTACACATGGCCATGGAAACAAAAGACAATAAAAATAAAGGAAAGATGTTCTTCTCTATTGCCGAACGAAGGAGGACTTCGGACCGAGAGGAGAGGAGAGCTCGAATTCTGTGTTTTGGGATGCTTGAAACCCTTGATATGAGGCTGTATTTATAGAGAAAACTCAGGCCTCAAAGCTTCCAAATTGAAGTCGGTCCAAAAACGGTTTTAGGAAACATGTCCTAAAATCGATTTTGCTTGGTCTCTAAGTTTTCTTCTTCTGCAAGTCTTCCAGATCTGTGTAGAGCCTTCCAGAACCTTCTAGAAGCCTCTAAACCGTCATGCATGGAATTTGGATTTTTTTTTTCCCGAAAACACTGTTCACGCCGGAATTACTGTTCACGCCGGAATTACTGATGTCTCTACGAAACGCGGTACCCACTGAGTTCCGACTTCGGCTATTGATTTGTCCATCTAAACGACCTCGGATGCTCTCGATGTGAACTAGAGAGGTGTAGGGAATTGAGTCATCTACGCAACGGCATGTGTCTTGTATTTTTCTGATCAGCGGTTCATTCCCAGCACTCCGGCGAAGCTCCAAAGGTCAAATCTGCCACTGTGTTGTTTTTGGCATGAAAAGCCATCTTTTATGCGCGTTTCCTCCTAGAGCTTCCAAATCACCTGAAATGCAAAAAAACACTAAGAAGTAACTGTTTGCATAATAAAGTGCTGGAATTGATGGGATTTGTTGACTCGATGAGTCGTATAAATACGGCTCATCACTATCCCAGTGGTGTTAAGGGCTATAAGCTTCTTGTTGTTCAACCTGGAGGATATAAAGTTATTAAGTCTAGATCTGTGACCTCCAATGAGAAGGATTTTCATTTTAAGAACTTAACAACTTCTGTTGTCCATGTTTCAGGAAACAATGATGATACCACCACCTTCATTCCTCCAGGTTATCTCCTGGAAAACCAAGGCAGACCTGATAGGAATGAGGCAGGGGAAAGTGCTGACACAGCAGGGGATTCACAAGGACCAGGAGGGCACATGGATTTAGCCACCCACCCCAGGTAAGCTTGGGAAACCAAGACCATGGTGGGAGTGAAGCTAGCAACAATGGAAATGACTTCCCCCATCAACAAACTGATGGGGATCAGCTAAGTTTTTCCAACCAAAACTCTAGTATGATTAGAGATAATTCTGCTAGAACTGATAATGTTGCTAGTTTTGGTATTGATATTATGCTTAGTCCCTCTCTAAGCTACAGTGAGAGAGGCACAACTGCTGTACCTAGTCCTGCGGTGAATGCTGGTTTGACTGATGAGATTGTTATACATGATGATACTGCCTTATCTGATTATGTATTAACAAGAGATAGAGCACCTAGGACTAAAATTCCAAATAATACGCAAATGTGACTGAGTTTGCTAATGTTGCTGAGTATGCCTTGACTGTTGCTGAAAACATTAAATTTGTCATTCCTGATACTTATGCTGATGCAATGAAAAGTAAAGAGAGTGATAAGTGGAAGTTAGCCATGTGTGAAGAGATTGAGTCTATGTTTAACAATGGTACTTGGGAGTTAGTTCCCAAACCTGCAGGGGCTAAAATAATTGGTTTTAAATGTGTGTTTAGGATAAAAGAAGGTAATAATCTAGATGATCCTCCAAGGTTTAAGGCCAGGCTATGTGCCAAAGGCTTTAGCCAAAGAGAGGAGATAGATTACAATAAAATAATTGCCCCTGTAGTTATGTAAAAAACATTGAGACTCTTGCTTGCGATGACAACTGTTTATGATTGACATTTACAACAAATGGATGTAAAAATTGCTTTTCTTCATGCAAAATCTAAATGAAACAATTTACATGTCTCAACCTATAGGTTTTGAGGATAGCAGTAAGTCTAATCATGTTTGTCTATTGAAGAAATCTATCTATGGTTTAAAACAGTCATCTAGGCAATGGAACATTAAATTCAATGAGTGCATGTTATCTCTTGCTTTTACTAGAAGTAAGTATGATACTTGCTTATATATGAAGAGACCTAAATCTGGCATGATCCTTTACTTATTGATGTATGTTGATGACATATTGATCATGAGTAACTCTGAACTTGAGATAACTAAGATAAAAAAAGGAACTGAGTTCAAACTTTGACGTGAAGGACTTAGGAATTGCTAAGAAGATCTTAGGCATTAGCATTGTTAGAAACAAGCCTAAGAAGATGATGTTATTATCCCAATCCGATTATATAAACAAGGTTCTGAAGAAGTTCAATATGGAAAATTCTAAATCTGTTGCTATACCCCTAGGAGGGCATATGGTGCTAAGTAAAAGAGATTGACTGAAACAGATAGGAAGAAAATGGCTTTGATTCCTTATGATGTTGCAGTTGGTTCTGTCATGTATTGCATGCTTTGTACTAGACCATATCTTGCCTTTGGAATAAGTGTATTGAGTAGGTTTATGTCTAATCCAGGGGAAACCCATTGGAATGCTATGAAATATTTGCTGAAATATCTGAATAGCACTAAGAACTTGGGACTTGTTTATGCTGCTCATGGGAATAAGAATGAATTGTATGGCTTTGGGGACTCAGACTATGCTAGTAATAGGGACAATAGGAAGTCAACAACTTGGTTATTCTTTACTTGGTTTGGTAATTGTATATCTTGGAAGTCTCAACTTCAATCTGTTGTTGCATTGTCCTCCACTGAGGCTGAGTTTATAGCTGCCACTGAGGCAGCAAAAGAAGCTATCTGGCTTAAGGGTCTGTTGTCTGAAATTGAGCAATGTGTGTATGTACCTTTGATATATTCTGATAGCATGAGTGCACTGCATCTTTGTAGAGATCCTGTCTACCATGAAAGAAGTAAACATATCGATGTTAGGCTTCATTTCATTAGGGATATTGTTGACAAAAGGTGTTATTAGAATTGGTAAGATCCTTGGTGATAAAAATCTTGCTGATTTTGGTACTTAAGTAGTGCCTTTTGTTAAGTTTGAATATTGCAGGAGAGCCCTAAATGTGGGCAATGTAACCTGATGCTGGTAGCTGACCAGAGAAAGGGCAAAGAAGCTGAAGGACTGCCGCTGTTGTTGACAAAGGCTGAGTTGAATAAGAGATGTCACGCTCAAGTAGATTAGGAGGGCAAATTGTAAGTTATGTACTCTACTTGATACTTAAACCACAAGCACAATAGAGGTCTAGAACAGGTCGGTTTTAGGTCTTGAACATAGTAGGTTAGTCCCTGGTTTCCAACACTTAGCCATATTTGAAGTTTGTCTACTGGGTTCGAAACGACTGCGTTTCATCAAGGCGGGAGCTGCGTTTAGGTGGAGCGACGTCGTATTGATGCAGCGCGAAAGGCAGTTATGACCGTTGAGACGCAACGCTGGCCTTTTGGCAAACATGGAGACGTCCGAGTTTAATAGAACGACGCAGTTTCACGCGAAGCGGGAGTTGACTAGTTTGACCTTGGACGAGAATGTATGCGTTTTGAAGTCAATCGAAGCTGAGCTTAAAAGAGCTGGAATTGGGATTTTAGGGTTTATCCAAAAAATCCCCAATTCACTATGCGATTTCGATTCTCTTCAAGAACGACTTTGAGTGTTCTCTGCGGTGTGACGCGATTCGAGTAGCAAGGGTGTCGAGCGTGGTTTGATTCTCTATTGAAGCTTCGGCTGCTGCAAGGCTTCGCCGGTTGTCACGGGTGGTGGACGGACGGAACTCTGGTTCAGGGCTTCGTCGATCAGCGATATCCAGGGGCTATCGGAGGGGGCTTTAATCCCTCCATTACTCTTCTCAGTTGTCTTAAGCGTTGCATTCATTCAATTGTTTGTATAAGACAGAGTTAGAGTAGGATTGTGCTTGTGGTGAACATTGAGACCGTTTTGTGTCTTCGGTGCTTGTATGTTGCTTGATTATTCAATAAAGCCTAATCTTTGCCCTTAGATTATCGTAACAAATTTAATTCCAAGTTTTTGTTTTACACAGTTGAATCTGATCCTGATGATGCATAAGTACAGTTCTAGAAAGTATGTCAACTTATGAAAGGAAATGTGTACGGAGTGTTAACTGGAATCCACTTCAAATTTGTTGAATCGTCGTAAATTTCATTATGTGCTTTTGGATTAATCAATTCAAAGATTCACAAATGTATAAAATGCCACATAACTGTACTTTTTTAGTACATTACTGTTGTAATATAAAGGGGAAGAAATAAGAGATGATAGAAATGTGTAAAGAGAATGTATTCTTGTTGTTCATCCTTCTTAACATAGACACGTATTTATAGGATTACATGAGATAGATGAAAGGGCATGGCCTTTTAACATAAATAAGAAGTGGTATTATGAGGTGATCTAAATGAGTCTAACCAAAGGTTTAGACAACCAAAGGTTAAGTGTGCATTCACAATTCCATAATATCATAACACTCCCCCTTGAATGTACACTCCTTATTCGGTGAACTGCCACGTTAAAACCTTGACCTGAAAAAAAACCCGAAAGGGATAAAAACCAAGTTAAGGAAAAAGAGTACAGTTATAAAACTCCCCCTCAAGTTGTCAAGTCCTTCAGACTGCACATCCCGATGTCATTTACAAGCTTCTTAAAAACTCTTGTCGGTAATGACTTAGTGAACAAGTCTGCCAAATTCTTACTGGATTGTATTTGGCAAACGTTGATCTTCCCTTCCACTTGAAGCTCGTGAGTGGAGAAGAATTTAGGAGATATGTGCTTTGTTCTGTCACCTTTAATATATCCCTCTTTGATTTGGGCGATGCAAGCAGCATTATCCTCATATATTACTGTCAGGCTTTGTTTGCCTGATACTAATCCACAAGAGGTTTTGACATGGTAGATAAATGATCTAAGCCAAACACATTCTCGTCCAGCTTCGTATAGTGCAATCAGTTCTGCATGGTTCGATGATGTGGCTACCAATGTCTGTTTTGTCGAACGCCATGAAATGGCAGTTCCTCCATACATGAATAAGTACCCCGTTTGTGAGATAGCTTTGTGTGGGTCAGACAAATAACCCGCATCAGCATAACCAACCAATTCACCATTTTGTACTCCATTTGTTCCTTTGCAAAATAAACCCATATCACTTGTTCCACGTAAATAACGTAGGATGTGCTTAACACCGCTCCAATGTCTTTTAGTAGGTGATGAACTATATCTTGCAAGTAAATTAACTGCAAATGATATGCCTGGTCGGGTATTATTGGCAAGGTACATTAAAGCCCTAATTGCACTAAGATAAGGTACTTCTGGACCTAAAATCTCTTCATCGTTTGACCGGGGACGAAAAGGGTCATTTTCAATGTCGAGTGATCTTACTACCATCGGTGTACTTAATGAATGTGCTTTATCCATATTAAAACGCTTTAGAATCTTCTCGGTGTAATTTGATTGATGGATAAAGATTCCATTATTTGTATGTTCGAACTGCAGGCCGAGACAAAACTTAGTAGTTCCTAGATCTTTCATCTCAAATTCCCTTTTCAAATAGTTTGCTGCCAATTGGATCTCTTCTGGAGTTCCAATTATATTTAAATCATCGACGTACACAGAGCTATGATTACATAACCTGATTCTGTACGTTTTATAAAAACACATGGACATATTTGGTTATTAATAAACCCTTGTGCTAGTAAATATTCGCTGAGGCGATTATACCACATCCGACCAGATTGTTTCAGCCCATATAATGATCTTTTTAATTTAATGGAGTACATATGACGAGGCTTCGCTTGTAATGCTTCTGGCACTTTTAATCATTCTGGGATTTTCATGTATATATCTTTGTCTAACAACCCATAGAGGTATGCAGTTACCACATCCATGAGTTGCATTTTAAGTCGTTCGACAACGGCCAAAGCAACTAGAAACCTTAGAGTTGTTGCATCCACTACAGGTGAATACGTTTCCAAATAATCAATTCCAGGTTTCTGCGTAAAGCCTTGTGCAACCAGTCTAGCTTTGTATCTTGCAACTTCATTACGTTCATTACGTTTTCGTACGAACACCCACTTATAGCCAACTAGTTTCACACCTTCAGGTGTTGGAGCTACAGGTCCAAAAACACCACGTTTATTTAAAGAGTTCAACTCTGCTTGAATTGCTTCTTTCCAGCTCTCCAAATCATCTCGATGTCGACATTCATATATGGTTTGGGGATCATTGTCATCTTCTCCAATGACCTCCAGGGCAACTGAATAAGCAAAGATTTCATTGAGATTTACCGCATCTCGATACCAACCCACACCAGTGTTGGCATAATTGATTGACATTTCAAAATTGTCATCAATATCTTTGTCTTTATTTTCAGTTTCCTTAGGTAAAGACTCTTCAAGAGTCCTTACTTCATTAATGTTCGTATTTGACATCTCGACATCCGTTTTACATCTTGCGTGTTCTTTCCTCTTCCGGGGAACTATATCCTTAGACCCTAATGGTCTCCCACGCTTTCGATGTACTTGAGAATTACTTGCAATGTTTGTGTTTGGAGTTACTACAGGAATCGCCAAACGAGCTGGTGCATTTTCAGCAGGTATATGTGCCTTCGTCACTTTCTTGGCATCAGTAAACGCATCTGTTAGCCTATTTGCTACATTTTGCAAGTGTATGATCCGTTGAACTTCAAGTTCACTTTCATTTGTTCTCGGATCTAAGAACGACATAGAAGGTGTATTCCACACAACCTCCTTATGAATCTCCTTTTCTTCTCCCCCTAAAATTGGGAATTTCGATTCATCAAAATGACAATCAGAATATCGAGCTCGAAATACATCACTAGTTAATGGCTCTAGATATTTGATAATTGATGGGGACTCAAACCCCACATATATTCCCAACCTCCTTTGTGGCCCCATTTTGGTTCGTTGTGGAGGAGAAATAGGGACATACACCGCACAACCAAAAAATTTCAAATATGAGATATCATGCTCTCTTCCAGAGATAAGTTTCAAAGGAGAATAATTATTATAAGCGGTCGGTCGAAGTCTTATCAAAGCTTCTGCATGCAAAATTGCATGTCCCCAAACAGAGGCGGGTAATTTTGACTTCATTAGCAATGGTCTTGCTATTAATTGCAACCGTTTTATCAACGACTTGGCTAAGCCGTTTTGTGTATGAACATGAGCTAATGGATGTTCAACCACTATACCAATTGATGTACAATAGTCATTGAAAGATTTTGATGTAAATTCTCCTGCATTATCTGGCCTGATTCGTTTGATCGGTTGATCAGGTTAATGAGCCCTTAACTTGATTATTTGGGCTAAAAGCCTTGCAAAAGCAACATTTCGCGTTGAGAGTAGGCTTACATATGACCATCGTGTTGAAGCATCTATCAACACCATAAAATATCTAAATGGTCCACACGGCGGTGCTATTGGTCCACATATGTCACCTTGAATTCTTTCAAGATACATAGGAGATTCTGCGTTTACTTTTGTTACAGACGGCCTTGTTATAAGTTTGCCAAGTGAACAAGCCGTGCATGTCAGGTCACCCCTTGGGAGGATCTTCAAGTCCTTAAGTGGGTGTCCATGTGAACTGCCAATGATTCTCTGGATCATTGTTTCACCAGGATGACCGAGTCTATCATGCCACAAAGAAAATAATTCTTTATCAACTAACTTCAGGTTAGTGACTTCATACACTTCAATGAGGTAGATTTTTGTGCCTTATAAACCAGATGCATGTGCTCTCATTTTCTCTAAGACTTGCTTACGGCCAGTCATATAAGATATAAGAAGTAGGTGTTCATTACCATCTTCACACATGGTTTCTACATGAAAATCATTTATACGAATATCTTTGAAACTGAGTAAGTTCCTTTGTGATTCACTGGAATACAATGCATCTTTAATGTTTATTCTCGTTTCTTCGGGTAACAAGATAGAAGCTCTTCCGGAGTCTTCTATATTACTACTCATTCCAGAGATACTATTTAAACTTCTGGTTTTTCAATATAGTATGAGTAGTGTCACTATCAACGAGACATAGCTCTCCACCATTGATATTTCTATTGGAAAAACAACATGCACTACTACTGAAGTACAAGATTGATTCATTCTATAAAGAAATATAAACAATATATATGACTAATTGTAATAGAATTTAACTCCTGACAAATTCATAATAAATAAAATAACTTCAGTTACAGAAATTAATATGTGTCATTAAAACCGAATTTAAAAAGTAACTACAAACAGGAAAAATAATCATGTTCCATGTACTACTACTGGAGTACAAGGTTGATAACATGGGAGATGTTCTCTAATGTATCTCCGTCTTCATTAGTCTCTTCACATAGTCTCAAGATTGAAACAATACAATATAGTTCAGAATTATAATCCGAGACCTAATTAAAATCTCATATCCTCAAGTGCATCCATATATTGCACGAGGTACAATGACCGTCCTCTAATGATTGAAATAATCATTTAAGCTCTTCCAGCGTATGAGGGGTCTTTGACTATTAAGTTTTGAGCTTCAGACTCTCGTGAAGATTATGACGAAGTAAGCACAATCCTTCTGGGATGCGCTGGAGGTTTCTTTTACCAAATCTCTCAAGTTGTTACATGCTAAAAGGAGTTCAACATTAGTTTATCCATGTAAAACAGTTTCTTCCGGAAACATTTAGGCAGTAAACTAAAGTCTTGCGACGTAGACATGTATATAATAGTTAAAGCATGAAATTAGTAACATTGAAATTAAAATATGAAATTAAAACAATTAAATCACTAACTATTGATCATACACATCCAACATATTTGGTGAGAAATTTCATGGATCTCTCACTTACAACGAGAAGTGATTTTATAATCATCTACTTCGGGAGGGATATGATCTAAAAAAATACTAATTTCTTGGACCATTATTTTTCTTTCACTTACAAGAAGAGAAAATGGTACATTACTCTCTTCTAGGAGTAAAATATATTTTACACCTATTCATCCTCTTCGGGGGACGATTTTAACTATCTCATTAGGATAAATATATATATAATGTGTGTTTATCCACTTCAGGGGATTAAGTGTGTATATTCTATATGAATCCGCTCCAGGGGATTAAATATACGAAATATGATATATGAATAAAAACGTATCATTATAAAAGTAAATAAATAGATGAATTTAAGATGTGCATAAATAACAACAATAACATATATAAATAAATAAAATATAACTTTATCACTTACAACAGGAAGTGATTTTATCTAGATTATAATCATCTACTTCAGGAGATGATATAATATAATCACACTAACAAACATATGCTTGATGTTTTATCACTTACAACATGAAGTGAATGTTACTCTCTTCAAGGAGTGAAATGAAACATCCTCTTCAGGGGATGAAGATAAAGAAGAATAATAATATTCATATATCCACTTCGGGTGATATATGTATATGAATTTACTTCGAGGGAATCGAAAAATATGTACTATACATGTATATCCACTTCAAGGTGATACATGTATAGATTTTACTTCATAACAAAAAAACAAAGCATATATTATACATGTATCTACTTCAGAAGATATATGTATATGATTCCTCTTCAGGGGAGTAAAATAAAACATAAACTATACATTTATCCACTTCAAGTGATACATGTATATGATTCCACTTCGGGGGAATAAAATAAAACATAAACTATACATGTATCCACTTCAAGTGATACATGTATATGATTCCACTTCGGGGGAATCAAAATCATATACTACACATTCATACATTATGTGAATATAGAACCAATTACATGAATATGAATAGTGAGTTTTTGAATGCTAGGTTATTTTGAGTTTCTCTACGAAGAGGACTCATGGTTGCCCTCATCTACCTTTTGAGCAACTCGTGCTGATAACGTGTTGTAATATAATGGGGAAGAAACAAGAGATGATAGAAATGTGTAAAGAGAATGTATTCTTGTTGTTCATCCTTCTTAACATAGACACCTATTTATAGGATTACATGAGATAGATGAAAGAGCATGTCCTTTTAACATAAATAACAAGGGGTATTATGAGGTGATCTAAATAAGTGTAACCAAAGGTTAAGTGTGCATTCACAATTCCATAATATCATAACAATTACTATTTAATCGAAATACAATGATGTTCACGGTTCCACCAAATACGAATGCTTGCATTAAGTACTCCGATATAAATTTATAGAGGAGCGTTCAAATGAGAACTCTTTTAAATTTCGAGAACTTGTGACCACAATCTCCACCTTCCAAAATCCAAGATGCATTTTCCAAGATGCATTTGGTGGTGACACGTGTCCAATGTGCATTTTCCAATATGCATTTAATGCAAAGTCACTTTTTTTTACTTTACTTTTTGGACATGTGTCACATACAGATTCAAAGATGCATCATGATCTAATGGTGAGATTTGAGTTCTCAAGTTCTCAAGTTCTCAAATTTTTAAGGGTTCCCAACCGAGCGCTCCCCTAAATTTATATATACATATCTAAAAAGTTGGAAGACACTCTATGTTACATGGTTAGGCCTATAAAAAAATTATGGAACGGACAACTCAGAAGTCAATCCTTATAACTATCTACCCTTGCATTAAGTTTCTCAATGAAAGCATCAATGTTAGAGTAGTGAACTCTAAGGAGAGGAAGGGAGATGAGAAACAGAGGAATGGGATGAGGAGTGCAGACGTGAGGAGATGAGAGTTGAATGCTGAGATGAGGAAATGAGATAAATTCTTCTTGTTGCTTTTCAGTACATAATTAGGTCCCTTATAAAGGGTGTTGTAGCTAACAATTCTTAATCACTTTTGTCCTTTTTTTCCAGCTCATATTCCTTTTGCACTTTTGTTTTTTCAGTAACAAAATCTCTGAACTTGTTGGGCTTGACTGTTGCTCTGGCACTCTTTCTCGCGCCGACTGCTCCCATCTGCAATGTATGCCAATTTAGTAGTCGTTTGTATTCCTTTGATGCATGTAACACTAACCATACCCACCAGAGGAAATCCACTCTGGCCCATCAGGATTCGAACCCGTAACTGGAGGAGTGATAACCATTGCTATTGCCACTAGACTAGCCCTCGATTGGCTAGTTCGACCATTTGAATTTATTGCAACTATATATGTTCATCATGCAATCATGCAAGGTTCCCTAGCCTAGCTAACCTTCGGAATCTCGCCAAACCCTAACCCTTACCCAAGCTAATTTCGTTCCCATGCAATAACTTTTCAAGTAATACATCATGAACAACTAGCCGCGCGGAGTTGTATTCGCATCTTGTAGTTCCTACGTATGGCATGACTTTTGGCAAAACGTCTTCAGAGTGTTCAAGCAGAAGTCCAGGAAGTGTTCAACAGAAGATTGGAACACGGATGCTGCGCAGAATGGAAGTTTCCTAATTTTGGAATTTCCAAATATCAGAATAGAAGTCGGCTAACAAGAAGATCGGGTTTAGAGATATTCAGGAGAATATCATCAAAAACATCTGAAGATTTTCAAGATGTCGTGATCTTCAAGAAGAAGATATTAGAGGATTATCTAGATATCGGATATGATATCTAGAGAATATTTAGGAATATTATTTGATGAATAATCCGAACTGATTTGGGAAGCTGCCGATGAGTATAAATATGCAGCTAGGGTTTCCCAATCAGCGGTTCGCTTTTGGAGAAGTTAAACACACTAGTAATCTTTAAGCCGAGGAGGATGAGGAGCGACGGCCGGCTGGTTTTTCACATCGGAAAATCAACGACAAAGTGATAGTCTGTTCAGTGTGCTGATCAGACTAGTCCGTGGAACAAAGCGCTGCACACACCATCACTGACTTACACATTCGTGAGAAGACATTGAGTTTCGGGGGAGGTTTTAACAAGGTTCGGGAGGGAGTCTCGAACTCAGGGGATCGAGGGGGAGCCGAGATCGCAAATCGTGGAAAAGTGTTAGAGGCTAGGAGATTACATTCGGGAGATTGTAAGTGTAAGACCAACTATAGCTCTAAACTTCTTAATAATATTTGCTACCCTTTAGGGCGTGGGAAGCCCCTCAGAGTAGGCTGGTTGCCGAATTGGGAAGTATATCGTGTGTGCGTGCATTGTTTCTTTCAGATACTGTCTGACAAGGTGTTCAAGTCTCTATTAGAACACCACCTGGATCTCGTTTGGAATAAGACAACATTATTTCACATCTAATGAATATATTGCATCATTTATATAATTATATTTTATTAAAAATTTGTTAGTTTAATGAAATTTCTAGCTCTCTTTTGTATTTACATACATAAAATTCAACATATGTATCAGATAAGATAGCCAGAACACTTGATGAGGCGTGAAGAGGAAGGCCTCTACGAGGGACGAAGAACACATCACACGCGAGGCGTGAAGAGGAAGACATCCACGAGTGAGGAAGAATACATTACGCGCGAGATGCGAAGAGGAAGACATCCACGAAAAATATAGAAAGCATTCACGCGCGAGGCTGGACAATGAAAATAAAAGAAGAAAATTGGGGTCTACTGAGACATTTATTTATTTTGATTGAGACATTTATTTTTTGGAAAATGTAAAATAAACCATATCACTCTCCTCCTGAGAATGACTTGCTTATGGAATTCAAACGTAATCTATGGCCCATATATATCATCGTCCTTATTAGGCGCCGCTTTAAATCTCAGCCCAAACAAAAAATCGAGACCGGCCTAATAAATTTTTGTGCCGTCGTTGGTTCGGATTCTACGAACAGGCTTTTGGCTAAGCATGAATTAATTGTGGTTTAATTTTAATATCTTCTCCGCCAAGGCTTGATGATTTAGATATTTAGTTTCCAGCTTCGAATTCCCGATCTCCTCCATAGTCGAATTCATCACCGGCAGCTCCTGTGGTGATTCGTGAACTTGACTAATCAGCCGGGATCGGGGAAGTGATGTATGTGCAGGCGACGCCACCGACGGATCTGAACAAGAACACCGAGTGGTTTACGTACCCCGGAGTATGGACGACTTACATCTCGATACTTTTCTTCGCCTGGCTCATTGTTTTGTCGCTTTTCAATTGCTCGCCTGGCATGGCTTGGACCGTCGTGAATCTCGCCCATTTTGCTGTATGTTTATTCAGCTTGATTCTTATTTTTGTGACATATAAGGGTTGGATTAGTTACTGAATTTGATGTTGATAAGTTGCGTTTGTGCTTTGATGTTCTTACTTTACTTTTGGCATTCTGCTTTATTCTGGAGGGTTGTGATGATGATGATGATAGACAGATTGAGTTAGAGAGCTCTTTCTTCCAAGGTTGGTGTCGGGAGTTTACAATATGGTATCTCAGCCGATGATCTTTTTGAAGTTAGTTACCTTTGTAGTTTTAGTTTTTTTTTTTTTTTTTTCATCCTCACTCTTCTGTTATCTAAGTTTAATCAACGTGCCTCGGAGTAGTCAGTCATATTCGGAATTTCACAAGTCATGTTCCTGTTTCTATTAGTGTTTATTTTGGCACTTTTGTGCCACGAACTTGCAACTATATTTTTTTAATTTCCACTTCGTTTCAGAAAACAAATTGCTTACCTTTTTCTTAAGCTTCCGAATGCAAATGCTATTTGGTATTTTTTATTTTATTTTATAACAAATGCTGTTTGGTATTGTTCTCAGGTCACCTACCATTTCTTTCACTGGAAGAAAGGGACACCATTTTCTGATGACCAAGGTATCTACAATGCGCTGACCTGGTGGGAACAGATTGACAATGGAAAGCAGTTAACGCGGAATCGCAAGTTTCTTACTCTTGTGCCTGTGGTCCTGTAAGTGCTTTTCGATTGATAAAAATTCTTTGACAAATTAAGAAGATTTACCAGTTTTTAATTTTTGTTATCAATCCATAAAAAAAAAATTCTAAGCCTGTGGTCCTGTAAGCCCTTTTGTTGGTCAGCCTAAGACTCATTTTAAAGGTAAATACTGAATGCTTCGCATTTTGATGTTTTAACTTCGGTGGGCACAAACATCGATGTTTCATTGCACCCTCTCTTACAGGATTCATAAGCAAAATGTTTAGTTACTGAGTTCGTCAAATAATAATACAGTGCTCTTAGAATGAATATTTGAAAGTGGTGCACTAAAATGGCTATTATTTAGTAGCATTCACTTCTCCTTTACTGGGGCTGAGGGGTTGCTATATGATCTCTTCCCTTGTTGTATGGATGGAGCGTAGTGTACAAATAATGGATATAACACAACCGTTAATAGGACACATCAATCATCTACTTTGAACATTCATTATTCCTTCTACGATCCTTTAAAGTCGGTTAGACACAAGTAAGGTTTGAAGGGTGTTTTTTTGGAACAAGTGCATTTTACAAATGATGACATCAGTATTGTCTTATCAGACTAATTTCCTTTTGGGTATTAAGAGTTACCAGAATTCACAAACTATCTCAAGGTTCTTTTGGGTTCAGGTTGTAATGTATTTATGGTTTTAGTTATATAGATTATGCATTTAAGCATGCTATTCATATAAAATCTCAATCAAATGAGTTGGCTCCAAATGTACCCTACAAGTTTGTACTCATGGTCTTCAGTTGGTTAGAGTGCCCCCGATTCTCTGACAAAGGACATTGTGTAAATTTTCCTATAACCACAAAGGCTTGCAAGCTGGGTTTACAAGTGACCTAGCTTCCGACTTGGCGAAAATGAAACACTTACAAGCATGCTATGTTGATTGGATTTTAATAATCTGATTACGTTTGCGGCTGTGCAATGTTTTTCTCTTCTTCTTGTTTCCGCAACTGTCTCACACTTACTATTAGTTTCCATCTCCTTGCAGGTATTTGATAGCTTCGCATACCACAAACTACCAGCATCCCATGCTGTTTTTCAATACACTAGCTGTCTTTGTCATGGTGGTAGCCAAGTTCCCAAACATGCACAAGGTTCGGATATTTGGGATCAATGGTGACCAATGAATGCTTAATTGTCGGCGAATGCCCAGTTGCTATCTCATGCACGGGACACAATGATGATTGCCTCATCCCTGGCCTATTAGATCATCTCACATCTGTTTGAAAAACGTTTACCACCTATTTTCTAGTACATAGGTAATACCCAAGTCCACTCCATTTGGAGAAGAAGAAAAAAAACTAAGTTTCGCATGTTCTTTTTTGTTCTATAGCAAAAATACATGAATGAATGATTGTGTACACACTCTATACAATACAATCCGTGTCATATGGCCTCTGCCAGCTTGTATTGGTCTTTTTTTTCCGATTAGAAACAGAAGGCTGACAAACAGCCAACGAAAACAAGACAGCCACACAACCGACGAAACACAGAAGATGCAACAAGGCACAAAAAAAGAAACACCATTGCAGACAATGATGTTAAAAAACATCATGCAGAGAACGCTGGACTGAAGAGCACAGCTTGTATTGGTCTTTGAATCTACACTTTTCGACTCTTCTTGCATTACCTGCTTTTTAGTTTTTAGGCTACCGCTTTTGTGGCTGAAGATGTTTAATGGAACACATTGATCAAGTAACATAAAGCGCATCTGGTGTAGTGGTATCATAGTACCCTCCCACGGTACTGACCAGGGTTCGATTCCCTGGATGCGCATAATTATTTTAGTTTTATTATTATTATTGGAAGCTGACAGACTGTGGAGAAAACAGTTGCATCATTAGTAGAAATGACTTCCAATAAGAAAGTAACATAATATTAAGGAAACAAAAAAATTGGTTTCTAGGGAAGTCACCCAGAAATCTTTTCTTCAAATTCTTTATATCGAGATATGAGCCTTCGTCGGAACTAAACGTTTGAGGCCATCAAAAACTTAAATTCTCTCTCTCTTCTTCTACGGCGTTCCAGAGAACATCCGAAGGAACCAAAGTCTTCTGCTGCTTTGATCTGTCGCCGGTGGAGGCAGGGGCCTCGGTTGGGAGCCTCTTTTAACGGAGTCGTCGCAGGGGGTGGGGATGGCATACGGTAAGCAGGTCGATGGCCCTTTCTTCCCCTTTGGTTTCTCCGGCGCGTGGGATGGTGGTCGGCATCTGGTTTGGGCTGTGATGGTGGTGTGTTCTGCGGTTTCGGCGGACTGGCTGGGCGGTGTCTGCTGCTGTGGGTGGGTTGCTGGAGGCGCTGAAGTGTGGCAGGTTCGGCTGTTGATGTGGTTGGGTTTGGACGGTGTCGGCTTCGGCTTCGGCTTCGGCTTGTGGCCCCTGTGTCTCGCTGGTGATCGTTTTGTGTAGATGTATGTATATAAGTAGTTTTGCATGTTTGTAGTTGTAGTTGTAGCTTAGTTTTATTTTTCGTTTTCTCCTCTCAGCCGGTGTTCGGTCTGAGTTGTTTTCTCTCAGCCGGTTTT
Source organism: Rhodiola chrysanthemifolia (assembly GCA_033675395.1). Lineage (NCBI taxonomy): Eukaryota > Viridiplantae > Streptophyta > Magnoliopsida > Saxifragales > Crassulaceae > Rhodiola > Rhodiola chrysanthemifolia. The sequence goes on along the minus strand of CM066210.1, from coordinate 28,410,141 downwards.
GGTCTGAGCTGATGTTGTTTTTTCATTTTTAGGTCTCAGGAGTTAGACTCCTGGTTTTATCGAAGGGCGCGGCCTGTGTTTCAGTAGGTTGTTAGTGTCGGTCACTGAGGTCGATCGGCCAGTTGTATTGTCGTGCCCTTCTTGGGTGATCTGCCCTACGTGGGCAGTTTGCTCATGGTTGTAAGCCTTTGTGGCATTTCACTATCAAAAAAAAAGAAAGAAAGAGATATGAGCCTTCGTCCTCTTTATATAGTTTGTGCCTTGATTTTGAGTTCAAATATTAGTAACCGATGCCCATTGAATGCCTTCCTTTATGCCGTTTGACCTTGGAGTCCAATGTCCGGATATTCGAAATTCAAATTCGAGAGTGTGCCTTGTTGGGCACTCATCGCTCGAGCCACCGTCGCTTCGTCTCGCGCACCTCAAGTCCGAAGATGGTCTTGAGGACGGCTTTGGTCCGCTCCGCCAGGATTTCTCGTAAGGCGCTGGTCTTGGCTTTGGTATCAATGGAAGGATTTCCATCAGATACCAGAGAAATGGAAAGGTCTACTAGTACTAACTAACACAACTGATGGCATTCACAGAAGAAATATAATTTCTTTTTTTGATACAAGACAATTAAGCCAAATAAGAAAAACGAAAGCACTTAACATTTAGACGTAAAAAGGTAAACATCTGGGGCACAACATTCAGTAATATTCCAGTCTTCTTCTATCATATTTAGCATGTGTTCCCTTGAAATCTGTCAATGATCACATGACATCCACCTCTTCCTCCTTAGTATAGCCATTACCAAAACCCCCAAAAATAAAAACCAGTCAGAAAATATATCAAAAGCTCTCATACGAATCAGAATATGAATCGATCGAAGAAACTCGTTCTCATTACTCGCTTCCGGTTTTTATCCTTAAAATGTCATCTAAGTATAAACTCTATTTTGAAAGTCTACCAATATTATGAGGCCCGGCGTTCATAAGCAACATTAAGACCAACAGGCTAATGTGCTAATAGAACACGACAATAAAGTCGCTTGTGGGCGCACGGCTGTTTGACAGTAGACACGTTTCTTTGTCAGGTCGCAACTCTTGCTCATCCCGGGTTAATTTCCTATAAATTGGAGATCGTAACTCTTTTGTGAGGTACTTCAAAATACTCTGAAATTGTGAGAATCTCCAACGTCCATCTGCGTTTCCACAATACCTCATGTAATAACAGTGTTTCTCAATTGGATCCCACTTCGAAGATATTAAGAAAGAAGATGAAGCTACCAAGTTTACAGCTTTTCGGAAGATTTTAAGAAAGAAGATGAAGCTACCATCGTCACCCTGCTGTCTTCTGCCGCCTTAGAAGACGACCCAGCAACTACAAAAGAAATTGATAATTTACTAATGGATGGCGAGCTTACCAGAGATGACGCAACACTTCGAAAGGCTGGACGATTTTGAAGGCATTAATTTCAGACGCTGGCAAAGTATTGTTGCGACTGAGGGAGGTGAAGTACAAGGAACAAGAAGTCCCAGAAGATTGAAGACGGTTGAAAAAATGTTTTATTTAAATTAATTTTATTTAAATAACTCACTTGGTGTATTCTGTTCTGTGTTGCAGAAACGTAAATTGAAAGGTTGAGGTAAGTCTGCCGGAGAAGATTTAAACGTGTGTGGAAAGAGGTGATAACTGGAGATGCGAAGAGATCTGAAGAAACCTTAAAAGGAAGATTTGTGGATGGGCTCGACCTGTGAATTATATTGCATCACGCTTCAGAAGATGTAGAGATCGATTACAAAGCTTGAACTTAGTTAAACCTTTTCTTATTATTGATTGGGGAATAAATGTTTAGGTATTACAAACCAAGCTTGACTCAAGCCAAAAACTAAATGAATACAATCAATTTATCCAGTCCAAACAGATAATAACAACACCACAATAACCACAAATCCAAGTAACCGGTTAGGGAAACTTTCCTGAACGGATTGACGACTTGAGATGCTTCGGAATTCGCCAGTCAGCTTGAGACGTTCCCGGAGAGAAGGCCGGAGCGTTCGATCCGGAATCGAACCACTACAACGCACTCCTACGCTCGTCAGTCGCCGGCGCACCGTTCACAGCTTTCTCGCAGATGATCTTCGGAGTCGGAGAATCGAAGTAGAGAGAATCGGAATCAAAGCGTGCCCTAATTCCCAAATTGAGCTGGCTTAAGTATCAAGTGTTGCAGGGGAGAGAAACGACGTCGCTGGGCTTTAACGGAACTCGAGTTCGTTACTTCGATACGCTGTCGTCTTCGCTTGTAACGGAATCTCGCGCTTCCTTCAAAAGACTGTGTTCCTTTAAAGTCGGACTCCCGCGCCTCACAAAACGACGCAGCTTCGATCAGACTTCAAATTCTGAACTTGCCGCTTGAGTAAAATGCCACCGTTTTGTGCTTCTCAGCACAAAACGAGCTTTAAGGCATGAAGACTCTAACCCAGAACCCTGCAAACTCAAATATGCATTTGTACTGGACAAAACAAAACAATATGGTCCCAATAACACCTCAATAAACAATTGGGCTTATATACCATAACAAATGCCCTCCTAATACTAGTTGTGTGATAGATTAATAAGAAAGAAAACAGATACATCTGACCTGTTTTAGAAAAGGTATAACTCAGCCACTGAAGGCTTTAATCAACTCAGACTTGGAGCTTCATCCAACCTCATTGATGAGCCGTATTTATACGACTCATCGAGTCATCAAATCCCACCAATTTCGGCACTTTATCATGCAAACAGTTACTTCTTAGTGTTGTTTTGCATTTCAGGTGTTTCGGAAGCTCTAGGAGGAAACGCGCTTAAAAGACGGCATTTTCATGCCAGAAGCATCGCAGTTGAAGAACGAAGCCAGAGGAGCGTTGTGAACAGTATTTTTCGGCTCGTGAACAGTAATTCCGGCATGAACCGTGTCCGGGGTGAACAGTATTTCGGGTCGTGAACAGTGATTTTCGGGAAATTTCCCAATTTCGTCCTTGGCGGTTTAGAAGCTCCTGGAAGGTTCTGGAAGTCCCTAGAAGACTCTGGAAGACTTGCACAAGAAGTTAAATTAGAGATCAAGCAAAGTCAATTTAGGAAACTTTTCCTAATTTGTCTTTTGGGCCACCGATTTGACCTAGTCCATGAGGGATTTCGTGCCTCACTCAATCCTATAAATAGAGGAGCAACTCAGCCATTCAAATCATCCATCATCACAGAATCGAGAGCTCATCTCTCAATTCACTCATCTCGGCTCATTGGCTCGGCGCACGCCTAGCTCTCTCGGCACACGTCCCTGCTCTCTCGGCTCATCCGTCCTCATTGCTCTCGGCACATCAGCCCTTGCTCCGCCCTTGCTCAGCCGCACCTCAGCCCTCACGGCCCGGACTTCAGTCACTCTCGGCACTAGTGAAGTTTACTCGTTTATTTATTGTTTTTGCCCTAATGGCCATGTGTAACTAATTCCATTATTCGGGCTAGGGTTTACTCATTGTGACGAATGTTTTTGAGACTTGGTTTTTAATGCTATTCATGTTTTACTAAATCTCGTGCATAAATCCCATGAATTATTGCTAGACTAGGTGGATACTTTGTCGTAAAACTTAGTTGCGCAATATTTCTATATTTATCATCTATCTAATACTTTGTCGTTTGGATAGGTAGCACGGCTAGGTTAGATAACACCTTTGTCGGGTTATTAAACCGAGGGGAATTAAAAGCTTAATACCTTTGTCGGGTTAAGTGGTGGAGTAACACTTTTGTCGGGTTACTTGGGTAGGCACCTTTGTCGGGTCAACCACACTTAAAAACTATGAATTAGAATATTAGAAGTCGATGATAAAACAAGTCACAATCAAACCCTAGTCTGAATACTCTCATCATTATTATTCACTCACTTTATTTCCTTATTCGCACTTGTTTCCTAAACTGTTTACTCTTACCCAATCGTTTACTTCCCTTTCTTACAGAACAAGTAGTAACCATCTAGCTCTCTAGGGTTCGACCCCTTACTTACAGCCATACTAAGCCAAGAGTAAGTGGACATTAAAAATACAAATTTATAGGTACCGACGACGGCCTGTCACTCATCAATGTGCAGGCTTTCCCTGCAGAAAACAAACTTGTTAGCAGGTACAATTTTGGTTCCAAAGTCAGCTGGGTTTTTCTCTCCAAGGATCTTGTCTACTCTTATGGTTTGGGTCTCCACTAGGTCTCTATTAAAATGCATTCTCACATCTATATGCTTAGACCTCTCATGACACACTGGATCCCTACACAAACACAAGGCACTTTGGCTATCCATAAAGATCCTAGGAGACTCACTAATCCCACTGATTTCCTTAACTATCCCACTCAACCAAATGACTTCCTTTGCTGCCTCTGTGGCCGCTATATACTCTGCTTCTGTGGATGATAAGGCTACTATGGGTTGAAGCTGGCTCTTCCAAGACACACAGTTCCCATTCCAAGTGAAATAGAAAGCTGTGGTGGACATCCTATTGTCCATATTGCTGGCATAATCTGAATCTACATATCCTACAATCCCAGCTTTTGGTTCATGGTTTCTATACACTAGTTCTAGTCCCTTAGTCCCTAAGAGGTATCTTAACAGGTATTTCATGGCTTTCCAATGCTTTTTTCCCGGGTCAGACATATGTCTACTAAGAACACTAATAGAGAAAGCAAGATCAGGCCTAGTACATATCATTCCATACATAATAGAACCTACAGCCACATCATAGGGTACATTCATCATATTCATTCTTTCTTGCTCAGTTTTAGGGCAATCTTCCTTAGAAAATACAAGATGCCCTCCAAAGGGTATATCATTAGACTTAACATTCACAACAGCAAACTTGTCTAACACCTTAGCAAAATATTCAGACTGAGACAAACAGATAACACCATTTGTTCTATCCCTTGTAATTTTTACCCCTAGAATCTTTTGAGCAATGCCTAAGTCTTTCATATCAAAATGTTTTTGTAAACCAGACTTAGTCAGTTTTATGTCATGCATGGAAGAACTGATCAGCAACAAATCATCAACATACAACATCACAAACATTGGGGCATTATTCTTCACTCTTTTTCAGATAAAGGCATGTATCATATTTGCTTCTTACAAATCCTAAGTCAAGCATGCAACTATCAAATTTCTTATTCCACTGCCTAGGTGATTGTTTTAGTCCATAGATGGATTTTCTTAGTAAACAGACATGGTTAGGCTTAGTTTTATCAACAAAACCTTCAGGTTGGCACATATGAATTGTTTCAAGTAAATCACCATGCAAAAATGCAGTTTTCACATCCATTTGTTTAATATTCAAATCAAAGACATCAGTCATAGCAACAAGCAATCTCAGTGTTTTATACTTGACAACAGGAGCAAATATCTCATTAAAATCAATGCCCTCTCTTTGGTGAAACCCCTTAACCACTAACCTAGCCATAAACCTTGGTGGATCAGTTGGTGAGTTACCTTCTTTTATCCTATATATCCACTTACAAGCTAAAGGTTTAACATCAGCTGGCCTAGGTACAAATTTCCAAGTATTGTTATCATGCATGGATTGGATTTCTTCTATCATAGCTTTTTCCCATTTTTCAGATTCATTACTAGACAGGGCTTGCTTATATGTATCAGGTATTACATATTTAATCTTTTCAGCAGCCATTAGAGCAAACTCAACAATATTACAACACTTATCATCATGCTTCTCATCATACTCAGCAATGTTAGCCTTATATTTCCTATTAGGAATTCTAGTTCTAGGTTCTCTGTCTCTAGTTAATTGATAGGTATCAATACTAGGTTCAGTTTCATACACAGGGGACTCAGATAAATCAGGCATAGCAGCAACATTTTCATGCACATTTTCAGGCACATTCACACTATGATCAATATACAAATCATCAGGCAGATTAGGCAAATCAGGTATAGCAGCAGAAGATGTATTAATGCCTAAATCAGATGATCTTATAACAGAATTTTAATCACTAGTGTCCATAGAATTTAGAGCTGAGTTTGAGTGAGAAGGACTTACAGTGCTGCCTCCCCCACCCAATTGGTGAGGTGGCTCATTACCTGAAACAGCAGGGGAATTACTCCCCTCATCTGTTACCACCAGCATTCCATCACTCAAGTCCAGTGACTGTCCCATCTCAGCTGCTTCATCTCCCTGGTTTCCATCATCATTTCCCTGGTTCAATTGAAAACCTGATGGAATAAAACTGGCCACACCTTCAGGTGTGCCATGAGACTCAACAACATGGTTTGGTTTAGATTTAAGGTAGAAATTCAGTTCATCAAAGGTAACAGAATGTGACACAATGACTTTGTAACCTCCTGGTTGTATCATTAACAGTTTATAGCCTTTAACTCCTTTAGGTACCCAAGCATTACGCATTTAATAGCCCTAGGCTGGAGTTTACCATCAGACACTTTGGCATAAGTAGTGCAGCCAAAGGGCCTGAGGTGGGAGAGGTTTGGAGGTTTCCCAGTCCAAAGCTCCTGGGGAGTTTTGAAGTTAATGGCTGAGGAAGGACATCTGTTTATCAGATAAGCAGATGTGACCACAGCCTCTCCCCAAAGAGTTGGTTTTACTCCAGCACTAATCATCATACATCTAGCTTTGTCTAACAGGGTCCTGTTCATTCTCTCAGCAGTCCCATTTTGCTGAGGAGTACCAGGCACAGTCAAGTGTCTCCTAATCTCATTCTTTGTGCAAAAATCATTAAAGGTTTTGTTACAGAATTCCAAGCCATTATCTGTTCTTAAACATTTAACCTTAAGTTCAGTTTGACTCTCAACTATGATCTTCCAATTCTTAAAGTTTTCAAAAGCCTCATCCTTTGTTTTTAAAAGAAAGACCCATACTTTTCTAGAGTATTGATCAATGATAGACAAAAAATATGACCTTCCTCCTATTGTTGAGACCTGGGAAGGTCCCCACAAATAAGAGTGGACATACTCCAAAGGTTTTTTGACAACAAAAGAAGATTTGCCAAAAGGATGAGCTGATTTTTTTTACCAAAAACACATGTTTCACAGAATTTCAGATCAATAGGCTTACAATCAATCAAACCAGATTTAGATAGATAATGCAATCCTTTATTCCCTATATGACCAAGCCTTGAATGCCACATTTTTCATCAGAAATGTTGATTTCAGAAGAAGAGATCACAGGGTAGAGACCTCCCTTCTCAATGCTTTTTATTACAACTCTGTCATTCCTTAACACTTCCCTAACTCCCTTAAAGGTTGTTATCTTAAATCCAAGCTTATCTAGGGCTGATTCTGACATTAAACTTCTCCTCAGATGGGGAACCCATCTCACATTTTGGAGAGTTCTCACAGCACCATCAAACATCCTTAAGGGAACTGAACCAATTCCCTTAATTCTCAATGATGTGTGATCACCTAGCATAACCTCACCACCTTCACAAAGCTTCAGAGAACTGAAGAGATGTTTGTGTGGTGTGGCATGCATGGTGCAATCAGAATCAAGAATCCAGGAGTCACTCTCATGCCCATCAGACATGAGAAGCAATTCATTGTGATATTGGAGATCCTTCTCACATATGTTAGACTGACCAGATTGGTTATCCTTATTCCCTTTGTTCTTTTTATCCTCTATTCTTTTGTAACAAGAACTAGCATAGTGGCCTAGCTCGCCACAATAGTTGCACTTAACAGGGGTGTTCCTTTGAAAATTATTGTTGTTTTGTGAAGATTGTGAAGTCTTATCAAAGGATTTCTTATTCTGAGAATCAGTGTTATTTTGAGATCCATTATTGTAGGTTTTATATTCTTTGGTCTAAACTTATTCTCTCCCTTAAACATCATAACCTCAGATTTTACTTCAGTTTTAACACCATTTCTAGTCTTAAAAACTTTTAGACTTTCATTCTTTTGAGTAACAGCTTCAAGAATCTTGGAGACTGTTAGCTCTTCACTTCCATACTGAATGACATCCCTAAGGGTGTCAAACTGTGAGGGAAGGGAATTAAGAAAAATGACACAGAGGTGTTCATCTTTGATTTCATCCTTACACTTTTTCAAATCCTGAGTTAATTTTAAGAAGAGGTCAAGGTTCTCTTGTAAGCTCATGGACACATCCATCTTAAAAGTAAAGAGCTTAGTTTGCAAAGAGATCCTATTGGGGAGAGATTTAACCAAGTATAACTTTTCTAGTTCATCACACAATGTCTTAGGTTCAGTATGATGCATCACTTTCCTAGCTACATCATCAGTTAGTCTCATCATGATCTCAGAATAAGCTAACTCTTTCATGTCTATTTTCTGATGATCTGAGGTTGGAACAATCCATTCCTCAGTCATAGCTCTATAGCATTTTTCCTTAACCAATATAGTCTTCATCCTCATCTTCCACATACTGAAATCAGAGGTCCCATCGAAGAGCTTGATTCTCATGGCATCAGCCATCCCAAAAGAGAGAATCAAGTCCAAGGGTTAACAAGAAAAAGGTAATCAAGCACAAATGATGATCAAGATTGCTCAAGATCAATCAATCCGGCTCTGATACCACGTTGTAGAGATCGATTACAAAGCTTGAACTTAGTTAAACCTTTTCTTATTATTGATTGGGGACCAAATGTTTAGGTATTACAAACCAAGCTTGACTCAAGCCAAAAACCAAATGAATACAAGCAATTTATCCAGTCCAAACAGATAATAACAACAACACAATAACCACCAATCCAAGTAACCGGTTAGGGAAACTTTTCTGAACGGATTGACGACTTGAGATGCTTCGGAATTCGCCAGTCGGCTTGAGACGTTCCCGGAGAGAAGGCAGGAGCGTTTGATCCGGAATCGAACCACCACAACGCACTCCTACGCTCGTCAGTCGCCGGCGTACCGTTCACAGCTTTCAATTTCTCGCAGATGATCTTCGGAGTCGGAGAATCGGAGCAGAGAGAACCGGAATTAAAGCGTGCCCTAATTCCCAAATTGACCTGGCTTAAATATCAAGTGTTGCAGGGGAGAGAAACGACGTCGCTAGGCTTTAACGGAACTCGAGTTCGTTACTTCGATACGCTGTCGTCTTCGCTTGCAACGAAATCTCGCGCTTCCTTCAAACGACTGCGTTCCTTTAAAGCCGGACTCCCGCGCCTTACAAAATGATGCAGCTTCGATCAGACTTCAAATTCTGAACTTGCCGCTCGAGTAAAACGCCACCGTTTTGTGCTTCTCAGCACAAAATGAGCTTAAGGCATGAAGACTCTAACCCAGAACCCTGCAAACTCAAATATGCATTTGTACTGGACAAAACAAAAAAATATGGTCCCAATAACACCTCAATAAACAACTGGGATGCGAAGAAACCTTAACTCCAGTATCACTTACATTGTTTAGGGCTCAAAGTTGATAGATGGGATTGTGGAGCTACGCCATGATGCTTCCTTGTCCAAATCTTTTGTTAACATTAGACACAGCACGAGTAGCAGGCTGCGTTCTTTTGGCCAAATTGGTTGAATTAAAGATGATTGTTGTCGGCTGCCTCTATGATCTTCTATTCTTCTTAAAGGAAATTGTGGTGAATTTGTAATAATACAAACAACATTAGAATTTAATATGGAAAGAGAAGGGATAATGCCAACCAGCCTAATATTTTCTTATACATAGGGTTGCAAATGGAGCACTTGGGAACACCTTTTGTCTCACAATAATGCCAAAGGTATTTTCCCACTCACAAGTCATATCATTATTTCCTTCGAATGGGGTATTCCTCCACATCTATCCTTGCTTTTTAATCCTTCTCCCCCATCAAATTGAGTCACACGGATGTTCTTCCACAAAATCAGATTTTCAGCAATCAAAGGAAGAAGATATGGTATCAGAGCAATAGGTTCACGTCCTTGTATATAAATATTAGTGACAAAAAAAACGTAAGCCGCGTGAGGGGAGGTAACTAGGGGAATTTTGGTTTATGTTGTTTCATTTGAAGTTCGTGCACTGTATGGTATTCTTATTTTATAACTTGTTTTTTTAGAATTGGATGCGATACTATACTCGTAGGACTAGGAAGATGGACAACATTGATGCCAACAGAATTTTGGCTGCTCTGCTCAATGTCGCACAAAATGGTCCGGTTAATAATGCACCGCCGAGAGATGGGTTGGGAGGTTTTATTAGGCTGCAACCAAGGGCTTTTGTAGGGTCCACTGATCCCCTGGAGGCAGACAATTGGTTGAAGCATGTTGAAAAGATTTTTGACACCTTGCAGAGCACCGATGATGAAAAGGTGAGGTTTGCAGTGTTCAAACTAGAAGGTGGTGCAGATGAATGGTGGGCATTGGAGAGAGTTATTTTGGCTCGTGGGCCGACCGAGATACCTGTTGTTATCACCTGGGAAATGTTCAAAGAGGCATTCCATCGACATTACTTTCCAGACAGTATACGATTCCAAAAGGAAGAGGAGTTCTTGAAGCTGCAGCAAAATCGGATGACGGTTGCAGAATATCAGGCTGAATTTGAAAAGCTAGCTAAATTTGCTCCGTCACTTGTTGCTTCAGACGGTGAGAGGACAAGGAGGTTCATGGCGGGCCTGAAGGCTGAAATCAAAAAGGATGTTATGTTATGCCAACCAAAATCTTATGCAGAAGTATTGGAGAAAGCTAGGGTGGCGGAGCAGGGAAATAACGAACTGCGTGCGGCAAGGGAAGAGAGTCAAAGAAAGAAAATTAAATTGGATCATTCTGAGAGAGGTACATCTGGAAGCCTGAATAGGAGACCGGTGCCTCAACCCCCCAATCATCACAAGGCAAGTCCTGGGGGCAAGTGCAACTTTTGTAATGGGAATCACCCTACTCAAGAGTGTAGGAAAAGACTAGGGGCTTGCTTCAGATGCGGAAAACTTGATCATAAAATCGCTGACTGTCCGCTCCAAGCTGGTGGGACTCGTCAGCAAGGTTTCGATCAGAATGCAAAATATACTCGAGTAGGAGAAGGCCAGAGGCAGACTGCACCAGGCCGGGTTTATGCCCTTACTGAAGAAGATACTAAGGCATCTAATGATGTGGTGACAGGTACTTAGCGTTTTCATTTGCTTATGTTAATGTATTACTCAATTCCTGAAGCTATGCTCATTGTCGGTATGTTAAGTCATCTAATGGTGTGGTAGCAGGGACTTTATTTGTTTCCTCGGTTGTTGCGTATGTGTTGTTTGATCCTGGTGCTACACACTCTTTTGTCTCTATATCTTTTGTGAAGAAGCATAACCTTCCTAGTGAGCTCTTAGACGTGGGCTTATGTATTGGTACTCCGGTCGGGACCAGTGTGACTGCTGACCTTGTTTACAAATCTTGTGAAATCCGAATTAAAGATAGGGCGATGTTGGCCGATCTAGTTTTATTGGAGATGCGAGACTTTGACGTAATTTTGGGGATGGATTGGCTTGCTTCAAATTTTGCTTCGGTGGATTGTCGAGAGAAGAAAGTTTATTTCAAAATCCCTGGACAAGCTGAGTTTTTCTACGCGGCTCAAAGGTCGAAGGACCGTCTTCGGCTAATCTCTGCTTTGGAGGCTCGAAGATGTCTAAGAATGGGATGCGAGGGATTTTTGGCTTCGGTGATGGGCTTCCAATGTGATCAACCCCGCTTGAAGGACGTTCCGATTGTTCGCGACTTTGTGGATGTTTTCCCTGAAGATCTACCGGGCTTACCTCCGGATAGAGAGATTAAATTTGTTATTGACACACTACCCGGGACGAAGCCGATCTCGAAGACTCCTTATCGCATGGCACCCATGGAATTAAGAGAACTTCAAGTACAACTGCAAGAACTCCTCGATAAGGGTTTCATCAGACCTAGTATCTCGCCTTGGGGAGCTCCAGTTCTCTTTGTTAAAAAGAAGGATGGAAGCATGAGATTGTGCATTGACTATCGGGAGTTGAATAAGGCGACTGTCCGCAACAAGTATCCTCTTCCAAGAATCGATGATTTATTTGACCAGCTACAAGGGGCCGTTGTATTCTCGAAGATTGATCTTCGTTCAGGCTACCATCAATTGAAAATTAAAGCAGAGGATGTTTCCAAGTCTGCCTTTCGAACAAGATATGGACACTATGAATTTTTAGTCATGCCTTTTGGATTGACTAATGCTCCAGCAGCCTTCATGGACTTGATGAACAGGGTCTTTAGGGCATTTCTCGATAAATTTGTGGTGGTCTTTATTGATGATATTCTTATTTATTCCAAGAGCAGAGAGGAGCATTGTGAACATTTGCGATTAGTGTTGCAAGTCCTAAGGGACCACCAGTTATATGCAAAATTTAAGAAGTGCGAATTTTGGCTAGATCAGGTGGCATTCTTGGGGCACATAGTGAGCAGAGACGGATTAATGGTAGACCCTCAAAAGATACAGGCCATTAAAGATTGGAATCGACCAACCACGGTGACCGAAGTTCGTAGTTTTCTAGGCTTGGCAGGTTACTATCGAAAATTTGTTAAGGGATTTTCGAGCATAGCCTTGCCACTGACAAGACTTACGAACAAGGACACTAAATTTGTATGGACTCCCGAATGTGAGAAAAGTTTTCAAAAATTAAAGGATTACTTAGTGACAGCTCCCGTTTTAGCTATTCCAAGGGTAGGAGAAAATTTTTCAATCTATAGTGACGCTTCTAAGAATGGCCTCGGCTGTGTTCTTCAACAAGACGGAAACGTGATTGCATATGCCTCACGTCAGTTAAAACCGTACGAACAGAACTACCCCACCCATGATTTGGAATTGGCAGCAGTTGTGTTTGCACTTAAGATTTGGAGGCACTATCTTTACGGCGAGCATTGTGAAATTTTCACTGATCACAAAAGTCTGAAATATATTTTCACTCAAAAGGAGTTAAACATGCGCCAAAGAAGGTGGTTAGAGCTGCTGAACGACTATGATATTTCCATCAAGTACCATCCTGGTAAAGCGAACAAAGTAGCTGATGCTCTGAGTCGTAAGAGTTACTCTAGTTTGACAATGTTAATCACCAAACAGAGAAACATCCTGAGGGATTTAGATAAGATGTGCATTCAAGTCTATGAACCCGGTGCAACTTCCTTGCTTGCAAATATCAGAATTGAGCCTTCCTTGATTTCGAGAATTAAAACTGCTCAGTCTGAAGACGTTTGGTTACAGAAAATCAGAGGTCTCATAGAAAATGGTGAACACACTTCATTTCACATTCATGATGATGGATCGGTTCGGTTAGGAAACCGTTTGTGTGTACCTGCTGATCCTGACATAAAGAAGGAAATCCTCACTGAATCGCATAGCAGTGCATACTCTATGCATCCCGGTAGTACTAAGATGTACCAGGATTTGCGTCATAGTTTCTGGTGGAAAAAGATGAAGAAAGATGTAGCAACGTTTGTGAAGGAGTGTATTGTCTGTCAAATGGTGAAAATTGAACATCAGAGGCCCGCTGGTAAGCTGAAGAACTTGGAACTTCCTGAATGGAAGTGGGAACATATAACTATGGACTTCGTAACAGCGTTACCTAAGACTCAGAAGGGTAACAATGCAATATGGGTTATAGTTGACCGCTTAACAAAATCTGCACACTTTCTACCTTTTAAAGTGGGAACTTCACTTGACAGCTTGGCAGAATTATATGTTGCGGAAATTGTCAGACTTCATGGTGTACCTGTGTCTATCGTTTCTGATCGAGACTCGAGGTTCGTTTCTAATTTTTGGAAAAGTCTTCATAAAGCCTTGGGAACCCGATTGAGCTTCAGTACAGCATTCCACCCCCAGACAGATGGACAGTCAGAAAGAACAATCCAGACTCTAGAGGATATGTTGAGAGCATGTGTCCTGGATTGTGGAGGTGCATGGGACAAACGACTCCCATTAATCGAATTTTCTTATAACAACAGTTATCAGTCAAGCATTCAGATGGCACCTTTTGAAGCTTTATATGGGAGGAAATGCAGATCACCCGTATGTTGGGATGATGTTGGCGAAAGACAGTTACTGGGGCCAGAAATTATTAGAGACACTGTTGAGAAAATTAAGTTAATTCGTGAGAGGCTGCGTGTTGCCCAGAGTAGGCAGAAAAGTTATGCCGATGTTCGTAGAAGAGATCTTGAATTTCAGGTTGGAGACCATGTTTTCCTTAAGGTTAGCCCCACTAAAGGCATTTCGAGATTTGGTATACGTGGAAAGCTGAGTCCGCGCTTTATTGGCCCCTTTGAAATTTTGGAAAGAGTTGGTGCGTTGGCTTACAGACTTGCCTTGCCTCCGGTTCTAGCTGGAGTTCATAATGTGTTTCACGTATCTATGCTTCGGAAGTGTATTACGAGTGCCGAACAAGTGGTAGAGTTGGAACCATTAAGACTTGATAATAAGGACTTATCGTACATAGAGCACCCGGTAAGGATTGTGGATAGAAAGGATCAAGAGCTACGACGTCGTGTGATACCTTATGTTAAGGTGCAATGGAGTAACCATTCCGAAAGGGAAGCAACATGGGAGCTGGAAGAGGAAGTGATGAGAAAATATCCCCATCTTTTTGGAAATGAAGGTACGTCGAGTTTAGAGGACTAAACTCTTTTCTAAGGAGGGAATAATGTAATAATACAAACAACATTAGAATTTAATATGGAAAGAGAAGGGATAATGCCAACCAGCCTAACATTTTCTTATACATAGGGTTGCAAATGGAGCAATTGGGAACACCTTTTGTCTCACAATAATGCCAAAGGTATTTTCCCACTCACAAGTCATATCATTATTTCCTTCGAATGGGGTATTCCTCCACATCTATCCTTGCTTTTTAATCCTTCTCCCCCATCAAATTGAGTCACACGGATGTTCTTCCACAAAATCAGATTTTCAGCAATCAAAGGAAGAAGATATGGTTTTGTAAGGTGCCGGAGGTAAGCCACATATCTTGATTAGAGTTCGACTTACGTATGAACAAGGTCGGAGTCCTAAACATTTGTTTGATGATTTTAAAGGAGTATATTGGAGAAGTTAAGGGTGACCGGAAAGCTCATCAAATTTAGGTAAGACCCTTCTTCCATGTTGTTCTTGAATGATTTCAGAAAACAAAATCAGATTCGTCGACTGATTTTCAAATTGCTATAACTTGTATTTCTGTTGTGCGAAATGGGCGCTTCTGAATTTTATCTGGTTCTACACAAATAGACCTTTCTAACCATATAAGATACGCATATAGAATCTATGCGAGCAGATCTGAATCAATTTTTGAAGTTAAGTTTTGGAAACTGTTTTTCTGAACCGGACAGTTCTGTCGACCGGTTTTTAAACACAAATAACTTCTGTTTCCATTAGTCGAATTGACCTTTTTCAAATCCTAAATTGTTCTAGACAAAAAGATCTTTTCAACGATATATGGAACGTATTCTGATTCGTTCTGTACTATTTATAAAGTATTTTTGAAGTGCCCAATCAGAATCTGTCTGCAGTACGGACAGATCTGATGGCGTGCTTTCAAACAGACTTTTGCTGTGTTTCTGGTGTCCGAATTGCAAAATTCAAAATAGTAGGATATTCTACATAAAAGAAGAGTTTTCTAACCATATAAAGAGCGTATTTTAATTCATCATGAATCTGTGGGAAGTCGGATTCAAAGTTAGGATACATAATCTGATTTTTCAGAGTTTGTTTTCTGAATGGCATGATATGGCTTTAGTCATTACCTTCAAGTTGGATGGTTTATGATATGGTTATAGAATGATTGATGTTTAAGAGTTCTAGCATATTTTAAATTGGTTGTAGGTGCTAATTGATCCATTTTCCGACTTGGTGTTTTGACTCACTACTTATCGACTTGTGGTGGTGTGTTCGAGGTAAGTGATATGGACCTTTCTAGTTATTTTACAAATCCTACTTCTAAAATATCATGGCATGCCTGTTACTCCTGAAAAAACTTATTTTCTATAATAAACTCCGAACATGAGTGTAACTTTTTCTGAAACCTCTTTATTACTATCTCGGCAAGAAAATTCATGATTTCCTGTCATTTTCGAACTCATCGTGCCTTGTCCTCATCGTTCTTGTTGAAGGCTCACAATCTACTCATGATCTTGTTGCCCCGCTATAGGGCCAAGTATAGTACTCCTGTTGCCCCGCCATAGGGCAAAGTATGGCATCTTGTTGCCTAGTCGTAGGGCAAAATACGACGATAGTGTCCCGGGACCCATGTTTGCATGATCTGATTGTGTAGCTATCCTGCCTGTTATAAACCTGAAATCATTCTGCTTGGTCATACCTTTGACGTTACAAGTTTCAAAAATATTTCCTGGACTCACTTGCTATTCTAGTACAATTGTTCACTTCATCGCTTCTTTTCACTTATATTAATACTGGTTTATTTAAAAATGATTCTGACACTCATGGTTCGGCTAGGTTGGTCTATGTCATTTACACGAGCCTTGGACTCACGTTCTCCATGTTTTATTTTTCAGATGTTGTCGACTGAACTGGGGAATAGTGAGTGAGAGGCGCGCTAGCGAAATCGTATTACAAGTAGTCTGTCTTCAAGGCGTGACATTGTATTAAATTTCACAAGTAGACATATCACGTAATATGTTTGAAAATTTGAATTTATGAAAGTCAATTTAAGTCTTTATTTGAGAAAAATGTTAAATTATTCATGCTTGAGACTAGAGGCTTCGTACGTCATCTAGGAAGAGTAAGTGACTTACGGCCGGTGTGACGCCGTTTTGGAGTTTATAATTTCTGGGGCGTTACAGAATTGAACTGATGTATTCAAGTTCAATCAGGTACGGTTCTTGTTAAATCAAGTTTTATTTAAATTTAGTTACTTTGTGCTTTCACTTGATTTTGGTAGTGAACCATCATGATTTGATTTTTAGTCGGTGATCAATTAGAATTTTGATGATGTGTGTCTTAGGCTGATACTTTGTTGTGTATGTTTTGTGAAACATACGTATTGATGGTTTCAACCAGAATATAATCAGAATGATTTTCTGATGTATAACTCCGGTGAATATTTTGTAAGTTTATCGTGATGTTAAACATACGTATTGTTTGTTTTTCTACGAAACGATATGGCAAGTACGGAGAGCTGGTTTTGGCTTGGTGACGATGCTTGCTAGTTCCCCAACAGGTTTGGTTGTTAAAAACTATGTAGATTTACAGCAATTTTGTTTGATAAAATCTGACTTCGTGATTCATTGGCTCATGTATATCTGTGTTAGTATGTTTGAGGATAATTTGGGTTTTATGTGTCCAAAGTTGGATTCTTTGGTTATGACTTGATTCGGGCTTCAGGCTTTGATATGGTTCATTCATGTTGATGTTATGGTGTGCCGAATGCCAAGTTAAATGTGGTCATTAAGTTGTCTCAGATTGAGATGTCTGTTGCAAACTTTTGGTTCAAAAAGGCTTTACAATTTTGATGACCAGCGTGAAACTGACTTGCTTGTATTATGCATAATTATGTGAGCTTGATTCTTTGGATTAGTAGTATGTATTTGATTGTAATTTTACATTTTGTAGTTTACTTATTAGATTAAGTGCAACACATATAATTGCATAATTTTCGATGTTCACATGTTATTTATTTATGCTTGCATAAATAATATGTGGTGTAAATTTCAAAGGTTGAAGTTTGAAATGAGAAAACTTTGATGTTCAAGTTGAGAACTTGGTATATGCGTTCTTGTCTTGGTTTTGACAATTCTTATAATAAGATTTATAAGGAAGGAACTCTTGATAGATTTAAGATCTGTAAGAGAGAAATTAAAAGTTCAAAGTGGAACTTTAATCAAAGTGTTGATGTGTGTCGTGACATATGTAAGACCTGACATCGCATTTGCGGTGGGTAAAGCTTAGCCGATATACTAGTAACCGTAATATGCAATATTGGCAAGTGGTTCATAGGGTACTTAGGTACCTTAAGGGGACAATGAATCTTGGTTTTGCATATTCGGATTTTTCTTCGGTCATAGAAGGATTTTCGGATGTAAGTTGGATTTCAAATAAGGAAGATCATTCTTCTACAAGTAGATGAGTATTTCTACTTGGGGTAGACCATTTCATGCACATCTAAGAAACAAAGTTGCATCACAAGTTCAACAATGGAATATGAGTTTGTTGCTCTAGCCGGTGCTTCAAAGGAAGCATAATGGTTAAAGAACAATATATGAAATTCCAATGTGGGAAAATACCGATATCACCAATATCGATATATTGTGACAGCGCTGGAACATTGGCTAAAGTATATAGCCATGTATACAATGGGAAGTCTAGACACTTAGGTGTTAAACATAGTGTAGTAAGAGAGCTCATTACGCACGGGGAGATATCAGTGGATTTTGTTAGGTCACAACAAAATTTAGCCGATCATTGACGAAGGGATTAGCTAGAGATTTAGTTTCTAAGTCTATAAAGGGGATGAGACTAAAACCAATATAAAATTTTCTAGTCATGGGACACCTAATTCACATCCAACTAGCGTTGGAGCTGAATTCAATGTGGAAAGCTCATTCTTAGACCAAGTGTGTGTTCATGACCTACAAGTGCTAGGTTGAAGAGGGACTCTTCTTAATAGATTCTTTGAAAAAGTGCTAATTGTTGGAGCACAATCGGGCGGTGTGACCCACTAGAGAATACTACCAATATAAACGTGAAGTTTCCGGTCGCTTCGTGAGATACTGGGTTTAATCTCAATACGTTTATGAATGGATAGTGACTCAAGGGCCATTAAGAGTCAAGTAAGTTTAACGGTTTGTGAAGTAATTCATGCATGTGTCACCGTCAAGTACCCAAATGGATTAATTGGTTCAAACGTTTACGAGCACCATGATTTTTGGGTATATTATATGCGTGACTACACTACGCTGAAATTCAATCGTTTTCGACATTTCCGTTTATGCGTGTTTTACTTAAAAACAAAGGTGTTTTGTGGAAAAAAGGGAAACCCTAAAATGGGGGAGGATTGTTGGAGATTTTTAAGGTTTGAGCTAAATTGTAGCATGCTGACCCGTGAGAATCGCGCCCAAAGAAGATATTATGAGGCCCGCGTTCATAAGCAACATTAAGCCCAACAGGCTAATGTGCAAATAGAATGCGACGATAAAGTCGCTTGTAGGCGCGCATCTGTTTGACAGTAGACACGTTTCTTCGTCAGGTCGCAACTCTTGCTCATCCCGGTTGATTTCCTATGAATTGGAGATCGTAACTCTTATGTGAGGTACTTCGAAATACTCAGAGAATTACTCTGAAATTGTGAGAATCTCTAACGTCCATCTGCGTTTCCAAAATACCTCATGTAATAACAGTGTTTCTTAATTGGATCCCACTTCGAATTTCCTGTAACCCGAGGCAACTAATACGAGGTGAAAATATCGATTTCGGAAAGCGAATTTACGCGATCCAATTTGATATTCAAGCGATCATTTTTACTACTATTGAAGTTTACAACTTTTCGGAAGATTTTAAAAAAGAAGACGAGTTTGCCATCGTCACCCTGCCGTCTTCTGCTGACTTAGAAGACGATCCAGCAACTACAATGAAAGTGTGGGGAGTGTTAGTGTGAATAGTGTACCCGAATAATTTGCTTCTTTTGCTTTTTTTTTTTGAGTTTCTGACTTGCAAAATATGACATTTAAGTTTAGACTTTCAGTTTTGATTTTGCTAAGAGACATGTATGGCGCGTACTAGTGCACCCCTGGTGTAGCGTGGCTCTTCTTTTAGAGTCCACGAGAGCATTTGGGAATGAGAACGGTATGACGTGCACCGATCTCTTAGAAAATCGAGGAGATCGGATATATAAACTGATCACTCAGAATCGGACACTAAATATTGATCGCGTCGCATTTGATAATCCGAACCCGTCGTAAATATAGACTTACAACATAAATAACAAGTAGCTAAAACAAACTAATATACAACAAACAAAAGTGTGCTTAAATATGTAACCGCTCAACATTGTTATAACAAAATGATGTGAAGCTCAAATTGAAACAAAATTCAAGATAAAATGTTTTCATCATTTGCTTTTCCGCCTTGAATCTTTATTGCAACATCTGCAGATATAAAAGAAATGTATAAGCTTAAAAGACATTAAAAAAATTGTTTAAGTAATTACCAAAGGATAAATATGAAGAACTGATTTCAATATGAATCAACAAATAGATGGGAGTGAGCATAAAACTGGGTAAACAATTGAAAAAAGCAAACAACGACATACCTTGGGTAGGTTACCACTGAAATTTGACAGCTTCCAATTGCTGTCGGTCAAGCCTCGGCAGTCGGCAATTTACATTCAGAACGATGGATGACAGAAATACAAACTAGGGTTTAGGTTTATGTTTTTAATAGGTAAAGACAAGTTAATATAAGTCTAATTTCATTCTAATACAAACATTGAAGATGGAGGAGTTGGTGTACATATCAATTCATTTCAGAATGTGCTCAGGTTCGATTCTTTGCTTATACATTTTTTCTATTGAAATTACTTTATTTTATTCTATATTCATATAGTTATAGGGTCGGGTCACCCGAGGAGCAACCCGAACCCGACTTATTTAATATCGGGTCGGGTTCAACTTTGTCCAAATTTCGTTCGGGTTAAGACGGGTCATCGGGTCAGGTTCTGCTCACCCCTACAATAAAGTGCATTAGCAGTACCCTATACAGGCTAAACCGGGGTCCAACCCACCAAACGATTGAGGTATCTTCAAATGCGCACTCACTTTGGAGTTGTCATTTCTGCACATGTCCCACATCCATTACACTTGGCCCGGATTGCAACGTGGGCTCTGATACCACGTTGTAGAGATCGATTACAAAGATCAATGCTTAGTTAAACCTTTTTCTTATTAATTGGGGACCAAATGTTTAGGTTATACAAACAAGGCTTGACTCAAGCCAAAGAACCAAACAAATACAACAATTAATCCAGTCCAAATGAATCAAACAACAACATGTATGAATCACCAATCCAAGTAACCGGTTAGGGAACTTTCCTGGAAAGAATTGATGACCAACTCGCACTTTGATTTCGCCAGCCAATCTGAGTTGCTCACAGGTGATGCGCCAGGCACGTTTGATCCTCAACACTTGGAATCAAGTCGCAACACGGCACTCCCACGCTCGTCAATCACCGACAGGCTTCGCGCACTCCTCAATTTCTCAATCGCACTTCGTGGACGCTCAATCGCAGAGAGAATAATCAGATTTTGGAACGGTGCCCTAATCCCCAAATCAGCTGAGCTTAAATATGATGATGTGCAGGGGAAGAAAATGACGTCGCTAGGCAATAACGGAACTCGAGTTCGTTACTTTAATACGCTGTCGTCTTTGCTTGTAACGGAAGTAACCAAAACTTGTGCGTCTCCAGAACGCCTCCGTTCCACTAAACTCGAACTCCCGCTTTAAAAGAAACGACGCAGCTTTGCCTGGAGTTCAAACTCTGGTTTTTCCCTCTCGGCAGAAGCGACGACGTTTTGAGCCATTCTGCTCAAAACATGCATATGGATTAAGGACTTAACCCAGATATTTCCTGCAAACTCAACTGAACATTTGGACTGGAAATAAACACTAAACATGGTCCCAATATGAACTCAATACACAACTGGGATTATATATCTTAACAAATGCCCTCCTAAGACTGGTTGTGTAAATGAATACGCAAAATGAGGACAGATACATCTGACCTCAAAGAGAAGGTTTAACATAGCCATTGAAGGCTTCAAGCAGCTCAGACTTGGAGCTTCATCCAACCTCATCAATGTGCAGGCTTTCCCTGCAGAAAACAAACTTGTTAGCAGGTAATATTTTAGTTCCAAAGTCAGCTGGGTTTTTCTCTCTAAGGATATTGTCTACTCTTACGGTTTGGGTCTCCACTAGGTCTCTAATGAAATGCATTCTCACATCTATGTGCTTAGAACTCTCATGATACACTGGATCCCTACACAAACATAAGGCATTTTGACTATCCATAAATATCCTAGGAGACTCACTAACCCCACTGATTTCCTTCACTATCCCACTCAACCAAATGACTTCCTTTACTGCCTCTGTGGCACCTATATACTCTGCTTCTGTGGATGATAAAGCTACTATGGGCTGAAGCTGACTCTTCCAAGACACACAGTTACCATTCCAAGTGAAATAGAAAGCTGTGGTGGACTTCCTATTGTCCCTATCGCTGGCATAATCTGAATTTATATATCCTACAATTCCAGCCATTGGTTCATGGTTTCTGTACACTAGTCCTAGTCCCTTAGTCCTTAACAAATACTTTATGGCTTCCCAATGCTTTGTGCCTGGGTTAGGCATGTATCTACTAAGAAAACTAATAGAGAAAGCAAGATCAGGCCTAGTACATATCATTCCATACATAATTGAACCAACAACAACATCATAGGGTACATTCATCATATATTTCATTTCTTGCTCAGTTTTAGGACAATCTTCCTTAGAAAATACAAGATGCCCTCCTAAGGGTATAGCATTAGACTTAACATTCACAATTTCAAACTTGTCTAACACCTTAGCAAAATATTCAGACTGAGACAAACAGATAGCACCATTTGTTCTATCCCTTGTTATTTTTACCCCTAAGATCTTTTGAGCAATTCCTAAGTCTTTCATGTCAAAATGTGCAAACCAGACTTAGTCAGTTTTATGTCATGCATTGAGGAACTGATCAGCAACAAATCATCAACATACAGCAGCACAAACAATGGGGCATTATTTTTCACTCTTTTCAGATAAAGGCATGTAACATACTTGCTTCTCACAAATCCTAAGTCAAGCATGCAACTATCAAATTTCTTATTCCACTGCCTAGGTGATTGTTTTAATCCATAGATAGATTTTCTAAGCAAACAGACATGATCTGGTTTAGTTTTATCAATAAAACCTTCAGGTTGACACAAGTGAACTGTTTCAAGCAAATCACCATGTAAAAATGCAGTTTTCACATCCATTTGTTCAATATGCCAATCAAAGACATCAGGCATAGCAATAAGCAATCTCAATGTTTTATACTTGACAACTGAGGCAAATATCTCATTAAAATCAATGCCCTCTCTTTGGTGAAACTCCTTAGCCACTAACCTAGCCTTAAACCTTGGTGGATCATTAGGTGAGTTACCTTATTTTATCCTATACATCCATTTACATGCCAAAGGTTTAACATCAGCAGGCCTATGTACAAGTTTCCAAGTATTGTTATCATGCATGGATTTGATTTCTTCTATCATAGCCTTTTTCCATTTTTCAGCTTCATTACTAGACAAGGCTTGCTTATATGTATCAGGTATTACATATTTAATTTTTTCAGCAGCCATTAGAGCAAACTCAACAATATTACATCACTTATCATCATGTTTCTCATCACACTCAACAATGTTGGCCTTATATTTCCTATGAGGAATTCTAGTCCTAGGTTCCCTGTCTCTAGTCAATTGATAGTTATTAATGCTAGGTTCTGTTTCATGCACAGGGGACTCAGAAATATCAGGCATAGCAGTAACATTTTCATGCAAGTTTTCAGGCACATTCACCCTATGATCAATATACAAATCATCAGGCAAGTTAGGCAAATCAGGTATAGCAGCAGAAGATGTATTTATGCCAAAATTAGATGATCCTATAGCAGCATTTTGATCACTAGTGTCCATAGGATTTAGAGCTGAGTTTGAGTGAGAGGGACTTACAGTGCTAGCTCCCCCACCTAATTGGTGAGGTAGCTCATTACCTGAAACAGCGGGGGAATTGCTCCCCTCATTTGTGACTTCCAGCATCCCATCACTTAAATCCAGTGACTATCCCATCTCAGCTGTTGCATCTCCGTGATGATCATCATCTTGTCCCTGGTTCAGATTAAATCCTGAGGGAATAAAACTGGTCACACCTTCAAGTGTACCATGAGACTCAACAGCATGGTTTAGTTTAGACTTAAAGTGGAAATTCAGTTCATCAATTGTCACAGAACAAGACACAATGACTTTGTACCCTCCTGGTTGTATCATTAGCAGTTTATAGCCTTTAACTCCTTCAGGATACCTAAGCATTATGCATTTAGCAGCCCTAGGCTGGAGTTTACCATCAGACACTTTGGCATAAGCAGTGCAGCCAAAGGGCCTGAGGTGGGAGAGGTTTGGAGGTTTCCCAGTCCAAAGCTCCTGGGGGTTTGAAGTTTATGGCTGAGGAAGGACGTCTGTTAATCAAATAAGCAGATGTGACTAGGGGAGAGCAAACGGTAATTTACCGTTTTACCGTTTACAGTTTACCAATTTACCGAAATGTAAAATTCTATTCCGTTTACCGTTCCGATTTACCGTTTTACCGATATTTCGGTAAAACGGTAAATCGGTAAATTTCGGTAAATTTATCGAATCTACCGAGTTTACAGAAAATTATTATTTTTATAATTTTTTTAAATATATATTACAAATCTTATAAATATATATGTTGATTTCTAATATATATAAATATTTTTTTAAATTTTTTTCTTTATAATATATAATATATTTATTTATATTTTCGGTAAAACGGTAAATCGGTAAAACGGTAAATTTATTCCGTTTACCGTTTTATCGTTGGTAAATTTACCGTTTTACCGAACCGAATTGACTCGGTAACGGTACATTTACCGACGGTAAACGGTAATTACCGAATTTTGCTCTCCCCTAGATGTGACCACAGCCTCTCCCCAAAGAGTTGGTTTACCTCCAGCACTAATCATCATAAATCTAGCTTTGTCTAAAAGGGTCATGTTCATCCTCTCAGCAGTTCCATTCTGCTGAGGAGTACCAGACACAGTCAAGTGTCTCCTAATCCCATGTTTTGTGCAATATTCATTAAATGCCTTGTTACAGAATTCCAATCCATTATCTGTTCTTAAACATTTGACTTTAAGTTCAGTTTGACTCTCAACCATGATCTTCCAATTCTTAAAGTTTTCAAAAGCCTCATCCTTGATTTTTAAAAGAAGTACCCATACTTTTCTAGATTATTGATCAATAATTGAAAGGAGATATGATCTTCCTCCTATTGTAGGGACCTGGGCAGGTCCCCACAAATCAGAGTGGACATTCTCCAAAGGTTTTTTGACAACAAAAGAAGATTTGCCGAAAGGATGGGCTGATTTTTTTACCAAAAACACAAGTTTTACAGAATTTCTGATCAACAGGCTTACAATCAATCAAACCATATTTAGATAGATAATGCAGTCCTTTATTCCCTATATGACCAAGCCTTGAATGCCACATTTTAGTGTCTAACAGATTTTTATGTTCATCAGATAGGTTGATTTCAGAAGAAGAGATCACATGGTAGAGACCTCCCTTCTCAATTCTTTTAATCACAACTATGTCATCTCTTATCATTTCTCTAACTCCCTTAAAGGTTGTTATCTTGCATCTAAGTTTATCAAGGGCTGATTCTGACATTAAACTTCTCCTCAGATGGGGCACCCACCTCACATTTTGTAGAGTTCTCACAACACCATCAAACATCCTGAAAGGAATTGAGCCAATTCCCTTAATTCTCAATGATGTGTGATCACCTAGAATAACCTCACCACCTTCACAAAGCTTCAGAGAACTGAAGAGATGCTTGTGTGGTGTGGCATGCATTGTGCAGCCAGAATCAAGGATCCAAGCGTCACTCTCATGCCCATCAGACATGAGAAGCAACTCATTGTGATATTGAGGATCCTTTTCACAAATATTAGACTGTCCAGATTGTTGGTTATTCTTATTCCCTTTGTTCTTTTTATCCTCAATTCTTTTATAATAAGAACTAGCATAGTGACCTAGCTTGCCACAATAGTTGCACTTAACAGGGGTATTCCTTTGAAAGTTGTTGTTATTTTGTGAAGATTGTGAAGACTTATCAAAGGTTTTCTTATTCTGAGAATCACTGCCATTCTGAGATCCATTATTGTAGTTCTTATTCTTTGGTTTAAACTTGTTCTTTCCCTTAAACATCATAACCTCAGATTTTACTTCAGTTTTAACACCATTTTTACCCTTAAAAACTTTTAGACTTTCATTCTTTTGAGTAACAGCTTCAAGGATCTTGGAGACTGTTAGCTCTTCACTTCCATACTGAATAACATCCCTAAGGGTGTCAAACTGTGAAGGAAGAGAATTAAGAAGAATGACACAGAGATGTTCATCTTTAATTTCATCCTTACATTTTTTCAAATCATGAGTTAATTTTAAGAAGATGTCAAGGTTCTCTTGTAAGCTCATAGACACATCCATCTTAAAAGTAAAGAGCTTAGTTTGCAAAGAGATCCTATTGGGGAGAGATTTAACCAAATACAACTTTTCTAGTTCATCCCACAATGTTTTAGGTTCAGTATGATGCATTACTTTCCTAGCTACATCATCTGTTAGCCTCATCATGATCTCAGAATAAGCAAGTTCTTTCATGTCTATTTTCTGTTGATCTGAGGTAGGAACAATCCATTCCTCAGTCACAGCCCTATAGCATTTTTCCTTAACCAATATAGCTTTCATCCTCATCTTCCACATACTGAAATCAGAGGTCCCATCGAAGGGCTTGATTCTCATGGCATCAGCCATCCCAAAAGAGAATCAAGTCCAAGGGTTAACAAGAAAAGATAATCAAGCACAAATGATGATCAAGATTGCTCAAGATCACACGATTTGGCTCTGATACCACGTAGTAATTGCTAACTCATATGGAACTACCTTCCCATATTGACTCAAAAGCCTAGACTTGAGAGTCATGGTTTGGTAATCATATATAAGCTAACAATTCTTCTCCTCACTTAGCAATGTGGGACAATTTCTTCAAGTGCACATTCCCAACAAGTAGAGAATAAGGCAAACTTAAAAATCAACACTCATGTACTGTATTTTGCAGTCGGAACTCAATAGAAAACAACTGAAAATTACTCTTTCTTTTATCTTGTTGTAGTTAGCTCGATAAAACAAAATAGAACATTATTTTCATGTATGGCACATGTATTTCTTTCTTCTCATGTTTCTTTATACCAAACATATCCAAATAAGAGTTACAAAAAGACAAGAAAAAAGAGAGCTCCTTCTCTCGCCGCCTCAGTTCCAGCCCTCGTTACCGCCGCCTCATTTCCCTCTGTAGCCGACTCCAATCATCCCTTTCGACCAACTCCTCCTCCTTCATCAGCTCCGCCTCTTCGACCCGCCTCATCCCCGCCTCTCAAACTCAGTCGCCTCCATGTCTCCTCTCCGATGTTGCTCTTCAGCCGGTGGTTGAGGGCCTTGGCACTTGGATTGGTGACTTGGGCTGGTGTTTGGGGTGAGGATGGTGGAGTTGGGGATAAGGGCGTGTTTGCAGCGGTGGTGGCTGCTATCAGAGCGAGGATTGTTGGTGACGGATGAGACTGTTGGAGCGCTGGCTATGGTGTGTGGAGGGGGGGGGGGGGAGTTGGGGTGTTTATTTTGGGTGTTCTTATGTAAATTTGTACATATTTCTATGTATTCAAGTTTTCTCCACCAGTTCAGTTGAGTGATGCCTGACAGCTTTGGCTGTTTGTTTTGGTCGCCACCGCCAGGGGTGGTTGTAAAAGGTTGTCCTTGTGATGGATTACAAGGACTTGGTGCTGGGTATGTTGGATTACACACGGTGGAATGTGTCTTGGCTTCATGTGCCGACTAGATTTGCAACGTGCTTCTTTTCACGCGAGAAGTCATTGTTGCTGTAGCCTTTCTCCCCAAACAAGATTGTTGAAGAAATGGATCTAGAGCAATTTGGATGATTTTCTTTTCTTTATCATTATTGTCCAATTCTTGTATGTTTCTCCTCGAATGACTTGTAAACCTTATAAAAAAACTATAATTTGATTCCATAAAACAACAAAAGTATCATAAAAAACAAAAACATCTTTCTTAACTGTTGCACAGGTTCATCCAGCCTCAAAAAAACGGGACAATGCTAAGTGTCGTAGTAGCGTCATCATCCTGCAAGATTTCCTATTCTACATGTTCCTGCTCAGCTTTGAGAAAATAAGATTCTTATAATTCATCATGAGATTCATCATCTTCTTCTTCTGATCCACCCGCTCCTCCAGCAGGGCCTCCAGATTTCTGGTACACAGCTGTAATGATAGGGTTGCATACTGCTTCCACCTCCTTCAACTTCTCTTCATAATCTTCCTTTTCTGCAGCCTGGTTTTCATCCAACCATTCAAGAGCCTCCTTTATAGCTGTCTCAATTTTCTCCTTCTCATCACTCTCCAGCTTTTCAGCAAGCTTGTCCTTGTCATTGATTTGGTTTTTCATGTTGTACACGTACGTCTCCAGACCATTGCGAGCATCAATCTTTTCCTTCACTTTTTTGTCTTCGTCGGCAAACTCTTCTGCCTCCCGAACCATGCGGTCAATCTCCTCCTGGCTCAATCTACCTTTATCATTAGTGATGGTGATCTTCTCATGTTTACCAGTTGCCTTGTCTTCAGCTTTCACGTTGAGAATACCATTGGCATCTACTTCAAATGTGACTTCAATTTGAGGTGTTCCCCTGTTCAACAATCAGACAGGCCACTGTTATTTACTTTGTTTAATAATGAAAATGAAAGACCGGTGTTGTCTCAAGAACAGGAACTGTATAGCTGCGGAGAATGGAGACAAACCTTGGAGCTGACGCAATTCCAGTGAGGTCGAATTTACCAAGTTCCCTACAGTCCTTCGTAAGACTTCTTTCACCTTCAAACACTTGAATGGACACTGTTGTTTGCTGGTCCTGGTAGGTGGTGAATACTTGTGATTTCTTGGTTGGGATGACAGTGTTCCTGGGGATCAACTTGGTCATGACCCCACCGACTGTTTCAATCCCAAGGGTAAGAGGAGCAACATCCAAAAGAAGGATATCTGCAAATAGTCCAAGACTGATGTCAGTTACAACAAACTGAAGATGTGTGGAACCAAGGAGCATAAAACAATGCATTCATTTACCTTTGGTTTCTTCACCACCCTCACCGCTCAAGATGCTACCTTGTACAGCAGCCCCAAAAGCGACAGCCTCATCTGGGTTCACACCCTTGTTGGGTTCCTTCCCATCAAAGTAGTCTTTCAATAGCTGTTGAACCTTTGGAATCCTGGTACTTCCACCGACAAGAACAATCTCATCAATTTGGCGCTTCTCTAATCCTGCATCATCCATAGCTTTCTTCACTGGTCCCATTGTCTTTCTGAATAGATCGTTGTTCAACTCTTCAAACCTAGCTCGTGTCAGTGGCTCAGAGAAATCCGTGCCATCGAAAAGGGACTCAATTTCTACACGGACTTGATGCTGGCTACTCAAGGCTCTCTTTGCACGTTCAGCTTCTCTTCTCAGCTTACCAAGAGCTCTGTTGTCCTTGCTTATGTCCTTTCCATGCTTCTTCTTGATCAATTTGATGAAGTACTCCATGATCCTCTGATCAAAATCCTCTCCTGCATTAGAATACCAAAAGGTTAATATACAAGTCACAAGTTTCTGAGTAAAAATCAACTCAGTATATACACGTGATTAACATAATAATTAAGTTGCGCTCTTACCTCCAAGGTGAGTATCTCCATTAGTGGCAAGAACTTCAAATACACCATTGTCAATTGTCAAGATGCTGACATCAAATGTTCCACCACCGAGGTCAAAGACAAGGATGTTCTTCTCACCACCTTTCTTGTCCAAACCATAAGCAATGGCAGCAGCAGTGGGCTCATTGATAATTCTAGCAACATTTAATCCAGCGATGACACCAGCATCCTTGGTAGCCTGTCTTTGGGCATCATTGAAGTATGCTGCACATTGATCAGTCCAAAGTTAGGAACATGAGAACTTCTTAAGTTTGTCATTTGAATATATGACTACATTAACGACTATTGAATAGCTCAAACTCACCCGGAACTGTTACCACAGCATCTTTGATTTTCTTCCCAAGGAATGCTTCAGCTGTCTCCTTCATCTTTGTCAAAATCATGGCACTGATTTCCTCAGGGCTGAACACCTTAGTTTCTCCATTGTTAATCTGGACTTGCACGTAAGGTTTTCCATCCTTGTTCACAATCTTGAACGGGAAGAGTTTCATGTCCCTCTGGACCTCTTTGTCGTCAAATCTGAAGATATCAATCAAACACAATAGTCAGATATTATTCAGTCAAAATCATAAAACGTGGAAAAATGAGTACCAAGTAAGAGAAAATGAATTACTTTCTCCCAATGAGTCTCTTGACATCAAAGACGGTCCTCTCATGGTTCACAGCTGCTTGATTCTTAGCTGCCTCACCAATAAGTCTTTCAGTGTCTGTGAAAGCCACCCATGAAGGAGTGATACGGTTTCCTTGGTCATTCGCTATGATTTCAACATGACCATTCCTGTAAACACCAACACAAGAGTATGTCGTCCCAAGATCAATCCCAATAACGGTTCCCAACTTAGTGGCCTCCTCCTTTGCAATGGAAATTGCAAACAAACATCCTGCATTATAGTAGATTTTCAGGTATTGTTACATCTGATCATTCTCAACTAATATATATCTCATGCACAGAAATCAGTATCTCCTACAAAAAAAGTAGAATTGAAGAAAGTAAACTGAGTTTGGCATTTCGCTGTCAACAGAATTTGCATTTCTTTACAAGGTTGAATCCAGAAAATTTTCAAGCTCGATGCATAATGGGATCCAATTTCATTTTATGAAGTAGGAACTTCCAAAAGACAAAAAACTATGAATCAGTGATAAGTCAACACTTGTTGTAACTGTAGCTTCTAAACTGTTTAAGATCCAAAACTATGACTATCCATATTGCATCAACTAATTGAGCACAACACACTATCCAAAAAAAAAACTAATTGAACACAACACTATCTCATCAGATCCAAATCCCCAAAACCAAGAGCCAACAGCATCTCATCAGATCCACTCCACCAGCTCAGCTTATAAACTTAAATCCTCATCATCTACAGATCTAAGCATCAAATACACACATATAAACCTAGATCTACACTCTACAAACTTATCTCACTAATCTACAACCAAAAACTTAGCTCGATCAACTCAAGCAAGTAAATCGAATAAACACTTACCGAAGCAGACGATCGCGAGCACGACCAGCGAGCCGCCGCGCCTTCTCCACGACGCGTCCATGTCTCGTACGACAGTAACAACGACCTTTTGACGAATCTGATCAGTCTAATTTGGAGTCGAGATCGCGGAGAAGATCTTTATGTTGAGTTTTAGCTACGAGAGGCTTTTATAGGCAATTTTCTGCGAAGTAGTGTTTTTTAAGTGCAATTCCGATCTTGTCATTTCGATGACGTGGACCAATGAGAGTGAAGCTGGGTATGTGTTCTGGCCAATGAAAGTGGAGCTCTGGTTGGGGGAATATAAGCTGTTGGATTAAGTTTGATGGACACGTGGTGGTAAAGCGTGGATCCGAGTGGTTTGGCTGGTCAAAGAAGTCGTCGAGACGTGGCTGGACAGCTAAGATTGGGAAATTTGATTGTTTTGTACAAAATGATCCTCAGAGTTCACGGCCATCTTCTTAGCCTCAAGTTTGTAGATTTGAAATATTACAGATATGCTATTCTTTTTTTATATGCTTCCGGTATCTCCCACCATAACTAAAAAAAACATGGCATCCATCTCTTTTATCCATTTATCTTTCATTTAGTCAGATTCATGACTAATGATCAATTAGGTCATATAACCTTACTCATGACCAAACATAACGTTCATCATCATTCTCTCTTATTTCGACATATATACAAGGGGGAGTTGGTTGAGAACAGTGGCGGATCCAGAATTTTTTTTGACTGGGGGCAAAATAATTTTTTTCCGAAGTACTTTTGTCGAAATAGAGCTTTTCGAGGATTATTTTTTTGTCGAATTTGCCTATGCAGGATTTGGTAGGGGTGAAAAATGGGTTATTTATTTGATTTTTAAAAAAAAATGAGTATTAATCTATATTGAACTCAACTTGAAGTAAACTGAAACTAAGTGAAATTTTAACCTAAAAAGAGTATTATAATAAAAGCCTTCACTCAAATACTTTACTTTGACTACTATAAATAAATACTTTACTAGAGTATTTAAATCAAATATACTTTAAATTCTTAAACAAAAATATATATACTTTAAATTCTAGATATTATCATCTATCTCCCAGGGTTAAGATCCGGTTACAAGTGATGTTATGGTAGGAAATAAGAATTAATTATGTCCATTGATCTATCTTAATCAACAGTCCAGATTAAACACCAAATAATTTTTAAAATCACCTAATCGGCGCTTGTGGGGTAATTTAGTCCCAAACAAAATCTGCAAAACACCCAATCCCGATAATTGCGAACCAAAATAGCGAAGCCGGGGCTTGCGAACCTCCAGACCTAATCGACGATCGAAAGTTGCTCAGCAATCCACCACCATCGGCGTCACCTACACAACTTCTCCATCCACAGCCGACCACGTCGCGAAGTTAGCCGAGTCGTTGAAGTTATCCGCAGTTCGCCTTCCGGATGCTAATGCGACGGTGATCCAGAGCTTCACATTCACAAACGTCTCTCTGATGCTCACCATCCCGAACATTCTGATCCCGGCGATCGCTGCGAATCGATCCAACGCTGCGCGGTGTGTTTTAAACCTATCAGACGACTGCCATGGGGCATGGAAGGTAAGTCGACAACTCCGCCAAAGAAATCCAACCAATTCTACGGTGTGTTTCCTCTCTAGGGTTTGATAGATATATGGTGTCGACCACTCAGTCGACCTAATCTACGTTTTAGGGTTGAATGCTAATGAGCTATATAGATTCGTAGCATAATACGTAGCACAATTCAGCAAGATGCGTAGCATATTGCGGGTTTTGTGTTGGCAGATAGGTTACGTAGCCATGTGGGTTACGTACCATGATTCGTAGCATACTAAAATACGTATCTTCATGTATCATGAGCATAGCATACTGCATAGCATACATATCTTCACGTATCTTCATGTATATAGGTTATGTAGCCATGAGTGTTACGTACCATGATTCGTAGCATACCGGTTTATGATTCGTAGCATACCGTACCATGATTCGTAGCATACCGTATCTTGATTCGTAGCATGCTAAAATTCGTATCTTCATGTATCAGGAGTATAGCATGCTGTGAGGTTCACCCAACAGAATTGGAAGAAACAGTTCCCAGTGTATTGTATGATATGCTGCAAAAGGAGGTTATTGCATCGAGGAAGCGAGTAATGAAAAGGACCAAAGCCTCAAAGACAAGGATGATGCTATTGATGTTTACTTCAGCTATTTTCTTAACATTTCCTGCTCATAATTGCCTGTCCATGGACTTAAATGTTTCAATTGTGTAGATGCTGGCTAAGAAAGTTGATACTTTAACCCACATCTCTGAGTACGAATTATGTATACAGGGTACGAATTATGTGTAAGAGGTTACGAAATATGTATTACAGGGTACGAAATTATGTATTAGGTTATGAATTACAGGTTACGAAATATGTATTATAACTGCTACGTATTATAACACAGTTGCTACGTATTATAATCCATTTGCTACATATTATAACACAGTTTTTACGTATTATAATAACACAGTTGCTACGTATTGTAATCCATTTGCTACGTATTGTAACACATTTGCTACGTATTATAACCCAGTTGCTACGTATTATAACCCAGTTGCTA
This sequence comes from Rhodiola chrysanthemifolia, assembly GCA_033675395.1. Taxonomy (NCBI): domain Eukaryota; kingdom Viridiplantae; phylum Streptophyta; class Magnoliopsida; order Saxifragales; family Crassulaceae; genus Rhodiola; species Rhodiola chrysanthemifolia. The sequence continues at coordinate 28,376,486 of CM066210.1, read as the reverse complement.
CGTATTATAATACAGTTGTTACGTATTATAATAACACAGTTGCTACGTATTATAATCCATTTGCTACGTATTGTGACACAGTTACTACGTATTATAACACAGTGCATAACTGCTACGTATTTTAACAAGAAATGCGAATGAATTCATTCAATCATGATTCGGTTTACAATTCTAGCAACTGGAAACATTTTTGCATGCAACAAACTGAAAGCAACAAAGTTGATCACATCACTAAGGAAAGAACAAAAAGGAGGCGATATCAGCCATTTTAGACAGCCAAACTCAGTTTACAAACTCAGAATGAATTGCCTCCGTTTGATCAGAATAAAGAACAACAACAACGACATCTGGCATTTTCCTCAGTTTGCTGCAATTTAGTTTCTATCAAAGTTATTGTTTCTGTACACTGCTTGTGCTGTACAGTAATAGCCACTTTCTCAGCTTGTAACTCAGCAAGTTCTTGCTTGAGTAGTTGGGCATCATTTTCAGCGCATCCTGCTCGATCATTGGTCTCTTTGGCTGCCATCTCTTCACTCCCATCTCTTATTACTCTCAAATCTACATCACAAACACAACAAAATAAAAATCAAATGTTGGACCGGTCCACAATGATCCGAATCTTTATAAGCAATTAGCAAGCTCTACTCGAATTGATCTTGAGCATCACCAACAGACTAATTGTCCTGCAAATAAAAATTTGATGCTACTAGAACATATTCAGGCAGCTGATGAAAGCACTAAATAGAGACTCGTGTACAAGTAATGGAATTAGTGATTAGAAGCCAAAAGTTCATTCAAATATGTACCTGTAACACCTAGGGCAGACAGATCCCACAAGACATTGAAAATAAAACACCATGAATGAAATATAAAACATGAACTTTGAAAATAAAGCAACCCTTAATCCATACATCAACAACACACATAGCTTAAATCCACTGTGACAATCCTCCCTGCGATCATCACTAAAGAATAACCCATGTTCTCCTTACCTTTACCACTAAAATAACTCCATTAGTGGTCTGCCGCTTCAAATTCAATCACCACCCCGGCAAGAAGAAAAATTAACGAGCCCTAATCCTCCCCATATCAACAGTCCTAATCCTCATATTCCTATAAAAAAACAGATCCGGAAACAATTCGAATATGAGGATCCGGCCATGGAAGTCCCACACCTCTCTTTGAATTCAACGAGCCCTAATCCTCCCCATATCCCGGAGCTCTCGGTGCTCATGCATCAAACCCCTCCTTTACTTTCCTCTTCCAATTCGTCGCACAGCCGGAACCCTAGAATCCCCCAAGCACGAAAACCAAACAATACAAGCGCCGAATTCAACACGATTGTGTTGGAGGACGAGATCAATTCTGGCGAAAAAATAGGATCCAAAATACACTATTTTGTTTTTCTGCCCAAAGTACCCTTTAGCCATTAATTTTTATTTAATTAAATGTCAAAATTACTGTTTATTTACAACCGCCCGATCTTAGATCCAATTGCCAATTTAAATTCTCATTTCTTACCAAAACACACACTTCCTACCTGATCTTACAAATGTATAACATATGTTCAAGTTAAAATTCAAGTACTTTTAAATAGGTCACCAAATTATATAAATTTAAATTTATTCTTGGATTAATGGGGGCATGATATTGATATCAATGGGGGCAAATATTAGAATTATTAATACATTAAGCAAATTATCCTATTAAAATTGAAAATTTGAGAAAATGAGTGGGGGCAGCTGCCCCCATTACCTTCAACGTGGATCCGCCTCTGGTTTAGAACCCCTAAAAATTCGAGAACCCAAGAATCAAAATCTCACCTTTGGATCAAGTTGCATCTGTGAATATGGTGGTGACACATGTCCCACTAACTGTTTTCATTCATTATGCATTTTTAGCATGCATTTTGCCTAGATGCATTTTAAGCTTTCGGAAACTTAGGCAAAAACTGGTGTATTTTCAAAAATGCATAACGAAGATCAAACTGCATAACGAAGGGGTTCTCAAAGTTCTCGAAAAAAGAGGGGTTCTCATTTGAGCGCTCCTCTATATACAAGCATATAAATATCAAAATGTATAAAATGTATCTCTGCTTATAGATTTGCAAAAGTTATGAATATTGGTGATTATTTCATTTTTTTAGTACTTTGTAATTTTCAAGATATATTCGTTGCAATATCTAGATTTAAACTGATAAAATTCTGACACGTGACAGGTGTCGCATTAAGATTGGTTCAACTCTCATGATCAAAAATAAAAAAGATCATGGGAGCCAAATTTTGGTTTGCTAATGGGATGACCATTTCGGAGTGCATGATTTTTCTAGTCACCTCTCATGACTCTTTTTTATGAACCAAAAGATCATGGTGGGGATGCTCTTCCAGTAACGGAACCATATTTAATTGTGGGTGACAAGTTTTTCCAAATTTTTTGTATTATATTGTTAAGTGATAATTTAAATAATAAAATTAATCTATTTTTATGTTAAAGTTAATTTGATGTTTAAAAGTGTGTCGTGGAAGCATATATGATGGCTTTTTGGGAAATCATGCTCTATGTTGTTCGACTTTACATTGGTGCGAATTGTAAGAATTAGAATTTATTAATTTTTGCTAAGAGTCAATTACATTAAATAATTAAACTAGTGTAATGCTTCATTAGGTAAATGTATAAAAAATTCACGTTCAAGTTGAAAGTTTGTTTCACACTAATGCAATACCTGCTACAAACTAAAGAAACTAGTTTTCTCTTTTGTTACAGTTACATGTATGCAGGTATCGGCCCTCCAAGGGTGTAAAATATATCTAGTTTCTTTAGTTTGTAGTCTGTTTTGTATGGCTTTTGCGACCCATTGATCTTTTTGTGGGAAGGGAGTCCCTTACTTTGTGTCTTTTTGAGTCTCCCGCCTCAGGCGGCCCTTTGTAATTGTCAGGTCCAGGTTTTTTTTGGACCCTATTAATAAATCCGCTGGCAATGTCGATTTTGTTTTATAAAAAAAAGTTGAAAGTTTGTGTTGAACTCTTGTGTTGTATGTTTGTATTTGAGCCAATTGGATTAGGATTCTAATATTTGATTTTATTTAAAAATAATATAGATGAAAACGCCAACTACTAATTCATTCTTAAAAGAAAATTACTTACTCAATTTACCGAACAATTATATTTTTTCGAAAAGAAAATTATGAAGAGTTTACCTTGCAACAAGATGGTAGGTGATTTCTTGCCGGATTGTTTAGTCGTCAACATTTAAAAGAAATAACTAAAATGTGTAGCGCTAATTCAATCATTAATGATTTAACATTATTTCACTTGGTTTGCAAAAGGAGGGCATTTTAATATTTAATTACGTCGTATCATTAACTAAAAATAAATGGACAACATGGGTGGTGGCCTGTTGATTAACGATTCCGTCATGAATCCTTACACCCCCGGGTTCAAATCATGGGGACACCAATTTTCCTCACAAAATTGTGAGTTTTTCCTCTTCTTTTTCCTTTCCCTCTCGCGGATGCCTTCCTTGTCCCGCCTCACGTGTGGATGCTTCCTAAATCCATTGTGGATGCCTTCCTCTTCCATGCTTGCGCGTGGGTGTGTTGTTGCCCTCCGATGGAGGTGCTATTCGATTGTCTTGATGGTGTTGTTGCCCTCCAATGAAGGTGATATTCGACCGTCATGATGGACATGGCGTGTCCTGCAATGGTAAAGGTGCCCGATGTGGCATGTACTTAAATGTTGAAGAATGTACAAGTGGTTTCAGGGTAAATGTGCGCGGATCTATGGTAAAGGTGTCGGACCTGGCCAATGCTTCAAGATGCGGATATGTGTACCAAATATTTCAAAATATGATCATGATGCCTTGATAAAGTTTCGAAGATTGATATATGTACAATATGATTAAGGCTATCGCGATATATATTGAAAATGTTATGAATTGTACCCTTTCATAAAAAACAACTAAAAATAAATGAAAAACAAGTAAATTTAATAATTTTTTAAATTTACTCTGAATTAGAATTTGTTATTAATTCAAACTATATTGGGAAAGAGTTAGGATCAAATAAGGTTAATAGTTTTCATTTCCCGTCTCATGAAAAACCCTTTTCGCTCCGCTTAGCCCTATCCCCCTCTAGCGGTATTTTAGTGATAGGTTCTATAGGAACTGGACGCTCCTATTTGGTCAAATACCTAGCGACAAGTCAGGGGCGGATCCAGGAATTTTTCGGACCGGGGGAGATAAATATTTTCGGACCGAGGGCGGATCTAGCAATTTATTTTCATACTAGATGGGTCATATAATCAAAATGACTCGGGGCGAGATGTAAAAATCATTCAAAAATACATCGAATTAGACTAGTACTAATGAAAAATCGGAAAATCGACCGGGGTGGATGCCCCCTCCCCACCATGTAGATCCGCACTGGCGACAACACCTATGTTCCTTTGGTATTTCTGAACAAATTCCTGAATAACAAGCCTAAAGGTTTTGTTATTGATGATAGTGACACTATTGATGATAGTAACGAGAGTGATGCTAGTGACGATATCGATCTTGACCTCGATAGGGAGCTGCTAACTCTGATGAATGCACTAAATATTGATATGATGCGGGCAATAGACCGATTTTCTATCGCCCTTCAATTCGGCCATAGACTGTTCTCTTCTCTGCATCATTAGCATTTAGCATCGTCATCATACTCGTTCGTCCTTGTCTCTCCCGATGCTCATTTGAAGAACCGATTTCTCGAGATCTCTGAAACCCTAGAAATTCCAATGGCCGCGATCGCATCACCGCTGAACTTCGCCGCTTCGCTCTGCTCCACGAGGTCCGTTTCGCCTCGGTTTCTTACCGCGGCACGTCTGACTCGCTACCGTCCGTTGATTCGGCATCTGACGATGTGTTCGCGGCTCAATTCGTTAGGATCGTCTGGCGACGTGAGTCCGGACGAAGAAATGGAATTTGAGTACGAAATGCATTACGGAACATCGCGATTTATGGGGACGCCGGTGTTCGTCGCGCTGCCGGTTGATGTGGTGGGACCGGCCGGGCAGGTGAGAAGGAAGAAGGCGATGTTGCAGTCTTTTAGAGCTTTGAAGACGGCGGGAGTTGAGGGAGTGGTTATGGAGGTGTGGTGGGGGATGGTGGAGAAACTTGAACCGGGAGTTTATAATTGGCAGGGGTATACGGAGATTGTTGCAATGGCAAGAAGTTACGGGTTGAAGGTTCGTGCTGTTATGGCTTTTCATCAGCGTGGTTCTGGACCTCAGGATCCTTACTGGTTTGTATTACCTTCTACTCCGTTCTTGTGCTCATTCTTGTACCGATCATATCTGTGTATTGGAGGTTTTTACAAGTCTTGGAGAGTGTTATACCATTGATATCTTTTTGTTTTGAGTCGAGCACTGTGTGATGTACCAGTAAAGATAAGTGTTGCGAGGGCTTGGTTACATTGATATTGCTAAGATTGGAAGATCGATTAAAGAATGATCTCACAAAATGTTGTGTTTAGATGTAACCAAATATACCAGTGATATTTATGAGTTAGATATTATATTAGCTTAATAGATCATGCATTTTTCATCGCATGGACAAACAATTACTTTTTTCCGATGATTAAAGTCTCAAGCTCAATAGGTAGTTTGGATTCCTTGGATGCAAAGACTGATGGAGCCCTGAACCTTCATTTATCCATATAGTGATGTATATATCCTATGGCTGTACAATGCTTGAATGAGTTTGTATTCGTTCTACTAACAAGAGATTAGCTCAGCCCATGGATCCTCCTTGTGTACGTTGTATGTTGACCAGTTGCCACAATAACTATGAATATGTGCGACAGTTTTCAAATTGTTTATTGGCTTTTGTCTTCTGTTCACCAAGCAAAACCATTTTTGTGCTATGTTGAAGTAAGAATGTGCCTTAGTTGCTTTCCCTGTTGGTCTAAATTTTCTGGTACTTTTTATGAAGGATTCCACTTCCACAATGGGTGCTGGAAGAAATGAATAGAGATCCAGCTATAGCTTATTCAGACAGACATGGGAACATCAGTATGGAATACATATCATTAGGATGCGATCATCTTCCTGTTTTGCATGGAAGATCACCAATTCAAGTATATGCAGATTTCATGAGAAACTTCAGGGATACCTTTAGGCATTCATTTAACATAACTATAACTGTAAGATGGTCCTACCAGATCTTTCATTTATCTTTTGTAATTACTTATTAAGTATGTTATCTTGTCACTTGTGTGACTCTGTTAACCTGAACGTCAGGATTATGTCAGCTATCTAACTTCTTCATTGTCATGTGTTTCTTCATTCTAAATTTTTATGTGTTGATGCAGGGTATTCAAGTTGGGATGGGACCTTCTGGTGAGTTGAGATATCCTTTGGCTCCCCCTTCTCAGAAGCTTGCATGGCATCGGCAGTCACATGAACTTGGGGAGTTTCAATGCTATGATAAGGTCAGTTTAGTGTATCATTTCATGCTATATATTGGTGCTTATCATGGGTGGTTATTTACACCACAGAACTGCTAGGAAAAGGATGGGTTTGATACTATATTAAATTACTATTATCATTTTCAGTACATGCTCGCATCTTTGAACGCTTGTGCTGGGAAGGTTGTTAGGCGAGAATGGGGAATTGGTGGCCCTTTTGGGACCAGCGGCTTGATGCAGAATCTTGAAGAAACTGAGTTCTTCAGGAGTGATGAGGGCTCTTGGAACACCCCATATGGGAAGTTTTTTCTTGGATGGTACTCTAGCATGCTGCTCCTTCATGGCGAAAGGATCTGCAGAGAAGCAGAGACTATTTTTCGGGGCACAGGAGTTATCATGTCGGCTAAGTTAGCTGGGATCCATTGGCATTACAGCACACAGTCTCACGCTTCTGAAATAACAGCCGGATATTACAACACCTCGACTAGAGATGGGTTTTTACCAATTGCTAGCATGTTTGGTAGATATGGGTTCAGCTTATGCTGTACGTGTTTCGAGATGATGCGAGACATTGTTGAGAAGCAGATGAATATAACTAGTAGCCCTGAAGGTTTCCTTAAGCAGCTCCTTGTTGCAGCCGGAATACGCAATCTGGCGCTAGAAGGAGAGAACAGTGCTACCGGGTTGGATGATGAATCGTATGAGCAGATCGTAAGGACATCAAAGATGTATTCAAGCGGAGGAAATAGAACTTTTTCATTCAACTTTTTGAGAATGGACCAGAATCTGTTCGAGTACAAAAACTGGGTGCGGTTCACTCGTTTTATGAGACAAATGTCGTATTCAAATATATTTCGAGCCAGACTAGACTTTGCAGGCAACATGTTCCGGCCTTCCACATCAAATGGTGCCAAACTTGGTCTTGCAATGGCAGGTCTTTGAAGAGAATTTGCTGCGTTCTGGTTCCCCATTAATTGTACATTTTCCCCGTATATTCTCTAGTCGGTGTTGTGAGATTCGTAGTGGTATTCCCTGGGCCTGGTGTGTATGCATTGCCATCCTGTTATTTTTAGGAAAGGCTCTGGCTTCAGACACGGAAAAAAATACATCTTTTCGACTTATAGTAATGGTTTCCCTTTATTAGCAGCTGCTCGCTCCAATTGGAGTTCATGCATTCTCCTTGGGATGTCTGATCCATTATTAGATTACCAGATAGCCTTGCTAACATATGCAAGCGCACATATCGTGTTATATTAATACACCAAAAAGTAGTTCTTATTATATATGACCCAGGAAAATGAAGCGAAAAATGGAGCCTGATCACTGGGTACATGAGCATGATCGATGTTGCATATAAGTGACAATATTAAATTACATTTGTGGATCGAGTTTTTCATAGTATAATACGAAAGTAAACATGACAATAAAGTATATGGCATAGGACACATGTGAGAATTATATAAGTCGGGAAACATATACATTATTAATAATGAGGTAGAGCAATATTTCCTTAGCGAGCTCGATGTTAAAAAGCTACTTAATATTTTATTTTATTTTTCTCTATTCGACACTCTATAGCTAGTTAACCTACCATATAACCCATAGCCTACTACTCTTTGAGGTGTTTAGCGTGATGAGGGCGGGTTAGGCTCCAGTGTGTTTCAAACCTCGAAAAGATTTAATCAAATTACTGTTATTTGATCTATCCGTACGTGTAACAACTTTCAAAACCCAGCTGGCCGGTTCTGTCATTAGCAATAAGTAATATGCAATTTTTGAATGCCGCAAAATGCCACATTTTTATTATTATATAGAAATCTATCTAATAAGGCCCATTTATAATAAAATTTGAAATACAAGGCAGCAAAATTATAATTGGCTTCAGACCACCAAAACCGTTTAATTAGCCGCCTCAGCATTGCTAGTTGTCCACTTTTTACTCATAAATGTGAGTCAATTAGCAAAGTATTTCGTAACTATCATTATAAGTAATATGCAATTTCTCATCGTGGATTCTTTTCCATCATGAGTTTCCTCCTCATACATTTTTCTTAATAACAATTCTATCTGTCTTTTTTTTCTTTCCAAAGTTAAGATTTTGACATATGATTATAAGTAGACAACATTTTAATTTAAATGAGACTATAATTAAGCGAATGAGGGGCAAAAATGTAAAATCAATTAAAATAAACCCTACAGATAAATAAGATTATAAAAACGCATTAATTAAGACACAAACCCACTACACCATTTGGCTTCATATGTGACTGACAACTTTGGGCCGCATAAGTTTGTTTTTAGTCACATAAGGTCTTATGTGACAACGGTCAGTCACATAAGTTGTGCCGCATTAAGTCAAATGCGGCACAGTAATTGTTATCAGTCATATTATATGTAATGCTAACCTACAAAATGTCGCATAAGTATGTGGTTAGTCGCTTAAGTAGATTTTCGAAATCAACAAAAAATTCCATAAGTGAGCCGTATAGGTATAAGTAGTACAATGTCTGTCACACAAGAGACTATAAAAAGTTAAACCGATCAGCCGCATAAGTGATAAAGGATGCAAATTTTGTGGTCACATAAGTGACGTGAAGACATTCCGGTTAGTCACTTAAGTGTTGCAAGGATACTTTTTGTTGACACATAAGTCCAGTTATGTGGTATTATTATCAGATATCAGTCACATAAGAGAAATAAAGCATCCCTGTTTACGTCAGGTAGGTACTACAATTACAATTCGGTTGCATACGAAAATGTAATGCATCCCTGTCCTTCATGTTGTAACATGTTACAACATGTCAAAAGTTTCCAGCAGTATTCACCATTTACATGAAAACATAATAGTCTAAAAATTTGTAGCATTGCGACAACTTCAAAAAGTTGCATCATCAAGAGAGTTCCACACAACCAGTCTTCAGAGAGTTGGAGGCCAAAGCTCGCCCCATCCGAGACATTAGCCCCATGTCCTGAAGGTCCTCCTCCCACGCGCACCATCTCTTCAATGGCATGTAGCCTATCATTGAACTCTGCTTCTTTTTTAGCGGCGTCTTCTCTGGCCCTCATCAGCTCTTCCTTTAGAGATTGGTTAGATGGCCAGCCTCTTGGTTTCGGAGGCCTCCTTAGATTACCACCCGCTCCGGAAACCAGAGTACCTTTTTTTGCCCCACCGCTCTGCCAATTATATCCAGCTGGGTACTCGTGGGGAGAGGATCCTGAATGATGCTTGGGTCATCAGAGTGCTGCTCTTGTATCAGCTGGTTCACCTCTGCATTCATTTGTTCCTAAGGCAAGGCACAAATAAATTAATTACTGAAATGATACAACAAAACCTCGTATAAGATAATACTTGCAGTGACTACAAGATACCATTTAACATTATCAATCATGGCAATATTTAATCATAATCAAAAAGATTACAAACCAAACAAATCCATATTAAGGATGAGCTTACTCTTTATCAGAATGCAAAGGGTTACAATTGTTTGAAGTCAGGAATAAATTATTCTTTCATGAAAAACAAACTTTTAACATGCAAACTAGACATTGACATAATATGTTCAGTTGCACATAATCACAAAATCCATCAAGTATTCATAAAGCACGATATCATACATGTACATAACTGATCAACATGCTGCATGACTCCAATGATAATCCAAAGGACCGATTAAACTTCATTTACTTATGAAGACATAATTGAAATAAATAAATGCAAAGGATTACCATTATTCTCCCACTTTCAGGTTCTTGGTTGTAGACTTGTGCATATGTTGCAACATGAGGGGCTTTGTGACCTTTCTCCAAGTGCTCAATTGCTCTCATGGAGAACGGAGTGTTCCCGGAGTGATGGTTCATCTTCGTGTCTCGGGCAGCTTTCATTCTTTTTGATTTTGTCTTGATTTCGAAAAGGGAAGTTCATATTATAACTTAAGCAAATCACATAAAAGTTAGCACAATAAAGTCAGGTATTTAAAAACATTACCTGCTGTTCAGGTTCGTTGAAGTGTTGAAGGAGCCATCTCCACTATTCCCTGCGGTGGGTGAACTCCTTTGGGACCTTATTTCCATGCTTTAGATAATGCTTGTGACAGTCAGACTTCCAATCCGTATACCGCTTACTCGCTATTCTTGTTATATACTCCCACAGTAGAGTGTCTTCTTTTGGCAATTGAAAATGAGGCTACAAACAAGTATAAAGGGTCAAGTTGTGTAACTGTTCAATAAACAAAATGCAAACAAACAAAAGGAGAAAGAAAACTTACGCTCAAATAATTAACGACAATGTTCCAGTGCTCTTCATTTAACCGAGTGTATGTCGGCGCTGTCATTGGGACCTTCTGTCGCACACATGCCCCAATTTGGTGGCAGATCATACTCCGCACTTTCTTCACCACAGGCCCGTTTGCCTCCATGGAGCACTTGATGGACCATAATTATACGAATCAAAAACACAGAAAAACCCCCTTAATTAGACTGTTGGTCTATTTAACTTTTGCTTGTTAGTTCCGATATATTTCTACAGGGTATTTCAGAGCTTAGAGAGAAAACACGCTAAGGAGAGGAGTTTTACGCTAAAAAAGATCGCTCGCAATTTCTGGCCAGCCAAAGACCGAGAAACCCAGATCGCGCCCGCCGTCCAGCGCCCAGCGTCCAGCGCGCCTGCCGAGCTATTCGAGTCCAAATTCAAGTTGCCCGAGCAAACCATCTGATCTGACAATTCCGCCTCGACCAAAATGTTTAAAATGGAAAATAAGGTGGAAGATGTCGGAAAACCAAGGAGAATGCTCGAGCAGATTGGCAGTTAGCTCAATTCCAAGGCAAAGGCCCGGCGCGCATAGGCACCCAAACCAAGTCGCTCGACCTGACGGATGCATCTGGAAAATCTGGCTCGACCAAGATGTTTGGAATGCCCAACAACTTGGACAATCTCACTTCCCAGACAAAACGCCCGAGCCGATTAGCAGTTGGCCCAAGTCCAAAGCAAAAGCCTTGCGCATAGGCACCAAGACCAAATTGCTCGACCAAACCATGGAATTTGGAAATTCTGGCTCGACCATTAGTCTTAAAATCACTTGTCCATTCAAATCAACTATCAAATGCACTCATGGACTTGGTGACCGACCACCTTGCTTGGAGGTGGCCAAGGGAGGAGCTCCTCCCTCCATGGTGACCGGCGACCGGCGGCTCCTCCACTCATGGTGACCGGTGGCTTTCCTCCTCCCCCATGTGGCGGCTCCTCCTTGCTCCTCCTCCTCCTCCATTGGATCAAAGACACTTGCCCCTCATCTCCACCACCCATTTCTCCTCCCTTAGCCTATAAATACAACCCATCCATCTCATTTGTAAATCATCCTCAAATCAAAATTTCACTTATCTCTCTAAGTTTTGTAAAGTTTGGCTTTGGAAATAAAGATTGCTCCCTTGGCGCTTCAACGGTAGTAAGTTTTTAATATTTATTTTCCGTCTTTAATTTCTAGTTCCTTAGTTATAATGTTTAGCGCGATAAATAGTAGCTAAACTAGTCGTCCGGTAGAAGGGGTGGACTTGTATTATAAAATGTTTTAGACTATTAATTTAGTGTCTCGTCTTTATATTCAAAACTTGTTCTATGTGCCATATATTAGATCAGAACGTCCATGGTTGAGTGGATGCTTGAAATGGAAAAGCTCTTATGTGGAAGTTCGCAAACATACTCGGGTAAGTGGATGCTTGAAATGGCAAAGCTTATCTAAGGAGTTTGATCTCTCTCAAACACCATTTTGGGTAAATCGGAAAAGACAACTGATGGACCCAAATTATACGAATCATAAACACCGTAAAACCCACCAAATTAGACTGTTGGTCTATTTAACTTTTGCTTGTTAGTCCCGATATATTTCTACAGGGTATTTTGGCGCTTAGAGAGAAAACACGCTAAGGAGAGGATTTTACGCTGAAAAGATGTTAAGAGTTATTCTAAGGTCAAGATCAGACGCTGACTGAAGAAATCTCAAGGATCCTGAAATGGAATCACTCCAAACAAATCAAATCGAAGAGGAATTTGCATTGAAGACTCAACCGATCGGGTGGGAAAATGCCGCAGAATCCACCCGACCGGTTGAAGCAGTTCCAGGCCCTCCGCCGAGCTGACCAAACACTCAAATCAAGTTGCCCGAGCAAACCATCTCATCTGACAATTCCGCCTCGACCAAAATATTCCAAATGGAAAATAAAGTGGACAATGTCGGAAAACCAAGGAGAATGCTCGAGAAGATTGGCAGTTAGCTCAATTCCAAGGCAAAGGCCCGGCGCGCTTAGGCACCCAAACCAAGTCGCTCGACCCGACCGATGCATCTGGAAAATCTGGCTCGACCGAGATGTTTGGAATGCCCAACAAGTCGAACAATCTTGCTTCCCAGACAAAACGCTCGAGCAGATTGGCAGATTGGCCCAATTCCATAGTAAAGGCCCCGCGCGCATAGGCACCAAAACCAAGTTGCTCGACCAAAACATGGAATTTGGAAAAACTGGCTCGACCATTAGTCTTAGAATCACTTGGCCATTCCAAATCAACTATCAAATGCAAGCATGGACCAAGGTGACCGGCCACCATGCTTGGAGGTGGCCAAGGGAGGAGCTCCTCCCTCCATGGTGACCTGCAACCGGCGGCTCCTCCTCCCTTGACCGGCGGCTTTGCTCCTCCCCCATGTGGCGGCTCCTCCTTGCTCCTCCTCCTGCTCCATTGGATCAAAGACACTTGCCCCTCATCTCCACCACCCATTTCTCCTCCCTTAGCCTATAAATACAACCCATCCATCTCATTTGTAAATCATCCTCAAATCAAAATTTCACTTATCTCTCTAAGTTTTGTAAAGTTTGGCTTTGGAAATAAAGATTGCTCCCTTGGCGCTTCAACGATAGTAAGTTTTTAATATTTATTTTCCGTCTTTAATTTCTAGTTCCTTAGTTATAAGGTTTAGCGCGATAAATAGTAGCTAAACTAGTCGTCCGGTAGAAGGGGTGGACTTGTATTATAAAATGTTTTAGACTATTAATTTAGTGTCTCGTCTTTGTATTCAAAACTTGTTCTATGTGCCATATATTAGATCAGAACGTCCATGGTTGAGTGGATGCTTGAAATGGCAAAGCTCTTCTGTGGAAGTTCGTAAACATACTCGGATAAGTGGATGCTTGAAATGGCAAAGCTTATCTGAGGAGTTTGATCTCTCTCAAACACCATTTTGGGTAAATCGGAAAAGACAACCCAAAATGGATGCACACAGGCTAGTATACCTTGAAATGGGGTGCTAGTCTAAGTAGAACAAGGGCTTTACGTTTTTTGCAAAAGATTAGACAGTGTTGCAAGTCGAGTGCTTGAAATGGCCTTGATTCACTTTCGAACACTTTTGTAAAAGACTAGACAGTGTGGCAAATTGAGCGCCGGAAAAGGCCTTGATACACGTTTGAATACTTAGAAGATTCACTAAAGGTCAATGATAAACAGGATATAATACAAGGCCCCTGAAACCGAACGCTTTCTTTTAATTGTAATAATTATCAGTTACTTTTCAGTACTAAAACCAATCAACCAACCAATCAATCACTTAGCTGGTAGCTTTAAAACCAACCAACCAACCAACCTAAACACGCTCCCTCGCTGTACAAATTCCTTAAAGAACGACTATCCCCCTAATTCCTTTGGGTTCGACCCCTACTTACCACTTGCTACCCAGTAGTGTAGTCGCGAGTAGCGGACTATAAATTTATTTGTACATTTGCTCTGACGACGAGCATCTTGTCAACAACCCAAAATGGATGCACACAGGCTAGTATACCTTGAAATGGGGTGCTAGTCTAAGTAGAACAAGGGCTTTACGTTTTTTGCAAAAGATTAGACAGTGTTGCAAGTCGAGTGCTTGAAATGGCCTTGATTCACTTTCGAACACTTTTGCAAAAGACTAGACAGTGTGGCAAATCGAGCGCCGGAAAAGGCCTTGATACACGTTTGAATACTTAGAAGATTCACTAAAGGTCAATGATAAACATGATATAATACAAGGCCCCTGAAACTGAACGCTTTCTTTTAATTGTAATAATTATCAGTTACTTTCCAGTACTAAAACCAATCAACCAACCAATCAATCACTTAGCTGGTAGCTTTAAAACCAACCAACCAACCTAAACACGCTCCCTCGCTGTACAAATTCCTTAAAGAACGACTATCCCCCTAATTCCTTTGGGTTCGACCCCTACTTACCACTTGCTACCCAGTAGTGTAGTCGCGAGTAGCGGACTATAAATTTATTTGCACATTTGCTCTGACGACGAGCATCTTGTCAAATTGGCGCCGTTGCCGGGGAATTAGCCATAGGATAAGTTCTTTAAATCAATACGCGCTCGAAACAACCATGTCTCGCGAAGAAAGTCATCATGACTACCAGGATGACGACGAGATAAACCTGTACTATCGAAACAATGAGGAGCCACTTCCATTTATGGATGATCCGGAGCAACTCATCCGAAGCAGACGAGCTCGTGATAGGGAAGCCATCAGAAGAAACCAAGAACCACCCGAGGACCGAAATGCAGCTGGTCCAGTACGACAACCCCCTAGATATCCACCACCCCCACAACCTAGCCAAGTGCCAAGACAAGAACCCGCTTTCAATGACTACTACGGAGATAACAACAACTACCGCAAACCTACATTGAGAGAGCTCTCGGCACCAGATTTTAGAGTTCAGCCGTGGTGTATCTATGAAGACCAGGAGCTAGAAAACATCGTCATCAACACTTCAGTGGCCCACAACTTGCCAAAATTCTCAGGAACTCGTGGAGAATCAGCAATGACTCATCTCCAGCGCTTACATGGGATTTGCCAAAACCTCAAACCAAATGGCGTAAACATAGACGACTTTAAGTTAAAGGCGTTCTATTTTTCCCTCATTGATGCGGCAAACGACTGGTTCCTTTCATTGCCTTCCGGAAGCATCAGAACATGGGCTCAGATGCAGAAAAAGTTCTTAGACAAATATTACCCAGCAGGAAGAGCGATGCAAGTAAGGAGGCAACTGCAGGACATCAGGCAGGGACCCAACGAAACCATGTACGATTACCTGGAAAAATTCAACCACCTGGAGAGAAGCTGCTGTACCCTTGGACTGCCCGAGAAACTCACCGTGGAGTATCTCATTAACGGATTAAGACCCTTAGACAAAATGCTCCTGGATGCCTCAGCTGGAGGATCCATGATGAATCTATCATTAAGTGGCATAAGGAATCTTATCACCAACGTTGCTGAAAATGCTCGGTTTAGAGAAGAGACTACTCGTCAAGATAAATTCTTCCAAACAAAAAACGTCTTACTAGCCGATGCACTAGTAAACTCTATGCCTGAAGAGATGAAGCAGCTAAAGGAGATGATGATTCAAATCCTACGAAGGCAGCCAGTTTCGATAAAACCTTGCGAGTTCTGTGGTTCTGCAGACCACAAAACTAACGCATGTCCAACATTAATAGAAGAGGAACCGGCAGAAGTGAATGCAGTGGGAGGATACCAAGGATACAACAACAACAGTAATGACAGAGCCGGACAAAACAGACAGTATGGTCAAGCAGCCAACCCGAGCTGGCGTAACAATAACTATGCTCAGAAAGACGCACAACCAGCTGTCCCTCAACTAGCTCAGTCATTCTACCAAGCCCCCCACCGACAGTATAACCAGAACGCTCAATCAGCAGGCCAATATCAGCAAAGAGGATCAAATCAGTACCAAACCGGCCCGCATAATCAGCAAGAACCAACCAAGTCGCTGGATGACCCTATGAAGGAGCTCGCAGGAAGCATTAGTCAATTGGGTACTTCGCTACACCAATATCAGGCGAAAACTGACGGGGCAATTTCAGAATTAACCAAACAAATGTCCCAGCTCGCCACGGCAATGTCAACACTCACTAATGAACCTGGCAGACTCCCTTCACAAACCATCCAAAACCCAAAGGCGAATCTTAGCATGATAAAAAGGTCTAACGAAAAGGCGACGCTAGGAGAAGTTGCACGATCCCCAACTTACAAACTTACGAACAAGCACTTCGCCCGTAGGCATCGTCCTGATTGGAACCAAGAGGAAGACCGACCCAATGATGGCAAATGATGGGTCACGCATGCTGACAATGGACGATATGCATTCACCGTTTGCATAACATCACCGCCAATTATACACTCCGACGTACCAGCATCTGGATGGGATGATGACACTGAAAATTTAAGATGGAACTCTCCAACTAATATTTTTGCGTCTGAGCAAAATGTTAGGGGATCCAGTTATACTAATCCTAAGTCAAGGAGTGGGCAGAGTAACCCGACAATTGCAAAAACCCTCACTTCTGATCTTGAGTCACAACCGGAAAGAGATAAAGACCCAGGGGCTTTCACAGTCACCTGCGGTATGGGTGAAACTCAGATTCATAAGTGCCTGGTCGATCTTGGAGCTGCTGTCAACGCCATGCCCTCCTCCTTATACTACTTGTTAGGACTTGGTCCATTGAAGCCACCCAGGACAAATATCGAGCTAGGAGATAAATCGTGCATCCGTCCGGTTGGAGTGCTGGAAGACGTAATACTCCATGTGGGAGAGCTTGTCGTTGCTGCAGACTTCTATGTAATACAAACGGGAGAGACCAGCGAAGACGACCCTCCAACAATAATCTTGGGACGACCATTCCTCTACGCTACTAAGGCAAGGATCGATGTGGGCAAGGGCTCATTATCGCTTAAGTTCGGCGGCAAAATTGCATATTTCTACATTGACAATAGCCGCACGGATACGAAGAAACCGCCAGATATAATACCTATCTCAGATCACGGTACGCAGATTTCCGACCTGCCAAAAGAGACCGAAAAAGTAACAAGACCAGCAACTATGGTCAAAGCTCCTTCACCTTCTCAGAAGCAATGGAGAGAAAAAGTACCAAAACCATGGGGTTCTAACACGCACAAGAAATCGGGAAAAGGCAAGGCAAGAAGCAATACAGGAACGGTGGCAAAATACGACCTGAGCCACCCATGGGACCCAAACCAGTAATCCACAATGAGGTACTGTCGAGCCAACGACGTTAAACAAGTGCACTGGTCGGGAGGTAACCCGACACTATCTTACTTTCTGTCATTTAAATTCTGTCATTTAATTTTCTGTCTTAGTAATTCTCACATATATATATTAGCTTGCATGACTTATGAACTAAGGCACGCCTTCGTTCAAAAGTGTGGGGTGAGAACCACCTTTGTATATAAATAACATGCTTGCTGTTTTTTTAGTAATAGTATCTTTTTGAAAATATGAATTTAAGAATGTGAAAAAGATAGATCATAATTCATGCATCAACCTTGTGAAAATTCAACTGTTTAAAAACTTAGGACGTAACTTTTCATTTGTCCTTTGTGCTGAGATTAACTAGAGATGTGGAGTTGACATAAACTGCCCTAGAAAGGCTTGGCAGACAATCGAAGGATCTTATCAAACTATATGGTTTTCGAAGTCAGTGGAGGCTACACTTCGGGTTTCAGTGAAGATTGAAGTCATCTCCGCCATGCAGTGTTTATGCAAAAAGAAAAGAAAAGGCGAGGACGGGAATCAGACCGTCCTCTCTCTAGTTAAAGTAGCCGAGAAAATAGATGAGCGACCCTCATCTTGACCCGCGCGAAACAACAACGATGAGAGGAGCGGGGAGGTATTTCCATAGGCTTGCGGGCAATGATTGGACCTCCCAAAAAAAGGCTTGAGAAAATGGACTAGCAAAGCCACAAAAAGGCAAAAAGCTCGAAGAACCAAATCAAGAGGCCAAAGGCCCAAAATTGTGAAGGTTTTAACCGAACAAAAAAAAGTGAAGTACTCAAAGAGTCAAATCAAGGGCCAAAGGCCGATTCACTACAAAAGCAGTCCCTCGCCAAAAGAAAAAAAAAATCAAAGTACTCAAACCAGTGAAACCCGAACCAAATCACGTGCTAGAGAAAGCTACAAGGAAACCATATAGTGCGAGACGATCCCGAAGTTGCAGTCCAGGAACCAAAAAAGGGCTATCTCCCGAAACATCCAATATAAATTGCATCTCAGCACGGAGGTACAAGTATTAAGATTCCTCTATTTATTTACACAGTTCAATTTGGTAATAAGCAGTAATGCATGAATTAGGATAAATCGAGTCCCACAGTCTAATTTTCATATTCTAAAACCAAACTTAGTGTACCGCCCTTTAATAGCATTGTTCGGGACGAACAACTAAAAGTGTGGGGTGATCTGATGGACCATAATTATACGAATCAAAAACACAGAAAAACCCCCTTAATTAGACTGTTGGTCTATTTAACTTTTGCTTGTTAGTTCCGATATATTTCTACAGGGTATTTCAGAGCTTAGAGAGAAAACACGCTAAGGAGAGGAGTTTTACGCTAAAAAGGATCGCTCGCAATTTCTGGCCAGCCAAAGACCGAGAAACCCAGATCGCGCCCGCCGTCCAGCGCGCCTGCCGAGCTATTCGAGTCCAAATTCAAGTTGCCCGAGCAAACCATCTGATCTGACAATTCCACCTCGACCAAAGTGTTTAAACTGGAAAATAAGGTGGAAGATGTCGGAAAACCAAGGAGAATGCTCGAGCAGATTGGCAGTTAGCTCAATTCCAAGGCAAAGGCCCGGCGCGCATAGGCACCCAAACCAAGTCGCTCGACCCGACGGATGCATCTGGAAAATCTGGCTCGACCAAGATGTTTGGAATGCCCAACAACTCGGACAATCTCGCTTCCCAGACAAAACGCCCGAGCCGATTAGCAGTTGGCCCAAGTCCAAAGCAAAAGCCTCGCGCATAGGCACCAAGACCAAATTGCTCGACCAAACCATGAAATTTGGAAATTCTGGCTCGACCATTAGTCTTCAAATCACTTGGCCATTCCAAATCAACTATCAAATGCACTCATGGACTTGGTGACCGGCCACCTTGCTTGGAGGTGGCCAAGGGAGGAGCTCCTCCCTCCATGGTGACCGGCGACCGGCGGCTCCTCCACTCATGGTGACCGGTGGCTTTCCTCCTCCCCCATGTGGCGGCTCCTCCTTGCTCCTCCTCCTCCTCCATTGGATCAAAGACACTTGCCCCTCATCTCCACCACCCATTTCTCCTCCCTTAGCCTATAAATACAACCCATCCATCTCATTTGTAAATCATCCTCAAATCAAAATTTCACTTATCTCTCTAAGTTTTGTAAAGTTTGGCTTTGGAAATAAAGATTGCTCCCTTGGCGCTTCAACGGTAGTAAGTTTTTAATATTTATTTTCCGTCTTTAATTTCTAGTTCCTTAGTTATAATGTTTAGCGCGATAAATAGTAGCTAAACTAGTCGTCCGGTAGAAGGGGTGGACTTGTATTATAAAATGTTTTAGACTATTAATTTAGTGTCTCGTCTTTGTATTCAAAACTTGTTCTATGTGCCATATATTAGATCAGAACGTCCATGGTTGAGTGGATGCTTGAAATGGCAAAGCTCTTCTGTGGAAGTTCGCAAACATACTCGGGTAAGTGGATGCTTGAAATGGCAAAGCTTATCTGAGGAGTTTGATCTCTCTCAAACACCATTTTGGGTAAATCGGAAAAGACAACCCAAAATGGATGCACACAGGCTAGTATACCTTGAAATGGGGTGCTAGTCTAAGTAGAACAAGGGCTTTACGTTTTTTGCAAAAGATTAGACAGTGTTGCAAGTCGAGTGCTTGAAATGGCCTTGATTCACTTTCGAACACTTTTGCAAAAGACTAGACAGTGTGGCAAATCGAGCGCCGGAAAAGGCCTTGATACACGTTTGAATACTTAGAAGATTCACTAAAGGTCAATGATAAACAGGATATAATACAAGGCCCCTGAAACCGAACGCTTTCTTTTAATTGTAATAATTATCAGTTACTTTCCAGTACTAAAACCAATCAACCAACCAATCAATCACTTAGCTGGTAGCTTTAAAACCAACCAACCAACCTAAACACGCTCCCTCGCTGTACAAATTCCTTAAAGAACGACTATCCCCCTAATTCCTTTGGGTTCGACCCCTACTTACCACTTGCTACCCAGTAGTGTAGTCGCGAGTAGCGGACTATAAATTTATTTGCACATTTGCTCTGACGACGAGCATCTTGTCAGCACTCAACTTTGATCTTCATCCCAAGGGCGTGCACCAGAGTGGCTATCTTGGTGCCACAAACCACACCACGCTTTCTCTTCTTTGAAGGTCCAGGTTCAGTAACAGGGATAGAGTCCTCCGCATCTTCTTGCATAAAGGTAAAAAGAGTATATTGGTACAAGAGGTAAATTAGTATATAAGTAAAATTGCCAGTAAATTAATGTAACAAATATTAGACCTGGAAGTGGAGAAGATTCCCTCTTCTTGCACCTGATGCTAAGTGGTTCTTCTTGATCCACCTCTTCGTCAATCGGATGAAGGTTTTCATCGGAGTGCTCTACTCCTTGAGAGGACGCTTCAGCAGCGGGATGAACATCATCAACACCAGGGAACTCTTCATCATCAATAGGACACTCATTTTCAGTTGGTAACTCTTTTTCATTAGCAGGAAATAGATCAACATCAGGGAACAACTCATCATCAGTATCTATAGGATCATGGGGAACCTCATCATCAATATGTGGTTCATGAGATGTGGTTTTTTGAAGAGGGTTTGAGGCAGCAAGTGAGGGTGTTAGGGATGGGTATCGGTTGTTTGTTAGTCTGGAGGATGAAACTGTACGAGTAGGGTACTTGGATGGGGCGACTAAGGGGACTAACAATGGACATTCTTCACTAGTAGGGGATTCTCTGGTTTGGGGAGCAGTTGTTTGGGGTTTTTCTACTGTAAGCTTAGACGAACACCTAGGGGAACGACGTAATGTAGTTTGGACTGACCTAGTTTTATTTCTGGGAGGAGTAACCATACCACCAGCCTCAGTGACCTTACCTTCATTGGTTGACTTCTTCTTAGGAGTAGTAGCCGGTTTGGGTGATGCATTCTTCTTAGGAGTCGCCGATTTGGTCGGTGGCTTCTTCGCTGCTTGTTTGGAAGGTGTCACCTTTTTCACCGCCGGCTCAGGGGTATGGATCTTGGCTGGCCTCCTTGAACTCGGACTCCGGAGCTTCATGTTCTGTGTGTTGTTGGTAGCCGCTGCAACCTCACTCACAAATTTCTTCTTCGGAGGCATGCTTGTGGTCGATTTGCTGAAAGAGAGCGGCGAGGTCGAAGGAGAACGAAAATGAGGAAGAGAGCGGCGATGTTAGGAAGAGAAACAAAATGATGAAACAAAAACCCCAAGTGTCAAAACAGACTGAGGATTTGAACATGTTGATTCTGATTGAAACACGTGTGTGTTTATGATGTTTCATTTCTTATGCGACTGACTGTCCAACGTGTGTCATATAAGATAATACAATTATGAAATGGAAAAATTAATTTCCCCCTCAAATATCTTTATCCCCGCCCAGTCTTTTTGGACTTCCCGCCTGAAGTTTCAGTATTTTATATGACACAGTTACAAAGACTTAGTCACATAAGTAACCAATTTGTAGGACCAAATTTGTTTTACAAATACGTAAGTCACAACCTACAAATGAAAGCAAATACACTGAACATGGAAAAAACACACATATATCCAACAACGTGGTCACTCGCAACTACTCTTCATCGTAATCATCATCCTCTTCATCTTCATTATCACTTAACTCACTATCACTAACATAATGTAGTCCATCATCCTCTTCATCGTCATCCTCATATTCAGACGTTTCCTCTTCATTCCCCACTGCATCTTCAACATTTTGTGAATTATAGTCATGATAAAAAGATGGAACAACTCGTGGAGTCTCTAATCCCACATCCATTTCGTCATCCTGTTCATCCTCTTCATCCATTGCATTAGACATGCAAGGTGGAATATTTGTTGTGCCTTCTTCTTGATAAGCTTCCTCTAGAACATTCGACTTATCATTGTATGATACACATGAGTCGCTATAAGTGCCTCTTTGGGTGACCACGTTGACAACTTTCCAATTATCTCTAAACTTTGGATCTTCTAAGTAAAATACTTGGTGTGCGTGTTTTGCGAGACAATATGGAGCATTTTCATACCATGTGTTAGATATGTCAATGGACAGAATTCCAAGGTCCATTTTTATATTTCCACCCTCTTCCGGATCCGTGTTGTACCATTTGCACTTAAAGATAACAACCGGCATACCCTCGGCATACTTGAGTTCGATAATGTTGGTCAAAATCCCGTAATAGTTAATATCTCCTGCAAAAATAAAACAATCAACAACTTTTAAAATGATTTTCAATACAAACTAAATCTGAACATGTTTGTTGGTATAATATTGCAAATAATTACATGCTTTAACCATTACACCACTGTTTTGTGTTTTCAAATGTTGGTCCTTCTCCAACACAACGAACTTCAACCCATTTACAACACAATGTGTGTAACATACGTGAAACTGTGGCTTATATGCCAATATGTCAAGTTCCTTTCTATACTCATCCGAACCTTCGTTGCGCAATACTATAATCTACACATAAAGCTATATTTAAATGACACATTATTTGAATAAATACTCAATAAAGATGACATGTTGTGATGTAAACTAGTTTTACCTCATCAAGAAAATAGGAATGGAAATTTTCAATCCTTGAATCATTATCACCGTCAGGATGTTCCGTGTAAAACTTCTCAATGTGTCGGTTAATATACTCGGCTGCCTCCTTGCAATTTTCAACGACAACCCAATGAATGCCATCTATGTCATCATTGTTTAGTCGTTGCCTTCTACTGTAACCCATCGGCTTGATGAGGTTGGACACAATTGATATGTTCCAATATTCTTCCTCCTCATTGTCCTGGTTTTTTGTAGTATCTAATTCAATCTCCCCCATGTACAACTTACAGTACATGACACACTCTTGAGCAATGTATTACTCAGCAATACATCCTTCCGGATACCTTGTGTTTCTGACAAACTTTTTGTATTGTCCAAGTTGCCTGCATATATAATAAATACAAAACTCTAGTTATATATGCGACACTTTCATATTCATATAATAAGGGACGAAAAGAGTTTGTTAAATACCTTTCCATGGGGTACATCCAAATGTAGTGTACCGGCCCCTTCATCAAAATATGATCAGGCAGATGTATCATCAGATGCACCATAATTGTAAAGAATGCCGGTGGGAAAATTCTCTCTAGCTGACATAGGATTTTCACTATGTCCAACTTCAGTTGGTGCACCTCCTCCTTCTGGAACTCTCGACAACAAACTCTCCGAAACTAATGGGATAATGATACAAGAGGTTTAACTACATTGAACGACAAGTAAGGTCGGATAAAAACCGGAAGTAGACGTTGTAGCATGACATGACAGTCATGTGTCTTCAACCCGATGAATTTTTGTCATCTAGATTAATCTTGTTCCTTAGGCTTCCTGCATATCCGGATGGATACTTAGCATCCTTTATCAATTCAAGTATCTCCACTTTCTCATTCGGAGTGACAGTGTATGGTGCTTTAGTCACCTTCTCCTTCCTTGATGTTGACCCTGATGGTTTGTACCATAACTTTCTCCACACCCCTTGTTGTTCCAAACCTTTCCTAGCCTTGATGTCATCCTTGGTCTTACCTTCAAGTCCCAGTATGGTCCCAATTATGTTATCAAAAACAGTCCTCTCTATATGCATGACATCAAGTGATTAGGGATGACAATGTGATTGCCAATATGGAAACAAATAGAACAAAGACACGTGTGTCCAATAAAGCCTCTCCGCGACCCCTCTTTGCTTAAACTTGGTGACAGATGCTTGTCGTCAAAGCAAATGTGCAAATAAATTTATAAGTCCGCTACTCGCGACTTAACTACTGGGTAGTAAGTGGTAAGTAGGGGTCGAACCCAAGGGAGTCAGTGTGGATTAGTTGTTCTTTAATGAAGCTTATGCAGAAATTAAATACGATTGGGGTTGAGTTTGAGTGTGATTTGAGAACTGAAAGTTAATTACAATAATAGACTGTAAGGAAAGGATTCGGTTTTAGGGGCCTTGTATCATATTTGTTTATCATTGACCGCTAATGATCATACCAAGTGTTCGAAGATGAATCGAGGCTATTCCTAACACAAGACTTGCAACATCGCGTAGAACACTTGAAATGATCATGCTAAGTATTCAAAGATGAATCGAGGCTATTTCTAGCGCAAGACTTGCAACACCATTTAAAACACTTGTTCTACTTTAGACTAATTCCTCCTTTCGAAGTATCTTAGCCTTATGTGCATCCATTTGGTCCCTTTGGTCCAGTTTCCAAATGGTTTTTTAGATAGATCGAACTCCTCAGATAAGCTTTGCCCGTCAAAGCATCCACTTACCCGAGTATGTTCACGAACCCCAAGGAGGAGCTTTGCCCGTCAAAGCGTCCACTCAACCTTGGAAGTTCTAATCTTATATATGGCACATAGAATAAGTTTTGAATACAGAGATACTCTTAAGAGTAGAGTCTAAAACATTTATAATACAAGTATACCCCTGCGACCGAGTACAAGCTTTTAGCTACTAGTATTCATGTTAAGGAATATAAGCAAACTAATGCCTTGCACAAGGGTACCGAATAATAAAATAACTTTACAGTAAAAACAAATAATACTGAAAGTAATTTTATACCTTACAAAAAGCGGAGGAGAGGAGCTCCTAGGCAAGATCCACGCAAGAGAGTAGCTCCACAATGAAGAACAAAATATTTATTGAAAGTGAAGAGAAGAGGGTTAAGCCCTCTATCTCTCTAAAACATTTGTGAAGTGTGTATGGATGATACAAATGAGGAGGGGAGGAGCTCCTTTTATAGCCAAAGGGAGGAGGAATGGAGGGTGGAGATGGTGGCATGTGGTGTTGCATCCAAGGGAGGAGGAGGAGGAGGAGATGAAGATGTGGTGGAGGAGCCACCACATGTCACATTCCTATGGTGAGGAAGAGGAGCCGCCGACGGCTTTGGGAGGAGGGAGGAGGAGCCGCCAAGTGGAGGAGGGGGAGTGGAGGAGAGGAGTTGTGAGGGAGGAGCCGCCCATGTGAGGAGGAGCCTCCCTTTTTGTGAGTTTTGTGAAGTTTTCACAAAACTATCGGTCCATTCCTACCCCGGACTGACTTTGGTTGTTCCTCGGTTGGATTTAATTTGAGTAATTCAATGTCAGGATCTTGATATTTCTTCGTTCAGCGTCTGATCTTGACCTTGGATTGACTCTTAATATCTTTTCAGCGTAAAATCCTCTCCTTAGCGTGTTTTCTCTCTAAGCGCCAAAATACCCTGTAGAAATATATCGGGACTAACAAGTAGAAGTTAAATAGACCAACAGTCTAATTTGGTGGGTTTTACTGTGTTTTTGATTCGTATAATTATGGTCCATCACTTGGGATGCAAGCTAAGCGTTGGATAATGATGAGACGATATTTGGGCGAATATCTCAGTACCGGATAATGATGTAGGAGGTTCCCTATGCTCGATTTCCCCATTGAATCTATTTGCTGCGGACCTCCAATCGTGGTTTCTAGGGAGCCATCTTCGGTGTCCTTGATATGATATCCTACCCGTTATATGCGTAGCATCAATTCCATCTAGACATAAGGGACAAGCCTTGTACCCTTTTGTCTTAATCCTGCCCAACATGCCCAGACCCGGGAAGTCACTAACAGTCCACATCACTGCTGCCTTCATAATGAATGATGAACCATCAGTTCGGTCGTAAGTCTGAACTCCCTCTTCCCATAACATCTTCAACTCATCTATAAGAGGTCTCATAAAAACATTTATGCACTTGCCGGCAGACTTGGGTCCAGATATCAACATGCATAATATATTCATCTCCTTCTTCATACACATATGGGTGGCAAATTGTAGGGCATGAGGACAATATGCCATGTGCTGTGAGAAAGTCCCGATGCTCCAAAGGGATTAAAACTGTCAGTTGCTAATCCAAGTCGGACATTCCGCATCTCACTTGCAAACTGTGGAAACTCTTCATCAAATGCTTTCCATGATTCCCCATCTGCAGGGTGCCTAATGTACTCTGGATCATCGACACTTCTTTGAGCATGCCAACGCATTTGGGCTGATATGTATGGGGACATATAAAGGCACTGCAGTCTTGGAGTCAAAGGGAAGTACTTAACCGTCTTCTTCGGAACCCTGCTTTTACTTCCACGTTCTGCGTATCTTGCCTCTCCGCATACGGGGCAACTAAGAAGATCCTTATTCTCTTTGTAGTACAATATGCATCCATATTCGCAAGCATGTATGGTCTCATAACCCAACCCCATATTCTTCAAAAGTATCTTTAATTCTTTATAAGAACTTGGGTAGTTGTTATCGGGCGGTAGAATTGCTTTAGTGATATGTAGATATTTGTTGAAGCTCTTATCTGACATTCGACTCTCGATTTTCAGTTGCATTGCCTTCAAAATAGTTTCAAGAACGGTGCTGTCACAACTATTGTATAAAGGAGTTTGGGCTTCGCCTATAAGATTGTTGTACCTTTCATAAGCCATCCTACTCCCTAAATCATCATCATTTGTATCCATATTCATCTGATTCTGAAAAGGAAAAGCATCTCGAAGAATATCTATTGTCAGGTTTGCTTGAAGATGTCCTCCTACACTACTGCTACTTGCTCCATGCCTCTGCTCCGCAAGCCATTCTTGCCTCATAACATGTGTCGAAGGGTCATTACACTCTTCACCATGTGAAGTCCATGTATAGTAACCATTCATCATGCCATTGTTAATCGAATGGCAGAACATTTCCTTCGTTTTAATACTTTCTCTGATCATCAAACACTTTCTACAAGGACATACATGTATGGTTTCCCCACGTCCCTTTGCAAATTGAACGAAATCCATAATCCCTTGAATGTATCTTGAATCACCCCTCTCCAACCCCATCCAATTTTTATCCATTCTTGTGAGTTTAAATTCACCTTCAAAATGATCATTACACAAGACAGAGCGACAAGTAATTAGTGTAGAAAAAACATAGGCAACCACTAATTTTGTGATGATGGAAAATGTGTGTAAATCTGCCAAACATATAGCTATATATACACATGAGTTGTTGCACATCGTACGTGTTTGAATAAGCTCATTTTTGCAAACAACTCAAAGTATATATGGTGAGAAAACAATTGGAAACTCATCAAAAGCATTTCAAAGTTCTTACCGGCGCACTTGCTCTTCACGGTGTACTTGGAGATGAAGAAAATCGTATTTCAGCTGCTCAGCCGTGGGGAGAAACCAGAAGGCAGAGTGGGGAAGATGATATAGGTGGGTGAAGTCTTTATGTTTTTTCATTTAATGACGAGTCCTTATGTGACTGACTTTGAGTATACATTGTCACATAAGTAAGTTTTGTTCCACCTGCCGCCTTCAATGCAACAAAAGTGGGTCAACCGGTAAATAGTCAACGTTTTTCAAATATCGCATGTTGACCAGACTTCTCAAATATTGCTTATGCGACTAGCTAACAGGGTCATACCAACAACTGTCACCTAAGTATTCTTATCTGAGCGATATTTAGACAGCCGTATAAGACACAGTCATATAGGTGTCCTTATACGGCGGATTTAGGTCAGTCATATAAGGTATAGTCATATAAGTGTACTTATACGGCGGATTTATGTCAGTCACTTAAGTATCAGCCACATAAGGTTACTTATGTCGCTCACTTCGATCAGACACATAAATATCAGTCGCATAAGTATCCTTAACCAGCTAACTTCCATTTCTCAGTCGTTTAAGGACGTCACTTATGTGACTGTTGCTTATATGACTGACGCAAACTCAGACACATAAGAGGCCAACTGGTGTAGTGTTAGGTAGATGAGACGGCCATGGGTGACATTCCATAAATCGATCTCCTGGGAGCGTGTGAAAATATGCATCTATCTCATTCCTTTGATCGAGTCAATAATCTACCAGAAGAATTCGGTAAAATATTATTTTTGTGTTTTGAAATTTTGGCATCTTATAAGGGGGTTTGCGCTTTCCTGTTAGAATTTTATAATTGTGAAATAGATTCCAATACATAGGGTGTTTTGAATTTGAAAAGAGAACATGTAAACAAATTATTGTATGGTGCAAAGAGCGTCCATGAACGTCTCACTTTTTTTTTATCCAATTTCCTTTAATGTTAGTAGTCGCACAATTTCATCTATCAATCTGTATAACAGATGACAATATTAATCTTTAACAAGATTTGTGAGCTTGCTTCTAAATTTCCATTGAGTCAAGATATCAGGTGGACCTGGCCGCCAGAAGATAGAGGATTTGGACAGATTGATTGTCGAACAAGCCTGGTGTAGGAGACAAGGCACAGCTCATGCATGTCTAAATGCTTCTCCAGAAAAGGCATGAGATGTTTGGTCAAGAGTGCAACTTTGTTATTTGTTTAGGAGAGAGAATGAGTGATTCATAGAGACTAGCTGAAAACTTAGTTGAGAGGATCAGCATGCTATGGTCAACTTTGGTCATGTAGGGTTCTTATAACACTTTAACAATCTTAATCAAGTATTCAATTAAGTAGGATTTGCCAGATTTCAATCAAAAACCCTAAATGAAGAAATTGAACAAAAACTGAAATTGACACACCCGATTAAAGCCCGTGGTTCAGCCGAAGCCTAATCCACGTTGAGCACTCTTGGCTCGGTAAGCACTGCCTTGCTTCTCTGCCGAAATCGCTACAAACGCGTCGGACGTAGTCACTTCCGGTTACACACTCGAACAACGGCGAATCTCATAGGCCGAGACTGCACAGCTCACAATCACACTCCTAGCATAGTTGACAGCACTACCGGAATGAAAGCCCTAAGCTTCTAATGATCGGAGTTTACAGACGAGAGAGAATTGAGCGAGAATCGGATATCGAATGGATGAACCCTAAAGCTGTTCTTCTGAGCTTATATCCAATTTGGGGCTTTGAGCAGCATCCGTCCGATTAGTCTTGATGGATGAAGCCTCAGCCGTCGGCTGATTAGGTTTGAATATCCAATCCGCGCCAAACTATCCATGCTTATGATTGGTCCATTCAAACATATAGCAACGGCCCAGCGACGACATGGATTCGCGCCTTCTCCCTTTAGCCCAAAACGACGCCGTCCAACTTGTTGTACCAACAGCAACGAGAAGCCAGCATCTTCAACGACAACGACTCAGACCATTAGCAACGTTCCCCTGCTGCAGGTGCTTTACTTCATCCCTTCAAGTCAGGAGGGCAACTTTGTTATACTTTTGTCCAAGACGATGCTATAATTCGCTCATTGAGGCTATCCCACTGTGATAATTTATTTTCTATGTGATTCAAATGTTGAAAGAATTTCAATTGATTTAATATGAAAATACTTGTGGCTACACACATTTGTACAATATTTATGAATTCACTTAAAAGATAAGTTTGTTAAAGCTAAAAAGACCCTAGCTAGAAACCCTAATAACCTTCAGCATACACTACAAATTTTGGTCTGAAGTAACGATAAAATGTGTACGAGAACAGACGTTATCGTACAAATGATACGTTAAGTTAACGAACGCCTAATACGTTAACAACGTTAACTGCGATAACGTTTGCGAAACGTATACGATGAAAACATTATACGATGACTATAAGTTATCGTATATTCAGCGAATGTTCATTGTATGAAGGACTTCATTGGAAACAACTCCTAACCGGCATTTATATGTAGGCAACAGTTTTTTGTACAAGTATACTATTATATGGTCAAAATCGCATTACTACTCACTGACATATAGCAGGCTTTCTGTCTTTTCAACTTTACGACAACAACAAGGGAGTGGTACGGTAACATTATTACGAGAACATAACGATAACTTTACGAGAACTTTTCCTGTACTATACGATAGCATTGTTGTACGATGATGTCTGGCTTATCGTATAGTTAACGTTATTAATAAACTCTGGGTATAAAATTGGAAAATCGGTAGTTGTTCAAAACATCACTGCAAATTGGAGGAAGCAGCGAACACTTGTCAAATTTGGTTTACACGATTTGGGTAAGTTTTGTAATAATCATACAATGGGAATCCTACATTTATTTATAAAACTTTTTAGTTGAATTCATGTTTGCTGTTAAGTATTTGTTGGCAGAACTCTTATTATGTATATTTACAATTTGGTACATTTGAAGGTTATATATAAATCGTCTTACAAATTTCCCTATCATTTTAATCGTTGTCATTCACTCTTTTAAACTAATATTATGGTAGTCATTTTTCCTTATGTACTACATATACCAATCGAAGGGTTTTCAGTGCGGACAAAACAATTTAGACTGATAATTAAATAACAAATATGTGTAATATGTTTACCGAATATAGTAGGAAATGAGCAGCCGAACCCGTGAATCTGATGTCTACAGTTGCTCAGCACAAGGCGGTATATATGGATGTGAATGGGGCCCCGATTGTTACAGAATTCACGACTACACAGTTTCGCAAAATACAGAGAGGAAAACGAGGAATCAACGGTAGAATGTAAAGAGTATACGTCAGAAGATAAAGAGGGAGACGAGGTAGTAGATCAGCCCCCACCTAAACTTAACGGGGGAACTTGAAAATAATAGATCAGTCCCCCACCTGTAGTTAGTTAACTATTTTGAACTTTTTGTTTATTTTTATAGAAAGTCCATTTTAATGTAGGTGCATTTGAAAATTGGAAATATTATATGTAACATATTAATTTTCTGATCAACATCAGATGGATCAACAAACAGCTTTAGTTGGACTATTTCCAATGAGTAATGAAAATCCCAGTTCTGCGGAAGAAGAACTCAACCAGCGGCCTTATATTAGACCTGTGGGTCAATATATGTAATGTTTACATCTACGAGTAAATCATTTTTACAATTCAAAATGTGTATCCAAATACTGCAACTTTTATTTCTATAGGTTTGAACCATGGTACAATATGCAACACGCGAGGTGCAAAGAGGGCCTGAAATTTCTGAAGCGGCACGAGGTAGATGAAGGTTTGATCTGGTATGCCAACAATTCTGGTAAGATAGAAAAGATTTCCGAGAGAAACAAACTGAACTCAAAAGATATAGAAGCTCTAACTCATAGGGGTGGTCCTAAAGGTACAGATGTACTTTACGCGGAATTGGTGAGTATCGGTTCTTAGTTCTTTTAATTTGTAGGTTAAACTATGATTCTCAAATTTAAAAGTTATTGTTGCATGATTCTTACAGGAAATTGAACTAGGCAGGCCGGTATAATGCCATGACATGTGGGAGAGGCTGAAAAAGAAGCCAGGTGGAGCATATGTTTCCGATGATGCAGCTGAGAAAGCGGTATATCTAACCCTTTCTATGAAAAGTGGATTTTTTTTTTAATAATGCTGCCAGGAAGTTAAGTTAACTGATTGATCAATGGTGGACTTATTATGTTACTAAGTTATATGGTTTGTACATGTTGTTATTCAGTATATTGTGAATATGTGAAATATATGTGTGTTTCA
Organism: Rhodiola chrysanthemifolia; assembly: GCA_033675395.1. Taxonomy (NCBI): domain Eukaryota; kingdom Viridiplantae; phylum Streptophyta; class Magnoliopsida; order Saxifragales; family Crassulaceae; genus Rhodiola; species Rhodiola chrysanthemifolia. The sequence goes on along the minus strand of CM066210.1, from coordinate 28,344,485 downwards.
AGTGTTATATCCAACTGTTATTTGGGTGACGTAACTGTACATATTTGAAATGCAGGTGTCTTTCAAGTTTTATATGCAATCTTTAAACTGTGTTTCATAGAATTTTGTAAACTGCATTTCCAAGTTAATCACAAGATAAACATTACACTTCTTTCTTACATTGGTTTCATGTCAGGTCCTACTAGAGAAATTAGCACGACGATCTGAAGTAGAAATATGGTGATAGCGTACCGCATGTAATGAATTTTGAGGTGGGATCTGAAATTATAGGGTACAACAGACGAACAAAGCTTCCAAATATTATCGGGACTGCTGCCACTTTGGTCGAGGGTTCTAAGTTCAACAGGATTGCGTCATTGCGTATTGGTTCAACTTCTCCCACTCCATGTCCGCAACTTGATGCTGTAGCTGAACAGGTGACGCAACTCCAACAGCAGCACCAACAAATGATGCAGTTCCTGTTACAGCAGCAGGTGGTTATCAACCTCATGCAGGAACTGATGAAGGCGAATACGTCTCAGCCTCCACATCCCGAGCAAGATGAAGATATTGAATCCACTGATTGGGGTTTAGGTTGAATATGTTTCCAATTTCGACAACCTGTTTCAATTTGTAGACTTTTTTTGGATTTCAGGTCGCATGAACTGGATTGCTTATGTTTTGGTATGGATGTTTTCAACCATCGTAATTGCATATACAGTAAATTCAGGTTTAATTGTTTCAAATTATTTGTTGCATCGTAATTGTACCATCGTAATTGTTATTTGTTGCAATGAATCGCAAAATTATATTTATTTTTTAAACAAATAAATTTATATTAAATGTGCGGTTGTACTTGATATCGCAATGTCATCGTATTTTTAACGAACAGTCATACGATAAACATGTGTCAAACTTACGTTAAGCATTAGCAAATAATGTCTGCTCCTCGTCTTGTTAACGTACAAATTGTACGACAAAAATACAATAACTTTATGATAATTATTTTAAGTTCCTGTAAAGCAATCGTCTTTTCAACGTTTGGTTAACATACGAAAGGTACGATACTCATATGATAACGCTGCGTTACTTTGTTTGCCATTACCGTTTGGTTGTCGTAAACCCGTCGCATATTGTCATCGTTTACTAGTCGTACACTCCTTACGTTAAGCAAAAATACGATAACAAGGATTCTTCTCATATGGGTTTCGTATTTTTCATCCCTACGATAACAATACGCTAATTTTCGATCGTCGCCAGTTTGGCCCAAAATTTGTAGTGATATACGGTATACCTATAGGCTATATATTTATGCATAAAGGTTAAGGACAGAGCTTTGGAACGATCTGCTGAACTGCTTGCACCATGCCATTTTACCTCTAACACCACATCAAAAATAATATGGCGTAAGTTGAAAAACGTCGTTGTGCAACAAATCACTCGCCGCGTAAGATAACATGTTTCATATACGTGATGTTGGTCCACATACGATCCAAAGTGACACGTATACACATTTTCGAATGATACCGGTTCGGGAAAACCGGTATTAGTTGAAATGCAACTAATCGGTTCTTCGGAAACCGGTATTATTCGAAAATACATATTACCGGTTCCCCATGAACCGGTATTGTTAAAAAGAGGGCAAATGAGATACGTGAAACCGTTTGGGATATTTTAAATACGTGAGTTGAATAGAGGGCAATTTGTATAGAAACTCCTGATGTTGTAGGTTATGTTATCGGATATAGCTGCATTAGGTAGGCAAGTTATATAATTCGGTAGCGATGTTTTTTTTACTTTCGTATTTGAGTCTGATTCTGAGCTGGAACTGGCACGGTCAAATCAAATGTGTTCTCTCCTTAAAAATTTGACTCGAGCTCATTAATGTGTATATATGTAAGACCTCACGCCTTTGGACGCGTATATATGTCATGAAAATAAGATTTTATATGCTAATAGTTATGCAACAGCAACCTCATCTTCTTAATGCAGTGCACGAAACTAGAGCATTGAATCCAGCCTAGTCAGACAAACTAAGACTCACGATGAATATAGAGAAAATTGTATATTATTTGTTTCTGTACAAACTAAGATACAAAGCAACAAAGATAGGAATATATGCAAATATTCTAGAGATATCTACAATCTCTCTATATGGAAGAGCACACACTAAATGGAAATGTACAATGGATATTACGACAATCAAGAATATCCTACAAATATTCTACACTCCCCCTCAAGGTGGAGCGTATATATCATATATGCCCAACTTGACAATAGAATCCACAAATGTCGGTCTTGGTAATGTCTTTGTTAATACATCAGCAAGCTGACCTTTAGAGCTAACATGTGGAACTTCAATTTCCGTGTTATCCAACTTCTCATAGATAAAATTTCTATCAATTTCCACATGTTCTTTTTTTTGGAAAAAGATGAAATATCATTAGCCAAAAAATTGTACAGCAAAACTAAATAAACCTACGCGCACAGAACAAAAGAACCTGCGCTGCACCCCACAAACAAGGTCAACAAGCCTTATATGATGTATCCTATGCTATGACACCAATTTCTATCATCTTTTGTAACTTTTGTGAAATCTAAAGCCCCAATCTTTGTCTTCAACCCCAAAAAATACTCCTTACTATCTGATCTGCTGGTAACATGTCATCTTTGAATATTTTGTTATTTCTAGCGCGCCAAACTTCATAAGCTATCATAGCCACTGCCGATGCAATCCTTTTCGTCTTCAAGGTATTATGATTCTGCCTCTTGAACCACGGGATGAGGAGGTGCCAGGAACTAGGAATCCCATGCACCTGAATGGACGACATGAATTTCCACATGTTTTGTTTGGTCATGTTGGATTGGATTTTCCGCAATCTTAATTGCCGACTCGTTATCACAAAATAATTTTATAGGCTTTTCAGAAGAGAAACCCAACTCCCCCATAAGCCTCTTCAACCATAGTAATTCACAAATTCCTTTCACCATTGCTCGAAACTCGGCCTCTGCACTTGACAAAGAAACAACCTTTTGTTTCTTGCTCTTTCAAGTAACAAGATTACCTCCAACAAATGTAAGATAACCCGACGTTGATCTTCTATCTCCTTTTCCAGCCCAATCCGAGTCGGTGTACCCAAAAATATCTGTATTTCCATATTTTGAGAACAAGAGACCCCTTCCTGGTGCCGACTTTAAATATCTGAAAATCCTTATAACTGCATCCATGTGTTTTTACCCAGATTATGCATAAACCTGCTTACCACACTTACGACATATGTAATATCGGGTCTGATATGAGATAGATAAATTAATCTCCCCACTAACCTTTGATATCTCTCTTTGTTAGTTGGAGTTTGATCAGTACATTCTTTCAAACCATGATTTTGCTCCATAGGGGACATGATCGGCTCACAACCAAGCATCCCAGTTTCCTCTAACAAATCAAGCACATATTTACGTTGTGATAGAAAGATGCCTTGATTGGAGCGGCTAACCTCAATACCTAAGAAATAGTTTAACTTTCCTAAATCCTTCATTTCGAACTCGGTAGAAAGATGATCTTTTAATTTATTCATCTCCGTGAAATCATTCCCTGTCAATATCATATCATCTACATATATAATAAGAGTTGTAAGTTTCTCACCCAATTTCTTCAAGAATAAGGTGTGATCTGCATACTTCTTAAGTTTATAACCATACTTCTTCATAACAAATCGAAATCTATCAAACCAAGCTCTTGGGGACTACTTTAAACCATATAAAGCTTTCTTCAACTTGCACACCAAACCACTAGAATTACTGAGAGCATCATATCCTGGTGGTAATGACATATATACTTCTTCTTTTAGATCTCAATGAAGAAAAGCATTTTTCACATAGTATTGTTGTAAGTGCCAGTCGAGATTTGCAGCCAATGACAGTAAAACTCGTACAGTACTGAGTTTGGCCACATGAGCAAAAGTCTCTGTGTAATCAACGCCGTAAGTCTGAGTAAAACCTCAAGCTACAAGTCTCGCCTTGCGTCTATCAATCGAACCATCTGGATTTTGTTTGAATGGTGAACACCCATCTACAACTTAATGTTTTCTTCCCATCCGGTAGTGGTACTAATTCCCAAGTTTCATTTTTCTGAAGCGCTGCCATTTCTCTTCTTCCATAGTTGCAGCCCATTTTTCATCCATTAATGCCTCACTGACCTTACTAGGAACATGCATTGCTGACATAGCATTGCCAAAATTTTTTGAAGACTCAGATAGTCTAGCTATGAGAGTAGACACATACCGGGCAATTGGATATTTGACTTTCTTCATAGGTTCCGGTGAATATTTTTCTGCTGGTACTCCGCGATTACTCCGTGGTGGTAGATGATATCTATCACAATCAGCAATCTCATAATTATTGTTAGTATTAATTATGAAATTTTTACTTACCTCAGAGTTATCTGGTTGGGGAGAATTAGGTGTGGAAACTGCTACCGAGAGAGAGGGTTCTTCAGCATCATCACTCACATCAAGATCAGTAACATGAACATCATTGATGGTACTAGTGACATCAACATCTTCAGTGGAGTCATCTGCTACTTCAGGAATACCATAACATCTTCACCCAATCTTTCAAGATTGTTAGCAGAACCAATTTCCACCATCATATTATCTGAAAATAATTTGATCCAATCACATCTTCAGCATCATTATTCTCCCCCGGAAGATGTGAGTCCAATATGAGTGAATCAAAAAACATCTCATGTTCAGAAAATGTGACATCCATGGAGACATAAAATTTACGGCTTGTCGGATGATATCACATGTATCCTTTTTGAAAAGGATGATAATCCACAAAGACAAACTTCAAGGCACATGGATCAAGCTTTGTACGCAGATGCTTTTGCTAGTTAACAAATGCGACACACCCAAAAACCCGAGGAGGAATAGTAAGATGAGAGGGAATGGCCACAAACGATGCAAGTTTGTCTAATGGTGTTTGAAATTTCAAAACACTTGTAGGTACACGGTTAAGAAGATGGATAGCAGTAGTGATGGCTTCTTCCCACCAACGCGGCTTCATATTTGCACCTATCAAACTTGCCCGCGTAATTTCAAGTATTTGTCTATTTTTTCTTTCGGCTACACCGTTTTGTTGTGGGGTATTAGGACAAGTGGTCTCATGAAGAATGCCATGCTCCTAGAAATATTCTTTCAAACACTTGTTAATAAACTCTCCGCCATTATCGGGACGAATAACTTATAAGATAGCAGAAAAATATTGTGTCTTGATCATCTTATGAAAATCTTTAAAACGTTCAGCCACCTCACTCTTATGTTTCATCAAATAAAGCCAAATCGTGCGAGTGCAATCATCTACAAATATAACAAACCATCGAAAGCCTGAAGTGGATGTAATTGGAGCTGGTCCCCAAACATCTGAATGTATCAATGAGAAAGACACAAGTTTCTTACTGGAACTAGGTGGATATGGAACACGGTGACTTTTTGCTAAAATGCAAGTTTCGCATTGAAAATCTGAAGGTTTATTTTTTATAAATAAAGAAGGAAACAAATGTGCTAAATGGCCAAAAGAAACATGGCCCAACCTTCGGTGCCATAACCAAATTTGATCTTGTTCACCATAAGCAGAACCTTTTGTGGAAAGAGAACGATTTGCAGAGACATCATCAACATAGTACAAACCCTCTCTCTTAGTACCACACCCAATTATCTCCCCGCTGCTAATATTCTGAAGAAGACAAAAATTTGGATAAATTAATACTAAGCTATTTAATTGTGAGGTTACTTGGGGAATATATAATAGATTATTAGAGAGAGTAGGAATCAGCAAGGTGTGCTCTAAGGAAAACTATGTAGTCACATCAATTTTTCCAGCTCTAGTAACAGGATACGACACTCCATTAGCATTGGAGATGGATGAACATTTAGGTAAGCACTGATCACGTAAAATAGATGCATCAAAAGTCATATGATTTGTGGTGCCGGAATCAAGAATCCATCCATGATCTCTTACGTACTGGATTACTAGCAACAAAGGCTTTACCTTCATTACCTGAGTGCTGCAGAAGATTCGAATTGACCACAGAATGAGATACACTTGTGGGATCTGTCCCTAATGGAGGAAGATGTCAAGGTACACATAGCTGCTTTTCCTTTGCCTCTTGCCTTTAGTCGCTCTTTATGTTCACTCCACCATTCGGGATACCCATTTTTCTTGAAACATGACTCCACGAGGTTTTTGTCACTTCCGCAGTGAGAACATTTTCCACCTATAGACATTGAAGAACCTTGCTTGAGAAGGGAAGGTTGAACAAATTTCTTAGCCGCCATAGCTACTTGAGATATATCTACTTGATTCAACATAGTATTACGACGCTGCTCTTCACGTCGCACTATTGAAAAAACAGCTTCAGTGCCAGGAAGTGGATCGGTACGAAGGATTTCGCCTCGAATTGAATCATATATATCATCAAGATCGGCAAGAAACAAATAGACTCGTTCTTCTTCAATTTCAGTTGTCCGTACTTTGATAACATCTATTTGCGTGAACGGTATTGGTTTACGACGATCAAGCTCTTGCCAAATAAATTTTAGATCTGAGAAATATGTGGATACCTATCTTCCTGCCTGTTTCATCGACATGGCTTTACGAGATAAATCATATATTATTGATTTATCGACACCTTCATAGAAAGTGCGAGAAGCAGCATCCCATACATCTTTTGCAGTAGAGAGACGAATGAATAACATCATAACATCTGTTTCCATATAATTGATAAGCCATCCTTTCACAATAGCATCATTCAATATAATCCATTTATCGTATGTTGCATCACTTTCATCAGGTTGTTGAGTCGCACAGGTAATATATCCCTTCTTGCCTCTCCCAACAATAAACATTGTCACAAATTATGACCACACATCATAGTTAGAACCACCTTTCAATTTGATCCCACCAGGAATTGACATGGGTTCAGATGCCATATCGTCAAGTTCATCGCTGGCGGAATAACAAGAGCATTCGAGGAGACGAGAGTATCCGGATTTTCCATTGTAAGGAAACGAAACAACAGGTTTCGTACTAATTAACAAGAAGAATAAACAAATAATATGTTTGCTAAGGTAGAGCAGTAGGCTCGTTTGCTTCTGATACCAACTCAAGATGAATATAGAGAAAGTTGTATATTATTTGTTTCTGTACAACTTCTTATATAAGATACAAAGATAGGAATTTATGGAAATATTCTAGAGATATCTACAATCTCTCTATATGGAAGAGCACACAATGTACAAGGGATATTACGACAATCAAGAATATCCTACAAATATTTTACACTAAGAACATCTTGCATGCCAATATTGGATTCTAGTTCCTTTGAGTCCGCATATGGTTGTTCGATCACTTAATGTGACAACATATTCATTTCGTCCTCGAGAAAAGGATGAAGAACTATTGTTCCTGAAGTACCTATATATATCTTGCTAATGTATCTTAATTGCTAAATGTACACGACCTGATATTGATGCATTCTCGGTTAATTTATTTACAAGCAACTATATTACTTTTCCAATTCGAATACATTGGACTGACGTTAAGCAAAATTTAAGATATGTTTGAGGAACCACTGATATATAGGCCTATTTTACTCATAGGAGTCAAATCAGAATTAATTGGATATGCTGTTATTGGGTATATTATCTGACTTTTATAAAACACGATCACATACGGGTTATGTGTTTACATATGGTGATACCACTAATATCTTGGTGCTCTTCCAAATTGACGATTAAAACAATTCTTCAAAACATGCTGAATTATCATGAAACAAGTCGTGAATGTGTTTGGCTAAAGTCTTTAATCCACCATATATATCAGATCATCACGTGACCTTAGGTGACAAAGAAAGCCTTCTTGTCTCTCTTTTTTTTTGGAAGAGAATGATGCTTGTATATCTCAATTTAAAAATGGTTACATAAAAGGAGACATGACGAAGCACATCTCACCATAATTCTTCTTCGTACTTCATAAGAAGGAGAGATTGATATTTGTGTCAGATTTGATATTGTGACAACCGAACATATTTGTTTAAAAAGACACTTCCCAAAATTTTGTTTGAGGAATTGGTCCATAAAAATGTTATATGAAAGGTTAGAGATCTACGTTGAAAGCTACATTAAGGGAGGGTATAAGGGTTACACTCTTTTTTATCCCTATGAGTTTTCTTAAATAAGATTTCTAATGAGGTAACATTATTGCGTATTATGTAGTCTTTTTCCTTCACTATATTTTTCCCAAGGGGTTCCCTAGTAAGGTTTTAACGAGGCATGTATTTGTAAAAATCATACAAAGGAGAAATGTTATAAATATTGTCATTAAGTTGGTTGTTAATCTTTTGATGTGTCAAATTGTATGCCCCATGAAATGCCTAATAGTGTGACATATTTATGCCTTCATCTTAATTTCTTGCTAGTCTTTCATTGTCCACTGTACTCGCAAAAGATTTCATAACAATATCATTAGCAATAAGTAATATGCAATTTCTCATCGTGTTTTCTTTTCCATTCGAGTTTCCTCATACATTTTTCATAACAACTATATCCTCTCTCTTTTTTTTACCAAAGTAAGATTTTTTTTTTTTTTGATGAAACCAAAGTAAGATTTTGACACATGTAAAATGACTAAAAGTAGATAAAATTTTATTTTAATGAGAGTAAGCGAATGAGGGGCAAAAGTGTGAAATCAATAAAAGAAAACCCTACTGATAAGACTATAAAAACGTATTAAGACACAAACCCTAGCACAAAATTAAACCCACCAAAAGCCACCAGCCAACACAAGGAACTGGATCTGCCTCCAGGCAGATGATGGCCATGGGTGAAATTCTAGAAATCGATCTCCAGGGGCGGGGACGGTGTGAAGATATGCATATATTTCATTCCTTCGATCGAGTCAATAATCTACCAGAAGAACTCGGTAAAATATATATAAAGCATCATATATTACTTTTGTGTTTTCAAATTTTTGCACTTATTAGGGTTTGCGTCTTCCTGTTAGAAACTTATAATTGTGAAATAAATTTCAATACATAGGGGTTTTGAATTTGAAAAGACAACATGTAAACAGATTATTGTTTGGCGCAAGAGCACCGATCGAGATGTTCTGCGATTGCCTTTTATCCATCATCTTTCTTTTGTTTATCCAATTTCCCTTACTGTTAATACTCACAACTAATTTTATCTATCAACCTGTATAGTTGTGACCTTGCTTCTAAATTTCCATTGAGTCAAGTGACCTGGCTGATGAGTCGAGTTTTCGACTCATTAATGCCCATTTTCACTATAGCTTTAGTTCGTTTCCGACGATTATTTGATGTCATTTGATTCCCTTTTCATGCGTTTCAGGTGCGAATCAAGATGACTCAGTGCCAAAAGCCCATAGAAGGAAACTCGGAGAAAATCGGAGTCAAGAGCAAAAGTTGGCAGAATTTGGCCTCCAGTCGATCGACTGGGAAGCTCCCCTGCTCCAGTCGATCGACTCGATAGACTCTCAGGAGGGACTGCAAATCAAGTTACCGCAGTCGATCGATTGGGCCCTCCAGTCGATCGATTGGCGAGTTCTCCAGCTGAGCGTGCAAGCCACGTGCCTTCAGTCGATCGATTGGGACTCTAGTCGATCGACTTAATGGAGTCTCAGGAGGGCCTGTTTTCTGCATTACCGCAGTCGATCGACTGGGAGACTACCCTGTCTCAGTCGATCGACTGAGAATCTGCTTTCCAAGCATTTTATCTCCCTCCAGTCGATCGACTGGGCCAACAGCCCACCGCCAGTCGATCGACTGGACCTGCTACAGTACCGGAAATTGCCCGAGGCTATAAATAGAAAGAGGCAAGTTTGACTTAGCATCTTGGATTTTTCTTGAGAAAAGACAAAAGGAAGTGAGCCAAATCAAGGTTTCAACATCATCTAATCAAGGAGGATTGAAGATCAAGGGAGTTTATTAGGATCATCAATCCTACTCTTTTCCCTCTTCATTTCTCTTAGATTTTTGCTAAAAACCTACACATCATGTTGTCTTACATGATGTGTGAGTAGTCTCCCTTGTATTTTGAGGTTCTATGAACCTCCTTGGTACTCAATGATCATTGTATACACATTTGAATGGATTTATTGAAGTTGATTTCATTTTACTATGCTCTTCATGTTAGACATGTCTCTAAGTGTTTGATAAAATGCCCAAGTGACATGTTTATGTTAGAACTATGATCTAAGTATTGAAAGAGCTTAGTGATGGTTTGGATGTAGTAAAATTGAACTTAACCAACATTTATGAGAGTAAATGCATGGTGAGAGGTAAACTAGAACTTTATGCATGTAGCATTTATGAGAGTAAATGCTATATAGTGGATCAATACTCTTTAATTAGTGAGATCCTAGCTAAGATGGCTTGACTAGGATTAAACATGCATGGTTTGTTCAATTCTAGTCTAAGCTAGGTTTAAAACCTATCAACTCATAATTAATTAAACTCTTGTATGCATGATCATTGGGAAATCGCCCAGGAGGGGATTAATCCCTCGAAACTCGCTTTTAATTGAATTTAATCCCCTAAAAACCATTTCATTCTTGTTTTGAATCATTGATAACTCAATCATACTTGAATTTTAGGAATTAGCCGAGTAAGAAAATTTGATAGAACTAGCGTGTAATCCGTTTGCTCCCTTGGGTTCGACACCGGTCTTACCGGTTGAATTACAAATTATTTTTGACCGTATGCAAAAATACTCACGTCAAAATGGCGCCGTTGCCGGGGAGCAATAGCTAGATTATCCCTAGGAAAATCATTTAGTACTCCGACTATTCCATGTTTTACTTTATCTACTTTGTGACTTGCGATTCTTGAGCATATTCGGTATTCTCACTTGTCCTAATTGTCCTCCTCTTGTAGGGAAATCTCGTTTATGCCACCAAAGACAAAGAAGGTTACTCAAGTTGTGGATAGAGATTTGAATCAACCGATAAGAGAATTTGTTAACCCCTACCCTACAAGGAGTAAAACAACAAAAGACAAGGGAACGACATCGAACACTCAAGGAAATCAAGAGACCACCATCCAAGGCATGGGAGATAGAGATAATAGACTTCCCCCTCCACCTCCACCACCACATGGTCACCTACCACAAGGCCCTCAAGCTAGAAGGGTTCTCAAGGATTATGCCACTCCTACGGCCTATGGATATCGTTCCCCAATCCTCGTACCGACGGTTGATAACCGAGATTTTGATTTGAAGACTTCCACGATCCAAATGGTCCAATCCAACCAATTCTCGGGAAGGGACAATGAGGACCCTAATTCTCACTTGACAACATTTCTTGAAGTGTGTGCCACCTTCAAGATCAATGGGTTCTCGGAGGACGCTAAGCTTCTAAGGCTCTTCCCTTTTTCCCTCACGGGAAGAGCAAAGGATTGGTTGAGGAGTCAAACTCCCGATAGCTTCACGACTTGGGAGGAGCTCGCCGTGGCTTTTCTAAACAAATACTTCCCTCCTTCCAAGACGGCCTACTATAGGAATCAAATTACAAACTTCTCACAATTGGATGGGGAAAACCTCTATGAAGCATGGGAGAGATACAAAGAGTACCAAAGGCTTTGCCCCCATCACAACCTCGACGATCTCCAAGTCTTCCACACCTTCTACCACGGTGTCGATGGTGCCTCTCGACTTGCACTTGACACCGCCTCGGGCGGAGCTATTATGGAACTAGAACCACACGAAGGGTTTGCGGTAATAGAGAAAATCACGAAAAACTACTTCATGTGGGGAAGTGAAAGAGGAAACCCAAGAAGGAGACATGAAAGGCATGAGGTGAAAGCGGTGAGCACAAGTGACTACGATGCTTTGAGGAAGGACTTTGATAGCCTCTCGGATGAAGTCTTCAAGTTTAAACACCCGGAAAGAGAATCTTCGACAAAGCAAGGGTGTGATATTTGTGAGGTCTACGAGCATGAGACCGTTTCTTGCCCCTTGGTTCAAAGGGATGTGCAAGGGCAAGGCTATGGAGAAGTGAATTTTGTGGGAGGAAATCAAGGTAGAGATTATGGAGCTAGTGCCAACCAAGGGCAAAGCTCTCAAGCAAACTACACTACACCAAAGTTCTCTTCGGGATGGAGAAATCACCCCAATTTCTCCTACAAGACCACTAATCCCACTCGCCCCGACTTTGGATCCACACCTCCCGGATTCGGTCCTAAGCCTACTCAATCAAATCAAGGGTTCCAACCTAGGAACCAATATCAAAGTCAAGGACCGACTTTGCTTCAAAGAAACCAAGGGCAACAATATCAAGCTCAAGCTCAAAGAACCTATCAACAAGTTGAAGCTCCTCCACAACCTTCTAGTGAACTATCCGGTGTTGAGGCAATGTTTGCAAAGCTCTTAGCAAACCAAAATGAGATGAGGCAAGAGTTGAATGAGGTTAAGCAATTGAATCAAAGGCTAGAAATCCACAACAAAATGCTAGAAACTCAAATTGCTCAACAAGCCGAGGCATCTACAAGGGCACCGGGGAAGCTACCGGCTAGGCCCGACCAAGTTAATAGAGAGCATTGCAATGCGGTGACCTTGAGAAACGGGAAAGAGTTAGAGGTAGAGCTACCTAAGAAGAAGAGAGTCACTTTTGATCTTGGAGGCCAAGCTAGCGCCGAAATTGAAGAGTTGGATGAGGAGGTTCCTAACCCTCAAGTTGAGAAAGAGAGTGAAGTGGAAAAGGAGAAAGACGAACCTAGAATATACACTCCTCCTATTCCATTTCCTCAAAGGTTAAAGAAGAAGAGCAATGATAAGCAATTCTCCAAGTTTGCCAAGATGATGAGGAAGCTCTATGTCACAATGCCCTTCACCGAGGTAATAACTCAAGCTCCTTCTTATGCTAGATTTCTAAAAGATGTTATTACGTGCAGGAGAACAATCGAGGATGTCGATACGGTGTCCCTCAATGGTGAATGTAGCGCTATACTCCAACCTCGCATGCCCCCAAAGCTTGAGGATCCCGGTAGCTTTTCCATTTCATGCTTTATTAATGATATTAAGATTGAACGTGCTATGTGTGATTTGGATGCAAGCATTTCGTTGATGCCTTATTCTTTGTGTAAAAAGCTAAATATGGGTGAGCCAAAACCAACTAGCATGATTCTAAGGCTCGCGGACCGCTCCTCAAGATTCCCTAAGGGAGTTCTTAAGGATGTCCCGGTTAGAGTAGGGAATTTCTATATTCCGGGGGATTTCGTGGTGTTAGAGATGGAGGAGGACAATGAAATTCCCATTCTATTGGGAAGGCCCTTCCTCTACACCGCGGGGGCTATTTTTGATACAACTAAGGGTTCAATTACCATGAGGGTAGGAGATGAAGAGGTTGAGTTTAACTTAGAAAAGGCACAAAAAGGTCCTAGTCCTACAATGACTTGTAATTATCTTGACCTAGTTGATACATATGAATTGTATGATGTGCCTAACCTTTACATGAGTGGAATTGACCTTGATAATGAGCTTCCCGACATTGCCGATTGTTGGGCTATCTTGGAGGAAGAAAACGAAGAAGGAACTCTAAGCGACAAAGGTAAGGAGTCTTGTTCGGTAGAGCTTAAAGCTCTACCAACAAGCCTAAGGTATGAGTTCTTAGGCCCAAATGCTAGCTTGCCTATCATTGTGAACTCTTCTTTGAATGATGTTGAAACTTCGAAATTGCTTGATGTGGTTAGAGAACATAAGGATGCTATTGGCTACTCTATTGATGATTTAAAGGGGATAAGTCCCAATTTATGCATGCAAGAAATCAATTTAGAGAGTGATAGCATGCCATCTAGGGAGAGAGCTAGGAGGTTGAATCCTATTGTTGGGGAAGTAGTCAAAAAGGATTGCTTGATGCGGGAATCATCTTCCCCGTTGCGGACTCTAAATGGGTGAGCCCCATTCATGTAGTCCCCAAAAAGGGGGGGATGACCGTAGTTAAAAATGAAAAGAATGAACTAATACCCACGAGAACGGTAACCGGGTGGCGTATGTGTGTGGATTATAGGAAACTAAACCAAGCCACTAGAAAAGATCACTTTCCCCTCCCTTTCATTGACCAAATGTTGGAAAGATTAGCTAAGCATGATTATTTTTGCTATCTTGATGGATATAGTGGATTTTTCCAAATCCCTATACATCCACAAGATCAAGAAAAGACCACCTTTACATGTCCCTATGGAACATTTGCCTATCGGCGAATGCCCTTTGGACTATGTAATGCGCCGGGTACCTTTCAACGATGCATGATGGCTATTTTTCCGAGTTTATTGAAAAGATTATGGAAGTATTCATGGATGACTTTTCTGTTTATGGTTCGTCTTTTGATGATTGTTTAGCTAATTTGGCTAAAGTGTTGAAAAGATGTATTGAGACGAACCTTGTACTTAATTGGGAAAAATGTCATTTTATGGTGCAGGAGGGGATAGTTCTTGGTCACTTGGTCTCTAAAAGAGGAATTGAGGTGGACAAGGCTAAAATAGAGGTTATGGAAAAATTGCCACCCCCAAAGGATGTAAAAGGCATAAGGAGTTTTCTAGGCCATGCGGGGTTTTATAGGAGGTTTATCAAGGATTTCTCGAAGATTGCAAAGCCTTTAACAAACCTACTATGCAATGACACCAAGTTTCGGTTTGATGAAGAGTGCTTGGTGGCCTTCGAGAAATTGAAAGAAGCATTAATTTCGGCTCCAATTATTCAACCTCCAAGATGGGAATTGCCCTTTGAGCTCATGTGCGACGCAAGCGATTATGCAATTGGGGCGGTTCTTGGGCAAAGGATAGATAAGAAACTTCATGTCATCCACTACACAAGCAAGGTTCTAAATGGAGCTCAATTGAACTATTCTACTACCGAGAAGGAGCTTCTTGCTATTGTGTATGCTTTTGATAAGTTTCGCCCATACCTAGTGGCTTCAAAGGTTATAGTGTTCACGGATCATGCGGCGATCAAGTACCTCTTGGCAAAGAAAGATTCCAAGCCAAGACTGATAAGGTGGATTCTATTGCTCCAAGAAATTGACATAGAAATCAAAGATAAAAAGGGGGTAGAAAATGTGGTAGCCGACCACCTATCAACGCTAGAGGAAAATGAAGAGATTGAAGAGGATACTAGACCCGTGAATGACTCATTTATTGGAGAGCAACTCATGAGAGTTGAGGCGGAGGCCCTCCCATGGTACGCGGACTTCGTAAACTTCGTGGTTTGTGGGATTATTCCTCACGATATGAACCACCATCAAAAGAGGAAGTTCCTATCCGAGACCAAGAGGTACTATTGGGATGAGCCCTATCTATATAGGCTTTGCGCGGATGGTTTATATAGGACTTGCGTCGCCGAAGAAGAAATGAGAGATATTCTATACCATTGTCACTCTTCCCAATATGGAGGACATGGTAGTGGAGCAAAGACGGCGTCCAAAGTTCTACAAAGCGGTTTTTATTGGCCAACTCTCTTTGGTGATGCTTATGAATTTGTGAAGGCTTGCGATCAATGCCAAAGAACGGGAAACATCTCAAAGAGGCATGAAATGCCCCAACAAAGCATCCTCCCGGTCGAGATATTTGACGTATGGGGCATAGATTATATGGGTCTCTTCCCATCCTCATATGGGAACCAATACATATTGGTCGCGGTTGATTACGTCTCCAAATGGGTTGAGGCCGTCGCCTCCCCTACTTGTGATGCCAAGGTGGTCACCAAGCTCTTTAAGAGGATTATTTTTCCTAGATTTGGAGTGCCAAGGACCGTCATAAGTGATGGCGGTTCACATTTCAAGGAGAAACATTTTGAGGCCTTGCTTCGCAAATATGGAGTTAGTCACAAGGTTGCCACACCTTATCACCCACAAACTAGTGGGCAAGTGGAAATTTCAAATAGAGAAATCAAGGCAATCTTGGAGAAAACCGTGGGGAGCTCAAGGAAGGATTGGTCATCGAAGCTAGATGACGCTTTATAGGCCTATCGTACGGCATTCAAGACCCCTATTGGAATGTCTCCCTATCGCCTTATTTATGGGAAGCCGTGCCACTTGCCGGTGGAATTGGAATACAAGGCGATGTGGGCAATTAAGATGTTAAATATGGACTTACAAACGGCGGGAGACCATAGGGTGCTTCAACTCCATGAGTTGGAAGAGATAAGGAATGAAGCCTACGAAAGTGCTAGGATCTATAAAGAAAAGACCAAGAAATGGCACGACAAGAGAATATTTCGTCGTGAATTCAAGAAGGGAGAGAAGGTCTTACTCTTTAATTCTAGGCTCAAGTTATTCCCGGGAAAATTGAGAAGCCGGTGGAGTGGTCCATTTATTTTCCACAAGCCTCACGATGATGGACACGTAGAATTGCTCAACAATGATGGGACTACCTTCACGGCAAATGGGCAAAGGCTAAAGCATTATAGAGAAGGCGTTCGGGATGAGAAAAATGTGACTTACCATTTGACCGACCCTTAGAGAGCCTCTATCCGCTTGAGGAGGGATCCTAGCTATGGACTCCTCAAGTGTGTTTCTTAGTAAGAAGAGGATCGGCTCGGTCTTTGCCAAGACGTTAAACTAGGCACCTCACGGGAGGTACCCCGGTTTGTGAGTTGTCTATCTATGCACAAGTAACTTTCATATATGTGTAGCATGCATTTTGTGAACTTGTCATGTGGCTTGGTGATTGAGATGATTCTAAATGCATGATTAGGTGTGTGTGACGTGATATAAGGCTTGCATGAATTTTCTTGATGATGGTGGCATTCTAAGTGTGGAGTGGTAATCCTAGCTTGTTTGTTTGAAAATCGTATGTTTATGTCCTAGTGATTGCTTAGGAGAGGGTGCCTTGATTATATGTGATATTTTGAGTGCTACCTATTCTTGATTATGAGTAAAAATTCTGAGTGTGGAGTTGGGATTCGACGAGAAGTGGAAAATATTTTTGCAGGAATTTGGGTCCAGTCGATCGACTGGGAGGCAAGCAATATGCCAGTCGATCGACTGAATGATGTTTCAGGAGCTCTTGCATTTCGTGTTTCGTCAGTCGATCGACTGAGTTTTTCTTATCCAAATCAACCTTCTTCCTCATTTCTTCATTCCATCCGAAACCCTAATTCCAAATTCCTTCGAATCCCTCCGATCCCAACCTCTCCGAATCTCAGCCCAGTCCCGCTCAGCTCCTCGCCGCACCGTCGCCACCCATCCGCCATCGAGCCGTCGCTCAACCGAAGCCATCAGCCACCCAAATTTCAGTTTTCCGATCGGAAAACCACACCCTCCTCCGATCTCTGCCGTCCTCCGCCCGTTCCTCCCGATTCGACCGTCAAACCACTCCCCATCCGTCCGCCTTCAAACCCCATCCATCAATTTCGATCATCGAACCTCCCGGCGAAAAACCCCATTTGTACCCTAAACCCGACTGTTTTTCAGTCCCCAGTCGATCGACTGGGACATCAGCAGCCAGCCAGTCGATCGACTCGATCAGAGTTCAGTGCAGTTTTTGAGTTTTTGCTCAATTTGGCTCAATTTTGCATCATGGGTCGTGCCGGTACCTCGTCCAGTTCAAAATCGAAAGGCAAGGGGGTTGCTCAAGAGCCCTCGCTCGATGAGCAAATCGACGACTTTACCCTAGAGGAAGAGGATGATAGACCTCTTGTTTCCCGCAAGAGAAGGTTATTGAGGGGTTCGCTAGCTGATCTTAGCTTAGGGTCAGATGAAGAGATTGATGCCGTGCCGTTCCCCAGCGCCTCCAAAGAAGAAAAAGCCTCAACCAAGGAAACCGGCACCGAAGCGGAGAGCGCCCGTGCCTCCTACCCCTAGAGCTCCTTCGCCCCCAGTGCCCAGAGAGCCTTCTCCTGCTGCAGC